>CM062818.1:397473349-398073349 GCA_031772625.1 Pinus tabuliformis | reverse complement strand
TCTGAGATAATGTATCCATTCAATTTCCGAGCACCTCTGATGGTGCCTGTGACAAGATTCCTCTCAGTGTCGATGGGGGCATCGTTTACCTGATTGTAGGAGCACATCACGCTGGCCACATTCCCATTCATCACACAACTTTTGAATGGTGGGCCATACGTGTCCTCCAGATATTGTTGCATCACGATGGCATTGAATGTGTAACTCTCAACCCCATGCTAGTTGTCCATGTCATAGGTCGTGTAATGTTTGTAGCAGGCCGCGAACCTCAACTGTTAGGGTCACCACCACTGGTTTGTTGGAGACATTTGACGTAGTTGGTGGCATACAAGTTGGCGACATGCAGGTCCTCACCGAGGGTCTCCTGCCTTCTCCCCCATCTCAAGTCATAGGAAAATATTCACGTTTCAACTCTAGAATGTCAGCACTACCTGTTCCTCATTGTGGATAGCCCGCGCCTCTATTAATACCACCAAATCGATCACTTTCCATAAAGGAGTATTGAAGGAAGCAACGATGAGAATAACTTGTGGAAAACTAGTAGCTCCAAGAATTGGGCCTTGAAAATTTGTTTCGGGAACTAAGTTGGACATGGCATGCAAAGCCTCAGACCACCATTCATAACTAGGAATCCCTAGGCTGGGAGTGGTGGTGGTGCCATCCTTCAACTGCTGCAATTTATCCTGCAAAGTTAGACATCCAATGAGATTCACTTTGTTTGCAACTTGCAGCGAGGTGTTACAGAATGGAAATTTGTTTTTCCCAGTGCTAGGATCATAGGGGAAGGGAGAAGCTGAAAGAGCTAAGGATGATTTCACATTCAGAACAATCCCTAGCCAAATACAAATCAAAGCGAGAAACAAATTATCAATGAATCCCGATTGCAGAATTCGAAGGACTTTTCTTTGATCCTCTTTGATTCCCCATTGTAATTGTCTCCCTGATCTATGAGTGTTGGAAGGTGGTTCCTACACCGTAGGAGAGGATGTTGCTAGCGGTGGTGATGTTGTGTTAGAGGACCTAGGTCTAGCATCAGCCATTGTAGACTTGGTGGATGTGGGCATTGGAGCAGTTGCTAATACCACACCCTTATCACCAAGCACTGAATTTATCTCAGAAGTAGCAATGCAAAAACATAATATATAAATAAGACATTCCATTCCATTAACACCTCCATCACCATGGTATTTATGGTGGTGACAAGGATATTGTAACATGGTTGTGTGGTGAAGAAGAGTATCACAACATAGGCTACTGCTAATCACTTCTTTGAGTGAGTGTGTGTACACTTTGGGATCCCACAGTCCATTATCTCATATTAGGACAACTGATTTGTAAGTGCATTTTGTATAAGTATTTGATCGATGCTGGAAACCAAAATCACTAAGTCTACGACATTCCATCCCCAAACTGATGACCAAATAGAGGTCATCAACATGATTATCGTACACATTATATGCATGTACAACTTGAAGCATCCATGCACATGGGATGAACGCAGATCAGGCAGATGTGACCATACCATTTGCAGCAGATCATGCAGATTTGACTCACGTCTAGTTCAAGGCAAACAGGGCTAACAACTTCATTAAGCACACTCAACACATCCGCCGGTAGGTCCATGATATATTGGATAGAGCCAATGCTAAGTACAAGCAGTGCCACGATGAAAATCAAGTGTCATAAAAGCTCTAGGTGGGAGATAAAATTTGGCTACATTTGCAGAAGGAGCCCCTCACTGGACCCCACTGCAAGCTTCTCCCACTTCAATATGGACCTTACACCATCACCAAGGCTATAGGGGACAATTCTTCTGAGCTCATCATTCCACCGTTCCTTGGTTTTCACCTAGTGTTCAATGTAGACCGCCTTCGACCATACTTTCCACAATTGTTGGAAACATCTGACATTGTAAAACAACTCACAACAACAAAGCTAAATGCTGACTACATGGAATAGGCCACAACTGATTGGCTCATGGACACTCAGATCAAGAACACTCACCAACAGAGGATATATCTATATATAGTTTTCAAAGCAAGCCAACTCGTTCACCAGGGCATGTTCAACATGAACTAGGTTCAACAAAAATGTCCTCACCTCATGGAGGTTGTGCACACAATGCGCACCATTGCTTCCTAAGGAGGGAGGACTGATCTAGATTGGTATTGGTGTCCACCCACCTATTCTACCTATACCTCCATTCTGTTTGATATGTTTCCTTGTTTATTTCAACATTTACTATTGTTAGTTGTTTTTCGGGTCTTGAACTTCCAGAGTAGTTTTGACCCTGTAAACGATGTTTTTGTCCGGTTTGCAATAGGCCCATTTCCTACTGTAAATCATGTAATAATTGGAGGTACCTTTCCAATAAGGTAGTGTATGCACCAAACAGAGATAATATGACCACGTTATGTCCCCGAGAAGTTGGCTACGAAACTAACCCCAACGGGGCCCAAAAAATCTCGGTGGTCCATCTCTTAGGGTTAGGTTTTTGGTTGTTTAGGGTTTTCCCTTGTTTTTCAATAATAAATAGGCCCTTTAGCCTCATTGTAAGATAGTTCAGAGGCATGTATTTGCCACATCTCTTCTCAGAGATAAGTTACCATCGCACAAGCGAGTTTATTTCCATTTTGTTTGTAAGCATATTTCAATATTCTCATATTAATGGAATGAAGTATTATTTCTATTACATCTCTGTATTTATGGTTAGATCTATAATTTGTTGCATTCTTGTTTAAGTTCAGATCAAATCACCCAATGAAAGAGAGTTCACCTCCAAGATCCAACAAACTTCAAAAAGTTACCACAACTAACTCCTTATGTAGAGAAACAAATCCAAACCAATTTTCTAAATTAAATCTACCACTAATCATCATAATACCAAAAATAAATTTCAAGGATAGTGCTAGGTACAAACAATCCAAGCTTAGATCTGCAAAATTCAAATCTTGGTTTGGGTAGTGCCTTGGTAAAAATATAAGCTATATTGTCTTATGTAGAGAAATACTCCACATACATCTACTTCATGCCAATGAGGTCTCTGATAAAATGGTATATGGTCTCAATGTGTTTAATAAACTTCTCATGAAACAATGAATTGTTGCTCAACTTTAAGTAGGACACATCATAACAAAAGGGGAATGTAGGAATGTTCTCCATCACTCCGAGCACAAACAAAATTTTTTGGAGCCATACTGATTCATAGCTCCCAGTAGAAGTAGCAACATACTCAACCTCTATAGAAGATAAAGCAACACATGTTAGTTTCTTACTACAAGAAACTATTCCATAACCTAAGGAGAAGCAATAACGTGTTGTGGAATTTCTATAGTTTAAATCTTTGGCCCAATTTTCATCAATAAACCCATGAAGACAAACATCCTTGTCTCTTTCATACACAAATCCATAAGAAATGGTCCCACTCAAATAACAAAGGACTCTTTTACCTTCCTACCATTGGACCTTTTTTGGTTTCATCATTAAATGACTTAATACATTCACAATGTTTTAAGTGTAAGTAGTGGCCCTCTAAGAGTGGAGTGTGATGCTAGAGGATTAGGCGGACTATACAAAGGACCCCTTTGAGGGGGTTCATATTTGGAGTTCTCATTGTGTAGTTAAGATCTTTGGTCATCCTTGGAGTAGGTTCCTCCCTTCTAATCGTAGGGTATTTCGTCTAGATATTTAAAAATCATTAAATGTGTATAGAGAAAGGTGGATTAGGTTGATTTTGAGGATTCTTTGTGAGATTGGTATTCATAAGCCAATCAATACAAGTATCTTTGAGATCATACGAGACATATTTCTTGATTATACTTTCCTTGATGTCATGGTATATGAACGAAATAATATGGGTCTCTTGACTTTTACCTATTCTTTCCTGTAGCTCCTTGATCACCTAAGGAAATTTTTTGCATAACCTTAGCACATCCATGTCCATGACAATTAAAGCGAAAAAGTTACAATGGATATAACTTACTCAATACTCATTGGAAGTATAATATATCATAATAAAATTGGTCAAAATCCTCTTTTCAGTGGTGATATTTTGATGGAAAGTTTAGGTCCCTATCAAAAGTAATGAGTCTTACAGTTATGAAATTGTCATGAAGAAACCCTAAAACTGTTTATTTGAAATTAGTGATACTTTGACCTCTTAAGATTCAATCAAGGCAGCATTTAACTCAGATATTTTTTTCAAATAATTTAGATGTACAACTTGTTTCCATCAACTCATCCTAGAAAAAAGTTGCCCCACTTTGATTGAAGAAAGGTCTTTCATATTGCATGTTAAATACCAAAATATATTTAAAAATAAAATTTCACACAATAGATCCAAGAATATTATAGAAATTCTCTTGTATTAATATCTAACCCTTAAGCTAGGGAAACACCTTACAACTTGATTCTTTTTATGGAAGTAGTACACTTATGTTCACCTCTTTGTAACAAATTCCTAACTACCTAGTGGACCTTTTTTAATGAAGTCACAATACCTTTATTCAACACTAACTACCATAGTGGTCCTTATCTAATAATATAGTGGACCTATTCCACCATACATTGAATGATCTCCATTGTTATCATTCTAATAGAATTCCCTTTAGGTACACTACCTTTTGATCTATGCTTTCACCCTTGCAAGCATACTAATTGACATGAATCTGGTCCATGCCTTATAGGGGAAATCCTGTCAAATGTTGGTGAAGCTATCTAGAAAAAAAAAGAAAAAAACAAAAGAACAAAACAAAACAAAACAAAAGAACAAAAACAAACAAAAGCAAAAAAAACAAACAAACCCTTCAAATACTTATGGTGTTTGGAACTAATCACATGCCTATTTCTTATTTTATGTGATTTTTTTGGGACCGCCTCTATAAATATTAATAAAAAAGGTTCATAAAAAATGTAAAACTTATTGCCAAAAAAAATGCAAACTTGAGGCACCATAGCATTTATTAAAATGACTTTAATAGTGATCTTATGATGACAAGAGACTCCTCACACATTTGAGGAAAATATTAATTAGGATGTGACATTAAAACATTTGGGGTCTCATATGGAATATCTCTCATTCAACTAGTTCATGTTAAAAATAATCATTATTTAGTTTAGAGTTTTTGTTTTTGTTAATTCTCTATTTTTGCATGTTAACTTTAGTGCATGTTCATATGATAACTTTGTTATATGTTATCAATATTATTTTGCATATTTTAATTATGCCTTGCATAATATAAATCCATTTCTTGTGTTTTTCAACTTTGTACGTTGGTTAGAATTATTAACATGTTGAAAAATGCAACAAGAAATTGTCAATTTGGATTTTTCCTTGATTAAATTGAGAAAAATAGAATTTCCACATTATCAAATAACTTGGATGCAGTTAACTGAGGTGACATGGCTCTTGCCACTCATCTAGCTAAGTAAATTCCAATTAGAGGAGTTAGAGTTTAGTTAAGCATGTGTGATTGCTAATTTGTAGCAATCAAGGTCCGTTATTTCAAGTTGTTTTCAGTTAATCCAACTGTTGGAGGAACTAGTGGAAGGTCAATTGTTCAGTGGGACTTCAATCAAACTCAGTAATCATTCAATTAATTGAACGATCAACCGAAAATAGCTAGTGCATGCAGAGACTTCGAGTTCCCCAACCGTGGTGGAGATTCCAAGGCAGTGTAACATTAGTTGTAGACTAGTTTTGAGTGTACAGGTGTTGCATTTGAGAGTAGAAATGTTGCATGAAATTAGATGATCAACCATGGGAATTGCGCAATCAATTTGATTAATTTCCTAAATAACAGGGTCGTGATTTCTCAAGGAAATACGGGCTCAAGCACATGTAGAAATTAACTATTGACTAAGTCTACGTCATATCTTCTCAGCGAGTAGAGAGATAAGTTATTCACTTGCAAGTTATACTCAGAGCACGCAGGTAATTGTAATTAATCTTTATTCATCAGATTAATGTAGCAGCCATAAGGGTTTTTTAATAGTTTCTTTCCCCTAGAAAAGTAGTGCGTGCATGTGTGTTATTTCTTATTGCATGTTTTTTATTGTGGTTCTAAATTGCAAATTATTCCACAGAGTAGTAGAGTAGGATTGTGTCTTGTCATTTAGATAAAAATTTCATGAGCAATTGCACTTCTACACCATAATTTCTACATGGTATCAGAGTAGGATTCACATTAGAGAAGGAATTTCGAAGTTGTTTCTCAAGAGAATTGAATTTGCAGTTCAGTGTGGCATGATCTCTACAGAGTTGGGAATATGACCTTCAACGAGCTGGGGATAGAGTATACCTTGGAAGGTAGCTCTAATTTCATTGCATGGAAGGATCACATGGAGGCAGTATTGGATGAAAATGGATTGTTGGAATAAATCAAGACATATGTTGCAAAACCATAAGCATATGATGCCCAAAGCCTTGCTCAGTGGAAGAATGATGTAGCCAATGCGATGAGAGTAATCTTGGAAGGACTATGGGATCACATTGTCTCAAAAATCTGCACAGGAAAGAAACTCCTTTGACACTATGGAAAGCACTAACATAATTGTTTGAGAATAGTAGTGAACATAGGAGGCTGACGCTCAAGGAGAAACTTTGAAATATTAAGGTGCAGAAGAATGACACTTTTCTGTAGTATGTAAGTAAGTTCACACAATTTCTTGATCAACTTGGCGAGGTTCGTGTTAATGTTGTAGAAGATGACTTGGTAAGCCTTTCCCTTCTAGGCCTTCCCAAGAACTGACATAGCTACCAAGATTCGATGAACGGGAGGGAGAAACTACCGAATTGGGAACACTTATGGTTTGATTTGGTACAGGAGGAATAAGGTGGAATAGGAGAGATGGGAATTCATATAGGGAAAGGATGAATACAAATTTTCATTGGTTGGAAAGGGAAAGAAGGGAAAAGGGAATAAATCTCAATCCAAACCAGAATCCAGTCACGGGGCCAAGAAGAAATATTTGTCCAAAATTAAATGCTTCCATTGTCATGAATTCAGACACTATGCCACGAAGTGTCCACATGAAAAGGAGAGAAAGAGGACCTTAGGAGGAGGAGAAGGTGAAGCTTTTGCTTCATAGTTCAAGCTTGACTTTACCCTTATCACATGCATGGTAAGCACAAAGATGGGGAGCATGTGGTACTTGGACTCGTGTGCATCAATCCACATGACAAGTGTAGAGAGTTTTTGAGTGACCTCGAGGAGAAAGATTTTAAAATGCACATCAAGTTGGGGGACGATGAAAGGTACAACACGACTAAGATTGGTATAGTCATTTTTCAAAGGGATTCAGTCTCTCCTCTTAGGTTCAAGGATGTCATGTTCATTCCAAGCCTAAAGAAAAATATCACCTCCTTTGTAGATTTGAAACATCGTAGTTATGATGTGATCTTTAGAAGAGGAAAAGGATTCTTAAGACACATAGACATAGGACATGTGAAGTAGATCAGTTTTGTGTGAAGAACCTATATAAGATACGTGTGGAAGACTATGTTGCATTAGTCACTAAGGTGGAGAAAGCACAAAGTCATGATATCAGTGAACTTTGGCACACAAGACATGGCCATCTGCATCATGGTGCCTTGAATATTATGTATCAAATAAACACTCGCCTCCCTAAATAATCACTTGACCAACAAGATGTATGTAAAGGATGTACCTTGGAGAAGTACATAAAATCCATGATTAGGACAAAAAAGCACATGAAGTCTTGGAAGGGATCCACTCTGATGAAAGTGGACCTTTCTCGACAACCTCCATTACCAAACATAAATATTTTGTCAGTTCTATTGATGGCTTCTCACAGAAGTGTTGGATATTGTTAGAAAATTATATATTACGGAGCAATGGAACACATAAAATATTGCAGAAATATAAACACAGAAAACGCACAAAACTAGAGAGACACAGATATACGTGGTTCACCCAGTTTGGGCTACGTCCACCCCGAATAGCATGTCCTTCCTTTTTAATATCCAGCAAAATGAAGAGACACAACTTATAGAAAATCCGCTGTAATATCCTATGTTTTCTCTCACAGTCTCACCTCTCTGTTTCTCGCTCACAGAATACACATCTATCTCACAGCCTCAAAATACAATACCCTCATACAAAGAGAGGGGTTGCCTTCTAGGGAAAAAAACCCTAAACTAAACATAAGTTCTACCATCAGATCATCCACCTAATGAACGACCCAGATTGACTTGAAATTACTATACTTTTACAAGGCAATTTTACAGTTGTTTTACCCCCCTCGACCCCCCCTGCAGCGAATATTTTACGGGCGGCGTTGCCGCCCCCATTTCGAACTGGGGTCCTATGTGGCGATACCTTTGAATATAGAAGATAATCAGGCTCCACACCCAACAGATATTCATCATGAAGAAGAAAGATGAGACATTCTCCAAGTTTGTAAAATTTAAGGCACTGATTGAGAAATAAATCAGCAACAAGGGGAAGGCTCTCACGAGTGATAATTGAGGTGATTATGTGTCAAATGAATTCAAAAAGTCCTGTATGAAAGAAGGAATTCAACGAGAGTTGACAACACACAACAACCCAAAACAAAATGGGGTGGCTGAAAGAAGGAACCATAAGATTATGGGAGCAATGACGGCTATGTTGCATTATCAAGGCCTACCACTATATTGTGGGTAAAGGCATGAGACACAACTGTCTATGTACAGAACCAAATTCCTCATTAGATTCTTGCCATAATTACACCGAAAGAGGTTTTCTTGGGGAGAAAGTTGGATGTGTCACACTTCAAGATTTTTGGAGCCTCTTTCTACTACCGTGCCTCCAAAGAATCAAGGAAGAAGCTTGAGCCGACAATAGAATTGCGGGTTTTTGTTGGTTCCATAGAAAATCCTCACAACTATTATGTGTACTTATCATCCCCTAGAATGAAAGTTGTGCGAAGGGATGTAAAATTTGATGAGCAGAAAATGATGTGGTTCTCTCTTGCGAAGGAGCTCCAAATTCCACTAGGAGAGGAGATTTCAGCTCCAAAGGAGGAGACTCACAAAGTTGTGGAGTAGCCGCACATTGAGGAGGAGAGAGTGGAGACATCCCACCCAAGAAGAACCATCTAGAGAAGGTAGAAAAAGAACCAAGGAATCTCATAGACTTGTGCAATATGTAAAGGAGGATGTGGGAGCTTCCGACAGAGGAAAAAGACGTTGACATTTTGACAAAGGCCCTCTCAAGAGGGAAGTCTGAGTTCCACAGATGTAGGATAGAGGTGGTTGATAATTCCTTTCTTGCTTAGAGAGAGTGTTGAAAAATGCAGCAATAAAATCTCTATTTGATTTTTCGTTTGATTAAATTGAGAAAATTTGAATTTCTGCAGCAAGAAATTCTCAATTTGATTTTGCCTTTGATTAAATTGAGAAAATTTGAATTTCCACATTAGTAGACAACTTGGATGTAGTTAACAGAGTTGACATGGTTCTTGTCACTCAGTTAGATCAATATATTTGAGTTAGAGGAGTTCGAGTTTAGTTAAGCATGTGTGATTGCTAATTTGTAGCAATCAAGGTTAGTTATTTCAAGTTGTCTTAACTTAAACTAGTTCTAACTGTTGGAGGAACTCGTGGAAGGTTAGTTGTTCAATGGGACTTCCGTCAAATTCAGTGTTCATCCAGTTAACTCATCAATCAACCCAAAATAGCTAGTGAATGCAGATAATTCAAGTTCTCTAGCTGTGGTGGACATTCTAAGGCAGTGTACCATCAGTTGTAGACTAGTAAGTAGTGTACAAGTAGACTAGTAAGTAGTGTCCAGGAGTTGCATGCAATCAAATGATAAACCTTGGTAATTTCACAATCAATTTGAGGATTTTCCTAAATAATAGGGGTCTAATTTCTCAGGGAATTGTGCAAGGAAATGGGGGCTCAAGTAGAGGTAGAAATTGACTAAGTTTGGGTGAGAGCTTCTCAGTGAGCAAAGAGATAAGCTATTCACTTGCAAGTTGTGCTCAGAGCGAGAAAGCAATTGCAATACTTCTTTATTCATTAGATTCGTGCAAGAAAATATAAGGGGTTTTAATAGTTTCTTTCCACTAGAAAAATATTGTATGCATGTGTGTTATTTTTTATCACCTATTTCTCATTGTGGTTCTAAATTGTCAATTGAGTTCTGCAGAGAAGTAGAGTAAGATTGGATATTGTGATTTAGATTAAAATTTCATGAGCAATTGCAATTCTACACCATAATTTCTACATAACGAACAACATATTCTTTGTGAATGTGTTGCATTGCACATCATCTTGGATTTTATTTTGGAAATTATTTTTTTCTTATGTTTTTTTATAAAGATATAATGTATGGTAATATTGTCATGAGGCTATTCAATATGTTTTGATATTTTGTTTCCCATTTTGAATTCATAGATAATAAGACTTACTATTGACATGTATATATAGAATACAAGTCAGTAGCATTATCATTTCTGAATATTTTATTTAGTTATTCCCTTTTAAAGAAGTTTAAAGAAGTTTCTTATGTGAAGGGTGTTTGTTTTCCAATATTGGATTTGTTGTGATGGGAGTGGAGATGTAGTTTGAGGTATTTAAATAAATTGTGAATAGATATAACATGTAGTTTGCTAGTGAGAATTTGTTTAGTTATTATGATTACTTTCTCCAAAAATATCAAAATAATTTATATTAATCATAACAAATCTATGTTTTGAATGTTTGAATACTAAACATAGATTTGTGTGATTGTTGTTGAAAATAGCAACAAGAAATGCTAAAAATAGCACTGTTATAAATAGAATTTCGGGATACATTCCAATTTTAGTTAGTCCCTAAACTAAAATTCAGAATCAAAATTCAAATTTAATCTTGGAAGTTGTTTGTAAAATAATTAATTAATTCATCTTGAGTTAATTAGTTGTAGGAAATCAAACTTGAAG
Source organism: Pinus tabuliformis (assembly GCA_031772625.1). NCBI lineage: Eukaryota > Viridiplantae > Streptophyta > Pinopsida > Pinales > Pinaceae > Pinus > Pinus tabuliformis. Next base: position 398,062,420 of record CM062818.1, on the reverse strand, counting down.
TCTATGTGAAGACATGCAACAATTTCTCCATTGATTGAGGAAGTTATCCCTTGATTAAGGAGATCAAGATGAGTTGTACTTTGAGTTGTAATTAGTTAGCTCAGCTATCTTCGTTAAGTCGAGTTAGATTAGTTCCAACAGTTTGTGGAACTGATTGTGAGTTCATTTAGTTAATGCATGCCTGCAACCGCTGCACTTCAAATAACTGAATATAACTCATGCATGTGAGTTCAGTTAGAGACCTAGTTAAGAATTATGAGTTTCATGATTGCGTGATGAGGCCAATTCACACAAGTGGCAGCATTGGACCCCAAAAGAAACTGTGCAAGGAAATAGGAGGCTTGGAGGGCTCGAGGAAGTTTGTTTGATTGTGCTAAGAGCTCGATGGCTTGTGAGCTAAAGTTTTGTGTAATCAGATCGAGTTTTTAGGGCTTTCCTCATTCCTCAAAGTATTCTTATGTGTTCATGTGTGATTGCTTTCTCATTCTCAGTTATATGTGTTCTATATGATCTTGCTCATATTCCATTAACCTTACCCAAGTTTGTTGTGCAAGTAGAGATCTTGTATTTTGCTTTAGTATATTGCATAATCTATTGATCTACAGTGGTAAATTCTACACTTGTTTAAAGATTTCTTAAATAACTTGTTTAATTAACTGTAAAATTGTAATATTTATTTCTTTTTCTAATATAATGATTGTCATAGTATTTTGTTTTTGACAATTCTTAATAATATATTTTTGTGTTGCTTTTTTTTGCATGTGTATGGGTAATGATGCTTTATAATGGAAAGGTGTATGTTTGGGGGGTTATTTGAGTTTGTTGATCCCTTTTTCAAAAATGCACAATGAATTTTCTTGTCCTTGTTTGAAGTGTTCCATTTTTTTTGCATCACTTTTAATTTCATTATATTCTTTCTATCTTCTATGCCAATAATTTCATTACATTCTTTGTGATCTTTCCTAGGATCATTGTTTGACTGAGATATGAGAATTTAATTTTAATCAATAACTTGTGCCTATAATAATTTATGAAAACTTTTGTTTGGTATCCTAGTTTCAAAGACAATCATGTAAATATTTTAGGTTTTCTTAGAGGCCATTGCTTTTGAGAATGACTCTTTCTTGTATCAAGGTTAAGTTGTATGTAGATGTTGTTGTGCTTTCCACTTGGGTTAGCATATGGCAAGTTGAGCTCATAATGAGTATTTCTTGTAATGACTTCAAACCTTGTTAGCTAAGTAAACTAATTTATTACCTATCCTATAACAACAAGGCTCAAAGTCATAAACTCAACCAATGGCTTACTGAAATTGAACCTAGATGGAGAGGATAATAAAGTCACTTTAGATTTGACAAATAACTAGACATAGATATAGAAACTATTGAATAAAACCAAGATGAATTATTCTCCACAATCAAGTGAAATGTAAGAAGATCACATCAAATGTTCAATGCAAAAATACCTCTGACATAGCCCAATCCACCAGATAAATTATGTTTTAAATAGACCTAGAATAATTTTTATGATGCTCAAAAGAAAAGATGTATTAGTTAAATCTAAATCTATGTTTATGGTTAGTGACATCAAAGTAATTTAAATTTCAGATTTGTGCAGCAATTTTGTTAAGATGTGTTTAGTTCTTTTTTCAATTCCATATAATATGGATATCAGGACAGAAGTGCTAATTTTTCTGTCCTAATAAAAGATGTTTTTTTTTAATTTATGTAGAGATTTTTTTATTTCTATTTTATTTTATTTGAATATTTTTCACACTTGTTCCATCTTTATAGATTAAATTTTTATCATGAATCATGGATCACATAAAATTAGACTACTCATATTTGGTCATATAGAATTTGCTGGAAAACAAATCAATGTAAGCGATGCAAAATCATGCAGATTGTGCCTTACATTTAGTAATGAGTAAATGTGATATTAAAGAATTTTCACTGACATATTAGCTGAATGTGCAAAATAGTTGAATCTCCCAAATACTGCTTGGCACTTTAGGATTCTGACTATACCATATACCATCCAATTCTAAAGGATTTCTTGCAATTTTTTTCATTGACCAATAAAGTGGCAAAATTATAATTTAGCACAGTATCACCATTATTACTTTGAAATGGCGACTGCAAATTTATACTCCAATGCCGAGGAAACAGAAAAGGAATGAAGTTTGAGATACAAAGAGGCTTCCTTTCCTTCTTGCTTGAACCAGTAGGCCTCTCCTCAGTGAATATAAAAGGCTTCATTTTCCTCTTGCTTGATTCAGTAGGCTTCTCCTCAGCCAATATATGGGCCTCAGATCCTTCCGCGCCATCCAAAAGCGACTGAAAATTTGCTGTCAACCTTCCTAGATCATCAAAACCAGTCGAAATGGTATCTGCACTGTGTAATATAGTTGAGGAATGAAGGCGTGAACAAGGTAGAGCAGTTGGTATACTTGCATTGCTAACAGCTTCCAACAGAGTGGTAAACCGAACAGATTCCAACTGAGTGGTAAGCCGAACAGATTCCAACTGAGTGGCAAACCGAACAAATTCCAACTGAGGGTTAAACACAAACATATTCCAACTGAGGGTTAAACCGAACATAGGACGAGGGTAGAAAAGCAAATACAAGGTATCTGACATCAAAGCAGTATGGTTGTTGTGAACAAGCAAGTCAGAGCTACCATTTATGGAGGATAGCATACTACACGAAGGGGATGATACCAAAATGGGACAAGTAGCATACATCCTGGGATCAGTTACACATTGTGGTATAATCTGAGGAACAATTGGAAGAAGCAATTCAGAACTGCCATGAGGGGATGATTCCAAAGAGGGAGAAGTAGCAGATAGATAAGGTATTGATATCCACTTGTTTACCTCCATGGTTGGCATTGGATTGAAGCCTCTGTTTTTGTTTTCTTAGAACTGTAGAAGGCCAGCCATCTTGCCTTAATTTATTTTCATTTTAATGGTTGTTTCGCTTAGCTGTTTGAAGTTTTAGAGACAGCGGTCTATTATGTGCAGTAAATAAATTTTTAGCTATGTTTAAACAAATCAAATAATGGAGGTTGTTGAGAGTGTGGTATCTACTTACAATATTTGATTCAGAATATTTATTTTTGCAACAGCTTGTAAATCTAAGGTGCGCGAAGTAGAAGAACGAACTTAAGATTTTCATTCAATAAGCATATGTCTTCAATATGGCCTCCGTAAAATTCAACCACTGTTAAGCTGATGAAATAGATTGTTGTGTAGCAATCTGAAGTACAAATTTAGATTTGGGTTCCAGCTATTTTTGTAAAAGAGTTTCTTTACATTATGATTACCAAATTTGGCCAAATTAAAAAAAAATAGAAATTAAATTTAGGCTCAATCTATTTTTAAAAGAATTTGCTCTTTATATCATAGTTCCAAGTTTGGTCAATTTGGTAAAAAAATTTCAAAAAAATTATCAATTTGTTAGATTTAATGAAATTGGTAAAAAAAGATTTCAAAATTTTGTCAATTTTATAGATTGGGCAGAATTATGGGTGAATTTTGACCAGGGTTGGTTCTCCAAATATTTGAAGGAAGGTTCTGCCATTGCAACTATGATACTTAAAACATGATTGTTTAGCATGTAATATTAACATTTATTTCTAAGGGCTCTTCAACCACTCAGTTCCCTACCTTTTTCTTATCTATAAAAACCCACCATTTCCCTCAACTTTCCAACAATAACAATTATCTTAGTGTTTACAGTATCTTACTATTACAGTATAAGAAAGATCTCCCATTGCAAACAGGATACTTAAAACATGCAACAAACATAGAATGGTTCAACAATACATTTCCCACTTATATGTTTATGCTTTTCAACTTGATAGGCCAACCATAAAATTACAAAAATAGTTTGCAAAAGTAATTTTACAGAAAGACATGCCAACCATAAAACTATAAAAATAGTTTGCAAAAGTAATTTTACAAAAAGAGAGTATTTTTCTGAAATACTTATCTATTTAGGTTTTGGCATTCACTGAATTCAACCACCACTCCTCCCAACCTCCCAACCAAGAATGACAATCACTAGAGAGACCACTCCTCCCAACCTCCCAACTAGTAAGAATGACAATCACCACGAGAGTGACCACTCTCCCCAACCAATCAGAATGACAATGACCACCTCAACCAAGAATGAAAATCAAGAGACCACTTCAACTAGGAGAGAGACCACTCCTCCCAACCTCCTAACCAGTAAGAATGACAATGACCACTTCAATTAGGCGAGAGACCACTCCTCCCAACCTCCCAACCCATAAGATTGACAATCAAGAGATGAGAGACCACTCCTCCCAACCTCCCAAGTAAGAATGAAGTAAGGATGACAATCACATCCAATTCTCCCCCAAGCCTTTTCAAATCCCATAGCATTTGATAGACAACCACCTAGAAAGGTCCTCAAGAATTCCCCAACTGGCTACTTGATTGTCCTCTCTTGCACCTCCTCCAACTAAGTACCAAGTCTCCTCCTTCTCAGACTCTTGGCTCCCTTGTCCCAAGGGAGATTAATTATCTCTAGGGAGACGAGTAACTAGCTCCCTTGTCCCAAGGGAGATTAATTATCTCTAGGGAAAGGAGTAACTAGCTCCCTTGTCCCAAGGGAGATTATTTATATCTAGGGAGAGGAGTAACTATCTTCTAGTAAATGAATTTTTCATCTAGTATATTTTCCCTTTTAGCGCAATTCCAAGACTTGCCATAAACTTTTTCAAATAACTTAAAATTAAAGTTTAAATATTAAATTTTTACACTTAGCCTATGATTACAAATTATTTAACTCCAATATCTTGTAACTGTGAATGATTTTTTTCATCTAGTGTTTTTTCCCTTTTAGCCCATATTCCAAGACTTACCATAACCTTTTTAAAATAACTTAAAGTTAATGTTTAAATATTAATTTTTTCCACTGGGACTTTACACTTAAGGCATGATTACCAATTATTCATCTCTAGGGAGAGGAGTAACTATAGTAAATGAAAATTTTCATCTACTATTTTTTCCCCTTTAGCTTGAATTCCAAGACTTGCCATAACCTTTATAAAATAACTTAAAATTAAACTTTAAATATTAAAGATTCCCACTCTGCTTTACACTTAACCCATGATTACCAATTATTTATCTCTAGGGAGAAGAGTAAAGGTTATGTCTAACAAGGCGGAGGAGTTGCCCATAAAATTATGGAAATTCTGATGATATTAGAGAAAATCTGAAGGACTTTTGTAAATCCAATAAACTTAAAAAATTTAGGTGTCCTAGATGTTTTTGATGGTGCTGAATCCATTTCCATCATCAAAAACACGATTTAAGCACTCCCTCTACAAGATTTTTTGAAATTTTTTTGTCTGGCCACTTTTAGGTGTGTTGGCACTTCCTTAGCCTCATTAGATGACTCTGAATATTAACTATCTTATAACTATCTGATAAATAAAAATTTTCATCTAGTATTTTTTCCCTTTTCGTGTGAATTCCGAGACTTGCCATAACCTTTTTAAAATAACTTAAAATTAAAGTTTAAATATTAAAGTTTCCCACTGGGCTTTACACATTGTCCATGATTACCAATTATTTATGTCTAGGGAGAGGAGTAATATCTTGTAACTGTCTTGTAATTGAAAATTTTCATCTAGTATTTCTAACCTTTTCCAGTGAAAGTTTAAATATTAAAGTTTCCCACTCAGCTAGCCCATGATTACAAATTATTTATATCTATGGGAGGAGTAACTATCTTGTAACTCTCTGGTAAATGAAATTCTTCATCTAGTATTTTTTTTTTCTTTTCGCCTGAATTCCAAGACTTGCCATAGCATTTTTTAAATAACTTAAAGTTAAAGTTTAAATATTAAAGTTTCCCACTCCCCTTTACACTTAGGCCATGATTACCAATTATTTATATCTAGGGAGAGGAGTAACTATCTTGTAACGGTCTGGTAAATGTTTTTTTCATCTTTTCATCTCAATTCCAAGACTTGCCATAAGCTTTTTAAAACAACTTAAAATTAAAGTTTAAATCTAGTATTTTTTTCCTTTTCATGTGAATTCCAAGACTTGCCATAAGCTTTTTAAAACAACTTAAAATTAAAGTTTAAATATAAAAGTTTCCCACTCAGCTTTACACTTAGCCCATGATTACCAATTATTTATCTCTAAGGAGAAGAGAAACTACATGAAATTTTTCATTTAGTATTTTTTCCCTTTTCGCGTGAATTTCAAGACTTTCCATAACCTTTTTAAAATAAATTAAAATTAAAGTTTAAATATTAAAGTTTCATTAGTCTTTACACTTAGCCCTTTACCAAGTTTGTGTAATTAAAATTTACTTTTCATTGAGGGGTGTTACATTTTAGATTTAACTAATATATATTTTCTTTTCTCTAGCATAGAAATTATTCTATGGCTATTTAAAACATGATCTATCTAGTGCCTTGGGCTATGTTGGAAGTATTTTTTTCATTGAATATTTAATGTGATATTATAAGATTTCACTTGATTGTGGAGAACAATTCATCTTCGTTTTACTCAATGGTTTCTCTATTTGAAATTTTAGAGATATTGAAGTCTACTTGCATTTATCTGTCAAATGTGAAGTGACTTTATTAACCTCTCCATGTAGGTTTAATTTTAGTAAGTGACTTGTTGATTTTATGACTTTGAACCTTGTTATAGGATAGGGAATAAATTAATTTACTTAAATAACAAGGTTTGAAGTCATTACAAGAACTAAATCCAATTGACGACAAAGTTTGAGAACTTGACTGTGACGCAAAAAAGACTCATTCTCAAAAATAGTTCTCAAAAACCTAAAATATTAAAGCTGGGATACAGAAGTTTTCATAAATGCATTTATTGGCACAAGTGCTCAATGATTACAAGTATAAGCTATCAAAAAATGATCACACAAAAATGACATAAAATATCACAAAGAATATAATGAAATTAGAAGTGATGAAAAAATGGTCAAGGCCTAAAATACTCAAGTAACCCTCCAAGCATACACCAAGTTTGTTTTTCCATTATAAAGCATCATTACCCATACACATGGAAAAAAAAACAGTAGCAAATTTTTTATTTTTTATTAAGAATTGTTAAAAACAAACTACTATGACAATCATTATATTAGAAAGAAAAATAAATATTAGAAAGATAAATGAATATTACAAGTGTACAATTAATGAAACAAATTAATGTAACATCTTTAAACAAGTACACAAATCTATGTTATGTGCAAAACATTGATTCCATTACAATTAAACTAAATTATCTTAATATTTTTGGAGAAAGTAATCATAATAACTAAACAATATTCTCACCAACAAACTACACTTTATATCTATTCACAATTTATTTAAATACATCAAAATACATCTCCACTCCATGACAACAAATCCAACATTGGAAAACAAATACCCTTCACATAAGAAATTTCTTTAAAAGGGAATACATAAAAGAAATATTCACTAATGATAATGCTCATCTCCTCACTTGTACACTATAGATATAAAATATTAATAATAAGCCTTATTCAAATTTATTTAAAAAGAAACAAATAAAAGAAATATTCGCAAATGGTAATGCTCCTCACTTGTAGACTAGATATAAAATATCAATAATAAGTCTCGTTCTCTATGAATTCATAATGAGAAACAAAATCTCACATATTGAGGAGCCTCATGACAATTTTACCATGTTTGAGTGTCTTAAGAATAAGACAAATAATTTCCAAAAAAAAATCCAAGATAATATGCAATGTAACACACATTCACAAAGAATATGTTGTTTGCTAGTAATTCTAACCAACATACAAATTTGATAAACACAAGAGAGTGCTTTATATTATGCAAGGCATAATTAGAATATGAAAAATAATAGTGATAACATATAATAAAGTTAGCATATGAACATGCAAAATTAGATAGTTAACAAAAACTCAAAACTAAATAAAGAAGCTACCAATAAAGATTATTTTTAAATAAAGAAGCTCAAAATAAAGATTATTTTTAATAGCATAGTTGTAAGCGGTTTGAATGTTGAATCATTTGAGAGACAGTTCGCAGAAGGTTCCAGCATGGTGAATTCACAAGCCGCTGTCAGTTCCAGCAATTTAAACGATGAAACCTTTGAAAGCTGCGCAGATGATTCCATCCTTGAAAACCATGCCTGCTACGTTAATGATCCAACTAAAAACAGCGCAGTCCTTGAAAACCACGGAGAAGCAAACGGTTTTATTGTCACAAGTAGCTGCGCAGTTAATGACAGTAATAATAATAAGGTGAAATTCGTTGAACATTCCAGTAACTTCGCAGATTGCGGTGTCAAGTCTCCCAAAGACACAACTGAACCAGTTAGCAACGATGACAGTTTAAAGGTTTCAAGAGATTATGCAGATGGAAGAAACGACAACAACTGCGCTATTAATAATATTAATAATAATAACCCTAATTTATTAATAAAAGACAATGTCATCGGTTTCGGTCAAAACAGTCTTGTTGATTCAAAAGAGGATAACTTTGAATACAATTCATTAAGTACTCTCAGGTCGCATAATTGTGAGCGCATTCAGAACTCTGGTGATGGCATGGGAAGCAATAAAAATCAAGGCTTAGTCATGAATGTCCAGATAGAAGGAAAAGATATGTCTTCAGAAAATACCGGTGAGCCAAGACCTAATAGAAAAGTGGTCAACTTCTCTTCCCAAGAATTAGATCCTCTAGTAACCAATGTTCTCAGCAAGGGTGAATTAGATCCTCTAGTAACCAATGTTCGCAGCAAGGGTATGGGGTTTGTGGTTGCTCCTAGAAGCCTCCCCATTGAGAGCATGATATGCAGCATAGAAGATGGGATTAGTAAGCTCCCTCTAGATCAAAAAGAAGCATTAAGGCAAGAAATTTCTCTCATTATGAGAAAAGCCAATGCTCCCAAAAGCAACCTGATAGGGAGGAACAAAAAGCTTTCAAATGTTTGCGAAACAATGACAAGGTGGTGGTTCTTAAAGCTCATAAAGGAGGAGCAGCAGTCATCTTAGATAAAGAAGACTATGTGCCCAAAATGAATGATCACGTAAACTGTGGCAGTTATAAGAAGTTGAACAGTAATCCCATCCCCAAAATCATGAAGGAGGTAAAAAAAATCATCTCAGATTCTAATCTTGACGGAAAATTAAAGAAGAAATTAACCCCATCTTGTGAAACCATCCCCATAATCTATGGATTACCCAAGATCCATAAGGAAGGGGTTCCCCTTAGACCCATTGTCAATACTATTGGCTCCCCAACATATGACCTTGCGAAATATGTTGCTAAAATCCTAAAACCCCTTGTCGGAAATAACGATTCCTTCATCAAATACTCTCATGATTTTGTGAATCTTATCAAAAATGAAAAGATGGAACGTGATGACATTCTTGTTAGCTTTGACGTGGTATCCTTATTCACAAAGATTCCTCTTGATGAAGCCATTCAGGTTATAAAAGATGTTACTGATCCGGAGACTGCAAAGCTGGCAGAAATCTGCTTAAGGTCATATGATCATCCCATTTTTGGACGTTCTAATCATCATAAAGGAAGATGGCTCTCTTGCCCACAAGGTTTTCAGAAAGTCTACCCACACGGAAAGTTACCTCCATGCGGATTCCCACCATCACCCGGCCCAGAAGTTTGGTGTTCTAAACACCCTTGCCATCAGAGCCCTTCGAATCTCCTACTAAGAGCATGTGATTGATGAAAAGAGTCATTTGGTTTCATTTTTCAAGAATATAGGCTACAAAGAGCATGAGATTAAAAAAGCCATAGAGAGAGCTGAAAGAAAGTTGTCATCCCATGAGCATAATGCGCAAGATCAACCTCAAGGTAAGATTTTTCTTCCTTATATCCTTGGTGTTACGGACAAAATCGCAAAAATCCTAAGAAAGAAGAACATTTTCACTCATTTCTCAGCTCCGGGTACCATCACACAAGGTTTGAAGTCTGTTAAAGATGATATTGACAATCTTCAGCTTAAGGGAGTCTATAAGATAGACTGCTCTTGTGGAAAAAGCTACATAGGTGCTCCCTCCAGACAACACGCTCAAAGAACATGGCGCTCATATCAAGAATGGAAGACTAAGCACCATATTTGTCGATTATCGCAAGAGAGGAACACCATCAAAGACGGAAGATGAGAGAAGCTATTGAAATTATGAAGTATCCTGAGAATCTGAACAGAGACAATGGTTTGGAAATTAGCGGAAGCTGGCTGCCCTTGATAATGCGTCCTCAGTTATGTTGTCCTCTTTTATTCTATAATAATTTAATTTCTTTCTATATAGAGCTATCAATTAATTTATTCATTACTTAACTATATATTATTCTTTATAATATTTATTATAAGAATTATTAATTTATTATAAGACATTAATTTTATAATTAATTAATAATTATTAATATAATATTCAATTATTATATAATAATAGTAATAATAATTATCAATTATTAAATACTTATTATAATTATTATACATTATTCAAATAAAAATAGAAATTAATTATTTATTATAAAATAATTGATTATTAATATTAATTTTGATTTATACATTAGTTATTTTATAAATATATGAATTATTATATTAATCTGGTATAAATAATTAATTATTAATAAGATCAAATATTTATTAATTTAATTTATTTTGAAATCAAATAGTTGATCATTATTATTTTAATTATATAAAAATATTTTATATAAAAAGTCTATGTTAATTTATTTATCCGCTATCTTATTAATTAATATATGAATTATTATATTCATCTATTTTAATTATTAATTTATTTATATTTTCTGATATAATTTAAATTAATATATTAATCAATTAATATGATTTAAAATTTATTATTTAGGTTAGCTGTAAATATTATTCATTTATAATATGTTTTGATCTTATTAATTTAGTTATTAATTAATAATTGGTATTATAAAAAAGAAAAATTTTAATTATTATTATTTAGTAATAGTTAATTATTTATTATATAATAATTATTTATTATCATATTAATATTAATATTATATTAATTAATGTATAAGTTATTATTATATTAATTTATTTGAATGATAATTATTAAGAATAATTAAAATAAAATAAAATAAAAATAATAAAAATAATAATAAATTAAAATTAGGGTTCTAGGCGGCTGTTTGTTCCTCCTTAGATAGTTTTGGCCTCGTTTCTCTTATCATCATTCTTCAACCTTCATGATGGATCCCACTTGGGATTCGAAACGTTGGTTCAAAAATGTTTACACTGTGGATTCTCCGATCAATTCAAAATGAACTAGTTGATTGAGAGGTATTCCATTTGAGACCCCAAATGTTATAATGTCATATCCTAGCTAAGTTTTTCCTGAAATGCGGGAGGAGTCTCTTGCCATAATAAGATCATTATCAAATCACTATTTGAGTCAATTGAAGAAATGATATGGTGCCTCAAGTTCGCATTTTTTTGGCAATAAGTTTTACATTTTTTATGAACCTTCTTTATTAATTTTTATAGAGGGAGTCCCAAAAAAATCACATTAGATAAGAAATAGGTATGTGGCTAAACACCATAAGCATTTGAAGGGTTTGTTTTTGTTTTGTTTCTTTTTCTATTTCGAGATAGCTTCACTAACATTTGATAGAATTTCCTTTAGAAGGCATAGACCAAATTCATATCAATTAGTATGCTTGCAAGGGTGCAAGTATGGATGAAAACGCAGTGTACCTAAGGGGAACAATAGTAGAATAATAACAATGGAGGCCATTCAATGTAGGGTGGACTAGATGCACTATATTATTAAATGAGGCCCTCTATGGTAGTTAGTGTTGAATAGATGTATTGTGATCTTGTCAAAAAATGTCCACTAGGTAGTTAGAAGTTTTTCATGATTAGAGCTTTCTAAAATTCTCTTGATAATTATAAATAGGGATGGATAGCTCCTTATGGTTTGTGAGAAGATTATTCTAATTGGAGCTTTAGCTCATTAGAAGGCTCCCCACTCGAAGAGGCAAATGAACATAAGTGGACTCCTTCCATAAAAGGAATCAAATGGTAAGGTATTTCCCTAGCTTAAGGGTTTGATATTAATAATAGAGAATATTGATAATATTCTTGGATCTATTGTGTACAATTTTATTTTTAGAGATATATTTTGGTATTTAACATGCAATATGAAAGCCCTTTCCTAAATCAAAGTGGGTTATTATTTTTCTAGTTTGTGGATTATTATTTTTTTTCCAAGGGGAAAATTGATGGCCACGAAATTTAAATATTTTTTTGTAGCTTTCTGGGATGAATTAATGGAAACAAGTTGCAGGTCAAAATCCCCACAAAAAATATTTGAGCTAACTATTGTCTTGATGAAATATGAAGAGATCATGATATCACTAATTTCAAATCAACAATTTTAGGGGGTTTTCATGACAATTGCATAACTATAAGGCTCATTACTTTTGATAGGGACCTAAAATTTCCTTCAAACTATCACCATTGGAAAAAGGATTTTGACCCATTTGATTTGATATAGGATATTTTATACTTCCGATGAGTATTAAGTAAGCTATATCCATTGTAAGTTTTTCCCTCTAATCGTCATGGACATGGATGCACTAAGGGCATACAAAAAAATTTCTTATGTGTTCAAGGAGCTACAGGAAAGGATAGGTAAAAGTCAAGAGACCCATATTATTTCATCCATATACCATGACATCAGCAAAAAATACGACCAGGAAAGATATGTCTCGTATGATCTCAAAGATGATTGTATTGATTGGTATATGAACATCGATCTCACAAAGAACTCTCAAAATCAACCTAATCCACCTTTCACCATAAAAATATAAGGATTTTTAAATATTTATATGAAATACCATGGAATTTGAATGGAAGAACCTACTCCAAGGATGACTAAGGGTCTTAACTACACAAGGACAAGTCCAAATGTGAACCCCCTTAAAGGGGTCCTTTGTATAGTCCACCTAATCCTGTAGCATCAAACTCCACTCTTAGGATCACATTTTTCAAAGTCTGAGGGTGATCCTAATTTAAACAGGAACGCAACAAATTACAAATATAACCATAAATACAGAGATGCAGTAGAAATAACACTTCCTTTGGTTAATATCAAAGAATGAAATATGCTTACAAACTGTATGGAAACAAGACTAGATCGACGATGGTAGATTATCTCTGAGAAGAGATGTGGTGGCTACATGCCTCTAAATTGCATTATAATGTGACTCAAGGGCCTTTTTTTATTTAATAATAAGCGAAAACCCTAAAAAACCAAAATCATAACTCGAGGAGATGTAACACCAAGATTTTATGGGCCCCACTAGGGTTAGTTGGACAATGAACTTCTCGAGGTCGTGGATTGGTCATATTATCTCTGTTTGACGTGCATGATACCCCATTCGAAAGATATCTCCGAAGAATATGACGAAAAAAATGAATTATCAAAATTTCTTGGTAGTATATTGCCAAAAAAACATCGTTTAGGGCCTCAAAACGACTCCGGAAGTTTAGGACCCAAAAAACTACTAAAAATATTAAATTGTGCTACAATTAAGGAAACTGAAAAACTAAAAGAAACAATGGTGGGGGTCCAAGTGGAACTCGAAGGTGGCCACCAATATCCACCTAGATCATTCGTCCCACAAGTATGGTTGGCCTAATAATACATCACAAGCATCAAGAGGTGCAACATCACACAATACCTCATATGTGAAGGGCTTGATGTTGTAGGGAAGGCAGAACTGCTCGCGGACTTGGAGATCTCGTCCTTAGTGAAGCCACTCGATGGTGTACGGTTGTCGGTGTGGTATGGTAAGTAATCCCAGCCACTTCATGACCTCTACTAAAATGAGGTTCTTTTGTCTCCCATTGTCAACAATTAATTGTAGCGATGAACCCTTCACCCACATCTGTGAGTGGAAAAGATGCTCCCCCTCCTCTACATCTTCGGGATCATTTTCCTGGATCTTAGTGGTGGCAACAGTGGTGTTGGGCTCCACATCAATTATTTTCTTCCCTTTGTCATTCCCCTTGTCGGGTTCTGACTTAGTGTTGGAACATGCATCTGATTTTGAAGCCTTCAACTTGGCCACCAGCCACTGCTTGGCTCGACACTCACTTGTGCTATGAGTGGGGCTCTTGTGGAACTCAGACCACTTTCCTGTGTCCTTCTTTGAATTCATGGTGTTTTTCATTTCTTGTGGCTTCAACGGTTGTGTTGGGTCACCTCGCCTTGGCTTTGTCCTTTGTTCTTCAGATTCGCCTATCCAAAATCTTGCTTCTTTTGTTTAAACTTCTGCTCCATATTGACATCCTATCGTTATGTCATGCCAAGTGAGGATATGTCTAGGAAATCCATCTCATCTTGGATGTACATGTGAAGGTAGTCACGGTATCTGAGTAGAAAATGTTGCTCAAAATCCTTGATATTCAACTTTGTACGAACGGTATGAAAAATATTGGTAAACTCTGGCACGTCTTGGTATCTTCCCTACCGCAGCATGGTCCACTTCATGTATTTATACTCATAGCTTCTGAAAGGGTATTACTGCTCCTTGATGGAATCCTTGAATGAATTCCAAGTGGGTGCAACTAAAAACTATGAGGTTGTACTTTCATCCTTCTTCACACAGTAGGTTTCCCCTCAGTCCTTGATATAGGGGATTGTTTTGAGAAGAGCGAAAGTAATATTTTCTTGACTAGAAAAATCATGAACATAGAAATACCCTTCCAGTAGTTTTAACCATTTATCTATGACATTTGCATCTATCTGACCCTCGAATATGGGGATATCAAAGTTAACTTGTACCTTAAAGGGTGTGGTGTTTCCAGAGTAGTTATTAGATGTGTCGCCCCTCGATAGTCGCTAAAGGATCTGGGAAAATTTGTCCATCATCAAGTTCCTTTCTCACTCGAGGGCTTCTTCAAGATTTGTGAGGCTGGTCTTGGAAAGGTTCGACCAGTTCAGGCCTTAACTCCTTATATCCCAACCTCGTTGGTGTTAGAAAATTATATGTTACAAAGCAATGGGACACATAAAGTATATTGCCAAAATATAAACACAGATAACACAAAAAACAAGAGAGACATAGATATACGTGGTTCACCCAATTTGGGCTACGTCCACAGAGAAAAAATGAGTCCTTCCTTTTATATTATCGAGCAAACTGAAGAGATACAACCTACAATAGATCCACTATAATTCCCTCTTCGCTCTCACACAATCTCCTCTCTCTTTCTCACTTAGAATACATGTATACATAGATGCAATACAATTCCCTCATATATAGCGAGGGGATTCCTTCTAGGAAAGAAAAACCCTAAATTAAACATAAATTCTACCGTCAAATCTCCGCCTAATGAACGACCGAGATTGGCTATGAAACTACAACATTTTACAAGGCAATTTTACATCTATTTTTAGCTTCGTGGGGGCTCGTAAAGATCGTTGCCCCCACCCCCTAGAACCCCCTTGCAGTGTAAATATTACAGGTGGCGTTTCCACCACATTTCGAACTGGGGTCCAATGTGGTGATACCTATGAATAAAGAAGATAATCAGGCTCCACACCCAACAAGCTCCCACTTGGAAACTGATTATAGCAACTCCACCGCTGCTTCATTTTTTGGACAATTACTCCACTTTGGACCTGGTTGTTTCTCATCTTCTTCATCATAATTGAAGACCAATTGAAACTGAGTAGAATCTCAGTTTCTCCATGCTTACAATTTTTTTAATATATCTGCATGATTCTACCTAGTTTGTAACTTTTCCATCTTCAACTGTCCATCTTCCAACAATGACCATATGAAACGATACTTGAGTTGTATATGTTTTGTCTTGGAATGAAATGCAGAGTTCTTTGCAAGATGTATGGTATTTTGGCTGTCATTGCATAACCTGCCCAACTCCTTCTTACCCAATTCATCTAGAAATGTTTGTAACCAAATCATTTCTTTAATAGCCTCTATAGCATCAACATACTCTTCTTCCGTTGTTGAGAGTGTAACAACACTTTGTAGTTTTGAAACCCAATAAATAGTTGTTCCACCTACAGTAAACACATACCCTGTTGTGCTCCTCTTGTTATCTCTATCACGTGACATATTTGCATCAACATATCCTCGTAGAGCAATGTTTGAACCACCAAAGCATAATTCTTGATTTGTGGTACCTCTCAAATACCTGAGAATCCATTTCACCGCCATCCAATGTTCTTTTCCTGGATTGTTCATGTACCTCCTTACAACTCCCAATGCATGTGAAATATCAGGCCTTGTGTAGACCATTACATACATTAAGCTTACAACTAATGATGCATATGGAACTTTAGACTTATAAGTCATTTATTCCTAAGTCTTCGAACACACCTCCTTACTTAGTTTGAAATGGCTAGCCAAAGGTATACTAATTGGTTTTGCATTCTGCATATTAAATATTTTCAACACCTTTTCTATGTACTCACTCTGAGACAATGTTAATTTTCGATTCTTCCTATCTCTAGGTATTCTCATGCCAAGGATTTTTTTTGAAGCACCCAAATCCTTCATTGCAAATGAGTTTGCCAATCTTATTTTGAACACATTTATTTCCTGCATGTTAGAACCTGCAACAAGCATGTCATCTACATACAATAACAATATAATATAGCTACCATCATTTTTCCTTTTCAGATAAATACAATGATTAGAGTGACATCTAGTATAACTTTGTTCAGACATAAACGTGTCAAATTTTAGATACCACTGCCTTGGATCCTGTTTTAAGCCATACAAGCTCTTCTTCAACCTGAACACTAGTTTCTCCTTCCCTTTTACCTCATATCCTTGTGGTTGTTGCATATATATCTCTTCCTCCAAATCCCCATGGAGAAAGGTTGTCTTTACATCTAGCTGCTCAAGATGAAAATCTTTAGCTGCTACTAGACTCAAAATAGTTTTGATTGAAGTCATTTTCACAACAGGAGAAAATATCTCATCAAAGTCTATACCCTTTTTCTATGCAAACCCCTTCACCACAAGTCTAGCTTTATACCTTTTTTTACCTCCATCTTCTTCCTTCAACCTATAAACCCATTTATTTTACAATATTGTTTTACCTGTAGGCAACCCAATTAAGTCCCAATTCTAGTTATGTGCTAAGGAGTCCATGTCTTCTTTCATGGCTTGCTCCCACTTCTTCCTGGTTTCTACCTACACTACTTCTTCATAACATTCTAATTCACCAAAACTAGTCAACAATACATAATATAATGAAGGAGAGTATCATTCAGGGGGTCTACTTATCTTGGTTGTTGGGTGTGGAGCCTGATTATGTTCTATAGTACCGGCATATTGGACCCCCAGTTCAAAATGGGGCGGCAACGCCGCCCGTAAAATAATCGCTGCCGTGGGGGGTCCAGGGGGGGGCGGCAGCGATTATTTCGAGCCCCCCCCCTGGCGGGGGGTTTCGGGGGTAGCGCCCCCGAAGCTAAAAGCAGCTGTAAAATTACCTTGTAAAAGTATAGTAATTTCTAGTCAATCTGGGCCGTTCATTAGGCGGATGATCTGACGGTAGAACTTATGTTTAGTTTATGGTTTTTTGCCCTAGAAGGCAACCCCTCTCTTTATATGAGAGCATTGTACTTGAGGCTAATATATAGATGTGTGTTTGGTGAGCGAGAAATATAGAGGTGAGACTGTGAGAGAAAACAAAGGATATTACAGCGGTTTTGCTGTAGGTTGTATCTCTTCATTTTGCTGGATAATAGAAAGGAAGGACTGGCTGTTCGGGGTGGACGTAGCCCAAACTGGGTGAACCACGTATATCTGTGTCTCTCTTGTTTTGTGCGTTTTCCGTGTTTATATTTCTGCAATATTTTATGTGTTCCATTGCTCCGTAATATATAATTTTCTAACATTGGTAGATCTTCTAACACCACTTTCAAGTGTTTTAGGTGCTTGTTTCTATTGTGGTTGTTGTATTTGTTCTTGTTTTTTGATCATTATGATTTCCAGTCACCTTCACTTTTTCTGTGATCTCATCAATCACTATGTATTCTCTATTTTCTGTTTCCTATTTCTTTTCCTACAACTGATCCTTATACAAAACCTTTTCGTTGAATATGACATCTCTGCTCCTAACTATTTTCTTTTTTTATTAATCATAAAAGTGATAACCAAAATCATTAACACCATATCCAATAAATGTACATTTCATTGATTTTGCCTCAAGCTTTGTTATATTTTCTTTATTGACGTGGTCAAATGCTTCACAACCAAAACTCTTTAAAAATGGGTAGTTTACCTTTTTACCTGTCCATGCCTCCTCTAGAATACCACCATCCAAGGAACTTGAAGGCCCTCTGTTTAATAGTTAAACAACAGTATCTACAACATCTGCCCAAAATTGTAAAGGCGCATGCAATCTCATGCACCTTGCATGCTCCATGATTATCCTGTTCATCCTTTCTGACACACCATTTCCTTGTGGTGTTCTTAGAATTGTCTTCTCTCTACAAATTCCATTCTCTGAACAGTGCCTATCAAACTCTTTGCTACAATATTCACCTCAATTTTTCTGATATGGGACACTTCAATCTTTTTCTTGTCTAATCTTCAACCAAAGCTTTCCATTTCGTGAAAGTATCAAATACATCAGATTTATTTCGAATAGAGTAAATCCAAGTTTTATTGGTTGCATAATTAATAAAAGTAACATAATATCAAGATCCACCGAGAGATGATACCTGAGAAGCTCCCCATACATCTGGATGCACAAGTTCTAATTTTCACTCTTCTTTTCTTTCCCAACTCTGAGGAATCTAACTCTCTTCTTTTTTCCATAAACAAAATTCTCACAGAATTTTAAATCAACATGCTTCAAAACTGGCAAAAAATTTCTTGAGTGAAGAATCTACATCCCCTTCTCACTCATGTGCCCAAGTCTATGATGCCACAATGTTGTATCTTCTCGTGTAGAGGTTAGAGCATTAACATAATTAGAAATATCATTTCATAAATACAATGTACCAACTTTTCTCCTTTTGGTATTACGAGGACTCCTTTAGTGACCTTCCAGGTTTTATCTTTAAAAGTAGTTACACAACCTTCACCTCCCAACTACCCTATTGAAATCATATTTTTCTTCTAATCTGGAATATGCCTTACCTCCTTCAATAGCCATTGATTTCCATATTGTTGTTTTATGAAAACACTACCCATTCCAATAATTTTACAGCGTTTATCATAACCCAATCGAACCTGTCCAAAATCTCCTTGAACATAATCATGAAAATGTTTCCTATTAGGTGTGGCATGGAATGAGTCCCCTGAATCTACCACCCAAGCATCACTAATATTTTCTAATGAAAGAATAAAATCATCTTGAAACACATCACCTATCACATTTTTTTCATGATTGTTTTCTTATTGTGCATCTCCTTCTTTTTCCTTCCGAGACTTGCAATCTTTCTTCAGGTGTCCTTTCTTCTCGCATTTCTAGCACACTATCCCTGATCTGGACTTTGATTTGTCTTTCCTCGACTTACTATGATATCGTGGGCTATTTCCTCTTTCCATTTTTCTTCCCCTAGTCTCCCCAGTCAAAGCATTACATGATGTCTCACAAGAGCTTTTCCGTTGTATTTCCTCGCTAAGGATTGCACCAACAACATCATCAAAGTTTAAAGTACTACATCCAGAGACAAAGTTACTAATGGCCATAACTAAACCATTCCAACTTTTTGGCAATGAGCACAGAAATAATAGAGCCCTAACTTTATTATCAAAAGTTACCCCTACACAACTTAGCTGACTGGTAACTGTATTAAATTCATTTAAATGATCAGCGACAAATCCACCTTCTAACATATTCATATTAAATAAATGCTTCATAAGAAATACCTTACTTGAGGCCGATGATTTTTCATATAGTTTGGCTAATGCCTTCATTAAACCCTCTGTTGTCATTTCCTTTGAAATATTAAACACTATTGACACCACTAGGCACAACAATGTTGTTCCAAGTGCCTTTCTGTCAACAATATCCCATTCTATGTTTGTCATACTTGTTGGCTTCTTTGTATTTCCACTAAATGGTAGGTATACATATTTCTTATACAGATAATCTTCCATCTGCATCTTCCATAGATGGTAGTTTTTTCCGTTAAATGCTTTGACCCTAAACCTACCATCTTCCACCATTCCTCCCACTCAGACCAGGAACCCTTCTCTCCTTCAAGTTTATCAGCCAAATAAACGTGGCTTTGATACCAATTGTTAGAAAATTATATATTACAAAGAAATGGAACACATAAAATATATTACAGAAATATAAATATAGAAAACACATAACACAAGAGAGACACAGATATATGTGGCTCACCCAATTTGGGCTACATCCATGGAGAAATATCCAGTACTTCCTTTTATATTATCCATCAAACTGAATAGATACAATCTACAACAAGTTCGCTGTAATTCCCTCTTCGCTCTCACACAATATCCTCTCTCTGTCTCACTCAGAATACAGGTATACATAAACACAATACAATTCCCTCATATATAGAGAGGGGTTGCCTTCTAGAGAAAAAACCCTAAATTAAACATAACTTCTACCGTTATATCTACGCCTAATGAACGACCCAAATTGACTATGAAATTACAACATTTTACAACGAAATTTTACATCTATTTTTAGCTTCCAAGGCGCTGCCCCTAATCCTGCTCCAGGAGGGGATCCTAAACATTATTGTCCCCCCCTCTTGGAGCCCCCTTGCAACACAAATATTACAGGTGGTGTTTCCACCACATTTCGAGCTAGGGTCCAATGATACCTCTGAATAAAGAAGATAATCAGGCTCCACACCCAATAGTTGGGGACATGCAAAAGAAAAATAGAGAAAGAGCAGACCCCTCTAATACTATTGATCTGAATTTAAACAGGAACACAACAAATTACGGATATAACCATAATACAAAGATGCATCAAAAATAACACTTCCTTTGATTAATATCAAATAATGAAATATGCTTACAAACACTATGGAAACGAGACTAGCTCGATGATGGTAGCTTATCTCTAAGAAGGGATGTGATGGTTACATCCCTTTGAACTATGCTACAATGAGGCTTAAGGGCCTTTTTATTATTGAACAATAGGAGCAAACCCTAAAGAACCAAAACCCTAACCCGAGGAGATGTAACACCAACAGTTTATGGGCGTCGTTGGGCTTAGTTAGGCAGCCAACTTCTCGAGGTTGTGACTTGGTCATGTTATCTTTGTTTGACACACATAATACCCCATTGGAAATATCTCTCCGAGGGATATGACAAAAAAAATGACTTATCAAAAGACTCTAGTCGTAGATTGCCAAAAAAACATCGTTTATGGCCTCAAAATGGCTCTGGGAGTTTAGGACCTGAAAAAATTGCTAAAAATAGTAAATTGTGCTACAATTAAGGAAACCGAAACAAGTGGAATCTGTGGGTGGCCACCAATATCCACTTGGATCACACAACTACTAATTACACTTAATATCAAATGTTATAATTTCAAAATTACAAATTATTGTATCACATTCTCTTGTCAAACACTTTGACTGTATTAAGTCAAGTTTATGATGAAACAAAAAATGGTCCATTGGCACGCAAGTAAAAAAGTCCTTTTTTATTTGAGTGGGACCATTTCTTATGGCCTTATGTATGAAAGAGACAAGGATCCTTATCTTCATGGGTTTATTGATTTAAATTAGGTCAAAGATGTAAATTATAGGAAGTCCACTACAAGGAATTGCTTCTCCTTGGGTTATGGAATAGTTTCCTGTAGTAAGAAACTAGCATCTATTAGATTCATCTTCTATAGAGACAGAGTATGTTGCTACTTCTACTAGAAGCTATGAAGCAGCTCTAGAAATTGCTTCTTGAGCTTGGAGTGATGGAGAACATTACTACATTTCCCTTTTATGATAATTTTTCCTACGTAAAGTTTGGAAACAATGAACAATTCATTGTTTCATAAAAAAATTATTAAACACATTGAGACCATATACCATTTTATCAAAGACCTCATCCATAGGAAGTAGATGTATGTGGAGTATTGCTCGATGCAAGACAATATAGTTGATATTTTCACCAAATCTCTACCTAAACCAAAATTTGAATTTTACAGATTTAGGCTTGGATTATTTGTACCTAGCACTATCCTCGAGATGGATTGTTAGTATTATTATGATTAGTTTTGTATTTAATTTAGAAAATTGGTTTGGATTTGAGAGTTAGTTGTGGTAACTTTTGTAGATCCACTCTCTTTCTTTAGGTGTTTGCAATATGTAGTTGTTATATGGATGAAGATTTGTATTCTATGAATTCTAATTGAAGGAATGAAGTTTTAAGTGAGAACGTGTGAGTCTACATTTTCCTCTTTTTTATTTTTTCTTTAATTTCTTAATTGATATGTAGTAAGTTTATGCGGGTTGTGTTAGCGCCTAAATCTGACTTAGGTTGAATGAAGGCAAAAATTAGGGTAACCACAAACCACGCTCAGTCTGGTAGCTAGCCCTACCAGAGCAGGAGAGGGCTCTCTCTGAGTCACGCTTAGTGAATAGATAATTGAAAACGGTCTGAGATGACTTACAATGCAATATTTACCTTATGCTAGTAAGTGAATAGGGATTCTGGAAATAATTTTCTGGGATGTTTATGGGACTGGCGCTCACGAAAGAACAGAGAATTTAATACAAAGGCACAGATTATTCCGTGAGGCAAGGTAGGCGGAAAATGTGACAAGCTAGTTTGAGGTACCGCGACATGAATAGATTTCTGAAGAAAGTGAAAAGGGAATAGTGACATGAATCCTTTTCAATAGAAGAATAACACTGAACATGAAATTTTCCCACAAGCAGAGCAATAAAATTGAATTCTACCTAATCTCACTCAGAAAATTTCACCGGAAATGAACATGAAATGAATAATGAAACATAAATAAGTACATATGAAAACATAAGAGACACATTTGCTACACTCACAACCACAAGGATCTCACGAAACAGAGCCGCTGCCTTTCATTAATTCTTTGTCAAAAATACACAGTGAAGAAACAAAGTTTCTTTCCCACAGTCTCCCAGAAGTTACAAGCCAACCAACCCTTTGCAAATAACTTGCATGTAATATATAGAACGTGTGAGGAAGAGATAGAATGCCCAAGGGTTGGTGAGTTACTCGAATCATTGCAAAATGAAAATGGAGAGCCAACCATCAGCTACAGGTGCAGCGCTACAAACTTGACATTTGGCTTGGGTGACCATTTGCCTTCCTTCACCACTTGTATAGAAGCCAATTTGGAGAAAAAACATTTTAAATGCCACCTTTGGTGCCAAAAAACCGAAGTGTAGATGAGTGGGCCCACTTGGAGAAGTTGCGAATCGAAATTTCGCAAAACGGAAGCAAATTGGCAATTTTTCCTTTGTGTGCCGCGCCATCTTCTCTGTGCATCGCGCTACTTTGGGGACTGTTTTGGGGCACTTGCAAGTGTCCAAAATGTGCCCAAGTGGGCTTGTTGGAAATCCTGTCCTAAACCCTAAACCCAAAACCCTCCAAATCTTCTTTCTGTGTGTCAAAAAAGTGGCAGAGAGGCCATTTTTGGGTGTTTTTTGACCTTTAGGAGACTCAGATCTTGTCAAAGTTTCTTGCTTGGACACCAATAGTCGTGATTTTCCATGTTGAATCCAAAAATGCAAGCCATTCCTCATTTGGAGCTCTATAATTTTAGCGTCGCGCCAGTGGCGCGACGCATAGGGAGAAAATCCCTGTTTTTTGCCCAAAAAATTACCATGTGACCAAAAATTCCCCAAATTTTTTTGAAATTTGGGCCAGAGGTTCCATATGGGGTGTTACGATGGGCCAAGGAAGCCTCAGTCAAGATTCGAATCCGATCTTGCTCTTTTGCCTCTTTTGCCTTTCTTTTTGCTTTCCTCAATTTCGCTTTCAAACTCCTTATTCGGGCATGTGCACTCATGTTTCGCACCCTGTAATAGAAAGCCATATGTCTTAGTAGAGCAAGGTCCTGGTCGGCCTTATCTAGCAGCCTCTCGAAATGCATGTTGATCCGCTCTAGCCAGGACTCACGGTCAATGTTGATTTCTTACTCCAAGGTAGTGTTGTGCTCTACAACAACCCCCCATTTCATATCATTTTTATTCACAAAACTATAATATGAAATGGGTCCCTTTTTATTTTAATTGGTCTCAACTTTGTATTATTCAAAAAGGTCTGAAAACAAAATGAAAACATTACAAAAACCTTTTTGACAAACCAATTATTTGGTCTTATAATATAAATGATTAATATTTTATCATTGCGATAAAGCGATCGCAAGATCGCATATCGCAATGACAAAGGAGGCATAACTTAAAACCCATTGGTTTGCTCTGACGCGATAACATGCAATAGGCTATCGCATATCGGCAATCATAAGTTCCCATAACAAAAGTTCCTTTCACTCCGATGCGATGCGATAAAGTCTCGTCTGCCCTGATGCGATGCGATATCGCTATCGGAGATCGGGGATATACCATGCATGCTTTTTAAAGTGCCCCAGTTAATACTCCCGATGCGATGCGATATTGCTATCGGTGATCGGGGATTCCAAAAGGTGCCAATATAAAGATTTAAGTTTTCCCCCAACGCCTGATTGTGATAAAGCCAAAAGCGCAGACTTCAAAAAGTGTTAAAGCAGGGATATTACGATTAATTCGTATTAAAAGCCTTATCTTTCAAACAGTGATTCACCTGCGCTCAACCGCCAAAACATCCAAGACACGCTTAAACAAATCATTCGGCCGATAAACGATATGATGGGCATTTAAAGGATTGGCAAGTTTTAACGGCCATTCAATGAAATAGTAAGCTTAAAAAAAAATTCACAGATTGTATCTGCGGCCACTTTAAGTTAATCCTTCATCATGCATTGATCAATATATATCTTGCTTGTATTTGGTTTTCGCTACCAATTCTCTGTGTTACACTTATTTTCACTCATGTGCAGAATTCTTCCGAAGTAATAGATTCAAGCAGAATGGGGAAGAAGTCTAAGAAAACTGCAATCGCTTCCGCTTCACCAGCCACAGGACAAGCCGTCGCTGATCCAGGAACTAAAAAGAAAGGATTGATATCTGATACTACATGTTCAGGACTCGGCAGAACTACTTGGCAAAGTACCTATAATTTGATTGAGGCCGAAGAACCAAAGGTGACAGCAGTACAAGCCACAACGGATACCAATCGAAAATCTGATGGTACTTTAAAGGACTTAGCCGACTCTTTCCTTCATCGGATAGTAGCTCAGGAACAAATTCTCCCATATACGGATGTAGTGAGGTGGGCAATTCAGGAAATCCTAATCACAGACAGAACCTTCTGCACCAGAGATGGGAGAATATTCGGTTCATTTCAGGCTAAAGATTTGAGGCAAATGTATCATTTGCTTGAGCCAGAGAAGAAGTACAACAAGGCATTTCTGGAGAAATTCCAAAGTGAGAACGAAACTGAATCCGAACCCATTCGCGATTCGAGGAAAAATCCGGTGAAACAAAAGCATGAAACTTCCGGTAAGTACTCTGTTGATTCCCTATGTTCTCCTTATTGTTATGCTGGGATAATGATGTGTAGATTGTGGGGGTTGCACGATTCCGCTAATTTCACTATAGAAATGGTTCCCCTGATGGAAGCAGCATGTAATAGTGAAATAATGGATTGGGCACTTATACTATCAGATAAGCTAGCAACAGCAGTTCTTGATTTTAGAACTAAAACCCGCGTCACTAAAAGGCTTATTCCCCCATTCTACTATAGTGCTTATATACTAGATACCCTGTGTTTTAATTCTGAATTTCCTGTGCTCGACTGGAGGTGGACTGCACAAGACCCCACGCCTATTCACATATACCATCAGAAATTGTGGAAAACTTCCTATAAGCACCATTTATACCAAGTCTACAATGGCTTCATGTTACACTTTCATTACTCTATTTTTAATAAACCTTCTCCCAAAATTTCTTACCAAGCAAGAATTGATTTGACATCAATAGGAAGATGGTTCGGAGAGGAAAAATTTACTTATATAAGAATTTTCGGCAGCCAAGCCAAACCTCATGTCCTTCCTTTGTACATACCTGATAAACTGCTCGCGAGGGAGATAACCTATCATATTATTTTCGAAGGAGTTACACAAACTCTAAAGAAAAATAAGAAGCAGGTCTCGCCCTCTTTTCCCCTGAGATGTGGTGTCTACACTTTGCATGATTTCAAACATGCAAAGAAAGAAGCTACGAAGATGAAGTCATTAACTCTAGCAACTCTCCCTAATAGGCAATTTGATCCCAACAAAGTCACCTATAATGCACTTGAATAGGCCAAATTGATAAAGTTTGACCATCAAGACGATAAGTTTGATGACCTGTTCTCCTCAGCTGAATCAATGTATCAAGTTAGATCGCTGGCCATAATAGAATACAAAGATGAAGGGTTAGTTGAATTCAACAGACTTGGAGAACAGAGGTTGCAAAGTCTGCCTCTAGATCTGTTAGCGACAACCCGAGCAACAGAATCAAGCGAGCCTGAACAACGACATACTAAGGAACCTCCGGTTACAAGAAAAGAACAGGAGAAAGTGCAAGAGGAAACCCAGACTAAAGAGCAGGAACAGAGCAGCATAGAGGTAAATGTAGATACTCAAATTGATCCCAAATTGCTCCAGGAATGGCAGCAATTCGATTCAATTATCAGTAATCTTGAGTGCTCAAAGGACATTGAAACTTCAAAAGTGGCAGATACACAAGAAACCACTTCAAAACAGGTTCCAAGTGGAACCAGTGGCCTACCCAGTTCAAAAGAAGTATAGATAATCCCAAAGGATCCCTCCGATCAAATTATTTTTCAGATAGAAGAAATTACTCCCTTGGATGTCTTCTATAGCCCAAGACACAAAGCTGTGGTAAAACGACAGAGGAAGAGGAGAAGGACTGATCAACCTTCCCTATTCCCGGAACAAACGGTGACGGGCAATGTGGTTTGGAAGGAGGAATTTTACCCCTCTGATGACCTAACAAAACTATCACAATATGTTGGAGCCTATTCGGCACCAACAATAGATAAGGCATCAGAGGTGAGTCTTCTATTAAAAACAGAAGACCAGGAGATCTTTTCATTGCAAGCGCAACTATTAGAAGTACAGTAGAAGGCAGAGCAGGTAGAACAGAAATTGTTAACACAACAGCAAATAAATAATCAATTAACTCAACAATTGCAGGAAAAGAAACAAAGGATTGATCACAGCGCAGTCCAGAAGCAAAAAGAGTTGTCTGAGGCATTGGCACAGCTAAAGGCATCAAATGAACGAATGCTGAAG
This sequence comes from Pinus tabuliformis, assembly GCA_031772625.1. Lineage (NCBI taxonomy): Eukaryota > Viridiplantae > Streptophyta > Pinopsida > Pinales > Pinaceae > Pinus > Pinus tabuliformis. Next base: position 398,034,986 of record CM062818.1, on the reverse strand, counting down.
TTAAAAGATGAGCAGATTGCTCAACTATCAGCCCAGCTTGAGAAGACAAAGAATCTTCCACAGATAGCCGAATTCAAATCAGAAGCATTACAGATAAATAAGGCATTAATAACACAGATCAAGCTTTTATGTCAACAAATCGCCCAGGCAGAACCATTACGCGATTTGACGACATCAATAAGTAAAAATCCAGAAAAAGCTAGGACAGACTTGGAACAAGCCGATGAAACATTAACTGATTTTCTTGAGTGGCAAGATATCGATCAGCGATAGGCGGCTAATTTACCAAAGATTTTAGAATCACATAAGGAAATATTATTTACAGAATGGCAGTCCCAGTTAATGAAAGCAGAGAGGGCAATTTCAAGATGCAAATCAACCACAAGTAACTTGGTTGAATTGGTTAATAATACTCTCTACTTGTCTAACATGATTTCCCAATGCACTCCAGGTAAATTGAGAGCGGCGAAAACATTGGAGCAGTCATGTTATCTAGAACTAGAGAAAAATGGGAGATTAATCACTGGAATTAACAGTTTAACATGGGATGCCTATTCGTTCTTCTTAGTCAAACCACACAGCCAAAGAGTCGCCCTCAAATACCTTACAGATGCAATCGGGTATATTATTCCTGATATTCAGGATGCCACCTATGCCGCTCAACTCAACTCTCACCTCAACAGACCACCCGAAGTGGAGCCAATGCTTGCGATATGTCAGCTCAGGTTTAAAGGCAAACAACCTACATGATGATTCATCCTATCGACTTCCAGATTGCTATGAAGGAGATATTCGAGATAAATTGATACCAATTAAGTAGGATTTCATTTTCATAGATAGTTAGCTTAATTAAGTGTTTATAGACCCTTTCATTGTTTTGGAAAGGGTCGTAAAGTTTTGTACATGACTTAAAGCCTGAAGTTGAACTATTGTACTTCAGGCATATTCTTTTATAAAACTGGACCAATTATTCTAATTTTGGCAAGGAAGCTTTTATGCAAATGTGCACTACTGTCTTTGTTTGAAAGTATTTCTGCATTGGAAGAAGAATCTCAAATAGCGATTGATATTGGGAGTGACTAGCAGCTCATATGGTACTATTATCTATGTTTGAATTCATTCTTTTTATATGAATTGTCATTTGGTCGCCTTTGCTATTATCAAATATATGTATGTGTTTTAATAACATTTGTTTATTCCCTCCACTATTGGATGTTTATGGTATGCTTTTCTTTTGATCATATATGTATCGATGATATAAATGATAAGTGTAGCAATATTGCGTTAATCACTCTGTTTAACTATTTAAGCAAACTAATCCTTGAATGAATAAATGTCCATGTCTATTAGATGGAGTCATCTATATGCCTGTCAATAGACATAGATCATCAAGCGCTACACTTCAAAGTACAATAGTTCCCGTGATTAGTAGTAGTTCTTTTATTTTTTTGATACATTAAGTTATTCACCTATCAGTAGATTAGACAATCAATCATTCATCCACCCCTTTTATTTATTACTGGGAAACTGGTCCCATTATCCCCAGTCGGAGCCACCATTCCAAACGGAAAAGGAGTTGTATTAAGGTCCGGACCGTGTGGTTATCCCCCAATGTTGATACAATGATTTTTGGGGCATCAACATTTTTGGCGCTAGAAGGAGGGCATCAACTGTGAATGGCAAGTAAACCCAAATCTACAAACCATTCAAAGACTAATTCTCCCTCCGCATCACCTCGTACTTCCCAATTGCATGTTGGTTCTCCAGTATCCAAACAAGAAGAAGAGGAATCAACTACCACTGCTCAAACTCATCATGCTCTAGAACAACTAAGTCTTGAATCTCCTGAAGTCCAGTCTCTTATCCACAAACTTCAGAGCTTCTCGATGTCACCACAGAAATCTAAAGTATCTCAAAGCAGTGCGACTTCGCAGTTTAATTTACCTCACCCTCTCACCAGACTTCAGAGTGGAAAGCTTGGTATTGAACCTACTGAGTTCCCTTTACGCAAAACGAAAAAGGCGAAGAAAAACATTGAAGGATCTGACACTGAAGAACTTTCATCCACATCCTCCATCTCACCTTCCCCCGTGCAAAGTCAACCATCCACTCCCTCATCACACATTGTTGTTCATCAGGGATTAGCAACTGCAACATCCCAAACTGCGCAATCCTTAATATCAACTCCTTCCCAGACTTATGTAAGTTCAACAATAATATCATCCACTGCTGTGGTTACAATGGCAGATCCATGGACCAGGCCTGGTGCAGTCAATATGCCTGCTCCATTGCATGCATTACCTGACGCACCTGAAAAATGCCTACCCAAGTTTAACCCAGATGATGGAACAGAAGCTGAGGAACATATTAATAAATTCATGTTGGCAGTTAATTTGAAGGGAGTAACAGAGCAAGATGTTGTCGTTAGGCTTTTCCCTTATACTTTGCAAGGATCAGCAGGATCCTGGTATTTTTCTTTACCTTTTGGTTCCATTACCAGTTGGACGACTTTCCAAGAACAATTTCTTACTAAGTATGGTGATGATAGGTCTTTGGCTACACTAATAAATGATCTCTCCAATCTTAGGATGGAGCATAGGGAACCAACTAAAGAATTTAATGCACGATTCAATAAACTCTTGAATAAAATCCCAACGGCCTCCAAACCAAGTGACAAAATCCGAAGCGAGTGGTATATAACTACCCTACCTACCAATATAGCTATTTTTGTAGACAGGGCTGGAAAACCAACTTTAGCTGAAAACATGAAAGAAGCACTTGCTTTGGAGAAACGTATTAATGCTCTAGAGAAGAAAGCTGCTCTTGAAGATAGAAAAACCAAAAAAGTTTCGTTTAAAGATGATTCAAAGAATAAAACCCCTAAAGATCCATATGACATGGAGGGTATACAAAAAGTCCTCAAAACTATGTCAAATGAAATGGTTGAAATCAAAAAACAGGTAGCTGAAACCTCAACCAAAAGACCCTTTAGGAATTACAAGAAAACTGAATCAAAACCACCAAATGTTATATCTAATGCAGATTCAGATCTTGAAGAAGGAGAAGAAGAAACAACTTCACCAACTGATGAAGAAGAGGAAGTTGTTGAATGTCATGGAATGTGGGATTTTATATTGCCTAACTCCGATACAGAAAACGAAGAAGAAGCGTTTCCTGTCACTACCAGGAGTAAAGGTACCTCCGAACCTGTTCAGACAACTTCGAAGAAAAGAAGTGCAGGTGCTGCTACAACAAAGGAAAAGGTACCCCCGAAAAAGCCACCTGTAACAGTTCCACAAAACCAACCTTCAACCTCAACAATCCCATCAACATCTAAGACATTGGTAGTGTCTGATTCAATGGATTACAATATTGTTGATGACATGAAAAAGACTAAGGAAAACATCACCATGTTTGAACTTAGTAAATTGAAACATCAGCAAAAATTGCTTCTCAAAGAATTAAATGTTGTTCCTACTTCACCCCTTCCCAGTGCTAAAGCTCCAAATGATACAGGTCAACCACCTTCTCATATGGTCGAAGCTACTCATGCAGTTCTGATAGGAGATAGATCAAATTCTCATACTCCACCTTTCCTTCTAACCTATGAGATCTACAATAGAAACCTGCACAACTGTTTAACTGACTCAGGGGCATCCTCTAATATAATTCCAGCTTCAGTTTGTTCCAAACTGAACATTGAACCCCAAAAGTCCGCTATTCATATTGTGCAGTTGGACAGGACTAAAGTACAGGTTTTGGGAGAAATCAACTCTGTAATTATCAAGCTATCTGTTGATCCTAGAATAGTGCAAAGAATTGATATCTTGATCGCCGATATACCTGAATTTTATGGTTTGATCTTGAGTAGGGATTGGAATGAAAAACTACATGGGTATATTTCTACCGATTGGTCCCATATGTGGCTTCCCTATAAGGGTAAGCCAAATCAAATAAAAATCGATCGAGAAAAGCATATGACCCATACAGTTACAAAATTTGAACAAGAAAACGAACCAATAGCATTTAATAACAACATTTTCAGGAATTATTCATTAGAGTCATTATTTGGCAATTTCGCTGCCCAACCATCTCCTTTCTCAGTAGACCATTCTACATCTCAGATCGAAAATTATTCACAAACTGATAGGTCAATATTTTTTAATGATACTAAGGAAACTCTAAATAAAATTGTTAATACTTCTTTATTTTGGTCATTATATTTCGATGGGTCCAAGTCTAGTGAGGGCTCAGGAGCAGGATGTATTTTGACTAGCCCGCAAGGAGAAAAAACAATGTTGTCCTGTAGGTTAGATTTTGAATGCACGAATAATACAGTAGAATATGAAGCCTTAGTCCAAGGACTATATAAAGCTATTGGCCTCAAGGTCCAATATTTGAAAGTGTTTGGAGATTCTGAAATTGTTATTAAACAGGTAAGGAATACAATTCATTGTCTTTCTAGCCATCTCAAACATTATCAGTCGGTGGTACAGGAACTCACCTCCCACTTTTCGGCATTCAATATTTATTCCATTCCCAGGTCTCAAAATTCGGCAGGCAACCTGCTAGCCAATGTTGCTTCCAAGCTCCTACCTTCCGAAGACTATAGCCCAGATAGATTTTTAGTAGAATTACTTTTTAGGCCATCAATTCCTAACAATGTCACTAATTGGAGAGTATTCAACCACGATGAAGACATTTTACAGTTTTCAACTTCCGAAAAGTCCTATGATGATAAAATCATTGAGGAAAATGAGCATGACCTTCAAATGAGAGGTAAACCCGCGGAGAATTCAATCCCAAAGCCTGTGGTGAAGCTTAAGGATCTTTATGATATTAAAGACAACTTTAAACCTGTGACCAATACAAAGCTCCAAAGTTCTACCTTAAGGTTTGAATTGATAAACCTTGGCACTGAGCAAACTCCTCAAAACATTAATTTAGGATTAGGACTTTCCATGGAAGAGAAGGAAGCATTCATTAGACTGTTACGAAAAAATAAACATGTTTTTGCTTGGAAATATGATGATTTAAAGACATATGATACATCCATCATCCAGCATACCATTCCAATGCTTCCCAAACAGAAACCAATTCAGCAAAAGTTGAGAAAAGTACATCCGAACTTAGAGAGTCAAATAAAATCTAAACTTAATAAACTCTTGAAAGCTAAGATTATTTTTCCCGTTCGGCACTCAAACTGGGTCTCCAATATGGTGCCAGTCAGAAAGAAAAATGACGACATCAGGATTTGTATCGATTTCAGAAATTTGAACAAGACGAGCTTAAAAGATAATTTCCCATTACCTACTATGGAGCAGATACTCCAATCAGTGGGAGGCTCTGAGTTAATGTCCTTTCTAGACGGTTTTTCAGGATATAACCAAGTCTTGGTCCATCCTAATGACCAACTCAAAACCACATTCAGAACAAAATGGGGAACATATGCGTATCAGAAAATGCCTTTCGGACTTATTAATGCAGGAGCCACGTTCCAAAGAGCGATGGATATAGCTTTTAAAGGGTTGATTAACAAAACAATAGTCGTCTACTTAGATGATATTACTGTATTTTCTAAAGAGAAATCCAATCATTTTCATGATTTAAATCAAATCTTTCAATGCTGCAAAAGGTATGGTATTTCACTTAACCCTAAAAAATCCTTCTTCGCTCTTAGCCAAGGGAAGCTCTTAGGCTTTATTGTTTCTAAAGATGGCATTTATATTGATCCCGATAAGATCAAAGAAATCTTTGAAATCCCTTTCCCTCATAATAAAAAATCCATGCAGTCAATTTTAGGACAAATCAATTTTGTCAAAAGATTCGTTCCAGACTTTTCTCAAATCATTTTGCCACTTCAAACTATGATTAAGAAAAATTCAGTATTTAAGTGGGGATCAGCAGAAAAGGAAGCGTTTGATTTAATCAAACAATCAATAATTAATTCCCCCGCCTTAAATACCCCTAATTTTTCTAATCGTTTCACATTGTATACTATCGCATCCGATTTGTCTTATGCAACAGTACTCACACAGATTAACGATCACAATTCGGAAGCACCCATTTCATTCTATAGGTCAAATCTTCAAGGTGCTGAATTGAATTATTCCGAAGTAGAAAAACAAACCTTTGTTATATATAAAGCTGTCAAACATTATAGACCCTTCCTTTTAAAAGCCCATACAAAAGTTATAGTTCCTTTTCCTACAGTAAGGAAACTATTAATTCAAAGGGAACTAGGTGAAAAAAGGGAAAATTGGGTTACAACGCTTCAAGAATATGATTTAGAAATTAAACCAGCAAAGATTGTTAGAGGCCAAGGTTTTTGCAGGTTGTTGGCCGGAGCATCCAACATTCCATAATCAGGTGATACAAATCAAACCGAAGAAATGAACCAGATAAGTATTACTGATTCTGAATCACAATATGCTGACTTAATCTTTTATTTGAAAAATGGATATGCACCTCCTTACCTGTCTTAAAAAAACAAAAGGGACATTAGATTAAAAGCAAAAAATTTCACAATTATTGATGATGTACTTTTTAGGCAAAATTATGATTCAATCTTATTAAAATGCCTAGAAAAACCTGAAGCACAAAAGGTCTTGCAGAAATTACATGATGGACCAGCAGGAGGACATTTTGGAGCTGATACAACAGCCCAAAAAATCATTCATGCTGGATATTACTGGCCCACTCTGTTTAGAGATGCTCATGAATATGTAAGGAAACGCCGAAATTGTCAAACTTCTAGTGGAAAACAAAGAAAACCAGCTTTCCCTTTGCAACCAGTCAATATTTAACGACCATTTGAGCAATGGGGATTGGATATGATTGGAGAAAACACTCCACATTCTTCCAAACATCATAAGTATATCCTTACTGCTATTGATTATTTTACTAAGTGGGTTGAAGCAATCCCATTGAGGACAACAAATGCCGAGGCAATTATTGAATTCATAGATCAATTCATCATTACCATGTTTGGTGTCCCAAATGCTCTTGTTTTTGATAATGCATCTTACTTCTCAAGCAATGCTATGTTTGATTTCACTATTAAAAGAGGATTTAAATTAAAATATTCTACTAAGGCAATGGTTTAGCAGAGTCTACAAATAAAAATCTGATTAAAATTATTAAGCGAACTATCGAACAGAATCATAAAAAATGGCATAAATCCTTAATTTTTGCACTATGGGCTGATAAGATAACGCAGAAGGCTTCCATAGGTTCTTCTCCATTCAACCTTGTGTATGGAAAAGAAGCAGTGATACCAACAAATCTTGTCCTTCCTTCTCTAGCCCTAGTTCAGTTTATTGAGGAAAACCCTTCTTCTTCTATTCAACTTAGACATGACCAGATTTTAAAATTAGAAGAGGAAAGAGAAAAGGCCAAGGTTATTCATGCAAAACATCAGCAAATCATCAAGTCATTCTTTGATTCAGTCTCATCCAGTTCAAAACAATGTCAAGTCGGTGATTTAGTTCTGAAAAGGGACAAAGCCCATGAGGACAAGGGAAAACACACCAAGTTCCAGAAGATGTGGCTTGGGCCATTTCAAATCTGTGAAAAGATAGGCCATTCGACCTTCATATTACAAGATTTATCAGGTTTGAGAGATTCTCTCCCTGTTAATGGCCTGATCTTAAAGAAATTCTTCAATTGAGAAGGTAACCCCTTCTCCATTTTTTTAGAATTTTATAGTTTGTAGGATCATTAGAAAATAAAGTTGTGAAGTATCTTCCATTGACCTTTGCTGTACTTGAAAGTTGCTCAAAATAAGTAGGGTTGATATTTACTTTTAAAATAATAGAAGTCTTTATCGAAAGGGATAATTTCTAGGAAACTAGGTGTAATTACATTCCGAAACAACACTCCAATTTTTGTGAACGCTTCTCAAAGTTTAGAAATATTGTAAATCATTTTATGTTTTCAAATTGGTCACAAAAAGGTTATCAATATCAAAATAGAAACTAATCCAACTTCAGCATCTTCAACTCTTACCTTGTCATCCATTTACTCTTAAGGAGAAAATTATCCATCCCACTCACCAAAGCTTATGATTACTCAGAGTGTAATTCTAAAATATTTGATATAAAAGATAAGAGGTTTTATTACATGCCTGCTTACCATGATCATAGGGAAATAGTTTAACCAAAATTACCAATACTGCATACCAAAACAGGGTAATGGCTTAGAATTATAAGACAAGGGGTCTCATCATGAGCCAGCTTGTTTAGTTAAATTACTACCAGTGAATGGCATTGTCACTCAGCTGGTCACCAAACGAGGACAATGGATTTTTATCTTACAAAATAACATAGAAGTAGAAAAGAAACACAAAATATGAAAAGCATGTTTTGAATTCATTCTGTTAATCATACTCTGAAAATGAATGGGACAATGGACAATAGCTTGGTTAAAAGGTGTCCCTGTCGAAACTATGAACGTTTGCTGGCAGCAAAGGCTTTACCTATGACAAAGGAGTCAATTCTAAAAGCTGATTTGGAAAGGTTTTATGTTTTATCATTATCACCAATAGAGGCCAATTTAAAACTTAGAATGTATCTAATTTTAAACAGGAGAGGAAATTAGCAAAGATAGTTTCATTTTACTCGGAATGCATATATACCTAGTTATATTAGAATTTTCCCCTTTGATTAGAACTCTATTTTGAAAAAGTTTAAGTATTTCCATACTTTTCAGAGATAACTGTTTCTTCCAGCGAATCGCCAATTGTTGTGCTCTACAACAACCCCCCATTTCATATCATTTTTATTCACAAAACTATAATATGAAATGGGTCCCTTTTTATTTTAATTGGTATCAACTTTGTATTATTCAAAAAGGTCCGAAAACAAAACAAAAACATAACAAAAACCTTTTTGACAAACCAATTATTTGGTCTTATAATATAAATGATTAGTCTTTTATCATTGCGATAAAGCGATCGCAAGATCGCATATCGCAATGACAAAGGAGGCATAACTTAAAACCCATTGGTTTGCTCTGATGTGATAACATGCAATAGGCTATCGGATATCGGAAATCATAAGTTCCCATAACAAAAGTGCCTTTCACTCCGATGCGATGCGATAAAGTCCCATCCGCCCCAATGATGCGATATCGCTATCGGCGATCGGGGATATACCATGCATGCTTTTTAAAGTGCCCCAGTTAATACTCCCGATGCGATGCGATATCGCTATCGGCGATCGGGGATTCCAAAAGGTGCCAATATAAAGATTTAAGTTTTCCCCCGACGCCCGATTGCGATAAAGCCAAAAGCACAAACTTCAAAAAGTGTTAAAGCAGGGATATTACGATTAATTTGTATTAAAAGCCTTATCTTTCAAACAGTGATTCACTTGCGCTCAACCGCCAAAACATCCAAGACATGCTTAAACAAATCATTCTGCCGATAAACGATATCATGGGCATTAAAGGATTGGCAGGTTTTAACGGCCATTTAATGAAATAGTAAGCTTAAAAATCTTTCCACAGATTGTATTCGCGGCCACTTTAAGTTAATCCTTCATCATGCATTGATCAATATATATCTCGCTCGTATTTGGTTTTCGCTACCAATTCTCTGTGTTACACTTATTTTCACTCCTGTGCAGAATTATTTCGAAGTAATAGATTCAAGCAGAATGGGGAAGAAGTCTAAGAAAACTGCAATCACTTCCGCTTCACCAGCCATAGGTCAAGCCGTCGCTGATCCAGGAACTAAAAAGAAAGGATTGATATCTGATACTACATGTTTAGGACTCGGCAGAACTACTTGGCAAAGTACCTATAATTTGATTGAGGCCGAAGAACCAAAGGTGACAACGGTACAAGCCACAACAGATACCAATCGAAAATCTGATGGTACTTTAAAGGACTTAGCCGACTCTTTCCTTCATCGGATAGTGGCTCAGGAGCAAATTATCTCATATACGGATGTAGTGAGGTGGGAAATTGAGGAAATCCCAATCACAGATAGAACCTTCTACACCAGAGATGGGAGAATCTTCGGTTCATTTCAGGCTAAAGATTTGAGGCAAATGTATCATTTTCGTGAGCTAGAGAAGAAGTAAAACAAGGCATTTTTGGAGAAATTCCGAAGTGAGAATGAAACTGAATCCGAACCCATTCAGGATTGGAGGAAAAATCTGGCGAAACACAAGCATGAAACTTCCGGTAAGTACTCTGTTGATTCCCTATGTTCTCCTTATTGTTATGCTGTGATAATGATGTGTAGATTGTGGGGGTTGCACGATTCCGCTAATTTCACTATAGAAATGGTTCCCTTGATGGAAGCAGCGTGTAATAGTGAAATAATGGATTGGGCACTTATACTGTCAGATAAGCTAGCAACAGCAGTTCTTGATTTTAGAACTAAAACCCGCGTCACTGAAAGGCTTATTCCCCCATTCTACTACAGTGCTTATATACTAGATACCTTGTGTTTTAATTCTGAATTTCCCGTGCTCGGCTGGAGGTGGACTGCACAAGACCCCATGCCTATTCACATATACCATCAAAAATTATGGAAAACTTCCTATAAGCACCATTTATACCAAGTCTGCAATGGCTTCATGTTACCCATTCATTACTTTATTTTTAGTAAACCTGCTCCCAAAATTTCTTACTAAGCAGGAATTGATTTGACATCAATAGGAAGATGGTTCTGAGAGGAAAAATTTACTTATATAAGAGTTTTCGGCAGCCAAGCCGAACCTCATGTCCTTCCTTTGTACATACCTCATAAACTGCTGGCGAGGGAGATAGCCTATCAGATTATTTCTGAAGGCGTTACACAAACTCTAAAGAAAAATAAGAAGCAGGTCTAGTCCTCTTTTCCCCTAAGATGTGGTGTCTACACTTTGCATGATTTCAAACATGCAGAGAAAGAAGCTACGAAGATGAAGTCATTAACTCTAGCAACTCTCCCTAATAGGCGATTTGATCCCAACAAAGTCGCCTATAATGCACTTGAACAAGCCAAATTGACAAAGTTTGACCATAAAGAGGATAAGTTTGATGACCTATTCTCCTCAGCTGAATCAATGTATCAAGTTAGATCACTGGCCATAATGGAATACAAAGATGAAGGGTTAGTTGAATCCAACAGACTTAGAGAACAGAGGTTGCAAACTCTGCCTCTAGATCTGTTAGCGACAACCCCAGCAACAAAATCAAGCGAGCCTGAACAACGACATACTAAGGAACCTCCGGTTACAACAAAAAAACAGGAGAAAGTTTAAGAGGAAACCTAGACTAAAGAGCAGGAACAGAGCAGCATAGAGGTAAATGTAGATACTCAAATTGATCCCAAATTGCTCCAGGAATGGCAGCAATTTGATTCAATTATCAGTAATCTTGAGTGCTCAAAGGACACCGAAACTTCAAAAGCAGCAAATACACAAGAGACCACTTCAAAACAGCTTCCAAGTGGAACCAGCGGCCTACCCAGTTCAAAAGAAGTAGAGATAATCCCAAAGGATCCCTCCGATCAAACTATTTTGTAGATAGAAGAAATTCCTCCCTTGGATGCCTTCTATAGCCCAAGACACAAAGCTATGGTAAAACGACAGAGGAAGAGGAGAAGGATTGATCAACCTTCCCTATTCCCAGAATAAACGGTGACGGGCAATGTGGTTTGGAAGGAGGAATTTCACCCCTCTGATGAGCTAACAAAACTATCACAATATGCTGGGGCCTATTCGGCAGCAACAATAGATAAGGCATCAGAGGTGAGTCTTCTATTAAAAACAAACGACTAGGAGATCTTTTCATTGCAAGCGCAACTATCAGAAGTACAGCAGAAGGCAGAGCAGGCATAATGGCAATTGTTAACACAACAGCAAATAAATAATCAATTAGCTCAACAATTGCAGCAAGAGAAACAGAGGATTGATCACATCGTAGTCCAGAAGAAAAAAGAGTTGTCTGAGGCATTGGCACAACTAAAGGCGGCAAATAAACAAATGCTGAAGTTAAAAGATGAGCAGATTGTTCAACTATCAGCCTAGCTTGAGAAGACAAAGAATCTTCCATAGATAGCCGAATTCAAATCAAAAGCATTACAGATAAATAAGGCATTAATAACACAGATCAAGCTTTTATGTGAACAAATCGCCCAGGCGGAACCATTTTACGATTTGACGACATCAATAAGTAAAAAATTAGAAAAAGCTAGAATAGACTTGGATCAAGCCGATGAAACATTAACTGATTTTCTTGAGTGGCAAAATACCGATCAGGGACAGGCGACTAATTTACCAAAGATTTTAGAATCACATAAGGAAATATTATTTACAGAATGGCAGTCCCAGTTAATGAAATCAGAGAGGGCAATTTCAAGATGCAAATCAACCACAAGTAACTTGGTTGAATTGGTTAATAATACTCTCTACTTGTCTAACATGATTTCCCAATGCAATCCAGGTAAATTGACAATGGCGAAATAATTGGAGCATTCATGTTATCCAGAACTAGAGAAAAATGGGAGATTAATATCTCGAATTAACAGTTTAACATGGGATGCCTATTGGTTCTTCTTATTCAAACCACACAGCCAAAGAGTCGCCCTCAAATGCCTTACAGATGCAATCGGGTATATTATTCCCGATATTCGGGATGCCACCTATGCCGCCCAGCTCAACTCTCGCCTCAACAGACCGCCTGAAGTGGAGCCAATGCTTGCGATATGTCAGCTTAGGTTTAAAGGCAAACAACCTACATGATGATTCATGCCACCGACTGCCAGATTGCTGTGAAGGAGATATTCGAGATCAATTGATACCAATTAAGTAGGATTTCAGTTTCATAGATAGTTAGCTTAATTAAGTATTTATAGACCCTTTCATTGTTTTGGAAAGGGTCGTAAAGTTTTGTACATGACTTAAAGCCTGAAGTTGCACTACTGTACTTCAGGCATATTCTTTTATAAAACTGGACCAATTATTCTAATTTTGGCAAGGAAGCTTTTATGCAAATGTGCACTACTGTCTTTGTTTGAAAGTATTTCTGCGTTGGAAGAAGAATCTCAAATAGCGATTGATATTGGGAGTGACTAGCAGCTCATATGGTACTATTATCTATGTCTGAATTCATTCTTTTTATATGAATTGTCATTTGGTCGCCTTTGCTATTATCGAATATATGTATGTGTTTTAATAGCATTTCTTTATTCCCTCCACTATTGGATGTTTATGGTATGCTTTTCTTTTGATCATATATGTATCGATGATATAAATGATAAGTGTAGCAATATTGCGTTAATCACTTTGTTTAACTATTTAAGCAAAGTAATCCTTGAATGAATAAATGTCCATGTCTATTAGATGGAGTCATCTATATGCCTGTCAATAGACATAGATCATCAAGCGCTACACTTCAAAGTAAAATAGTTCCCGAGATTAGTAGTAGTTCTTTTATTTTGTTGATAGATTAAGTTATTCGCCTATCATTAGATTAGACAATCAATCATTCATCCACCCCTTTTATTTATTACTGGGAAACTGGTCCCGTTATCCCCAGTCGGAGCCACCATTCCAACCGGAAAAGGAGCTGTATTAAGGTCTGGACAGGGTGGTTATCCCCCAATATTGCTACAATGATTTTCGGGGCATCAACAGGCAGTGAGCTCGATCCTCCTTTGTTGGGCAGCTTGTCGATTCTCACAGATGTTTTGCAGCTCCATGATCTCATGTTGGTCCTCAAGTTGCTTGCTTCTCTGCTCCAAATACTTGATGATCCATGTCACCCTCTCCACATTGAGTGACAGGTCTTGGATCTCCCTGTTATGCCCCTGAATAGTCATCTTATGTCGGGCTCTCTCCACATCTGCATCATCATCCTGAATGATGATGAAATCGGCCTCCTGTTTCACCTGATGGCCTCTCGTCATGCATAGGCTTTCTTGTCCTTGTCCTATATTGCTCTGAGGGAAGCATCAACAAGCAAACCCAACTTAACCTTCTCTTTTTGCCTGATTAGGGTTTCTTGGAGTATTTTCTTCAACTGCTTGATTTTGACTTTGGAGACCTGATTCCTTGTGTAGCAATGAGTAGCCATGTGTCTTTAAAATTTGTTTTCTCTTTTGGCCCTGTTAAGAAGATTGTTTAAATGGAAATTTATTTTGTCAAGACAAAATTCCTTATTTTCATTGATTTCTCCTGCAATTAGGTCAACTGAAGACATCTGCTCCCTTTGTTGTTGAAGTTCGCTTTTGAGTCCTCTAGTCTTTGGACTCTTCCTTGTCACTTTCTCTTAATGCTCATCTGAAGGCCCCTCATCTTGTATGGGCTACTTATGTCTGTCCTATACCTATGGTTCTAAGGGAGAGGAGGGGGATTTTGTATATGGGAATAAGGTCTAGGGTTTGGGATTAGTTATATAGGGTTGAGGGGATTTTAATAAGGGCTAGGGTTTGGGATTGAATGTAATGTAGGATTGATCAATTCAGTGGGGGGGTAGGAAATGAGGCATCAAGGGAGAATGGGAAAGGAGGAGAGTCCTTGGTGACAAAACTGTGAGCACGGAAACCCTGGCAGCAAATTTGTTTGTGTTGGGTATGAATCTTTGTTTCAACCTTTATCGCCATTACACCACCTTCACTGAGCACAAAAATGGATGAAACACTGAGAGATTGACCCCAACTGAAAAATTCAAGGGATTGAAGGCAATTGGTTGCAAATTTTGTGAAAAATCAGCCTTGGTAGCTCTGTGCACCGTGCCTTCCATGTGCGTCGTGCCAGTGTAAATTTACACTGGAAATTTTCTCCGAGTGCACCGCGCTCTCTATGTGCGTCGTGCCTTTTTGCAGGTGACTTTTGGAGGCATTCCTGGTGTCCAAATTTGGCGCAGGATAGCACGTTGGAAATTTCTCTGAGTCTACCTTCCAAATCGACCAGAATGTTTCAATTTGGAGTTCATTTTCCCTATCAAAAATCTAATCTCCCAAGACTGGTAAAAATGTGCCAAATGAGGTTTCCTCAAGGAAGAGTGTTGTTGCAGTCAACTTTTGAATGCCTTCCTCAACACCAAATTGAGCTCATGATAGCTCATGGGAAATATTTTTGTCTCTAGTTATCATTTAGATCATCAAGAAAGTCATTTTGCCAACAGAGCTATAATAAAACTTGATTTTCCCAAGGTCAATTCAGAGGTGCATCAATTATCCTTGAGGTAATTGTATTTTTGGAATTTCTCCAAAACCATGACACATGTGTAAAAATTGAAGGACGGTTTTCTTACTTGGCATGTTTTGGACAAAAACCTCTCTCAGATTTCAAAAATTAATCTTCTATTGCTCAGAAACATCATTTGAGTGAAACCTATCCCGATGTGTGGAACAAGGGATTTGTCGAAATGAAGCGACATGAAGGGGATAAGTTGCTTCTAAATTCTTGGGAAAATTCTTGGAAGTAGGGAGGGATATTAAGAAGCAGGGGAAAGTGGAATTTCAAATATTGAGTGAGGGGAAGGGGTACAAAAAATAAAAACACAGATCCAACCTAGAAAATTGCCACGTTGTAGCAAGAAACTAGGGTTTGTGTGAAAATGAGGAATTTGGGGGATCTCAGTGATGGGAAGTGTTTGATAAGGTACTTTAAGGATAGCGGAAGGTGTATGAACATTAGGATATAGGTTTTGCCGATGATTTGGCCGTCCAAGATAATTTCCTTTCAAAACCCTAGGAGAGGGAAATGACCTTACCTAGGCGCAACTGAAGAATGAACAAGGTGTAAAATGACCCAGTGGGACTTGACATGATAATGAAAACTCTCTAAATGATGGTACAGTCAGCTGAACGGTGACATGGGCCAACATTTGGACAACTTTGACAAGGGTGAAATAAAACCCTAGACCTAATGCCTAGTGACCAAATTTTGCTTGAAGACTCACTGAAATGAAAAAATTTGACCTTGACACCTTAAAATCACTTTGTAAGAGCATGTTTGATCACTGGAGGAAGGCTGTAAAAACTGACACTAACATTGGCTCCAATAGTGATGGCAACTCCTTGGAGGTGCCAAGAACTGCAGATCTTTGGGTGAGTAGGTAGTGCCTTCGTCCATTGGGCTATGGAGTCCATTATTCCGACAAACCAACATGACTCAATTTATTGACTAAAACTTGACTGAAACTGACTCAATGCGAACTAAAATGATTGAAAAACTTGACTCTATGCAAAAGGAAATGACTCGTGATTAACTTAACTAAAACAAGAATGGACAAAACTTATTCAATTGCAGCATTCCATCAAGATTCGAGGGTTTCAAATCATGATGACAACCACCTGCATACTAATGCAATATGTAAAATCATGTGTAATGTGTCTTCCAATGTAACCAATCAAGCAGATGTCAAAAAAGTGGAAGAGAGGCCATTTTTGGGTGTTTTTTTGACCTTTAGGAGACCCAGATCTTGTCAAAATTTCTTGCCTGGACACCAGTAGTCATGATTTTCCATGTTGAATCCGAAAATGTAAGCCATTCCTCATTTG
This sequence comes from Pinus tabuliformis, assembly GCA_031772625.1. Lineage (NCBI taxonomy): Eukaryota > Viridiplantae > Streptophyta > Pinopsida > Pinales > Pinaceae > Pinus > Pinus tabuliformis. The sequence continues at coordinate 398,018,482 of CM062818.1, read as the reverse complement.
GAGCTCTAGAATTTTAGCATCGCGCCAGTGGCACGGCGCATAGGGAGAAAATCCCTATTTTTTGCCCAAAAAATTACCATGTGACCAAAAATTCCCCAAATTTTTTGAAATTTGGACTGGAGGTTTCCTATGGGGTGTTATGATGGGTTAAGGAAGCCTCAGCCAAGATTCGAAGCCGATCTTGCTCTTTTGCCTCTTTTTCCTTTCTTGTTTCTTACCTCAATTTCGCATTCAAACTCCTTATTCAGGATTGTGCACTCATGTTTCGCACCCTGTAACAGAAAGCCATATGTCTCAATAGAGCAAGGTCCTCGTCAGCCTTGTCCAGCAGCCTCTTCAAATGCATGTTGATCCGCTCTAGCCAGGACTCACGGTCATTGTTGATTTCTTGCTCCAAGGTAGTGAGTTCGATCCTCCTTTGTTGGGCAGCTTGTCGATTCTTATGGATGTTTTGCAGCTCAATATCTCATGTTGGTCCTCAAGCTGCTTGTTTCTCTACTCCAAATACTTGATGATCAATTTCACCCTCTCCACATTGAGTGACAAGTCTTGGATCTCCGTGTTATGCCCCTGAATAGTCATCCTAAGTTGGGCGCTCTCCACATCTGCACCATCATCTTGAATGATGATGAAATCATCCTCCTGTTTCACTTGATGGCCTCTCGTCATACAGAGGCTTTCTTGGCCTTGTCCTGTATTTCTTTGAAGGAAGCATCAACAAGCAAATCCAACTTAACCTTCTCTTTTTGCCTGATTAGGGTTTCTTGGAGTATTTTCTTCAACTGATTGATTTTGACTTTGGAGACCTGATTCCTTGTGTAGCAATGAGTAGCGATGTGTCTTTGAAATTTGTTGTCTCTTTTGGACCTCTTAAGAGGATTGTTTAAATGGAAATTTACTTTTTCAAGCCAAAACTCCCTATTTTCATTGATTTCTCCTCCGGTTAGGTCAACTGAAGACATCTGCTCCCTTTGTTGCTGAAGTTCTCTTTTGAGTCCTCTAGTCTTTGGACTCTTCCTTGTCACTTGCTCTTGATGCTCATCTGAAGGCCCCTCATCTTGTATGGGCTCCTTAAATCTATCCTGTACCTGTGGTGCTAAGGGAGAGGAGGGGAATTTTGTATATGGGAATAAGGTCTATGGTTTGGGATTAGTTATATAGGGTTGAGGGGATTTTAATAAGGGCTAGGGTTTGGGATTGAATGTAATTTAGGATTGATCAATTTGGGGGGGGGGGGGGGGGGGTAGGAATTGAGGCAACAAGGGAGAATGGGGAAGGAGGAGAGTCCTTGGTGACAAAACTTTGAGCTCGGAAACCCTAGCAGCAAATTTGTTTGTGTTGGGTATGAATCTTTGTTTCAACCTTTATCGCCATTACACCACCTTCACTGAGCACAAAAATAAATGAAACACTAAGAGATTGACCCCACCTAGAAAATTCAAGGGATTGATGGAAATTGGTTGCAAATTCTAAGAAAAATCAGCCTTGCCAGCTCTATGCACCGCGCCAGTGTAACTTTACACTGGAAATTTTCTCCCAGTGCGCCGCGCTCTCTATGTGTGTCGCTCATTTTTGTAGGCCTTCCCGGTGTCCAAATTAGGTGCAAGATAGCACGTTGGAATGGTTGTTTGTTATACCTTCAAACCCAACCAGAAAGTTTCAAGTTGGAGTTCATTTTCCCTATCAAATATCCAATCTCCCAAGGCTGGTCAAAATGTGCCAAATGAGGTTGCCTCAAGGCAGAGTGTTGTTGCAGTCAACTTTTGAATGCCTTCCTCATCTACAAATTGAGCTCATGATAGCTCATTGGAAATATTTTTTTGTCTCGCTATCATTTGGCTCATCAGGCAAGTCATTTTGTCAACAGAGCTAGGAGAAAACTTGATTTTCCAAAGGTCACTTTAGAGGTGCATCAATTCTCCTCGAGGCAATTGTATTTTTGGCATTTCTCCAAAACCGTGAAACTTGTGTAAAAATTGAAGGAATGTTTTCTTACGTGGCATGTTTTGGACAAAAACCTCTCTCAAGTTTCAAAAATTAATCTTCTATTGGTCATAAATATCATTTGAGTGAAACCTATCCCGATCTGTGGAACAAGGGATTTTTCGAAATGAAGCGACGTGAAGGGGATAAGCGGCTTCTAAATTCTTGGGAAAATTCTTGGAAGTAGGGAGGGATGTTAAGAAGCAGGGGAAAGGGGAATTTCAAATATTGAGTGAGGGTAAGGGGTCCAAAAAGGAAAAACACAGATCCAACCTAGAAAATTGCCAGGTTGTAGCAAGAAACAAGGGTTTTTGCGAAAATGAGGAATTTGGGGGATCTCAGTGATGGGAAGTGTTTGATAAGGTACTTTAAGGATATGGGAAGGTGTATGAACATTAGGATACAAGTTTTTCCAATGATTTGGCCATCCAAGATAAATTGCCTTTCAAAACCCTAGGAGAGGGAAATGACCTTACCTAGGCGCAACTGAAGCATGAACAAGGTGTAAAATTACCTAGTGGGACTTGACATGATAATGACAAATCTCTGAATGATGGTACACTCAACTGAATGATTACATGGACCGACATTTGGACAACTTTGACAAGGGTGAAATCAAACCCTAGACCTAATGCCTAGTGACCAAATTTTCCTTGAAGACTCATTGAAATGACAAAATTTGACCTTGACACCTTAAAATCACTTTGTAAGAGCATGTTTGATCACTGGAGTAAGGTTGTAAATACTGACACTAACATTGGCTCCAATAGGGATGGCAGCTCCTTGGAGGTGCCAAGAACTGCAGATCTTTGGGTGAGCAGACAATGCCTTCGTCCGTTGGGCTATGGAGTCCATTATTCCGACAAACCAACATGACTCAATTTATTGACTGAAACTTGACTCAAAACTGACTCAATGCGAACTTAAATGACTGAAAAACTTGACTCTATGCAAAAGGAAATGACTCATGACTGACTTAACTAAAACAATAACGGACAAAACTTATTCAATTGTCGTAGTTCATCAAGATTCGATGGTTTCAAATTATGATGACAGCCACCTGCGTACTAATGCAATATGTACAATCATGTGTAATGTGTCTTCCAACGTAACCAATCAAGTAGATGCCTCCTTGATTTATTCTTCGGATCAGATCTTCTGGACAACAACAGATACTGGTAACTGGGCCTCCAAAAACACAGTTGACCATGACCTCCTTCATCACTGAATACTGCAATAATCACTATCACTGCTGACTGCAACAGATTTGCCATTGGATCCTGAAAAACATGAATATTTACCTCCTGCTGAAGAAACAAGGGGTCCATTTCTTGTGATGCTGATCTATTTTCACAATATACTTCAGAAAATGTATGCTCCTGGTCCTCAAAAAATTCTGAACAAGCAGATGAGTGGATTTCCTCTTCATAGAACATTTAAAAACATGAAACATAGGAAGAAGAATCTGAAATGGCATCTTGAATGGTCGGAACTTTGGTAGTCTGAACATCTTGTAGGTTATCTTGATATGATATGACAACCAGATTCTTGTTACATTCATTAATCATAAGAAAAGAAACTTCAAATGCTTCATGAAACTCAAGCATGACCTTTCTGTCCTCTATCATAAATTCATCCAAAGAAACTTTTTCATCTACTTGAACAAAGATATCCTCTTGATGTTCATCAATTGACTGAATTACCTCGTTAGGAAGGCTGTGTTCTGATGAGATGAGGGTAGTTAGGTCTGTAACTCTATCTTCTTCATTTGAGGCGGCCTCAACAATGCAATTCTCTTCTATGAGATCCGGAACAACATGTTTTTCCTCATCACAATCTGTTTCTCGACCTGGTTTATCATTATCATTTTTTGATATTGGTGTTAGCTACCTATACCAATAGGTTTCATATTTCATGATTGGCTATGAAAGGTCCAAATATGCTCTGCTTTGATGATTCAAAGATCACATATTTCCAAGAGAATCCAATCTGTGCTTATAGCTTGGTATGGACTTAAAATTTTGATGGATGGTCCAACAGTCTAATCTGGATCATTCCATGGTTTAAATTTGCAGTTGTAGATTAGAGAAAGAAGTTTGTCCAAACTGTTTAATCTTGGCAGACAAGTAGTTCAGGTAGAGAAGAAAAGGCTCCCAACAGCTTAATCTGGGACCTTGGAAGAAATAAGGGTAGAAGTAGATAGAAAAAACAAGAGAAAAAGCCAAAGAAAAGAAAAGGCAGGTAAGGGTCTACGAGTCCAAGTGCACCCTCCAAGAAGAAATAAAAAATGCTAGGCAAAGTAGTTGGGTAAGTAGATGGGGTTGCAGAAGTAGTATTCATTCCAGATTGAATCTTGCTGGTTAAATAAGAAAAGCAAGGCAAAGGAGCATGTCTAATTCCCCAAACTCCCCTTCCACTCTTATTGCTAACATCCCTTCATCCATGGAGATTGATGAGAAATTTCTAAGGTTTTACGATGGTTCTTGTTCATTTAAAAGCCACATTTCCTGTGTAAAATTCTTTTCATTTTGATCTACTCCCTAAACTAAGTAAATTTCAAATAAACTTAGTGGTTTCCCCTCCATTTACCCTCTCATACATCTTAACCACTAACTCTACTATCCAAATCCCCTATGTCCCCCTTTCCCTACTATAAATAACACTAAGGTGTATAAATCCCAGCACTCTGTACATATCCTCCTTTTTGGCACTATAGCCAAATAAATGGTCAAGGGAGACTTTGGTCCATCTGGGACTGTGGTCAAACCTATCTTGGAATTGCTCTAACCTCTGGCTATGAGCAGCAACCTCTTCCCTCAGCCCTCACCGTCCCTTTGCTCAAAAAACACAAAAAACCCCTTTTTCTTATAAAAATCCTTGACAAACCCTTGAAAACCCGAAAAATCCCCAAAACATATGAAAAACCCCCTTTCCTATAGTTCTCCACCCGAAATATTAAAATTGAATATTATAATGGGCTGGCGGGACCCCCCCCCCCCAACTTGCACGATCCGTCGGAGGACCCGCCAGCCGTCCGATCTCCGCCGCCCAGATCTAACGGTGGGCGGTCATTTTCGTCCCCCGACCTACCGACCTTTAGCGTCCGGGGAAAGTGGTTTCCCGCTCCGTACCCTGGACGCGTGTCAATCGTCGGGGTTGTTCGGAGCCCCCCTCCCCAATACCACTCACCAGCAAAAGCGGTGCGGGGAACCCGCTTACCACTATTCTGATACCGCCGTCCCTTATGTCATCATTGCGTCATCCTGACGTTGTACCTTTCACCCACCCCGCGCCATGTGATCCTCCACGTACCCCTGCCACCTTATTCACCCGCCACCGTGTCCTGCCACCCTGGCTCACACCTAAGCAGCCACGTCACCTCCATACCCGGGCCCCACCATGACGTCATGCTGACGTCATCGGCGGAAAAGCGCCAAATACATACTTTTTCCAAATTTAACGTTATAAACGACCAAATGAGCCGTTTTCGGTCATTTTCACACGCAAAAGAAGTAGCCGTTGTCAACCAGCTGCCGCGAAATTTGTCCCCAGCCATCAAATTCGACATTTCGACTGCTACAAGTCCAGAATTCGACGGCATTAAACCTCCACAGCTCGGCCCGCAGGCTTCCAAGCTAGTTTTTCCAGGTATTTCACCAGTTTTCCCCACTTTTTCCCATGCATTCCAATTCTCTGTAAATTCACCATTAAAAGACTGGTAAAAATCCTAAATTCAACTCTGCTTGTTACCTAAAGTAAGCCCAAGCAACCTGCACCACCCCTGAACTATAATTTAGCATTAAAGCGGTCATTCCACGGGCTGAAACCGTAAAATTGTCCTCGAGGTGCTCGACATTGTTCCCTTTTGCCGAGTACAGGCCACCTGCATTCTTACCAAAAGAAACCTCATTACCTCTGCAACTTACCCTTGGCAGTTCACGTCCCTGAGAGGTTGCAGCAAACTGCACAGACCAGCTTGCATTTTCACTGAGAAATACACTTCAAACTTGGTCTAAACAATTTCCATCACCTTATTTCAAATCAAGCTTTACAATGGCTGCTTCTGCATCCTCATCCCTCAGTGTAGCTCCATTGAATCCAACAAATAGAGAGCTGGAGGCCTTGCCATTGGTTGACAAGGACTGTCTTATTGAAGACTTTGAGGGCAACAGGGACTTCTTGCAAACTTTCAGTCAGTTGAGAGAGGACTATAAGGATGTTCATGGCACACATGGGATATGGGAGTCAAACCTACCATGTTATTGTCTCCCAACTGTAAATATCTTCCCTGAGATCATTCACCTATGTGCTGAAAACTATAATGTATAGCACAGAACTGTTAGCACTCCATCTGGAAGAATCCTTTTCTACGTTAATGCTGAGTCTATCAACAAGATGTTACATTTTGATCAGACAGAATTGCTAATCCCGTTTTCCTTGAGCTATTTGATAGGGACTGGTGAAAGGATGACCAGTGAGGAAATTCAAAGGGTCACCAGAGATTTCATGAGACCTGAGTGCCAGCCTACAGAGCCACCTCCCTACGTGGGTATCCATTTCAATGATATAGGCAGGCTTCTACTGGACATGATCGCCTATGTGCTGGGATACAAAAACAGTGAGCATGTGGACAAAACGATGCTGGTATTGCTATCTGCATATAGCCCACACCAACCCCCTGCCAGGAAATATAACTTTTCCAAATTCATTGCCAATAAGATTCATGATCAGCTAAGCAAGGTGGACAGGCAGGGGGTCTTCAGGTACTCAGCCTATATTTACCACCTATTCATGTACTACCACTCTGAAGCCTTCCCATGCTACATCAGAAGGCTGGATCACAAAGGGGAGAGAAGATCTGTTATCTTCTGTACCTCTGTTTTTCATAAGGTCACAAACTCACCCTATACCTACTGTGAATTTGTTGACCAATTTGTATACCCAGTCTCTTGCCTATTGATGAAGTCCCCTCCTCCCAGGGTATCAAATGAGATAAAGAAAGCCCTGCAGCTTTCTAGAAAATATAAAATAGGTGACTGGTACCTATATGAGAACCATACTGTCATTATGATCTATGGTTGTGAGCTCTGTCCATACAGTCTCCCAAAATATGTACCTATGAGGTTATTTGCCTTGGAATATTACAGGCAGTTGATTCAGTCAGACCTCACCCATTTCCAAAGCGCCAAAAAGAAGGCCCACCTCAAGTTCAAACACGAGTTGGGCCCCTTCATCATGAACAAAAAAGAAGGGTGGGAAGAGGGAGACCTAATCCTCAAGGATAAATACAAGTTATCCCATAGTTTTCGGTGGGTCCATTATGACCCTCAAGGTTTCATCACTGCTAGAAGAAACAAGTATAGGCTGATAGGCATTAAACATTGCCAGTACCCTCACATTGAAAAATATGCCAACCTGCAAGAATGGCAGATGGACACTCTAGTTGAAAATCTAACTGAGGAAGAGAGAATGCTAAAGAGTAGGAGGGAGCTTGAAAAGACTATTGACCTAGACTATGTGCAGCAGGTAGCTTTCAGACCGCCTTATTCAATAGGAGAAGGGACCTCGGCTACAAAGACTGCACCACAGGCACCCTCTACATCAGCACCAGTGTTAGATAAAGGCAAGGGTATAATGGGCACAGAAGAGGAGGTAACAAAAGAAAGGCCTGCCCCTGAAGCAGAGCAGCAAACAGGGCAGCAACAAGAACAGCAGCTAGGGCAAAAGGTCCCTCCATAGACTCAGCTACCAGCAGCTCCAACACTGCAAATTCCACCTCCACAAAAAGAGCCAATAACTTCCCCTATCTTACAGACCCCAGCACATGAGGACAGGAGAACTAAAAGAGATAGAGAAGAGTCCACTCCTCTCAGTGGATCCTCCCACCAGCCAGCAGCCAAAAGGCAAAGAGCAGACTCCCCAGAGGTAGAAGACATTACTGATGATGTCTTGGAGAGTGAAAGAAAAGACAAGGAGGGCAGTCAACACACAGGTACAAGCTCCTTTCTGCAGGAGCAAACTTTACAACATGGCTTAGAGGTGTCCTCCTCTTCCCAGCTGACTAAGAAGCCCAAAAGCACCAAGGCTTCTTTCAAACAGATAAAAGCTCAGAATGAGCTGCTAAGGGCCGAGGTCTACAAGCAATTCGTAGATGCAACACCAGCCCAACAAGAGAGACTATTGTCGGTATATGACATTCAGGAGGAGAGACTGCTCCTGAGCCACTTCAAGCCAATGGGGCCAGAGCCTAAGACACCTGCAGATTTCATAAAGACAAGGGTGGAGGTCCTAGCCAGGGATATACATCCCATGGACCAGATTGAACTCCACAGGCAAACTGGAGAGATGGTCTATATGACCCTAATAGAGAAGGCCACCTTGGCCCATGAGCTGAAGGAGTCCCTAAAAAACACCAACACCCAGTTGGATTTTGAGAGATTATCATCCCAGGCCAAAGACAACAGAATAAAGTCCCTGGAGGAGATCATCATCGATCTAGCACATGATCCTAGTGATCCAACGGGTGTAAAGTCCCTCCTGAGGAAAAAATATGATGACTTGAACGCAATGAAGAAGAGGTTTAAGCTGCAGCCCACAGAGCACCCTCAAACAGCAGAACTCCAAAAGCAAAAACGGGCTGAGGACTAGCTAGACCTCCTAATGCAGCAAGACCAAAGGATTAGGGAACTGGAGAAAGAGCTGGAAGGAATATTACAGGAAAAACAAGCAGATTCCACTTCCCAAGCTCCTCCAACTACATCAATAACAGCAGCAACTTCAGGGGCAGCAGTGCCCCCTACAGCAGAAGCAGCAGGAACAGCAGCAGCCCCAGATGCTAGTCCAAGTGTAGAAGAACTGACCAAGGCCGTCAAAGCAATGGAGCTCCAAGCAGACGAAATAAAGAAGGCCAAGGAAAAATTGGCAGAACTGGACTCCAAGTATACCAACTCCAAAATGACTATAGCAGAACAGGCCAGAGAAATAAAGGCCCAAAGAGACAAGATAAAGGCCTTAGAAAAGGAGCTGAATCTAGAGACAGCTATGGTTGATATAAAGAGAATCCTATGGGCTAAAATTGGCCAATCCATCAAACAGCAGTGGAGGTCAATAAAAATAATACATGAGCAGATGGATTTGATGGGCCAAGCACAAGCGAAAATCCAGAAGGCCAAGATAGTACTAGGAAACAAAACAGAACAGGCAAACAGGATGATAGACTTCCTGAATAGACAGGAAAGGGAAGAATTGGCAGCCATAGGCATTTCAAACAGAACAGAAGCTGTCCTCTCTGCCAAGAAGGCAGTAACTCTAAGAAACTATATACAAACAGTAGAGAGGAAATTTTTTGAAATGCAAGAAGATGTGGAGGAATACAAGGCCAAAATGGGAGTGCTGCAAACAAAAGGCTTGCCTAGCTTGCTAAGTGGTGCTGGAAAGCTGATCTCCCTAGATCAAATGGCCAATAGAATGGAAACCACTATTGAGAATCAGATTATTGCATCTGGCAGTACATCTGAACTAGCAGGGCCTCCTACAGGACAGAGTTTATATGAAAAACTTGAAGGCATGTTCTACATTGAGAATGAGGTGAATCACCTGTTTGAGACTCCTCCCAATATTTACAAACATACATAGGCAGAGGAAACATTGATTAAAATACGAAGGCATCAAATGCCTAAGGAGGATTGGTGGCAGTTTATGCTTCAGATTTTGCCACGGTAAGTCCAGCTGTTTGGTCACTGCCAGCTCCAGGTCACTACAAGACAAACAGCAAAAAAGGGTTAGCATTTAAAAAGCAGCTGAGTAATGACTCATCACATAAGAATATGACAGCTAGCCAAGTTTTGAACAGCGCATCTCCAACCGACTCTAACAACCATAAAGACCAAATATCTTCTGACTATTTGACAGCTGAAGCATAAAGGAATTTTGGCTGCATTCACTCCTTCAGCTACTGCATTTTGGAGATTAGCATATCATAAATGAGATATTAACTCATTTCGTTGATATTTTTGATGTAAATTTTGTATATAAACTCCCCTGAGTAACTCATAAGGGGTTGGTAATTTTCTCTATGAGAACACTTGTATTGTACACTTTCAATTATCTAATACAAAGGGCTGGATGAGCTCAGTGATTTCCGGAAATTATTTGATGTCTGGAGGATGCTCCATGTGTTGATGCAGAATTCCTATGCTATCTGACGAGATAACAAGTTTTCTTCAAAACTCGGTTCTTGCTTTCTTATGTTTATCAAATCATACTTATCACACACTAAGCTAGCAGTAAGAAAGAAAGAATAGTACAAGATTTGTTTTATTACATCTTGTGGTCAATTTTTGCTGCTGTAAATGTTTGTCCTCAGGGTTAAATATGTACATGAATTTTTAATTGCTCATGTGTCTATTAATTCTATATGTATGAATATCACCTAGAAATTCTTAAATGCTCCTATGTCAATATTCTCACTGTCTTACTCCAACAGTTAAACTGTAAGATTTTTAATTGCCTTGCACTAACTGGATACACTCCATTCCATCACTATTACAAACGTTATTTCTCAGACACTAATCTGGCTCTGCAGCATCACTACAGTATCACAGCAGCACATCAAGCATCTAAAGGACCACTGACTCCATAGCCCAATGGACTAGAACTCTTTGAAAAATACACAAGCACCTTGATTGAAATTATCATCCAAGCTAAAAACTCAAAACAAACCTAAACTTATAGCTAGCCTAAAATCATTAGAAACAGAGATAAATCATAAAGAGAGAGCCCTCTCTGATTACAGTGCGGCTAGGCTCTGTAATCCATAGATTGGTTAGTGGTTACCCCGGCCGTATTCCCTTGGGAGTCATAGGGAACAACCTGGGTGTTAACATAATTGGCGACTCCACTGGGGAGTGCTTGAGATTTTTCAATTACTATATATTTTCCATAGCTACTATCAAGCCTGAAATTAGTCAAGAGGCCTTTAATCTATTTCTGTATCACATTAACAGCTTTAGGGAGGAGCTTGTTTAGGGAATCTTCATCTTAGCTCTAAGAATATATAGCCATTCCAAAATCTTCATCCAGTCCTTTCAGATATAAAAATTTCCTACAAAATCGTAAAAAAAAAAAACAGTTAGAAGCTGGCTCCCAAGAAAAATCCACGGCACACTAGGGAAAATCCTGATCCTAATCCACCCATCATTGTTGATAATCCAAATACCATCCCAAGAAACATTAGGAGGCAGCAAAAGCAGGAGCAGCCTACTGACTTAACCTCAGATTCAGATCATCCTAACCTTATCTCTACCCCATGCAAGGTCCTTTTCCGGTCTACCCCTAGTTCCCCTAGTTCACCATCTGCATCTCAAAGTCCCCCTCTCACATCTTCATCCACTGCACATATCCCCTTGACCAACACTCTAGGTTCACCCCTACTTGTCACCCCTCTGGTACCCACTGTTCCTATTATCCCAGCTGCCCCTGTTAATCCTCTAAATCCTGTAAATATGGCTAACAGATATGCACCCTTGCAGATACCAGCTAATGCTGCAGCTCTACCCCAAGATTACCAAACCAAAATTTCATATTTTGATTCCAATGGCCCTCTGACAGCTGCCCAGCATGCTAAGAGGATGCAAGACCATTTTGAGACCTATGAAATAGATGATGACAGTGTCAGAATGAGGATGTTTGTGCAAAGCCTAACTGGGGATGTAAGAACTTGGTTTAGATCCCTGAATGCAAACTCCATTACAACTCCTGATGAACTGTATCAAGCCTTTACTAGTAGGTGGGAGAAGAAGAAAGATCCTCTGCACATACTTGGGGAATATGACACTATCAAAAGAGGTCCCCAAGAGACTGTTTTGGAGTATTGTGCAAGATTTAACAATGTATATAACTCAATTCCACAAAATTTAAGACCTCCTCCTGATTTAGCTTTGTACAAATTCCCTGATGGTTTTGACCCTGACATGGCCTATCAGTTGAAGGAAAGAGACTCTCAATCCCTTGAAGAGGCCCAAAGGGTTGCTGTCACAGTGGAAGCCAACCTAATTGCCAAAAGAAACAGGGAAAGGTTGGAAAAGAGGACTGCTTTCAAAGAGGAGCCCTCTGCCTTTGATCAGAAGCTGGATGCAATACTCAATGGAATGAAAAGATTAGGGGATAGAGTGGAATCGGTTGAGAGAAAATCATCATGGGAAGCACCACAAAATAACCCTCCTAGGAATCCAAATTTTAGGAGAACTCAAAACCCAAATATTGGTAAGACCAGTGCTGACCAAGACATAAGACCCCCTTTTCAAGAAAATTATGCAGAAACTTCCACATCAATAGAGCCCAATGAAGATCCTGAGATTAATTTATTGGGTCTAGATGGTGAAAGTCAAGTTTTCCTAACACAAGAAGATCATGAGGATGATGAAATCAAACTGTTCCAAACTAAATTAGTGGAATCCTTTGACTTCAAACAAGGGTATGACACTGCTATTTATGAAGTCCATAAACAATACAAGCTAAGGAGCAGAACTGTGAATGTAAACCAGCCTGAAAAAATAAAGGACAATCAGCAGCCTGAAAGAGTCATAGTCACAGAACCTAATGACAAAATAAATTCACCTACAGAAGAAGTGATTGTTGAAGAGATCACTGAACCACTGTCTTTAAGACAGCAGCCTCTGGCCACTTCATTTTCTCATCCTAATTTAAATGGTACTCCTCAAGAGATGAGTAAAAAAGATAAGTCCCAAAGTCAAGATAAAAATCAAGAAGGAGATTTAATGAACAAGGAAAGGACTGTCACCCAAAACCCCAAGGCCCAATCTAAAAAACCCTTTGACTTAGAAACCGAAATTGGCAAAATAAAGATAGCTATTCCTCTCTTGGAACTAGCCAAGCATGACATCTATAAACTACAGATCAAAAGGTCCCTTCAACTCACTAGCAACAAAGATGATGTCAATGTGCTGGATGACACCCCAGAACTCCTGTTTGGCCCAGAAGTGGATGGAAAAACAGTAGTCATAGGGGTACTGCCTTTCTATGTCAGTTTACATATTCATGATAAAATATTACATAATGCAATGTTTGACTCAGGTGCCTCTGCAAATCTCATGCCAAAAGCAGTCATGGAAAGATTGAATATAGACATAACAAGACCATACAAGGACCTGTTTTCCTTTGACTCCAGCCAAGTCAAGTGTCTAGGTCTCATAAAAGATTTATGTGTATCTCTGGTTCAATACCCAAACAAGACAATCCTAATGGATGTGGTGGTTGCTGATATCCCACCTAAGTATGGGATGATGTTATCAAGATCATGGGGAGCTAAACTCCAAGGTTCCCTACAATTAGACATGTCATATGCCACCATCTCTGTTTTTGGATAACCAAAAAGATTGTACAGAGAAACACTTATGAAATACATGGTCAGCAGTGAAGAAAAGCCTCAAAACTTTCCTATATATGCTGTCCATTCAGACATAGATTCATACATTCTCTTCAATGACACCACAAATCCCTCAAAAGGTGAGGTTGAAACCAAGATATTCATACAAGAGGAAGATTCAAATGAAAGTATTACCACCCATGAAACATCAGTCAATCAAACACTAGATGTTGCTGCTGCCCTAGTTGTCAAGAACATCCAATCAAACGATGAGAATGTCCTAGAAGACAAGCTAGAGAAAAAACCACAACTGCTACTCACATTGACAGCCCATGAATAGATCATCAGATCTCCTTCCCAACAGGATATTCTATGGTTCCTTGAATTTGATGGCTTAGTCAACAAATTAGGGGCAGGAGCTGGAGTTTGGGTACACAATAAAGAAAATAGTCATGCAGAAGGCAGAGCCTATAGATTGAATTTCAGATGTACTAACAACATGGCAGAATATGAAGCTCTTTTACTAGGCCTCAAGTTAGTAAAGTTTTTACAAGCTTCCAGGGTTTCAATCATGGGTGATTCAGATTTGGTTATCCAACAAGTGAAGGGAAACTTTGTCACCAATGACAAAAGACTAAGGACTTATAGGTCTGCTATTGCTGAGGTACTAAACTTTTTCTCTGAATTCCAAATTACTAAAATTCCCAGAACCCATAATCTACATGCTCATAGTTTAGCCACCTTTGCAAGTACCTGCAAGCTGCCCTTTGAGCCCCATCATTGTTTTACAGCTGAGGTAAGACACAGACCCTCCATTCCAAACAATATCAATGATTGGCAAGTATTTGAGGATGACAAGCAAATAAACCATTTTTTAACTCTGCAGCAAGAATTTGCAGGACTAAATATTGACACTGATACAGCAAGTCAATCACAAATACTTGAGACAGCAAGTCAATCACAAATACTTGAGACAGCAAGTCAATCACAAATACTTGATGGAGCAAGTCCATCACAAATATAGTTTCAACAAATTGCTCACCCAATATCACCCAGAACAGCAAAACAAATGCTGAATCCAACCATTTTCAACAAGGAAAACATTCAGCAAATTCAACAAATTAACTCTGAAGAGGTGACCAATGCTGAAACTGAAATCATAGAGCTCAAAGACAATTTTTTACCAACAGGCCTAACTCCGCTAGAGGACATCTTTGATTCAAATGATATCCCCAGAAAACCAAAAATGCAGCCCTTAAATGCAGCCATTGAAGAATGCAACATAGGTACAATGGACAAACCCAAAATAATTAAATTGTCTGCTTCCTTACCTCCTGACCAAAAGCCTAAGTACATTGACCTCTTTAAAGAGTTCCAGGATGTCTTTGCATGGAGTTATGAGGACCTAAAGTCCTATGACACCTCTGTAATCCAGCACACTATCCCTCTCAAACTTGATCAAAAGCCCTTTAAACAAAAACTGAGGAGAATCAATCCTATGCTTCTCCCAGGAATGGAACAAGAGGTACAAAAAATGTTCAAGGCAGGCATCATAGCACCAATTAGATTCTCTGAATGGATCTCCAACTTAGTCCCTACAAGAAAGAAGACTGGTGAAATTAGGCTGTGTGTGGATTTGAGGAATCTGAACCAAGTATCCCTCAAAGACAATTACCCCTTACCCAAGATGGATCACATTTTGCAGAGAGTAGTGGGGGCTTCCAGAATTTCTCTACTTGATGGATTCTTAGGTTTCAACCAGATCTTAGTTCACCCTGATGATAAGGACAAAACATCATTTACAACCCCATGGGGAACTTTTAAATATGTAAAGATGCCTTTTGGATTGAAAAATGCAGGGGCAACTTTTCAAAGAGCCATGGATATTGCCTTTGCCAAAGAGATTCATGACGTTTTAGTCATTTACCTAGATGACCTTACACCTTTCTCAAAATCAGACCAAGAACATATAAAACATCTGAGACAGATCTTCCTAAAATGCAGAAAATATGGAATCTCCTTGAATCCCAAGAAATCCCTGTTTGGTTTAGAGGAAGGTAAGCTATTGGGCCACATCATTTCTAAAGATGGCATTAGAATTGACCCGGATAGGATACAGGCTATCCTACAAATGCCCCACCCAAGAAATGTCAAAGAGTTGCAAGGATTCTTGGGAAAAATCAATTTCTTAAGAAGGTTTATCCCAAACTTAGCAGAACTAATCAGATTATTAAATAACATGCTAAAAAAGGATTCAAAAGTCAAATGGACCGTTGAAGCCAATCAAGCCTTTGAAGGTATTAAATTGGCCCTTACCCAAACCCCAGTGTTGACCAATCCTCAGTTTGACAGAGAATTTATCATTTTCTCTTTTGCCTCCCAGCATACTATTGCTGCTGTTTTATTGCAAAAAGATGACCAAGGAAATGAGAAGCCAATTGCTTTCTTTAGCAAATCTCTTAGAGATGCACCTTTAAAGTATCAAATCATGGAAAAGCAAGCTTGTGCTTTAGTCGAAGCCATTAAAGACTTTAGGATTTATATCCTTTATTGCCATGTTATAGCATATGTGCCAAGTCCTATTGTCAAAGACATTCTCACCCAAGAGAATTTAGAGGGCAGAAGAGGAAAATGGATTGCCAACATCTTGGAATTTGACATTGAGATAAAACCTACAAAACTAATAAAAGGGCAATGCTTGGCCAAATTAATGACACAAACAAATTTCCAAGCCTTAGACATCAATCAGCTGGACAGTGAACCGGAGCTGGCGACTCCAAAGATCAATGTAGCCTTTGAACAATCCCCCTGGTATCCTGATATCTGTTATGTGTTACAAAACCTGTGTGCTCCCCCAGGACCGTCCAGAACTAAGTGTATATTCTTAAAAATGAAAACGTCAAGATTTTGTGTGCTGGATGGCAATCTGCTTTGGAAAAACCATGAAGGTATATTGCTGCACTGTTTAATTGAAAATGAAACTGACAATATCATAAAAGAATTTCATGCAGGTGATTGTGGTGGGCACTTGTACTGGAAGTCCACTGTGGACAAGATACTAAGGGTTGGATATTACTGGCCCACCATGTTCTATGATGTCAAGAAATTCATCACCTCATGTCATAAATGTCAAGTGTTTGAGGGAAAGAGACAGTTGCTGCCACTTCCTTTAAGACCTATTGCAACAGAGAGACCTTTTCAACAATGGGGATTGGACTCCATTGGGGAAATTCATCCCTCATCTTCAGGCCAACACAGATGGATTTTAACAGCAACAGACTACTTTACTAAGTGGATTGAAGCTGCCCCATGCAGACAAGCAAATGATTCAATAATTATTCAGTTCTTAGAGAACAACATATTGGCTAGATTTGGCTGTCCTGACAAAATAATAACAGACAATGCTGCTGCTTTCAGATCCAAGAAAATGGTGAATTTCTACCATAAATTTCACATCACCCTGGGCCATTCCACTGCATACTATCCCCAAGGAAATGGCCTTGTTGAGTCATCAAATAAAAGTCTGGTAAACATCATAAAGAAAGTGCTAGAAGAGAACAAAAAGAATTGGCATAAGAAGCTTCTGAATGCCCTATGGGCAGATAGACTAACAACCAAGAGATCAATTGGGACCAGCCCATATGAGTTGGTTTATGGATTAGAGGCCAAGTTCCCCCATCATTAGGAGTGCCTGTTATGAAGCTTCTTCAAGAAAGCCAAGCTGAACCAAATGATATGCAAAGAAGAATCAATCAAATCATATGTCTGCAGCAAACTAGAGACCAAGTTTTCAGCAGAGTTCAAGTTCTATAAGAGAAATTAAAGAAGGCCTTTGATAGAAGAACTAAGGCAGAATATTTCAGTATGGGAGACAAAGTCCTCAAGTGGGATGCAAGAAGAGAAGAGAAAGGAAAGCATGGAAAATTTGACTCCCTTTGGAGAGGACCATTTGCTGTCCAAGCAGTGCAAGGTAACAATACCTATTTCCTTAAAAGTTTAACTGAAACTGACTTGGATGAAGGTCCTGTGAATGGCAGGATGCTGAAGCATTATTTTGACTATTACCCATGAGTATAGCCGGAGGTTCCCTTGTATATATGCAGATGTATATATTATTTTCTGTTTAGATTGTAAAAATGCAGTTTTCCTAGTTTATTGACTGTCAGCAAAAGGTAAATAGAATCAGAGGTCTACCAAGAAGAGAAGCACACAATTTTGGCACTTCAAAGCAGCAAACTTCAAGATTGGCAAGAGCAGTCAAGGAGCAAGGCAATCTGACCTGCTGTTCTTGGTCTTTCAAATGAAACACCATCCCCATGTGGAGCCACTGTTAGCTACCTATACCAATAGGTTTCATATTTCATGATTGGCTATGAAAGGTCCAAATATGCTCTGCTTTGATGATTCAAAGATCACATATTTCCAAGAGAATCCAATCTGTGCTTATAGCTTGGTATGGACTTAAAATTTTGATGGATGGTCCAACAGTCTAATCTGGATCATTCCATGGTTTAAATTTGCAGTTGTAGATTAGAGAAAGAAGTCTGTCCAAACTGTTTAATCTTGGCAGACAAGTAGTTCAGGTAGAGAAGAAAAGGCTCCCAACAGCTTAATCTGGGACCTTGGAAGAAATAAGGGTAGAAGTAGATAGAAAAAACAAGAGAAAAAGCCAATGAAAAGAAAAGGCAGGTAAGGGTCTGCAAGTCCAAGTGCACCCTCTAAGAAGAAATAAAAAATGCTAGGCAAAGTAGCTAGGTAAGTAGATGGGGTTGCAGAAGTAGTATTCATTCCAGATTGAATCTTGTTGGTTAAATAAGAAAAGCAAGGCAAAGGAGCATGTCTAATTCCCCAAACTCCCCTTCCACTCTTATTGCTAACATCCCTTCATCCATGGAGATTGATGAGAAATTTCTAAGGTTTTATGATGGTTCTTGTTCATTTAAGAGTCCTGTGTAAAATTCTTTTCATTTTGATCTACTCCCTAAACTAAGTAAATTTCAAATAAACTTAGTGGTTTCCCCTCCATTTACCCTCTCATACATCTTAACCACTAACTCTACTATCTAAATCCCCTATGTCCCCCTTTCCCTACTATAAATAACACTAAGGTGTATAAATCCCAGCACTATGTACATATCCTCCTTTTTGGCACTATAGCCAAATAAATGGTCAAGGGAGACTTTGGTCCATCTGGGATTGTGGTCAAACCTATCTTGGAACTGCTCTAACCTCTGGCTATGAGCAGCAACCTCTTCCCTCGGCCCTCACCGTCCCTTTTCTCAAAAAACACAAAAAACCCCTTTTTCTTATAAAAATCCTTGACAAACCCTTGAAAACCCGAAAAATCCCCAAAACATATGAAAAACCCCCTTTCCTATAGTTCTCCGCCCAAAATATTAAAATTGAATATTATAATGGGCCGGCGGGACCCCCCCCCCCAACTTGCACGATCCGTCGGAGGACCCGCCAGCCGTCCGATCTCCGCCACCCAGATCTAACGGTGGGCGGTCATTTTCGTCCCCCGACCTGCCGGCCTTTAGCGTTCGGGGAAAGTGGTTTCCCGCTCCATACCCTGGACGCGTGTCAATCGCCGGGGTTGTTCGGAGCCCCCCTCCCCAATACCACTCACCAGCAAAAGCGGTGCGGGGAACCCGCTTACCACTATTCCGATACTGTCGTCCCTTATGTCATCATTGCGTCATCCTGACGTTGTACCTTTCGCCCACCCCGCGCCATGTGATCCTCCAAATACCCCTACCACCTTATTCACCCGCCACCGTGTCCTGCCACCCTGACTCACACCTCAGCAGCCACGTCACCTCCGTACCCGGGCCCCACCATGACGTCATGCTGACGTCATCGGCGGAAAAGCGCCAAATACATACTTTTTCCAAATTTAACGTTATAAACGACCAAATGAGCCGTTTTCGGTCATTTTCACGCGCAAAAGAAGTAGCCGTTGTCAACCAGCTGCCGCGAAATTTGTCCCCAGCCATCAAATTCGACATTTCGACCGCTACAAGTCCAGAATTCGACGGCATTAAACCTCCACAGCTTGGCCCGCAGGCTTCCAAGCTAGTTTTTCCAGGTATTTCACCAGTTTTCCCCACTTTTGCCCATGCATTCCAATTCTCTGTAAATTCACCATTAAAAGACTGGTAAAAATCCTAAATTCAACTCTGCTTCTTACCTAAAGTAAGCCCAAGCAACCTGCACCACCCCTGAACTATAATTCAGCATTAAAGCGGTCATTCACAGGCTGAAACCGTAAAATTGTCCTCGAGGTGCTCGACATTGTTCCCTTTTGCCGAGTACAGGCCACCTGCATTCTTACCGAAAAAAACCTCATTACCTCTGCAACTTACCCTTGGCAGTTCACGTCCCTGAGAGGTTGCAGCAAACTGCACAGACCAACTTGCATTTTCACTAAGAAATACACTTCAGACTTGGTCTAAACAATTGCCATCACCTTATTTCAAATCAAGCTTTACAATGGCTGCTTCTGCATCCTCATCCCTCAGTGTAGCTCCATTGAATCCAACAAATAGAGAGCTGGAGGCCTTGCCATTGGTTGACAAGGACTGTCTTATTGAAGACTTTGAGGGCAACAGGGACTTCTTGCAAACTTTCAGTCAGTTGAGAGAGGACTATAAGGATGGTCATGGCACACATGGGATATGGGAGTCAAACCTACCATATTATTGTCTCCCAGCTGTAAATATCTTCCCTGAGATCATTCACCTATGTGCTGAAAACTATAATGTACAGCATAGAACTGTTAGCACTCCATCTGGAAGAATCCTTTTCTACGTTAATGCTGAGTCTATCAACAAGATGTTACATTTTGATCAAACAGAATTGCTAATCCCGTTTTCCTTGAGCTATTTGATAGAGACTGGTGAAAGGATGACCAGTGAGGAAATTCAAAGGGTCACCAGAGATTTCATGAGGCCTGAGTGCCAACCTACAGAGCCACCTCCCTACCTGGGTATCCATTTCAATGATATAGGCAGGCTTCTACTGGACATGATTGCCTATGTGCTGGGATACAAAAACAGTGAGCATGTGGACAAAACGATGCTGGTATTGCTATCTGCATATAGCCCACGCCAACCCCCTGCCAGGAAATATAACTTTGCCAAATTCATTGCCAATAAGATTCATGATCAGCTAAGCAAGGTGGACAGGCAGGGGGTCTTCAGGTACTCAGTCTATATTTACCACCTATTCATGTACTACCACTCTGAAGCCTTCCCATGCTACATCAGAAGGCTGGATCACAATGGGGAGAGAAGATCTGTTATCTTCTAGACCTCTATTTTTCATAAGGTCACAAACTCACCCTATACCTACTGTGAATTTGTTGACCAATTTGTATACCCAGTCTCTTGCATGTTGATGAAGTCCCCTCCTCCCAGGGTATCAAATGAGATAAAGAAAGCCCTGCAGCTTTCTAGAAAATATAAAATAGGTGACTGGTACCTATATGAGAACCATACTGTCATTAGGATCTATGGCTGTGAGCTCTGTCCATACAGGCTCCCAAAATATGTACCTATGAGGTTATTTGCCTTGGAATATTACAGGCAGTTGATTCAGTCAGACCTCACCCATTTCCACAGCGCCAAAAAGAAGGCCCACCTCAAGTTCAAACACGAGTTGGGCCCCTTCATCATGAACAAAAAAGAAGGGTGGGAAGAGGCAGACCTAATCCTCAAGGATAAATACAAGTTATCCCATAGTTTTCGGTGGGTCCATTATGACCCTCAAGGTTTCATCACTGCTAGAAGAAACAAGTATAGGCTGATAGGCATTAAACATTGCCAGTACCCTCACATTGAAAAATATGCCAACCTGCAAGAATGGCAGATGGACACTCTAGTTGAAAATCTAACTGAGGAAGAGAGAATGCTAAAGAGTAGGAGGGAGCTTGAAAAGACTATTGACCTAGACTATGTGCAGCAGGTACCTTTCAGACCGCCTTATTCAATAGGAGAAGGGACCTTGGCTACAAAGACTGCACCAGAGGCACCCTCTACATCAGCACCAGTGTTAGATAAAGGCAAGGGTATAATGGGCACAGAAGAGGAGGTAACAAAAGAAAGGCCTGCCCCTGAAGCAGAGCAGCAAACAGGGCAGCAACAAGAACAACAGTTAGGGCAAAATGTCCCTCCACAAACTCAGCTACCAGCAGCTCCAACACTGCAAATTCCACCTCCACAAAAAGAGCCAGTAACTGCCCCTATCTTACAGACCCCAGCACATGAGGACAGGGGAACTAAAAGAGATAGAGAAGAGTCCACTCCTCTTAGTGGATCCTCCCACCAGCCAGAAGCCAAAAGGCAAAGAGCAGACTCCCCAGAGGTAGAAGACATTACTGATGATGTCTTGGAGAGTGAAAGAAAAGACAAGGAGGGCAGTCAACACATAGGTACAAGCTCCTTTCTGCAGGAGAAAACTTTACAACATGGCTTAGAGGTGTCCTCCTCTTCCCAGCTGACTAAGAAGCCCAAAAGCACCAAGGCTTCTTTCAAACAGATAAAAGCTTAGAATGAGCTGCTAAGGGTCGAGGTCTACAAGCAATTCGTAGATGAAACACCAGCCCTGCAAGAGAGACTATTGTCGGTATATGACATTCAGGAGGAGAGACTGCTCCTGAGCCACTTCAAGCCAATGGGACCGGAGCCTAAGACACCTGCAGATTTCATAAAGACAAGGGTGGAGGTCCTAGCCAGGGATATACATCCCATGGACCAGATTGAACTCCACAGGCAAACTGGAGAGATGGTCTATACGACCCTAATAGAGAAGGCCTCCTTGGCCCATGAGCTGAAAGAGTCCCTAAAAAACACCAACACCCAGTTGGATTTTGAGAGATTATCATCCCAGGCCAAAGACAAAAGAATAAAGTCCCTGGAGGAGATCATCATCGATCTAGGACATGATCCTAGTGATCCAACAGGTGTAAAGGCCCTCCTGAAGAAAAAAGATGATGACTTGAACGCAATGAAGAAGAGGTTTAAGCTGCAGCCCACCGAGCACCCTCAAACAACAGAACTCCAAAAGCAAAAACGGGTTGAGGACCAGCTAGACCACCTAATGCAGCAAGACCAAAGGATTAGGGAACTAGAGAAAGAGCTGGAAGGAATATTACAGGAAAAACAAGCAGATTCCACTTCCCAAGCTCCTCCAACTACATCAACAACAGCAGCAACTTCAGGGGCAGCAGTGCCCCCTATAGCAGAAGCAGCAGGAACAGTAGCAGCCCCAGATGCTATTCCAAGTGTAGAAGAATTGACCAAGGCCGTCAAAGCAATGGAGCTCCAAGCAGACGAAATAAAGAAGGCCAAGGAAAAATTGGCAGAACTGGACTCCAAGTATACCAACTCCAAAATGACTGTAGCAGAACAGGGCAGAGAAATAAAGGTCCAAAGAGACAAGATAAAGGCCTTAGAAAAGGAGCTGAATCTAGAGACAACTATGGCTGATATAAAGAGAATCCTATGGGCTAAAATTGGCCAATCCATCAAACAGCAGTGGAGGTCAATAAAAATAATACATGAGCAGATGGATTTGATGGGCCAAGCACAAGCGGAAATCCAGAAGTCCAAGATAGTACTAGGAAACAAAACAGAACAGGCAAACAGGATGATAGACTTCCTGAATAGACAGGAAAGGGAAGAATTGGCAGCCATAGGCATTCCAAACAGAACAGAAGCTGTCCTCTTTGCCAAGAAGGCACTAACTCTAAGAAACTATATACAAACAGTAGAGAGGAAATTTTTTGAAATGCAAGCAGATGTGGAGGAATACAAGGCCAAAATGGGAGTGCTGCAAACAAAAGGCCTGCCCAGCTTGCTAAGTGGTGCTGGAAAGCTGATCTCCCTAGATCAAATGGCCAATAGAATGGCAACCACTATTGAGAATCAGATTATTGCATCTGGCAGTACATCTGAACCAGCAGGGCCTCCTACAGGACAAAGTTTATATGAAAAACTTGAAGGCATGTTCTACATTGAGAATGAGGTGAATCACCTGTTTGAGACTCCTCCTAATCTTTACAAACATACAGAGGCAGAGGAAACATTGATTAAAATACGAAGGCATCAAATGCCTAAGGAGGATTGGTGGCAGTTTATGCTTCAGATTTTGCCACGGTAAGTCCAGCTGTTTGGTCACTGCCAGCTCTAGGTCACTACAAGACAAACAACAAAAAAGGGTTAGCATTTAAAAAGCAGCTGAGTAATGACTCATCACATAAGAATATGACAGCTAGCCAAGTTTTGAACAGCGCATCTCCAACCGACTCTAACAGCCATAAAGACCAAATATCTTCTGACTATTTGACAGCTGAAGCATAAAGGAATTTCGGCTGCATTCACTCCTTCAGCTACTGCATTTTGGAGATTAGCATATCATAAATGAGATATTAACTCATTTCGTTGATATTTTTGATGTAAATTTTGTATATAAACTCCCCTGAGTAACTCATAAGGGGTTGGTAATTTTCTCTATGAGAACACTTGTATTGTACACTTTCAATTATCTAATACAAAGGGCTGGATGAGCTCAGTGATTTCTGGAAATTATTTGATGTCTGGAGGATGCTCCATGTGTTGATGCAGAATTCCTATGCTGTCTGACGAGATAACAAGTTTTCTTCAAAACTCTGTTCTTGTTTTATTATGTTTATCAAATCATACTTATCTCACACTAAGCTAGCAGTAAGAAAGAAAGAATAGTACAAGATTTGTTTTATTACACCTTGTGCTCAATTTTTGCTGCTGTAAATGTTTGTCCTCAGGGTTAAATATGTACATGAATTCTTAATTGCTCATGTGTCTATTAATTCTATATGTATGAATATCACCTAGAAATTCTTAAATGCTCCTAGGTCAATATTCTGACTGTCTTACTCCAACAGTTAAATTGTAAGATTCTTAATTTCCTTGCACTAACTGGATACACTCCATTCCATCACTATTACAAACGTTATTTCTCAGACACTAATCTGGATCTGCAGCATCACTACAGTATCACAGCAGCACATCAAGCATCTAAAGGACCACTGACTCCATAGCCCAATGGACTAGAACTCTTTGAAAAATACACAAGCACCTTGATTGAAATTATCATCCAAGCTAAAAACTCAAAACAAACCTGAACTTATAGCTAGCCTAAAATCATTACAAACAGAGATAAATCATAAAGAGAGAGCCCTCTCTGATTACAGTGCGGCTAGGCTCTGTAATCCATAGATTGGTTAGTGGTTACCCCGGCCGTATTCCCTTGGGAGTCATAGGGAACAACCTGGGTGTTAACAATTGGAACATCATTTTCCTGCATATCGTCATTTATTTCAACCAGATCTGAAATAAAAAATTTTCTTTCCTCATTTTCGGCCATATGTAACTCTTCAACCTACTGATCTATTTCATGTAATTCATGTTGACTGTCAAGATGCAAAATTCCTTCATTTTCCACCGTACAATGATCTTGAATGTGCTGCAAATTTTCCTGAGTATCTTGATGGGACCCCTCTAGTTTCTCTTCATGTTGCTGAAATGGATTCTCATACAAGGCTTCCATGATCTCATCATCCATAAAATTATCATCCTCATAGTATTTTTCAAGGCTCTCAATGAAAGTAGAAGCATGTTTGCAACAGTCATGAACTAGATTTAATGATGGATAAGAGTCTTTATATCTTTCAATGAACAGGGCATGAAAATCCTTTAGACAGTAAATACAAGCAGGCGGCAAACTTTCATACCAAGATTGGGCTTCACGTTCTAGAGTGGCGATGAATATCTTCATTAAGCAATCTTTCGGAAAATCAACCTTCAACTTGTGAATATGCATGTGAAATCGAACTAGATGTAAAGCAGCGTCCTTCTTACCATCATCTTTAAACGTAGGCATATTCCTTGACTAATCTACCTTCAGAATTTTATTTGGAAAACCTCGAATGTGATATTGGCTCATGGGAGCGTATCTTCTTGCAACTCGATCCATCTTGAAATCTCAAAGCTACTGACCTCTCTGCAGTGGAGTCACCATGAAGCACTGATTTTTGGATTCTTCGGTGAAAGGAGTCGCCATGAAGGATTGATTGTTGGATTCTTCAGTGAATGGAGTCGCCAAGTGAATGATTTCAGCCGTCTTCTTATGTCTGATCGTTGTTCACCATCAACAATCAGCTTTGAGCTTGAGATATGTACTGGGGCAAAACAATCTTCAAGCAAACCATTTTGATCCCTAGTGGAGTCGCCACTATGTTAGCACCTAAATCTGCCTTAGGCTGAAGGAAGGAAAAAATTAGGGTAACCACAAACCACGCTCAGTCTGGTAGCTAGCCCTACTAGTGCAGGAAAGGGCTCTCTCTCTGAGTCACGCTCAGTGAATAGATAATCGAAAACGGTCTGAGATGACTTACAATGCAATATTTATGGGACTGGAGCTCAGCAAAGAATAGAGAATTTAATACAAAGGCACAGATTATTCCGTGAGGCAAGGTAGGCGGAAAATGTAACAAGCTAGTTTGAGATACCGCGACACGAACATATTGCTGAAGAAAGTGAAAAGGGCATAGTGACATGAATCCTTTTCAATAGAAGAATAACACTGAACATGAAATTTTCCCACAGGCTGTTATGAAACCAGCTCAAGGAAAGATAGAAAAGATAGATCAACGCCTTAGAATTCAGCCTCTTCGAGGGGGCAACCTCCTTTACATTACATAAATGAAGAATTATTCCATGATTCAAATGACAAAACCTCCTTTCTATATATAGGAGTCTAAGGAGTCACAATATAATCCAGCCGACCTAACAATAATAATATAAAGCCACAAAAATAACAATAGAGGGATTCTATGGGGCACATAAATAAAAATATGGGGGTAATAGGGGCACAACAATATAAATAAGGGGTATAACTACAATAGTAATGGGGTAATCACTAGTATTATAGGGACCCAACATGCCCCTCTCCTTCAAAAAAGTGTTGTCCTCAACGCTTGAGTAGTTCTGGATACTTCTGCATAAAATTCTCATCCTCCCATGTGGAATCTTCAGCGGATAAGTTCTTCCACTTGATAAGATACTCTGAAATTGATCGATTTCGTAGCTGTCGAGTTCTTGTTTCTGTGACTGCTTCCGGTTCCAATATAATTTTTCCTTCCTCGTCAAGTTCTGGCAATATTGTTTGAAGTGGGAGCTTGTCGCCTATAACCTTCTTTAAACATGAAACATGGAAAACTGGGTGCAATCGAGAAGCTGCAGGAAGCTCCAATTTGTATGCCATAGTACCAATCTTTTGCAACACCTTGTATGGACCATAATACTTTGGTGATAATTTATTATCCTTCTTAGCTTGCTTTAGGGACATTTGCTTATATGGTTGTAGCCGTAGGAATACCCAATCACCTACATCAAAACTTCTTTCACTGCGATGTTGATCTGCCTGTTGTTTCATTCTATTTTGTGCCAACACGAGGTTATCCTTTAAGAGTTGGAGGACTTGTTGTTGATGTTCGATGTGATGTTCCACTGCCTGAACCTTAGAATTTTCTCTTAAATATGATGTGATGGATGGTGGTTGATACCCATAAAGTGCCATAAATGGGGTCATTTTTGTTGCTGTATGGAAGGAAGTGTTATACCACCATTCAGCCAGAGGCAACCATTTGACCCATTGTGTCTGTTTATCAGATACAAAGCAACGAAGATATCCTTCCAAACATTTGTTTACTATCTCAGTTTTCCCATCAGATTGAGGATGATAAGATGAGCTATGAGCTAACTGAGTACCAAGACAAGAAAATAATTTTGTCCAAAAATTTCCAGTGAAAATGGGATCTCTGTCACTTACAATAATCTTTGGGTTTCCATGTAGCTTTTGAATTGTTTCCATAAATGCAGTAGAAACTGTACTGGCTTTAAATGGATGTGATAATGCACAAAAGTGTGCATACTTGGTAAGTCTGTCAACTACCACCATGATGACACTCTTTCCCTCAGACTTGGGTAAACCTGTGATAAAATCCATTGAAACCTCCTCCCAACGTTGGCTTGGAATGGATAAAGGTTGTAATAGACCCGGTGTCTTAATTGTTTCAACTTTATTTTGTTGGCAAACCAAACATTCTGCCACAAACTTTTGAATATCTGATTTAAGGCCATCCCAAAAAAATTCCTTCTTAACCCTGTGGTAAGTTTTTAAAAATCCTGAGTGCCCTCCTAAAGGAGAAGTGTGCAATTCCATAAGAATCTTTTGTTTTAGCTGGGAATTCTTACAGAGGTATAAGCGATCTTTGTACCATAACGAATCATTTTTCCAGCTAAATGTATCAGACATACTGGAATCTTGTTGTAGCTTTCGAATAAGTGCCCACACTTCTTCATCATTCTTCCATTCCTCCCTTGCTTCATTTATCCAATCTGGTTGGATAATAGAAATGGCGCACAAAAATGCTTCCACATCCTCATCCTTTCTTGAGAGTGCATCTGCCACCACATTTTGCTTCCCTTTTTTGTAGATGATTTCAAAGTCATAACCCAACATCTTTGTGACCCACTTTTGTTGCTCTTCAGAGGATAATCTTTGTTCTAAAAAGTATTTAAGGCTATCATGATCCATTTTTACCTTGAAGTGTCTTCCCATTAGGTAGGGTCGCCATTTCTTAAGTGCATGGAGTATTGCCAACATTTCCTTCTCATAAATAGCTTTTCTTAAAAACTTTCCCTTGATTGGACGACTTTCAAAAGCAATGGGTCTTTCATCTTGCATTAGAACAACACCAATTCCATTTCCTGAAGCATCACATTCCACAATAAAGGTTTTTGTGAAGTCCGGTGTAGCTAAGACCGGTGCTTGGCACATTGCCTCTTTAAGATGTTCAAAGGCCTTTGTTGCTTCCGGAGTCCATGAAAATGCATCTTTCTTCAATAATGTTGTTAGAGGTGCTGCTATTCTCCCATAATTCTTAACAAATTTGCGATAATACCCTGTCAACCTAAGAAATCCTCGCAGATTCTTTATGGATGTGGGGATTTTCCATTCCTTAATGGCTTTAATTTTGCTAGGGTCTACCCAAATATTCCACCTCCTGGACTCCAAAGAAGCATTTGGATCTTTTTGCATATAATTGTTTCACCTCCAATAGTTGTAGCACCTTGTCAACATGTTCAACATGATCCTTCCAAGACTTGCTGTAGATTAGTATATCATCAAAAAATACTAACACAAATTTTCTAAGGAATGGTTTGAAAATTGAATTCATCAAACCTTGAAATGTTGAAGGTGCATTGGTAAGGCCAAAAGGCATGACCAAAAATTCATAATGACCCTCATGAGTTCTAAATGTCGTTTTCGGAATGTCTTCAATCTTCATTCTGATTTGATGATATCCCGAACGAAGATCCAACTTGGTGAAGTAAATTGATCCATGCAATTCATCCAGTAATTCATCAATGACAGGAATGGGGAACTTATCTTTAATAGTGAGCTTGTTGAGCTCCCTATAATCCGGACACATGCGCCATGATCCATCCTTCTTGTGCACCAATACTACTGGAGCAGAGAAAGAACTTTGACTTGGTTGAATTATACCAGCCTCTAGCATTTCTGCAACCATACGTTCAATTTCACTTTTTTGGACATAGGGATATCTGTACGGCCTGATGTTTGGAGGAACACTTCCTGGAATCAGATGAATAGCATGATCATGATCACGCATAGGTGGGAGACCTTTGGGAGTCTCAAATACCTTGGAATGATTGTCCAGGACTTTTTGGAGATCTGGAGAAATAGATGATTCCGATGTGGAAACATCTAGCGAACATAATTGTGCAATTACACCTCTTTGCTCCTTTTTTAGAAGCTTTGTCATACCATTAGAGCTGATTATCTTTCTTGGTTTCCCTGCAATACCCCTTAATTCAACTTCCTTTCCTTCCATAGAAAATTTGATGAAAAGTTCTTGAAAATTAAAAGCTATTGTACCCAAGGATTGTAGCCATTGGACTCCTAGTACAACATCAGCACCTCCCATTGGAATGGAAAGCATTGGGCTAGTCAATACATATTCTCCCATGGATAGCTTGATATTATGGCACTTTCCAGAGAAATTTATTGTTCCTCCATTTGCAATCATCACTTGACACTCTGGTGCTGGATATAGGAAGCAATTCAATTCTTTTGCTACCCTACAATGAATAAAATTGTGGGTGCTTCCTGAATCAATCAACACTATTACCTTTTTCTTCTTGATTTGTCCTTCTATCTTGATGGTTTGAGGAGTGGTAATTCCCGCCAATGCATTACAAGATATGGTTGATTTATTTATTCTTCATCTAGGCTTTGTTCCTGGAGTATATCTTCTTCTTTTGACCTTTCTTGCTCCTTTTCTTCTTCCTCTTCACAATCTATGTAGAATAATTTCTTCTCAGCACACTTATGACCTTTAGTGTATTTGCTATCACAACTGTAACAAAGCCCTTTTGCTCTTTTTTCTTCCAATTGTTGTGGTGTCAACCTTATAGGTTGTGGAAGACTAGGGGCAACAACACTTCCGTCTTTATAGTTGTGAGTGGTATGCTTCCTAGTTGCCATAATTTTGCTTTCCATTTTTCTTGCTAACCTGAATGCCTTCTCTAATGAATCAGGTTCCCAAAGGCGAACATCATGTTGGATATTATCCTTTAAAGACCCTATGAACACATCAATCCTATGCTCCTCTGGAATATCTTTTAACCTTATGTTCAATTTTTGGAACTCCTCAATGTGCTCCATTATTGAACCCTTTTGTTTGAGACTTATCAATTGGCTAAAAAAAGTGTTGCTTTTTGTATCTTCATAATGTGCTATCAATTCTTCCGTAAAAATTGCCCAAGTGATAAATTGTTTACGAGAGCAAAGCCATTGATACCATACAAACTGATTTGGTTCCAAATATACAGTTTCCATACGTACCTTTTGTGTGTTTTGCACATTATTGAGATCGAAGAATTGCTCCATCTGTAATATCCATGTGGCGGGATCCTTGCCATCAAACTTCCTCATATCGATTTTTGGAATATGGTGAGTCTTCAATCCAACATTAGCGTCTATGGAATCATGATTAACATTTCTTTTGTTCTCATCATGAGTTTCCTTTAGTACCCTTTCACCCTTAGGGACTATTTCTTGTAGCAACTTATTCATATTTATCTTCAATTCGTCCATGTTTGTCTTCAAATCTATCTTCAAATCATCCATCTTAGCTTCCACATCAATCATCTTAGCTTCTACGTCTTTCTTTAAACAGTCCATCTTAGCTTCTACATCTTTCTTTAAACCATCCATCTTAGATTCTGTTCCTTTTTGTGCAAGGGACAATTGTTGCACTTGGTCTTGTAATTTTGATATATCATGTTGCATTTCTTCCTCTTCTTCATGAGTCATGCTAGAGCTTTCAGGTTCCTTACTAGGTGTTTGCATTTTCTTTCCTTGGGGCATCAGTTACCGATAATAATGCTCTACTATGCCCTTTGAATTCCTTCAAAATAAATTTTCAAACCAAGCTTAAGCAAAAATTTAAGAAAATCTACACACCTTTTTTCACTTTGTAGGAGCTCGATATTGCCTCTGATGTATCTATGTACTTTCCAATCATCTACTTATGAATTTGTGAGCTATAGTAGCCCTCTGTGTCCTCTTTCTAATGCCACAATTCTGACCCAAATTGGATTCTCCAAGGAAGAGTTATGTGAAATCTCCCATAGTGACTTGCTTATAGACTAGTTCAGTAGAGCGAACTTGTATGATGTGCCACGAGTCACTGTTTCGACCCTTGGATCTAAAAAAAGCATACAGGAAACTACAGTCCGTCCTCTTTCTGTACCTTCTTATGAAATTTCAATCCGATCCCGAGAGAGAAAGTTATGACAATTTTCCCCAGGTCACCTGTTTTGAATGTAATTCAGGAGTTTGCAAAAAGACCAACTTTCTCATATCATATCTCCACAAATATCGTGTGAAAAGCTCTGAAATTCGCACCCAAGGTTCAGCGTGATTTCTTTTCAAATGGGTTTTTTTTTACTTCTGAAACATCACAGAAAAAAGTTATAGTGAAAATGCTATGATGACCTGTTTGGAGCAACGAAACCCTAGAATCCAAAGCTCTGATACCAAATGTTATGAAACCAGCTCAAGAAAAGATAGAAAAGATACATCAACGCCTTAGAATTCAGCCTCTCCGAGGGGGAAACCTCCTTTACATTACATAAATGAACAATTCTTCCATGATTCAAATGACAAAACCTCCTTTCTATAATAGGAGTCTAAGGAGTAACAATATAATCCAGCCGACCTAACAATAATAATATAAAGCCACAAAAATAACAATAGAGGGATTCCATGGGGCACAGAAATAACAACATGGGAGTAATAGGGGCACAGCAATATAAATAAGGGGTATAACTACAATAGTAATGGGGTAATCACTAGTATTATAGGGACCCAACACAGGCAGAGCAATAAAATTGAATTCTACCTAATCTCACTCAGAAAATTTCACTGGAAATGAACATGAAATGAATAATGAAACATAACGAAATACATATGAAAACATAAGAGACACATTTTCTACACTCACAACCACAAGAATCTCATGAAACAGAGCCTCTACCTTTCATTAATTCTCTGTCAAAAATACACAGTGAAGAAATAAAGTTTCTTTCCCACAGTCTCCCAGAAGTTACAAGCCAACCAACCCTTTGCAAATAACTTGCATACAATATATAGAACATGTGAGGAAGAGATAGAATGCCAAAGGGTTTGGGAGTTACTCGAATCATTGCAAAATGGAGATGGAGAGCCAACTATCAGCTACAGGTGCAGTGCTACAAACATGACATTTGGCTTGGGTGACTGTTTGCCTTCCTTCGCCACTTGGATATAAGCCAATCTAGAGAAAAAACATTTTAAATGCCACCTTTGGTGCCAAAAAACCGAAGTGTAGATGAGCAGGCCGACTTGGAGAAGTCACGAACCGAAATTTCGTGAAACGGAAGCAAATTGGCAATTTTTCCTCTGTGTGCCGCGCCATTTTCTCTGTGCGTTGCGCTAATTTGGGGCCTGTTTTGGGGCACTTTCATGTATCCAAAATGTGCCCAAGTAGGCTTGTTGGAAATCCTGTCCTATCTACTTTCTAAGCCCACTGGAATTTTTGAATTTGGTGCTCATTTGCCCCTCCAAATATTCATTCTCCCAAGACTGCTTTCTGTGCGTCAAAAAAGTGGCAGAGAGGCCATTTTTGGGTGTTTTTTGACCTTTAGGAGACTCAAATCTTGTCAAAATTTCTTTCCCGGACACCAGTAGTCATGATTTTCCATGATGAATCCAAAAATTCAAGCCATTCCTCATTTGGAGCTCTAAAATTTTAGCAGGGAGAAAATCCCTTTTTTTTTGCCCAAAAGATTACCAAGTGACTAAAAATTCCCCAAATTTTTTGAAATTTGGGCTGGAGGTTCCCTATGGGGTGTTATGATGGGCCAAGGAAGCCTCAACCAAGATTCGAAGCCGATCTTTCTCTTTTGCCTCTTTTTCCTTTCTTGTTGCTTTCCTCAATTTCACTTTTAAACTCCTTATTTAGGCCTGTGCACTCATGTTTTGCACCCTGTAACAGAAAGCCATATGTCTCAATAGAGCAAGGTCTTGGTCGGCCTTGTCCAGCAGCCTCTTCAAATGCATGTTGATCCGCTCTACCCAGGACTCATGGTCATTTTTGATTTCTTGCTCCAAGGTAGTGAGCTCGATCCTCCTTTGTTGGCCAGCTTGTTGATTCTCACGGATGTTTTGCAGCTCCATGATCTCATGTTGGTCCTCAAGCTGCTTGTTTCTCTACTCCAAATACTTTATGATCCATTTGGCCCTCTCAATATTGATTGACAAGTCTTGGATCTCCGTGTTATGCCCCTGAATAGTCATCTTAAGTCGGGTGATCTCCACATCTGCATCATCATCCTGAATGAGGATGAAATTGGCCTCCTGTTTCACCTGATGGCCTCTCATCATGCATAGGATTTCTTGTCCTTGTCCTGTATTGCTCTGAGGGAAGCATAAACAAGCAAATCCAACTTAACCTTCTCTTTTTGCCTGATTAGGGTTTCTTGGAGTATTTTCTTCAACTGCTTGATTTTGACTTCGGAGACCTGATTCCTTGTGTAGCAATGAGTAGCCATGTGTCTTTGAAATTTGTTGCCTCTTTTGGCCCTCTTATGAAGATTGTTTAAATTTAAATTTACTTTGTCAATCCAAAACTCCCTATTTTCATTGATTTCTCCTGCAATTAGGTCAACTCAAGACATCTGCTCCCTTTGTTGCTGAAGTTCCCTTTTGAGTCCTCTAGTCTTTCGACTCTTCCTTGTCACTTGCTCTTGATGCTCATTTGAAGGCCCCTAATCTTGTATGGGCTCCTTACCTCTGTCTTGTACCTGTGGTGCTGAGGGAGAGGAGGGGGATTTTGTATATGGGAATAAGGTCTAGGGTTTGGGATTAGTTATATAGGGTTGAGGGGATTTTAATAAGGGCTAGGGTTTGGGATTGAATGTAATGTAGGATTGATCAATTTGGTGGGGGGTAGGAAATGAGGCAACATGGGAGAATGGGGAATGAGGAGAGTCCTTGGTGACAAAACTGTGAGCTCGGAAACCCTGGCAGCAAATTTGTTTGTGTTGGGTATGAATATTTGTTTCAACCTTTATCGCCATTACACCACCGTCACTGAGCACAAAAATGGATAAAACATTCAGATATTGACCCCACCTGGAAAATTCAAGGGATTGAAGGCAATTGGTTGCAAATTCTGAGAAAAATCAGCCTTGGCAGCTCTGTGCGCCGCGCCAATGTAAATTTACAGTGGAAATTTTCTCCCAGTGCGCCATGCTCTCTATGTGCATCGCGCCTTTTTGCAGGTGACATTTGGAGGCCTTCCAGGTGCCCAAATTGGAACCAGGATAGATCATTTTAAGGGTATTTGAGTCTACTTTCCAGCCCAAGTAGAATTTTTTAATTTGGAGTTCATTTTCCCTACAAAAAAACCAATCTCCCAAGAGTGGTCAAAATGTGCCAAATGAGGCTGCCTCAAGGCAGAGTGCTGTTGCAGTCACCATTTGAATGCCTTCCTCAACTCCAAATTGAGCTCATGATAGCGCATTGGAAATATTTTTGTGTCTAGTTATCATTTCGCTCATCAAGCAAGTTATTTGGCCAACAGAGCTAGGAGAAAACTTGATTTTCCCAAGGTCACTTCAGAGGTGCATCAATTCTCCTGGAGGCAATTGTATTTTAGCATTTCTCCAAAACCATCACACTTGTGTAAAATGTGTAGGAGGTTTTCCTTACTTGGCATGTTGTGGACAAAAACCTCTCTAAGTTTTCAAAAATTCACCTTATATTGTTCAGAAACATCATTTGAGTGAAACCTATCCCAATGTGTGGAACAAGGGATTTGTTGAAATGAAGTGACATGAAGGGGATAAGAGGCTTCTAAATTCTTGGGAAAATTCTTGGAATTAGGGAGGGATGTTAAGAAGTAGGGGAAAGTGTAATTTCAAATATTGAGTGAGGGGAAGGGGTCCAAAAAGGCAAAACACATATCCAACCTAGAGGATTGCAATGTTGTAGCAAGAAACTAGGGTTTGTGCGAAAATGAGGAATTTGGGGGATCTCAGTGATAGGAAGTGTTTGATAAGGTACTTTAAGGATAGGGGAAGGTGTATGAACATTAGGATACAATTTTTGCCGATGATTTGGCCGTACAAGAGTAATTGCCTTTCAAAACCCTAGGAGAGAGAAATGACATTACCTAGGCACAACTCAAGCATGAACAAGGTGTAAAATGACCCAATGGGACTTGACATGATAATGAAAACTCCCTGAATGATGGTACACTTAGCTGAACAGTGACATGGACAGACATTTGGACAACTTTGAGAAGGGTGAAATCAAACCCTAGACCTAATGCCTAGTGACCAAATTTTGCTTGAAGACTCACTGAAATGACAAAATTTGACCTTGACACCTTAAAATCACTTTGTAAGAGCATGTTTGATCATTGGAGGAAGGCTGTAAATACTGACACTAACAGGTTGGAGGAGAGACCAAGTTCAAGAGAGATATCACTCTTCGTCAATGTTTTAATTTAACAACTTAGCATAAATCTAAAGAAAAAAAATAGTTGTAATATTTTTTATTATTGTTAAAGTGGTTTATAAATTTATATTTTTAAAGATTTTATTTTTAATTATAATTTAGATTTGTATGAGATTATTTATTTGTCATTTTTATTATCCTGAACAAAAAAGATTGATTGCAAGCAAAACCCATTGTAGTTGTTGATCCCGATGTCCTCTTGTGCTTTCTTGCTCTTCCTTTGCTTTCTTGCTCCAAAACTCCAAGTATGCCACACTCCTGCAAGAGTGCTCCAAGAAAACTCTAAGTGTCCAAGAGTATTAGAGAGACAGAATAGAGATAGAGCTCCAAAATTAAACAGGAAAAGGTCTGTGAACTAATCCACATAAGCCTCTTTTATTAACGAGGCCTCTATTTTCTTCAATTTCTATTATTTTCCTTCATTTTCCTCCTCACATGAAACTTGTGACCTTTCACCTCCCTTTTCTCCTAATTTCCATTATTTTCATAAAGAAATGTGCCAAAATGCCACTTTTCCTTTCCAAAGCATTTTCCATTTCTTTTGCCAATTTCCTTAGCCATTAATCAATCACCAATGATCCCCATCGCTATGCTTTTGCCCAACATTCATCTTGGAATAAGTGTCCCATCTGTTAGACTCCGTCTCATGTCAAAGATTGATTCTTCTTCAAAACAGGGTTTTGAAGAAGAAATCATTTAAATGTGCTTTTTAGATTATGTAATTTGTTCTTCAGCTCTTCAACTGGCAGCGACTTCAAGCTCCTATCTCTGCAAAATCAAAACACAAAACAAAGCACACATCAGACTCTACTGTTGATGAATTTGGTCAAGTTTTATCTTCATATGGTTTCAACTATCATGGCACAGAGGTTCTCTACAGTGGCACCCTTGGTACAGAATTTACTTGTGAACTATTCATTGGTCCAGTTTACTATCAATGACTTCGTCATATGGTTTCATATAAGTTTTAGGTCATAGCTTTGCCATTGCCCCATAGGCCTTTGTTTCCAGGTTTCTATATGCCAATTTATGTGAAAGATCCAAAACTCTTAGCACTATTACCAGAGAATTGCAAAAGATCAGCATCATATGTAGGTGCTTTTCTGGTCAAATATGAGCATGGTTCTGATTCTACTTTAATCTCGGGTTCTGAAACAGAGAAAAGTATTTATGAATTGAAGGGAGAAGCACTTTACAAGTGACTTCATGAAATTGGTGCATTAGCTCAGATTACCACTATATAGGGAGATCAGGTGGTTCTGATAGGTCATCACCGTTTGCGGATTACTGGGAGGGTTCTCCTTACCATATATATTTTGATTTGGAATTTAATTGCACTCTAAACGTGGACACAAATGGAGTGGCAATGGTAGATCTATTGTTATCTGTCATCTCTGACAGCACGCTTGACATATATGGTCTTCAATTTGAAACTGACTGGACAACAGAGCTGGATTCTTCAACGACAGAAAAATTTTCTTGTCATTTAATAATTCATGTACCAAATGCCACTTTCAAGGACAATTCACATGTGGGTGCTTTTGTTGGAGAGATATGTGTACACATAGCAAAATTACGAGAAATAGACACAAAGTTCAAAGAATTGTATATCCTCAAAGGGGATAGTTGTGCTGAAAGCCGTAGTGAACTTTTCCTAGACTCAGCTGTCTATACTAGGAATCGCTGTTTCCGATTACCATTATCTTTGAAGGTAGGGAAACATTCTTTTCTATTGCCCACCGATCGTTTCAAATGTAAGGATATGAGTGAGTCCATCATTCCATTGCCAATGACATATTGTTTCGAAATTCAAAATTTGCCAAAGGGAAGGAATCCTTTGTATATGCATGAGAAAGAGGCTTTGCCGACGATTGAGGTATACAATAAATTTGCTTGTGAACAAGCAGGTATGCCTGTTATAGTTTGCCGCAAATCGAGAGCAGAGACATTTGTTGATGCTCTTAGCACCTATACAATAGAAGAAATGATGGGTGATTGCAGGGTTTTACAAGCTGGAACTAGTCACAATCTTGGGCAAAATGTTTCTCGTGTATTTGATACTCAGTTCACTGATAAAAATGGACAGCGACAATATGTATGGCAAACTTCTTGGGCAGTAAGCACACGCATGGAGAAGTTAAAGAAGTGACATTTGTTGCTCATCGCGTTGCTTAAAGTGTTCTGGGAACCGTAACGTTGCTTTCAGGGCAGTCCAGGGAAGGCATTTCTTTGGAGGTTCCTGGGTCGAAGGAGTGCATGGCTGAGTATCGAGCGATCTGAGAAGAGATGTTTTATGGTACAGAGATATGAATCTTTTGAACATTCTTGTCTGCAAATAATTACCAGATCTGGAGAAATGGCTACATTTTGGTTTGATTCAATCAATCTTGAGCATAGATCTAATCAATCCGTGAATTGAGGAATTATTATACCCTGTGCAGCTTACTAGTGAGTGTGCACTTCAATTTAAAGGACATGTCCAGAGCTAAAACCTGCAGATCAAGCATTAAGGTGGATCGAGCTGAGGGCTCATGTTGATGAGTAAAACAATATGTTTGATCATCAAAAAACTCGACTGTAGTGAAGTGAAGATGGCTTGATAATATGCGTTGGGCACCGTAGTCAATAGACCTGTACATTGTTTTGTCCAAAAGCTAGCATTTATGAGTCTAGCTGTTGATCAAAGCAGAGGTTGGAGAGTCCGCGGTTTTATATTAGTACATTTAAAGAGCAGAATGATGTGAATGTGCCAGTGTGCAGAGGCAAGTGCGACTGGCCTCATTACTCCATACAGGATGTTGTTCCATGATTTCCGCCAGCAATTGATCTTTTGGAGATTTTGTGGGACTGCGGGCGATTGTTGTCATCATAAGCTGAATCGGCGAAACGTTAACTTAAAGGTTGTTTTATTAAAATGGCAAATGCAATGTGGCTAACCAAACTGAAGTTAGGATTATCTATTACAGCCAGAGAATGCGATTTGATTTCAATCCTGGTCCTATGGAGATCTGCGCTCCAGCAGTTATTCCATGTGTCGGCCATCAGAAGAATTCAAGAGAAACGCATTTGCCAATTTCAATCCTCAGTCATGATTTCATGAGATCTTTGCTCCAGATTTTGTCTCCTAATAAGCCAAATCATCAGCAGATTTAGAGGAAGAGGAACGCTGTAGTATTTTAGGATAGATGTAACGTTTTTTTTTGGGAATTTTTGTAATGTTAGTTGAAACAACGCCCTGTTTTGGGTGGTCGATTTGTTGTTTTTGTTTTTAGTTGATTTAATGTATAAACAATAATTTTTTGGGGGAAGCAGAGAGGAGAGAGGGGAGAGTTCTGAGTGCTGAGAGCTGGAGGAGAAACTGAGCTTCATTGTACAGTCTATGACAAAGATTTTTAATGAAATTTCATAGCTCTTCTGAGATTCCTGTGGTATGTTAATTTAGCATAAGTGTTTCTTGTGTTTCATATGTAATCTGTTGTGTTCCATTTCACTACATGATCATATCTAAATTAACAAATGAAGTGTTAAAGTGAGAATTCATGCCTGCCATGCTCCGCTTTTAAGTTTGTTCAATTCAATGTTTTCTTCTGTTTAAGGAGGATTCAAAGTATTATTTGCCCTCCTTAGCTCCTCACCAGTCTTGCCATCCCGTTTAAATCTAGATTTGATGCTAAATTTCTTGCCTACCTTGCCTTAGTCGTCAACCTGTGTTGTTCATTATATTTCTTTGTTTCAAGCTGTGATTTTGCCCATGCAGCCCAGAAAAACCCCGTTATTTAATTAAAAAACCCCCAAATCAATCTTTCTTATCAATTTACTAGCCTAATATCAGTGTTACTTTGTTAGTCATCTCATTCTATTGAAAAATCCACCGAGATTGACTGGAGAGAGCCTTCTCCTGCCCCGTAGGGCTAGCTACGGGGCTGAATGGTTTGATGTTGCCTTGAGGTTTACCTGTCTCAGCCTGAGGTGAAATCTCAAGCGCTAACATAGTGGCGACCATACTGGGGAGAACATTCAATTTGTTGATTGTCTTGTCCCAGTACATGCGATCAAGATGCAGATCTGATGCTGATGGTGGACAGCAGTCAGACACTTATGCAGGCTGAACCATTCACCTGGCGACTCCAACTCGATCCAGACATTCCAGTGCTTGCTGATCCATTCATGCAATGGAAGGGTATGTGGCAGACCCTGCCCTGTGTGAAGCTGTAGAAGAAATAAGAAATTTATTAGCAGCTACTAAATTGGATGAAGATGTTTACAGTACCTGGCTTCATTTGTTGAAATCTTCAAAGTCTTTCAAAATTGAATTGTGTGAGTTAATTGTTGAAAGAATTGAAGATGAGATTCAATGGTTAGATGAGCAAATCCAGTCATATGATTTCCAAGACCCTAAAAAGTTCTTGGAAATCCTTCCTCCTTCGCAACAAGAAATCATAGACTTGCCTATAGAGGTATACATTGACACTGTGCAGCTGGAAGTATGTGTTGCAGAGTTGGGACAGCCAACAGAGTCCGGCTTCCGTGATCCTATTGCGGCATACATGGACACATTTTTTAGCTCGATTGATAGATCAGGCTGTATTTTCCATGACCAGGGTCATTACTTGCATGAAGGGCTGCCAACAACTGCATCTGTGACCTGGTGGAAGCTTTCTCAACCGGCATCATTCTCAGGTTTACTTGAATGGTTAATTTGGCATTCTAGTATTACCTGATTTAGTGTTTGTACAGCAGAGTAGGGTAGCTTTGTAAATAAATAAGCAGCCCTAAGGGCAACATCTTGTTTTAGTTTGCTTGAAGATTGTTTGAGTTCAGTTTCAGTTTGAAAATAAGTCAAGAGTTGTGTTGATGATGACTCCATTGCCCAATGGGTGGAGGCACTGTCTGCTCTCCCAAAGTTCTGCGGTTCTTGGCACCTCCACGGAGCGGCAGCTGCCATCCCAAGTGGAGCCGATGTTAGACTCCGTCTCATGTCAGAGATTGATTCTTCTTCAAAACAGGGTTTTGAAGAAGAAATCATTTAAATGTTGCTTTTTAGATTATGTAATTTGTTCTTCAGCTCTTCAACTGGCAGCGACTTCAAGCTCCTATCTCTGCAAAAGCACAAACACAAAACAAAGCACACATCAGACTCTACTGTTGATGAATTTGGTCAAGTTTTATCTTCATATGGTTTCAACTATCATGGCACAGAGGTTCTCTACAGTGGCACCCTTGGTACAGAGCTTACTTGTGAACTATTCATTGGTCCAGTTTACTATCAACGACTTCGTCATATGGTTTCAGATAAATTTCAGGTCATAGCTTTGCCATTGCCCCATAGGCCTTTGTTTCCAGGTTTCTATATGCCAATTTATGTGAAGGATCCAAAACTCTTAGCACTATTAGCGGAGAATTGCAAAAGATCAGCATCATATGTAGGTGCTTTTCTGGTCAAAGATGAGCCTGGTTCTGATTCTACTTTAATCTCGGGTTCTGAAACAGAGAAAAGTATTTATGAATTGAAGGGAGAAGCACTTTACAAGTGACTTCATGAAATTGGTACATTAGCTCAGATTACCACTATACAGGGAGATCAGGTGGTTCTGATAGGTCATCGCCGTTTGCGGATTACTGAGAGGGTTCTCCTTACCATCTATATTTTGATTTGGAATTTAATTGCACTCTAAACGTGGACGCAAATGGAGTGGCAATGGTAGATCTATTGTTATCTGTCATCTCTGACAGCATGCTTGACATATATGGTCTTCAATTTGAAACTGACTGGACAATAGAGCTTGATTCTTCAACGACAGAAAATTTTTCTTGTCATTTAATAATTCATGTACCAAATGCCGCTTTCAAGGACAATTCACATGTGGGTTCTTTTGTTGGAGAGATATGTGTACACATAGCAATATTACGAGAAATAGACACAAATTTCAAAGAATTGTATATCCTCAAAGGGGATAGTTGTGCTGAAATCCGTAGTGAACTTTTCCCTCTATACTAGGAATCGCTGTTTCCGATTACCATTATCTTTGAAGGTAGGGAAACATTCTTTTCTATTGCCCACCGATCATTTCAAATGTAAGGATATGAGTGAGTCCATCATTCCATTGCCAATGACATATTGTTTCGAAATTCAAAATTTGCCAAAGGGAAGGAATCCTTTGTATATGCATGAGAAAGAGGCTTTGCCGACGATTGAGGTATACCATAAATTTGCTTGTGAACAAGCAGCTATGCCTGTTATAGTTGGCCGCAAATCGAGAGCAGAGACATTTGCTGATGCTCTTCGCA
The DNA here is from genome assembly GCA_031772625.1 of Pinus tabuliformis. Taxonomy (NCBI): domain Eukaryota; kingdom Viridiplantae; phylum Streptophyta; class Pinopsida; order Pinales; family Pinaceae; genus Pinus; species Pinus tabuliformis. Next base: position 397,976,628 of record CM062818.1, on the reverse strand, counting down.
CCTATACTATAGAAGAAATGATGGGTGATTGCAAGGTTTTACAAGCTGGAACTAGTCACAATCTTGGGCAAAATGTTTCTCGTGTATTTGATACTCAGTTCACTGATAAAAATGGACAGCGACAATATGTATGGCAAACTTCTTGGGAAGTAAGCACACGCATGGAGAAGTTAAAGAAGTGACATTTTTTGCTCATCGCGTTGCTTAAAGTGTTCTGGGAACCGTAACGTTGCTTTCAGGGCAGTCCAGGGAAGGCATTTCTTTGGAGGTTCCTAGGTCGAAGGAGTGCATGGCGGAGTATCGAGCGATCTGAGAAGAGATGTTTTATGGTATAGAGATATGAATCTTTTGAACATTCTTGTCTGCAAATAATTACCAGATCTGGAGAAATGGCTACATTTTGGTTTGATTCAATCAATCTTGAGCATAGATCTGATCAATCCGTGAATTGAGGAATTATTATACCCTGTGCAGCTTACGAGTGAGTGTGCACTTCAATTTAAAGGACATGTGCAGAGCTAAAACCTGCAGATCAAGCATTAAGGTGGATCGAGCTGAGGGCTCATGTTGATGAGTAAAACAATATGTTTGATCATCAAAAAACTCGACTGTAGTGAAGTGAAGATGGCTTGATAATATGCGTTGGGCACCGTAGTCAATAGACCTGTACAGTGTTTTGTCCAAAAGCTAGCATTTATGAGTCTAGCTGTTGATCAAAGCAGAGGTTGGAGAGTCCGCGGTTTTATATTAGTACATTTAAAGAGCAGAATGATGTGAATGTGTCAGTGTGTAGAGGCAAGTGCGACTGGCCTCATTACTCCATACAGGATGTTGTTCCATGATTTCCTGTTACACTAAAAAATGTCACCATGGCTATTTATAGTTGGTATGGCTCTATCAACAGTCATACTACCCTCTTAAGAAAGTCTTATGCCTCTGCTATTCATGTCAAACTCCAAGAAAGAGAGAAAGTCTTTATAAATATGTTTATCTCTGGGTACGCAGGTTCTCTCAAACCTTGCCTGTGGGTACGCACCTATTGTTCATAAGGTCTGCGTCCAAGGACGCTCTGTATCTAAAGGGGCAGGTGCGTCCCTCTGAAAAGGTTAAAATGCGCAAGTTTTATCTTCAAAAAATTACTTGTGGTCATTTCTAGAGCATTCTAGAAGGTTGTTTGACGTGTATTGAGCGCCTCCACATGGTTCATGCACTCCTACCAAAGAGGAACTTATCCCATCAATAAGGGAGTGATCCCATCCAAAGAGGGGACTATCCCATTGATGGTGGACCTGATTAACTTCCTCTTGAGCACTATAAATATAGGCATTGGGCCAGAAGGAGGGAGGTTGAAAGCTATACATTTCTAAGGGTAAATGCTACAGGAATTAGGACTCCCATTTAGAAGCTTGTGATGAGAGATTGCCATCTTTACTTGTTCTATTTGGAAGTGGGTGAGCTTTGTCAAAGTAGAGGAAAACTCTTGTGGACCCTGGAAGGAGCTTGCACAACACCAAGGCTCAGGTTGTAATGGTTCCTTTTGATTACCGTTAATGCAAATTGGTCCATTCTTCTCAATAACTTGTTGTTTATGGGTTATTTCATGTACTCCTTGGCCTATATGTTGAATATGCGTTGTTTTATGTTATAATCAGGTGCTATTTAAGTGTTTGACTGTTGGTGATTGCAGGTTTTGGAGAAAAGGAGGAGCTCATCCAGATCAAAAAAGCTTGGACTTCTACAACAACGTTTGGACAAAGGTAAGAACGAAACACTTGATTTCTCATATCATAATGTATGTTTAGAGAAGGATAGCTCCAGTTTGTTTTGTTTGTCATTAGAATGTCTTAGACTTCTAGGAAGGTCAGTTGTGTCCGCACCCTTGACTGATTCCGTGTGACAAATTGGCGACTCCACTGGGGACGCATTCCATTGATGAGAAGAGTCTTTTCTTTTGTGTGAACTTTGCTTTGAGAAAATTGGTTTATTTTTCTGGTTTTGGCTCTGTGACCTTGTCTCTGGGTGGGTTAGCTTAGGATTAGTTTTATTTTGGGTTTTCTTGAGTTTTTCAGTAGGACGCACCCTCTGAGTTCTGCACAGTGCGTCCCTGGACGCACTTTCGCTGTGTGCACAGAGCGGGCCCGCACCTGTGCTAACGGGTTGCCTGCGTCCCCTGCCAAAATTTGAGAAAATTCCATTTTTTGCCTTTTTTGCTCTTAAATTTTGTTTTTTCTTAGTTTTTTCTGCCCAGATTCATTAGTCCCTTGCCCAGAATCTTCACCTGAACTGGTTTCAATAGCATTGAGTGTTTTAGTGGATTTCATCGAAGTGTAAGCCCTAGGGTTTGATTTTTGAGTAGGTCTTGTAGTGAGTTTAGCGGTAGGAGTTGTCAAGCCTTAGATCTCTCTGGTTTTGTCAACGTTCTAAGAAGTCAGACCTGTCATAAAGTCTACCTGTGAGAGAAATTTACCATCAAGTTGTCTTTTGGGCCAATTTCGAAGTTCTTGTTGTTTAAGTCTTGAATTCCATTTTACAAAAAGAACAAAAAGATTTGAGTTTTGTTTTGACTAGTCTTTTGATTTTGCATTAGCTGGTCCTTGATTTGATTTTGATCAAGTAAAACAACCTAGAATCATCTTTGTGAGCTTTTTCCTTGTTAGGTTTTCTTAGAGTAATCTCTCTTTTGATTTGCTTGTGAGTCAAGTTTTCATAGTTTTGTAGCTTTTGAGATTGTTTTTTGTTAAAGGTAGGTTTACATGCTTTATTAAAAAGAGAAAATACAAAAACATCTCCTTTGAAAAGTTTTGTTTCAAGTAGCTTTGAAAGTTTTGAAAGAAAAAGAGTTTTTCGTGCAAGTAAAGAGTGGTTATGTTTGTGTGCTTGAAAAGAAAAAGAGAATTGTTTCTTTGATTGTCTTTTCTAAGGAAGTTGTTTTCTCTAAAAATTTGCATTCTCTCAACTCTCTTAGTTAAGAATTTCATTGAAAAAGCAAAGTAGCGTAAATCATCTTAGGTGCATCTTTGTAGTGGTTGGAGTCGAGTCTACACACCATTGGTTTCACTTCCATTACCTTGTGACTTTAAAGAACAACCATAAAAGTAACGCTTAAAGTAAAATTGAAATAGTAACTTTTATTTACTAGGGCTCTGAAGCATCAATTTAGATCAGGCTAGTGTCTTGGAGTAGGTGAGTAATTAACTCTCCAAGACAGTAAAACCAAACAAGTAGTTGATCTTGTGATAGAATCAAATCCAATTGTTACATTTACACTTTGGGAAAGCTCCTCTTAAAGGAGAAGCACGAGCTCGTGTCCGAACCAGTGAGGGGATCCATCCTCCCTCGTTGGGAACGACGCCAGACAGTACGTATTACAAACGGTAAACCTCGGATTAACCATTGTCGAGGAGCCAGGGGTCACTTATCGGTAAACCTTGGATTACTGTCAAGGAGCCGGTAAGGGGATTGAGCTTGCTACTCTGCCCTTGCGTGCTGTCGGAGTTTAGACTGTTCCCCCAGGTGTACTTGTGGCCGTTGGTAACCTTAGTGACCATAATCTTTAGGATTCTACCCAAGGTGACGGTGGAGGGAAGGTCCCACTGTACCTGGAGCAGACGTCGGCTATACTCACTTGGATTTTCTGGGGGGTTCACTTCACTCGAGACGGTTAAAGTGGAGGAACTTGGTCCAGTCTATTCATTAAGCAGGTTGTCGGCATAACTGTTCCACCCGCCATTTCTGTACTGAATCCAGCGAGGTTGGGCTTCATCACCAACTAGCGCTTTTGGTTCGGAAGAATACTGTTTGTGTTTGGTTTGACGCCCTAGATTCTTTAGGCGTGTGATTCAAATTTGTTTGGTTCTTTAGAGACTTTAGGTGGTTTGATTTGAAATTTTATTTTGTTTTCGTGTGTAGTAGTTAAAAGTTTTTAGCTGTGGCGGAATTACCGAGACAGTCCCGTAGACTTTGCGGCCAGTCTCCTGAAGTTGTTTCTGTGGCCGAATTGTTGAGAAGATCTCGTAGACTTAGGGGTGAACCTCCTCAAGACGAGTCCAGTCATTTAGAAGGTTTAAAGGTCCTTGTAACTCCTCCTAGTGGCAGTAGAGTAGGTTCACCTGAAGAAGGAGAATCTTCCTTGGTAGTCCATCCAGATTACCAAAGTTTAGAGACAGGTTATAATCCCGAAGCTGTTACAGTTTCTGAGCTTGTTGGTAGTTTTTCGTCTGCTAGTGATACAGGCGAAGAACTAGAAATATCTGAACCTGTTACTCCGACTCCTAGTGTTCCTGATTCACCGAGAATAGAAAGAATTATCACCGAAAATCTTCCTGTTGGTTTGATTGCTATTGAAGAACTTGTTCCAGAGGAAGAAATAGGCGTCTCTGATCCTGAAGATCAAATTACCCTTGATCTAAGGGAGCGTGAATCTATCTTTTACAGTCCTCCTAGAAGTACTACTTGGTACCTTTCGTTAACCAATTATTTAGACAACTTTGGGCTAGGTTTTTCTACACCTCGTACTCCTTTTCCACCTGGAGGTATTCATACTCCTGTAAATATGTCTGGTCAGTCATCTGTGTTTACACAAAGTCCTGAATCTTTTTTACATGGCGGTCCTTCTGTTCCTACTGGGTATCAATCTCTTTCTGGTACCTTTGCGGGAGCGTCTCCTCAACCCGTTGATCATGGGTTATTAGTTGGAAACAGTGGTAATGTACCATTGGGTGTAGGAGACATTTACATGATGTCAGGTTCAGTTCCCGTTACCCAACCTCAAGGTGGCCAATTACCGCCTGGGGGGCAGCCTCCGTTAATGCCTGGGGGGCAACCTCAAGGTACTTCATTCGTGTCTGGGGGGCAACCTCAAGGTCAGTACGCTCCTATGGGGCAATACATACCTCAAGGTCAACCCCAGCCTCAATATGTACCCCAAGGTCAACCTCAGTATCAATATCAACCTCAAGGATGGCAACCTCAAGGATGGCAACCCCAAGGGTATCAACCCCAAGGGTATCAACCTCAAGGATACCAACCTCAAGGTCAAGGTCAACCCCAGTACCCGTATTTACCTCAAGGTTATCAACCTCAAGGTCAATACTCAGGTCAAGGTTATCAACCACCTCAAGGTCAATCATATGGTCAAGGTATGGGAACTGCACCTTACAGTTATCAATCCTATCCTCAATCCGGCTATGGATCTCAGTACCCTCAACCTGTTATGGGTCAATACCCTGGAATGTTAGTGTGGGATCCATCACAGGGTCAACAGATGTTGCAGCCAAGTATACAGTCGGTACCTCAAGCGGGACAACCTGTAGTTTCTGGTCCACCCCAGCAACCGCAACCTGTCCAGTCAAGTGTTCAGACCTCTGTAACTTCGGTAGTTACTCAGCCGCCAATTGCACCTAGTACTCCATCTCAAACGGCTGCTGCAACTACCGCCACATCTACCATACTTACTTCTGGAGTATCGACGGCTCCGGTTTCTACTGTCTCTGTAACCACTCCTCAGACATCTGTACCGTTGTCTGGATCTACGATTCAAACCACAGTCCAGATGCCTGTAGGCCAACCTGGTATAAGTACGGTTGTTACTACTCAACCTCAATTTGTTCAACCTCCGTACCAGGGACAGTATCAACCTGGGCAAGCTGTCCAACAACCGGTTTACCAGTATCAACCGTATCCTGGGTACACTTATCAACAACCTCAGCAACCCCAGTACGGTCCGGTTAATCCTGGTTTTCCAGGAGGATATAATATCCCAAATGCGACTCCTGTTCCTAGTTATCCTGGATATCCTCCTCCTGGGGCCGGTATTGTGACCCAGAGTTTTAGAGATCCTAACCGGCAGTTACCGTTTATCGCAACTTTGGATTTACCAGACTTGACGCGCCTAACGAACGATCCAATTCAATATCTTCCGTTCTGGCCGCCAATGCCAAATAAGTTGCCCAGCGATATACCCAAGTTCGAAGGTAAGTCTGGAGAGGATCCGTCCAATCACGTGATGACTTACCACCTCTGGTGTGCTTCAAATTCCATCTCGGATGATTCGATCCGCTTACGTCTTTTCCAGCGTACACTCATTGGTCTCGCGGCCAAGTGGTACATTGAGTTACCACGGGCCTCTTTTTACAATTTTAGCCAGTTAGCTACCTCGTTCTTAACTCACTTTCAGTTACCGGTCAGATACGATAACGGTACGGAGTTATTAACTTCACTAAAACAATCAACCTCCACGTATATTTCCGATCACATTCATGAGTGGAGACGTCGAAGAAGGCTAGTGAAAGTTTTTATCCCGGACCAAATCTTAGCTGAATGGTTTGTTAAATCATTATTACCAAGGATTACTGAAGATGTAGCTAAGGCCGGAGTAGTTACTGAGGAGCAAGTCATTGCTCAGGCACAATACCTTGACTTAGTTTACACTCAGTCGGGTACATTACACGAGAAGATTCCGGATCTTCCAAAGTCGAATCAAATCGCTGCTGCTCCTTCGGGATCTCATGCCGCTGATGGTATGATTGGTATCGTGAATACAAAGAGCAAGAAGAAGTCTTCCAAGGCTTCAACTACTCCTATTATCACTTTGCCCGATTCCCCGACAGGAGAGTCTTCTCCTGAACTTACCGCCGATATTCACGCTGTAGAGTCATCTACGGCCAAATCAAAAAACGGTGGAAAGAAGAAAGGAAAGAAGAAGGCTAAAGCAGACAAGGCTCCGAAGGAGAAAACTGAAAAGTCGGAAACCAATGACGAAAAGCGCAAACCTCGATATCCTTGTCTTATTTGTGAAGAGGATCATTTTACGAGAGATTGCCCTCATCGGGCCGAGGTAGTGAAAATAGTCAAAGGTTCTCCCACTCCTGCTGTGTTAAAAAATCCATTTCCGGAGCAGGAGAATAAGATGATAGGTTCTTCCTCGAATGCCAGTGAAGAACCCATTTTGATGATGTCTCATGTGAGGATTGCGACTCGATCGCAAGATTATGGTAGTAAGAATCCTGTTGATGGTAAGGAAGCAGAATCTTCTCACTCTAACCCATCAACCTCAGCTCCTGGTTCCGATCCACTACAGATCGAGAAACCTAACCCAGACTTAGTAATTAAACCGCCCGCCAAGGGTGTACTTCGAAGGTCTGCTTTCAATCCACATGCGAGAGCGGCCCAGAATTACAACATTGTTGAGGACTTAGCTGTTTCACCCTCAGCAATGTCGGCGTTAGAAGTGCTGCAATCATGCCCAGCACAACGAAAATTGCTTTTGTCGGCTATAGGAGCTGTTGATGTTCAGGATCCGAATCTAATGATCTTCGATCTAGAAAATAGTACACCACGTCTCCCCCATCAAATGGCTTTCCAAATTCCAGTGATAGTCAAAAACAGGCCTATTCATCGAACTGTGATTGATGAGGGAGCTTCTACGTGTATTATGTCAATTCAATGTTGGAGATCCCTTGGTTCTCCTTCGTTGAACCAATCCCCCACCATCCTTAAGGCCTTTGATGGCCGTGGGTTCCGTCCGTTTGGTATTCTACAGGAATTGCCTATAGGGGTAGAAGGTAAAACCGTTAGTCTGGATGTGGAAGTGGTTGATGCCCCTCTAGACTACAACCTTCTTTTGGGTCGAAGTTGGTCATATGCTATGACAGCGGTCGTTTCATCGGTCTTCAGAGTAATTAAGTTTCCACATAACGGTAAGATCGTGACTATTGATCAGCTGACATACTTTTCATCCGACCCAGCCTCTTCAGAGAGTATCCAGCATGTCGGTAAGACGACAATCCCTTATAGGGACGTTGGTGTAGGTTTAGTTAAGGATTCCGGTTTACTGGGAACTTTTCCTCTCCCTCCACTCAGCGTAGAACCTTCGTTTGCAACAATTCATATGATTACATCAGAAAACATTATTTATGATGATCCTTGGTATGTCCCATCTGACTCTGAGATAGACTCATTCGGTAATGCTATGCCCTTGAGTCCATATGAAATTGCTTATGAAGCTCTCATGTCTTTTACCGACTTTCATTCAACCGAGGTCGACCAAATGAATGTGGTCAGTGAAGAATCACTTTTCACCTCAACCTTAGAACGGATAGCGTTTCCCGAAGTCGTGTCATCTGACGAACAACTTCGCGAAATCCTAAGTGTAGACGATCTACCATGGGAAGATCTCCATCACAGATCTTCGTTTTTACCTAAGGATGATGCATTTGAAAATGATTTTTCATCTATCTTTACCGCTGAATATGTCAAAGACGCTCAGGATCCAACGAAACATTCTGATTCAGAGTTGAATTTAGGGAATATTTCTCGTACTATTCCCATTGATATTTCAGTGAAGCCCGGAATTGAGGAGAACATTCATATAGGTGCCGCATGTACAGAAGAAGAAATCCAAACTTACAAGGCCCTATTCCAAGAATTCCGCGATGTGTTTGCCTGGTCTTACGAGGAAATGCCGGGAATCGATCCTGCCATTGTTGTTCATGAAATCAAAACCTACCCGGATGCTAAACCCATCCGGCAACGGTTGCGTCAGATTCACCCTCGAAAAGCGGCTGCGATTAAAGCAGAAGTCGAAAAGCTGTTGAAAGCAGGTTTCATTTATCCGATCCCGTTAACGGATTGGGTATCGAATATTGTTCCGGTCAATAAGAAACAAGGAACAATAAGAATCTGTATCGACTATAGGGATATCAATCGAGCTTGTCCAAAAGACAACTATCCTACGCCTTATATCGATCAAATTATTGATGATTGTGCCGGAAGTGAAATGTTTTCCTTCATGGATGGTTTTTCGGGCTATAATCAAATCAATATTCTACCTGCCGACCAACCAAAAACGGCATTCATTTGTCCATGGGGGACATTTGCTTATTGCAAATTACCTTTTGGGCTTAAGAATGCCGGGGCCACTTTTCAACGGGCGATGTCTTACGCATTTCACGACATCAAGCACATTGTGCAACCGTATCTCGATGATTTGCCTGCTCATTCTTTACGTCGAGCTGATCACCTTGTCCACCTACGAGCAATCTTTATGAGGTGTAGGCATTATCGAATTCGGTTGAATCCCCACAAGTGTGTTTTCTGTATAGAAACAGGTCGATTGCTGGGATTTGTTGTTTCAAAAGCCGGCATTCGCGTCGATCCCTCGAAAGTCGAGGCTATCATCAAATTGCCTCCTCCTTCGAGTTTGCGCCAACTCCAAAGTTTGCAAGGGAAAGCGAACTTTTTACGCCGATTCATCCCAAACTACGCCGAGGTCACTAAAGGTTTTACACGGTTGTTGAAACAGAACGTTCAATTCTTTTGGGACGAGATTGCCCAACAATCTTTTGATGCACTTAAACACGCGTTGACCCATGCACCGTTGTTGCATCCTCCCAACTACAACCAGGACTACTTCTTATACCTCGCAGCTTCGCATTCCACCATTGGAATGGTGTTAGTTCAAGAAGATGAATTCGGAGCGGAACATGTGATATATTATCTCAGTCGGACCTTAAATCCCACTGAGCTAAAATATTCGCATGTGGAGAAATTGGCCCTGGCAGCCGTTCAAGCTGTCCAGCGTTTTCGTCACTACATTCTTCTCCGTAAAACTACAGTTATTTCGGATTGCAACCCTATGATTTACATTTTGACAAAACAATTGCTAGGGGGCAAGTACTCTAAATGGATCGTTATCCTGCAAGAGTTCGACTTGGAGTTCGAGAAGTCCAAGTCTAAGAAATCCTTAGTTTTTGCGGAATTGATGTGTGATTTCCCGCGTACTGACACAGAGACTGTGGCAGAAGAGTCCATTGCGGACGAATCTTTGTTTCTTATCAGTACTTTAGATCCGTGGTTCGGGGATATAATCATCTATCTCCAAACCCAAACCTTTCGGCCTGAAGCTTCAAAAGCGGAACGTCGAAAAATTAGGTTTCAATCCCAGCAATACAAAATTATTGGAGATACACTTTATCGCCGGGGGGCAGACTTAGTTTTTCGACGTTGTTTAACTCACGAAGAGGCTGAGAGAGTTTTGAATGATTGTCACTCTGGAGCATGTGGCGGTCATATGTCTGGGTATGCCACAGCTCAGAAGGTGTTGCGCGCTGGTTACTTCTGGCCATCTATGTTTAAAGATTGTATCATTGCAGTCCGGAAGTGCCACAACTGCCAAGTGTTTGATCGAAAGATGCGCGCACCACCTGCTCCTCTCCACCCTATAATTGCCGTTGGTCCATTCGCCAAATGGGGTATCGACTTTATTACTTGTAACCCTCACTCGGCCGGGGGGCATGCGTATATCATCCTCGCGGTTGATTATTTCACTAAATGGGCCGAGGCGATGCCTACATTCGACGCAAGCGGCAAAACAGCTGCAGTTTTCATATTCAATCATATAATAACTAGGTTTGGTGTCCCACAAGCAATTATTACTGACCATGGGAGCCATTTTCGAAACACCATGATGACTGAACTTACAAGCCAGCTTGGTTTGCGCCATGACAGCTCTACTCCTTATTATCCGCAAGCCAACGGTTTGGTTGAGTCTATCAACAAAGTTCTGGTTATCATGATCCGACGAACCATTGGTATTCATCGGTCGAATTGGCACAACATGTTATTTTCGGCGCTATGGGCATACCGAACCTCAGTGAAAACCTCAACAGGGTTCACTCCTTTCCAGCTAGTTTATGGCTTAGAAGCAGTGTTACCCATTGAATGTGAAATCCCATCACTTCAAATGGCTGTCGAATTACTTCCAGCTACTTCCGAAGAGGAGAAACGTTTATTGTACTTAGCTAAATTAGATGAGACTCGACGTGACGCTGCATTGGCAATCGAGACTCACGCGAAGCGAATGAAAGCTCAGTATGATAGAAATGTGACCCCTCGAAGTTTTTCGGAGGGAGACCTAGTGCTTTTATATGATCAAGCTAACGATAAGCTAGGTGCTGGAAAATTCGTTCCTATGTGGCATGGACCCTATATTGTAAAGCGAAAGCTAGCAAAAGGGGCTTATGAGCTGGTAGATTTTGATGGGGACTCTTTGGGTAAACCCAGAAATGGACTTTACCTAAAGAGGTATTATGCTTAAATGGTGGGTATGGAGAATTTTTAGTTAGGTTAGGTTTTCTTTCTAGCTAGTATGATTGTTAGTTAGTCAGTGTGCTTAGCTTAGTGAGTGTGTTTTTCGTCGTTATTCTGGCTTATCTTGGTTTTGCTCTTGATATTGTAGATGTCGACGCCCCTCCAAACATACATTGGATTTGCTGATGGTGCTTGTCGTAGTACACGGAATATCTCTTCCGCAGCTTGGGTTATCTATTCACCCTCTGACGAGTTAGTTTCTATGCATGGGGTAAGCCTCGGTCAAACAACGAATAACATTGCAGAATACAGTGCAGTGGTTGAATTATTATCCGAATCTATTTCATTTGGAATTCGACGTTTGATAGTGAGGTTAGATTCTGAACTTGTTGTATTACAGCTTAATAGAGTTTATGCCATTAGAAATCCTGTGTTATTAAGGTTGTTTTTGAGAGTGCGTCTCTTGGAACGTGAATTTGATTACATTGAATATCAGCATATTCCAAGGTCCTTAAATACATTAGCAGATGCAATTGCTTCTCGAGTGTTGGACAGACATTTACGATAATCATGCAAGTAAATTTAAAAACATTTCATCATACATGTTAAACAAGATAAGCCGGTAATAGTGATATATATATAGATAGGAGTGTGTCAAAAAATATACATCGTCTTCGATCATAGGTTGAAAAACACCTTATGATCGGCAAAAATGATAGAGTACAAAAAGTCAAAAATGTCACATGTGTCTACAAAGTGACTAGCCAATCACTGGTGGTGCTCCCTGTACGACACCACTGCACGGGCTACCTTGCGCAAAAATCTCCTAAACGGTCCAGGGACCGCGACTACATAGCGCTGAAGTCTGATAGGAATATCATCCATAGTAGTCTCAGGTATATCCGCCGTCAGACGCTGTAGATCATGCTCCAACTCAGCTAGTACCTCTGCAGCCGCCGCGTCCTGTGGGGCCGGTACCGGTGCAACTGGATGTCTCCTCTCAAAAGGCCGGAGGTTGGCTGGACGCTGTGGACCAACATCTGCATTTTGAAAATTTTACTGTCAGTTTTGAGACGATATATATAAAAAACAAAAAAATACATAATTTGAAAACTCGTGAAAAATAAAGTACCTCTGTCATCCCATTGTTCTCCCTGTGGAAGAACCATGTCCGGATCACCTCGAAAATCTACTCCGGCATACGGAAAGTCCTGAATCGCAAACACCTGGTCCTCTAACCAGTGAAAATAACTGTCAGTGAATCGAACAACTGCCGCACCCTCGTCCGGATGCCGGGCCATCACCGCAACCCATCGTACCAGCTTTGGCTCCTGAGGACCCGAAATATCAACAGTGAGATGCTGAGGGATCAGCATTGGAATTCTCTCTAGGGCAAAGCTCACGACTATAGGCCCATATCCAAAGGTCTTTAGTCTCCCGGTCTTTGCCCTGGTCAGTTGGGCTTTCAAGTTAGCCGACAACGCATCACACCAGTTGAAGATGGTGCCTTGGAGACAGTCAATTGCCATCCGAAATTGAGACCCAGTAGCAATATGTAAAGTGGCTGAGCCACAAATCCTGGTCACAGTGAAAGCTAAGACAATGAGTTCAGGCCGAGAGACATATTTGATCTCTATGCCTTTCACATGGTGTCGATCAGGTAGGCACCAATCTGCTCGGAGACTATCAAGGGATTGGCCACCCGGCCTAGTCCCAGCCAGATTGAGTTGCTCGCCTCTATTCGGCAAGCCAGTGAGAAAGTAAATATCAGCGGGCTCTATCTCGAGTTGTTGCCCGCCGATATAAAAGCATTGCTCTTGAACATTCCATCTCTCGACCAGCCACTCCAAGAATCTTACCTGAGCTCTCATGCCAGGTATGGCCCAGTATTTGTATAATCCACATCCTCTTAGGGCATCGAGGGAAGGTTGATGATTGATTGCAGCTTCATCAACCTCCTCATGCTCTCTTTCTCTCCAATCCAGCATGATAAGTGCCCTACACATGAACAAATAGGCATTAAAATAAATTTTGGGTAATTTCAATGGTTAATTTGGGAGCTTGGGGTTTCAAAATCCGCGTTTTGCGGAGGACGCACCCCGCGTTTGGCGCACAGTGCGCCGGGACGCAGGTGGCCTGAAGGTAACCTGCGTCCCCCGACCTTTTCCCTGTGTAGGAAAAAGTCGGGGGACGCAAGCCAGCCTTTAGGAAACCTGCGTCCCCCGCAGAGCGGTTTTCAAATCCCAAAACCCCCCAAAAATAAAAAATGAAACCTAAAATAAAATTCTAAACGGATGAAATTGACAAGGAGGATGTTGTGAAATACCTGGAAGAGACGGCGTTCGATTCTAACGGTCGGATTTTCCGCAGCGACCACGGGAAGTTTCTTGTCAAAAGCTCCTTTTTCAACCTCAACAGTCAAATGGTAAAAATGACATGGTAAAAAGTCTTTTTATAGGTTTTTTGGATGAATTTGTTCATTTTTCACCATGGAAAGATGTTTTTTGATGAATTTTTGCCTATCTTAAACAGGTATGAGTAATGTGTCGCTTTTGTGCAGGACAAAGGGACTTAGAGGGAAAATTGTCATTTTTTCACAAACAAAATATCAGAGTCATCTTTTAAGCCCTTTTCTGACTCCTAAAACATGAAAAGATTGCCGAGCGTTTCTTTTACACTCGTTAAAACGGAATTAAAAGACGGTCCCCTTATAGCTCTTTTCTGACCGTAAAATCAGGAAAAGATTGCCGTGTTTTTGTCGTTTCAAACTCGATACGGAAATAAAACGACGTGTCCTTGATCGCTTTTTACTTTTCAGGTCAGTGACACTAATTATGAAAGTACTCCTTGGTCGCAAGATCAAGCGGTTCCCCCAGGTATTATTTTATACTTTTTCGGGCTTGAGGGACACAAATTTACGAAAAAGTTCAACTTGGAGTTTCCTTAAGTTTTTCAGACTCTCTAAAATTGAAAAACGCCGAGTTTCTCCTATACTGGGCTCGTTAAACATTTCACAGTAAAGGACCTGTTCAATTACAAACAGGAACGAACCACTCCTTCCTAGGGTTCGAATCAAAACTGGTTGGACTCATCCGAAGGATGAGCTTATAATCAAGCATATGTTATCCTCCTCAAGCTTGTTAAAAATAAAGAGGTACTTGCCAGAAATGGTGGGGGAAAAGAGAGAAGAATGAGCCTATTTGTTACCTTTTGTCTCAGAAGAAACTTTATTACCACTCTTGGACACGACACTTTTCATTCACCTGGGTTGGGAAATCCTTTACCTCACAGTTGATCAAACCACTTTTGAAAGTCTTCAACCGGGTTCCGGGGATTAACTTTGAGTTATTTAGCACCAAACCATCTGTCGTGTCGTTATGTGTCCAAGAGGTCTGCAAACAAAACTTTCATCTGCAAAATACTTGTCATCCATTTGACCATCCCTGAGTCAGTCCTTACAACAATATTTCTTCAACTTGAACAATGATTTCGTGTTGTGGGCTTGCCTGCAACGGGTCACTTTCTATCGACATCAGCACATTATCTAGAGAGATGACTTAGAAATCGTCAGTGCCTTGAAGTCTGCATGCATCAATGGCAGGTTTCTCGCCTTTGACGTCAGTTTACATCATTGACTTTCGATCGAAGGATTCCGTGAAATGTTCGACATCAACTCATTCATTCACATCTCATGGATTGTACTGGGTACTTTGAGAACCATTGACATTACTGGTGGTCTCTCTCACGCTTGTTAACAGTTCACATCATCGACTGGTAATCAAGTGGTTTCTACCATGTTCGACATTGACTCATTTATTCGCATGGCTAGAATCGTACCAATTCGAGAAGTAGGAATGAAGACCCTGGATCGAATCTTTACCATCCAGGCTGCGAGGAGTTTTGTATTCATTATCTAAGTAGACTAACCATAAACAGATGGCTGCGCCCATACTGTGTCTACAAAAGTCTATGATTATGATGTACTGCAAAATCATTTCTGTATCAGAGTAGTTAGTCAGTTAGTTAAAGTTTTAATCTGAGTATGGGAATGCCTACCTCAGTGATGATATAATCTTATACATGTATTTTGTGTTGAAAATTGCAGGTTCTGACCAGGTTCTCCACGGGATAATCCTCGAAATGATAAAGCGCTTCACCCTTCCTAGATAATACAAAACCCTAATCTATTCCAGGCTTCGCACTTTAGGGGGCAATCTGTTACACTAAAAAATGTCACCATGGCTATTTACAGTTGGTATGGCTCTATCAACAGTCATACTACCCTCTTAAGCAAGTCTTATGCCTCTGCTATTCATGTCAAACTCCAAGAAAGAGAGAAAGTCTTTATAAATATGTTTATCTCTGGGTACGCAGGTTCTCTCAAACCTTGCCTGCGGGTACGCACCTATTGTTCATAAGGTCTGCATCCAAGGACGCTCTGTATCTAAAGGGGCAGGTGCGTCCCTCTGAAAAGGTTAAAATGCGCAAGTTTTATCTTCAAAAACTTACTTGTGGTCATTTCTAGAGCATTCTAGAAGGTTGTTTGACGTGTATTGAGCGCCTCCAGATGGTTCATGCACTCCTACCAAAGAGGAACTTATCCCATCAATAAGGGAGTGATCCCATCCAAAGAGGGGACTATCCCATTGATGGTGGACCTGATTAACTTCCTCTTGAGCACTATAAATACAGGCATTGGGCCAGAAGGAGGGAGGTTGAAAGCTATACATTTCTAAGGGTAAATGCTGCAGGAATTAGGACTCCCATTTAGAAGCTTGTGAGGAGAGATTGCCATCTTTACTTGTTCTATTTGGAAGTGGGTGAGCTTTGTCAAAGTAGAGGAAAACTCTTGTGGACCCTGGAAGGAGCTTGCACAACACCAAGGCTCAGGTTGTAATGGTTCCTTTTGATTACCTTTAATGCAAATTGGTCCATTCTTCTCAATAACTTGTTGTTTATGGGTTATTTCATGTACTCCTTGGTCTATATGTTGAATATGCTTTGTTTTATGTTATAATCAGGTGCTATTTAATTGTTTGACTGTTGGTGATTGTAGGTTTTGGAGAAAAGGAGGAGCTCATCCAGATCAACAAAGCTTGGACTTCTACAACAGCGTTTGGACAAAGGTAAGAACGAAACACTTGATTTCTCATATCATAATGTATGTTTAGAGAAGGATAGCTCCAGTTTGTTTTGTTTGTCATTAGAATGTCTTAGACTTCTAGGAAGGTCAGTTGTGTTCGCACCCTTGACTGATTCCGTGTGACATTTCCACCAGCAATTGATCTTTTCGAGATTTTGTGGGACTGCGGGTGATTGTTGTCATCATAAGCTGAATCGGCGAAACGTTAACTTAAAGGTTGTTTTATTAAAATGGCAAATGCAACGTGGCTAACCAAACTGAAGTTAGGATTATCTATTACAGCCAGAGAATGCGATTTGATTTCAATCCTGGTCCTATGGAGATCTGCGCTCCAGCAGTTATTCCATGTGTCGGCCATCAGAAGAATTCAAGAGAAACGCATTTGCCAATTTCAATCCTCAGTCATGATTTCATGAGATCTTTGCTCCAGATTTTGTCTCCTAATAAGCCAAATGATCAACAGATTTAGAGGAAGAGGAACGCTGTAGTATTTTAGGATAGATGTAACGTTTTTTTTTGGGAATTTTTGTAATGTTAGTTGAAACAGTGCCCTGTTTTGGGGGGTCGATTTGTTGTTTTTGTTTTTAGTTGATTTAATGTATAAAAAATAATTTTTGGGGGGAAGCAGAGAGGAGAGAGGGGAGAGTTCTGAGTGCTGAGATCTGGAGGAGAAATTGAGCTTCATTGTACAGTCTATGACAGAGATTTTTAATGAAATTTCACAGCTCTTCTGAGATTCCTGTGGTATGTTAATTTAGCATAAGTGTTTCTTGTGTTTCATATGTAATTTGTTGTGTTCCATTTCACTACATGATCATATCTAAATGAAAAAATGAAGTGTTAAAGTGAGAATTCATGCCTGCCATGCTCCACTTTTAAGTTTGTTCAATTCAATGTTTTCTTCTGTTTAAGGAGGATTCAAAGTATTATTTGCCCTCCTTAGCTCCTCACCAGTCTTGCCATCCCGTTTAAATCTAGATTTGATGCTAAATTTCTTGCCTACCTTGCCTCAGTCGTCAACCTGTGTTGTTCATTATATTTCTTTGTTTCAAGCTGTGATTTTTCCCATGCAGCCCAGAAAAACCCCGTTATTTAATTAAAAAACCCGCAAATCAATCTTTCTTATCAATTTACTAGCCTAATATTAGTGTTACTTTGTTAGTCATCTCATTCTATTGAAAAATCCACCGAGATTGACTGGAGAGAGCGTTCTCCTGCCCCATAGGGATAGCTACGGGGCTGAATGGTTTGATGTTGCCTTGAGGTTTACCTGTCTCAGCCTGAGGTGAAATATCAAGCGCTAACACCATCAACCGTAGTTATTATTTTTCCTTTATTAACTTTTATTACATGTATTTTTGACCAGGGTTGTTACATATTCCAAAATATTGGTTTAAACATCAAGGGTGGTGTTTCACATGAGAGGGGGAAGATGTACACCCTGATGTCGTGAATGTTTTTTTTACCGGTTAATTACTTTTATTCTGCATAACTTAGTGATTCATAATTGATGATGAGGTATGATAAGAAACTTTACATTAAGATAAATGTATGAAAATCAAATGATGGAAATGATATGATGTTTGGAATGTTATGTTTATGAAACTAGAATAGTAAATAAAAGAGAAAGGAAAAATTAAAAAAATGTATCTTTAGTTCCTAGATAGTTTGGAATCAGTTATCAATTTTTTCTCTCTTCCTAGAGATGGACAAAAACCCCATCTCAGTGGAAAATCCAGGGATGGAAAGAAGCAGGAGGATTTGGAGAGAAAGGGAAACTAGATTCAATCACAACACTTGGTGACAAAAGCATAATAGTGCTTGAGTGGGGTATTCCTGACTTGAACCTAGAGTCAATGGAGCCCTCAGAATGATTTGGGAGAGTACAGTACTAAACTCGTTGAGGTTCTAAGGCCGGGTTACAGGTTACCTCTAGTTGGATTTATTTTTCCAAAAACTGTTGTGTCAGGAAAAGGCTCACGGGAGAGACCAAATGTATTTTCTAGTCTCAAGGTTGGGTGGTGAGACTTTCCTGTTGATGAATATTTACAACACATTTGATAAGATAATATTAGTAGAAGCTTGGCTAACCAAAAGCCCTTGCAATGAGTTATGAGGGACTATTTATAGCAAAGGGTGGGGTGACCCTTGACATTCCCCTTTGTGATAGTTCAACTACCCTCATGACTCTTCACTTACTTTATGACTGTTACATCCAACTATTGACACTTGACTTACACTTGATATGACTCAACATTACAATGCACATGTACTCATGTGAGACAACATGGCTTGAGCAAGCCTTGCAAGACATCACTAACACTTGGTCCGCTATGGTGAGACCAACTCTTTAACGTGCTTGTGATGGTGAAGCTGGTGAGTTGACTCCAAGCTTGGTCATCTGTAATGGTGTGCATGCCCCTCATGGTGACATCTTGGTGAAGCAAACTCTTTCCTCCATTGCAACTGGTGCATTGGTTCGGCCCCTTCATCCAACTCGTCTACTAACATGCAGATGGTCTTCTTGGGTACGGTTGAACCCACAACACACTGATGCATAATGTCTGCACTGATCTTCAAGTGTGTGTTGGTGATCATGCACATCAACTTGCTGAAGTGCACATTCAACCCCAGTTGGACTTTCTTCTTGCCTTCGCCTTGGTGAGTGTGTTGAATGGGTTGGATTGCATGCATGCACTCAATTGACATGTATGTTGTTGGAACCTTTGTATGCGATCAACAACACTGCTCACTATGTTTGGTTTATGTCAGATTCTGGGATGGATCCTTAACTTGTACTGGAACAGTTTCATTCGTGAGTGCATGGCGCACCCACTGTTGTTCCTATTCCCGTGGCAACTCATTGGACAATCTGTGAACCTTCACGTTCTTCCTAAGTTGTTGCTTCAACACATGCAACTCCTTCTTCATTCCATCTTATCCCTTCATGCGATATTCATTTCACTCCATCACTTCATAGCCCATGTCTCCAAGGTTTCTTTTCATTATTAGTGGATCTACTTGATCTTGCAACTTTGCTTTGCCTCTATGTTGTCAACAACCTAAGTCCTCTTGCATTTGTGTGTTTGCCTCATTCGTTTTGTTCACTACATTCGGTACGATACCTTCAACTATTGTTCATGATGTTGCTCATTATGATGTTGCTGCTTGATGTCCTTGTCCACGAACAACTTAATGTCCTCACAAGTAGGTAAGCCCCATGGACACTTGATCGACTACATCCCCAAGCATGCTCTCAATGTTGTCTTCATCTTTGATGTCTTGGAAACCATTGTACCTGTACTACTGAGAGGTAGATGAACACCTGTGATGCCTACAGACATGGCAACACTCATAACAAACAATTTGTCAGTCAAAAAGAAAAATGAACATGAGAATCGACTTGCAACATACTTGGGTGAATGATCATGAAGGTTGCGTAATTTCGGCTGGGAATTCGGGAGACCGACTGCGAAGACTACACAGGCCACAGTTCGGGTTGCTAGGAGACTGACTAACTGTTGGAACTACAAAATGCGTAATCCAGTTAGGAATTTTTCTGCTGCGATTACGCAATGCGTGATTCCAACTGGGAACGACTGCTGACCTAGGGACAAATTTGTGCAAATTTTTGGGCCAAGCAGCAACTAACCTCCAGAAATGTGTAATTCAGTATAGGAGGCGAGTGTTGGGCTAGAATGTGCAAATATGGAGAGGAAGGTGAGACTTCCTTCTCCATATCATGCAATGTAGCGTTGGTGAAGGCAGAGACCAAGCCAAGGTTGGCCTGACTCGCCAACAGGAAACCGAAAGTAAGTAAGTCGATGAAATGCATGGCGACACTAAGTGATAGCAGAAATGATAAACTTTGCATGCAAAACATGAATGGAGGATTGAGAAAACAGATCAACATGCATGTGGGTGAGGTTGTTCACTAGTTGGGTGAATGTCTATGCAAAACAGTTTCATGCATGCGACAACAATGAGATATGAAAAAAAATTGAAATAGAGTTAAGACAAGCTAGAATACATGTAAACGACAACACACGTTCAAAGAAATCAAGCAAACAGTACTCATACAAGCGAAAACCCAAAAAGAGATAGAAATGCAGCACAAGGAATGGGAAGCAAGCTTACACCAAAACAACTGAGCTCAATGTGCCAACTACTCTTGGATGTGATGTGGGTTGTCAGAGCTACAAGGTTGATGTGAGGAATGAGCTCTGCAGTGTTCGGTTGATGAGTTGTGATAACATCTAGGTTGTGACGTGCATGACACAAATCTAGGGGAAGCGACACTTATGTTAGATCCTAAATCTACCTCAGGCTAAGGAAGGTAGGATCCAGGGCCAACATCAAACCACACTTAACCTGGTAGCTAGCCCTACCAGGTTGGGAGAGGGCTCTCTCCAAGTCAATCTCAGCAAATTATAATCGATGAGGGCTTGAGATGATTGATAGAAATACTGATCTTAGGCAAGGCATAGGTGCAAGAGAGTTTGATTGAATAAAATGATGTTTTTGTTGGCTCAGATGGAAAGGTAGATCTTGGGTGTGGGGACTAAGGCTCAGTCTTGTAGAGATCTCAATGGGGCAAGGTAGGAAATTGTTTTTGGCGCTTCAATTTGAATGAGATGGAAGGATTAGAAAGGTGAGGATCTGAAGAGGGCAAGGAAAGTCATGGATCCCCTCCAAACAGCTGACAACATCAAGAAACTAAAGCAAACCTCAAGTAGAGCATTGAAATTTCAATGAATTCTACTTACACTCTTGTTTGTTTAATTAAGAAGAAACAAGATAGAGAATGGCATACATAACACATAATAAAATTCACAATTACAAAAGAAAGCACTGTACCAAGACAAATTGCCACATGGATCCTAAAGAGTGCTGCAAAGCCTGGTCTCAATTCCTTAGCCAAAATTCTTATATGAATGTGCAATGAAGCTCAAGGCTTTCTCAAAAGTCCAACCATACACATCCAATGTGGGTTGGATATACACAGACCGGCATATACACGCGTCTAACTCAGGGCAATGTCGCGTATAAGGGATAAAACACTATTTTTTAAATTTTAGAACCAGGTCTGGAAGGAGGGGTTGCCCTATGCCATGACTACAGCATCAAAAACCATAAGAGTGAGATTTGGAGCTATAACAGCTACTTGTTTTTCTGTGGCCTTTTATGTGCATGTCAGTCCTGCACCTCTACCCATAATCCTGAAATAGTAAAATTGGCATGTTAGATCTACAAATTCAAATGTTTTATATTAGCCTGGTCTTCATTACCTATGTCTGAGCTGCCTTGAATAGCGCTGACGTGGTCTTCATTACCTATGTCTGAGTTGCCTTGAATAGCACTGGCCTGGTCTTCATTACCTATAACGTTCCATGCATACTTGACGCTACTGAGCACCTTGCCTTCCTGCGGCCTTCCTGCGTGTCAGAACTGTTATTACTATTTCGGGAAAGATTGATTCTAGTGCTAGAAGAATCATGCAAGAATAAATCTTTGTTGGATATACAAGAGATTTTTCTCTGCCTGAATTTTTGATATCATATGTTTTGCTATAGTCGGTAAAAATGTCGGATTCCTACTACCAGATCTTCCAGAGGTTCATTTTGTCAGAGCCGTTGATGAAGCCATCGAGTCGGGCACTTACCGTCTCGTTATTCCGCAATTTATAAAGTGATGAAGTTTCTCAATGTTGGATTCAAGAGAAAACAAAGAAGAGCCAAGGGTAAAATACTTGAATATGTGTTCTCCCGCAACTCTTTGTTGTAGAGACATTGCAGCAACTTTCCTGGGTTGTGTGCATACCAAGGAACCTTTGTTGGCAAACCCCGTGTCTGCAAGATACTGTACCAACTCAGTACTCTTTCCAGAACCTGTCTTTCCAATCAGTATCATTACCTGGTGCATGTGGACTCACTGAATGGCTTCCCATCTGCTAAAATACATGGACAACGCCGACTCGAGATGACTGCACTCCATAAAATTGGAAACACATTCCAGAGCTACTTTGTCGTTTTCAATTTCATCAGGTTTGGGCCTTTTTTAAAGTTTGTATAGTAGCCACCAACAATCTTTTGTAGTGAATGGAGGGCCCGACTGGATTTGAACCGGTGTCCTCTTGACATCGAGATATTTTGAGGTATTTTGATTGATCTCTTGTCAAGCACTCTTCCACTGAGCTACAGGCCCTGCGACGCTACCGCCCATAACCGCATATTCAGAAACTGGAGAAATTCCTTCGAGGTGCTCAAACCCAGGACCTATTGCTCATTCTTGGACAGGAGAACCGATCTGGAGCTGGTGAATTAGTTGCCGGATTACTGCCCAACTGCTTTCATTGTTGTAGTGACAAAGAGGAATAATAGAGGCAAGTGTATTTTTGGCTTGAACAGGATTTTCTATTTTTCCAATGATTCCATTATGTGGCTGCCTTTGAGATTTCCTGAAAATATTTTCTCATAAATATTTACTCTCATTCGACTATGTCTAGTAAATAATTTTGGGGCCATTCTAGCTGCGAAAGGAGGAGAGGTGGTTTTGATTTTGGCATTCAGAGAATGTGAAAAATTTGATGGATTAAAGGAAGATGATTCAATACTGATTATTGTTGGTATCACGCTGCTGGAACGCTTTTAGAACGTTGTTTGGTGTCAGAACGCTGTTGGAACCTCCACCTTCCTTACCACTCTCACGCTGTCCTTGGTATCGTTATTGTTTGTGTGTTGACTGCATATACGTTGTCTGTACTACACATATGCTGACTCTCCCATAGTCCCCGGTGGTATTCCCATATTTCACCGTTGAATATATATATGTATTACCCTATTGCGTTGTTCATATACACGTTGTTCATATATACCCTATTACGTTGTTCATATATATGTATTACCCTATTACATTGTATACATTGTCTCCTTGCCATATCATATAACCGTGTCCACCTGTAAAATCAATACATTACTTGCTTCAAGTTTGAGCCAACCTGGACATAGTTTAATACCACCATTCTAAGTTAGACCAACATCATTTTAATAACACTAGTTTTCAAACAGCTCCCAAACTAGTCATACATTCATTGTGTTAACAGATTTTATCAAATGCTCGACGAATTTTACCAAGAAGCATATTTTTTAGAATAGAAAATATAGACAAAACATTAGCGTTTGGGGGCATGATAGGCAGAGAGCAAATAAATCATGATAAAGCGCAAAGGGTTCTAATGGAGCTTCAATATCCGAAAGCTTGATAGCTAGAGGCTCAAATTAAGATTCATATTGACACAATGTTGTTGTGACTACTTTGCAAGGGTGGCAAATGTGTTCCTGTATATCTCGTTTGGAAAATGTCCATGCTAAGAACGCTGCTCTAGCGACAGGAGGAACATGACCAGAGATATGTGCTCCACCATTTGAGTTTGAATTGGAATTATTCTCCATGTATGTGAACCGAGAAGGGCAAGAGGCATCCTATACTGTTGTAGTTGCACTTGAAGGAATGCTAGTAGATGCAAGTTCTTCTGGGTTTTTATCATAAAGATCCTCTTTTGGCTTAGTTGTAAGCCTTTTTTGACACTAAGCTCACCAGTTTTATTTCCAACAATTCTCTTTGCTACTAGTGGTTTTTTAACTGTACTTGCAATAGTTGGAGGTGGAAGACCTACTTCAACTTTAGAAGGAACTGCTTGAGGTGCATCAATTTCATCATTAAAAAAAAAAAAAAAAATCATTTTGAACATGTTTCTGTTCATAACATTGAGACTGCAACCCATCAGAAGCAAGTCATTAATGTTACAATTGGTTTAGATTTAGATACAGATGCAGAAACTCAGTCTGCACTTCCCAAGTCCATCATCAGACCTTGGGAACAACTTGTCCACAACAAGCACAGAACCGGTCTTGGATATGAGAAGGACTTGTCCTTTCATATTCCAGACTACTCAAGTCCCATTCACCTTCAGAGTTCTGGATTCATTCATGATATTTCACCTACTCCTCATGACAGTTCACCTCTAGCTGTTCCAGACTATGCCTTTCTTCCACAGCAGCAACAACAACAACAACAACAAATTGTGAAATGCCAACACTGTGACCGAGTTGGCCATTTTAAAGATCACTATTTTGATCTTGATCCATGTAAGCACTGTCATAAAACAAGTCATTCTTCAAACAGATGCTTTAGAAACAAACACCCTGCAAGAACACAGATTCATCTTGGATGGATCGCTTCTTGGCAATGGGCATCAACATCCAAGAAGAAATTCCAATCACATGTCAGAACTTGTTCCAGAGTATTTAACAGTCTTGCAGTTGAGTTTTCTCCATCATCTCACCTTGTATCTGAGAAAGGGAGAAATGATGGTCATCTACAAGCTTCAAAGTCACATCAAGCGAGCCTGAGCCACAACCTGTCACACCGGATTCAGAGTTGTAGCCAGAGACAAAGATGCCCCTGAGCATACCTTCAGTTGGCAATCTGGGAAACTTCCTCTAGTAGAAGACTTTAGCTTCTTGCCAGTTTTGGAAGAATTCTAGGAACAAAATTGAGAACACTTCCCCTAGCAGAAGACTCCAGCTTCTTGCCATTTTTGGAAGAGTTCCAGGAATTGCTTTAAGCATTCCAGAGTTGTTGGTCATCCTTAAACCATCACAAGTTGAGAATTCCCTTTTCAGGTTGAAGTTCTCCCTTTTATGCTAGGTGAGGCCTCCCTTTCATGGTTGAAAGTTTCCCTCTTTAAAACAATAGGATCACTTCCTCTAGCAGAAGACTTCAGTTTCTTGCCAGTTTTGGAAGAGTTTCGGGAACTGCACTAAGCATTCCAGTGTTGGTGGTCTTCCTTAAACCACCACCCTTTATACCAACATTTCAGAGAGCACATTCATCCTAGTGTTGCCATGCATTTTTGCACATTTTTTATTACAACTCTCTTCTTGGACTCATACATAACCCTTCGGATTAGGGGGCGGAATGTTGGACACCTAATCCTCAATGGGTTAGTGTGGAAGTCGAATGAACAAAAGGAGTCCAAGAGACCTTGGGATGTGAAACCCAATGGTCACAATATGTACTATAAATTTATATCAATTGTTAATAAAAAATGTACTGTAATGTTTTACCTTTCCTATTTTATGTTGTTGCCCATGTGTGTTTAATAGAAAAGATCTTGACTTACTTGCACACTAGAAGAATTGAGTGATTTTGGAAATTTGAGGGAGTTTTTGATAGAATCGGGCTTGGCAGCTCTATGCACCATGCCTCAAATCCAATGCACTGCACCTTCTCTATGCGCCACGCCAGTGTATTTTTGTACTGTGGAGGGTAGCCCAATGCGCCGCACCAGCTCTATGCGCTACGCCAGTGACCCAATGCACAGTGCATTTGGCTGGAGACTTTTGGAGGCCTTCCCAGTGTCCAAATTGGGCATGGGATAGCTCGTTGGAAATATTATTGAGTTTAACTTCCAACCCAACTAGAATTCTTCAATTTGGAGTTTATTTTCTCTATCAAAAATCAAATATCCCAAGACTGGTCAAAATGTGCCAAATGAGGCTACCTCAAGGCAGAGTGCTATTGCAGTCAACAGTTGAAGGTCTTCCTCAACTCAAAATTGAGATTATGATAGCTCATTGGAAAGCTCTGTGTCTAGTTAACATTTGACTCATCAAGCAAGTCATTTTGCCAACCAAGCTAGGAGAAAACTTGATTTTCCCAAGGTCACTTCAGAGGTACATCAATTCTCCCGAGGCAACTATGTTTTTGACATTTCTCTAAAAAATGATACCTGTGTAAAAAGTGAAGGAGGTTTTTCTTCCTTGGCCTATTTGGGACAAAATCCTCTATCAGGTTTCTGAAATTCAACTTTTCTTGCTTAGAAACATCATTGGAGTAAAACCTATCCCAATGTGTGGAAATGGGGATTTGTCGAAATGAAGTGAAATGAAGGGGATAAAGGGCTTCTAAATTCTTGAGAAAATTTTGGAAATTAGGGAGGGATGCTAGGAAGCAGGGGAAAGTGGAATTTTAGAGATTGAGAGAGGGGAAGGGGTCAAAAAGGGCAAAACACAGACCTAGCCTAGAAAATTGCCAAGTTGTAGCAAGAAACTAGGGTTTGTGTGAAAATGAGAAATTTGAGGGATATCAGTGATGGGAACTATATAATGGGGTACATTAAGGATAGGGGAAGGTGTATGAACATCAAGATACAAGTTTTTCTGATGATTTTACCATCCAAGAGAAATTACCTTCAAAACCCTAGGAGAGGGAAATGAACCTTGCCTAAGCACAGCTGAAGCATGAACAAGGTGTAAAATGACCCATTAGAATCTGACATGATGATGAAAACTTTGGACAACTTTGACAGGAGTAAAAACAAACCCTAGACCTAATACCTAGTGACCAAATTTTGCTTGAAGACTCACTGAAATGACAAAATTTGACCTCGAAACCTTAAAATCACTTTGTAACAGCATGTTTGATCACTGGAGGAAGGCTTCAAAGACTGACACTAACAACTTAGAGGGAGGTTTCTAAATTACTCCTTACATGTAACCTCAACTGCTAAACATAGATCCATGAAACAAGGAATGCCTTTGCATGATGCCTTGGGAGAAGTAGTCTATTAATGCAAGTCTATTTTGCTCTGTCCTGGAGGGAACCAGTCAACTCAGCTACACATGCAAGCGACTGCTCAACTGCTAGAGAGAAATGCTCATTTTTGACTATTAGCTGGGCTAACTGCCCAAGGGGATTGAGAAATTTCTGGGCATAGTAGCTAATTGTTGCCCAAATTTGTCCAAATCCTGGGCTGAAAATCTTGTTGATGGAAAAAATTGCACAAATCCTGTTGGGAGGGTTGGCTGGTAGGATTGTGCAATCCTAGAGCCCAATAAGCTATCAGAAGGAATTTCACAATTCCTGGAGGGAAGGTTGGTTTCCCTCCAAAAAAGCGCA
Source organism: Pinus tabuliformis (assembly GCA_031772625.1). NCBI lineage: Eukaryota > Viridiplantae > Streptophyta > Pinopsida > Pinales > Pinaceae > Pinus > Pinus tabuliformis. Next base: position 397,949,435 of record CM062818.1, on the reverse strand, counting down.
AATTTCAATGTGAATTTTCTCAGCCTGTAGCTGGACCCAGTCCACGTGAGCATCCTGTCAAGGGAAAAGATCAAATTGTGATTGATAGGCTGGCTTTGAGAAAGAAATACACTAAAGCTTGACGACTTGATGAAAAAAGGAAAGCTACTATAAAGGTTCGTAGGGAGGCTCCAAAATAGGATAAGGAAAAAATTTAGAGGGTGTAAGTAGCTGCTACAGCACTTGGTGACTCACTGGTAGAACTCCAACTCACTGAATGGAACTTTTTATGAAAACGAGTCTAACACCTCTGGAAGTATTGTTCAATTCTTAGCTCATCCTGGCTTCACACTAGCCTGATGTAAGATGTAGCATCTGCTAGACTCTTGGTTGATTGACACAATTTCCAAGCCATGGAAACACAATTGTTTCGATTGGGGTTGAGGGGTATATAGGTGCACAAGCAATGCAATTGTCAGAGTCTAAGTTTCATCTTTGGTGTTGCTCCACTACTAGCAAGCCCGGACAGTACCTTGGTGGAGTCACATAGGAACAAAAGCATGGCTCCGCTTCCAGCGGGCCTAGTCAATACCCCGGAAGAGTTGCTTGCATCACCTCGCTGTGAAAGAATCCTTTCTCTTCGTTCTCCTTATTCATGTTTCTTTTTGAATTTTTTGATTTTTGATTTTTTTCATTTTTCATTTTCATTGTGCATAGCACTTATTCATTTCACAGGTGGAAGAGGGATCCTGACTTATTGAGAGAAGAAGAGGTTGTTCCAATAGAGAAGTAGTTTAATGTATCTCTAACGTGCCCATTAAGGTTTTTCACCTCACCTTACTCTACTTGACTGAGCTGACAAGGGTTAACCCAAAAAAAATCAACTAGAGGAGGTGACACTAGTTAGCGCGCAAGTGTTATGGTTACACTTGCCCACCATTATTCCTCCATCAACCCTCCAAAATTCTCTTTTTGGGACATCCTATAGAAATTACAGAACATCGTGTAGAACCCCTGCAGACTTCCTCTAGAAGCTCACGAAAGCAGTTTCTTGATAGCCAAACTTTTTGAAACTCCCTGGAAGGATGCTAGGGACCCCTTCGGCCATCTTATAACCTTCCCAACCTCCTGCAACCATTTCCTTTCCCCAATCCACCTATGCACAATATGTTGCAACTCCTGGAACTCCCTTCTTTAATTTTATCAACTCGGTAGTTCGTAACAAACTTGGAAGAAACAATGCTATATGCACAAGTATCAACTGGCACAAGTTCGCTAGGAGCTTAAGCCAACTTCTATGAGCTCTTAGAAGAAGCTTTTAACTGATGGATGAAATCTAACTCAAAGGAGGCTAATCTACTTGCAGAAAGAAACTTAAAGCAGAAAGGACATGCAAACCCTAGCAAACCCTAGTTTTATCGACTAACCCTACTGGTGCAAGAAAAATGATGAAAGCTATAGAAAGGAATGCCATTGACTCTTAGAAAGGTAAAATGCATGTGACTAAGCTATTTCTGAAGTGAAATCTGAAAAGAAACATCTTTTTGTACTTTTGAGTAAGTTGGTAGAATTATTGTGCATGTGCTTTAACTGTTTTTTACTATGCAGAGGTGAATTGGCGAAAGGAAATGCTTGCAGGAGGTCGGGAAAGTTAGAAGAGGGCCTAAGGGGTCCCTAGCACCCTTCCATAGAGTTTCATAGTGATCGGATCTGAAGAAACCACTTTCGTGAGCTTCTACAAGAAGTCTGGAGGGGTTCTACAGGATGTTCTGAAATTTCTACAAGATGTTCCGAAGAGAGGATTTTGGAGGGTTGATGGAGGAAAATTGATGGAAAAGTGGACATGGAGGTTAGATAAGGATGTTAAGGGGTCTAGGACCTTGTGCATGAGGCTAAGGAGTGATTGGATTTGGTTCAATGATGGAGGGAGCAATGATGCACAAGAATGTAGAAATTAGGGCAAAGGGAGAAAACGTAGCAAACGGGAGGCAAGAATCTAAGTTGGAGGACGAAGCAGGTTGCATGGATGGGGTAAGGGTAGGAGTGGAAGTTTCACAAGCACTCTGCATGTGATTTCTCAAAACTAACCAACAAAGACTAAGAAAACCAAAGATCTAGCTACTTTAACCTAATCTGACCTAAATAACAGCAAAGAAAATGAACAACATTTTATTTGCAACGAAATAATGTGAAATAGCTATGAAAACTAAGCAATCATGAACCTGAGCATGTAACCACAACTAGTATCAACTTCTGCAAATGAGAATCTAACACTACTAATTGCATGATGAAGCAAAGACACTGTTTTTGGTGGCAACAAGGACACCTTGGTCCCAGCTCATGGTCCCACTGAGGGAGAGGTGAGATCAGAGGTGCTTGGTAGCCTTTTTCTGAAGATCTTCTCTGTTATTAACCTATCAAATCAATCTGAACATGAAAATCCTTTTTAATCATCAAAAGCAACATAAACAACGAATCAAGATTTAAATCTAAAGCAGATTTTATTCTAAGAATGCAGCAAAAACACATGAAAGTAAACAAAGGAGGTACTAGGCACTTGGGTTGGGCCCCAATATTGTATAAATAATGTTGCAACTCCTAGGGCTCCCTTCTTTAATTTTATCAACCCAATAGTTCGTAACAAACTTAGAAGCGACGGTGCTGTATGCGCAAGCACTAGCTCTTGTCGCAACTGTCACTTGGTCAGCTAGCACAAGTCTGCTAGGAGCTTAAGCCAGCTTCTATGAGCTCTTAGAAGAAGATTTTTAACTTATGGATGAAAGCTAACTCAAAGGAGGCTAATCTACTTGCAGAAAGAAACTGGAAAGCTAAAAAGAAACATAAACCCTAACAAACCCTAATTTTACCAGCTAGCCCTACTGATGCAAGAAAGAGGATGAAAGCTACTGAAATAGATGCCATTGACTTCTAGGAAGCTAAAATGCATGTGTCTATGCTACTTCTATAGTAACATATGAAAAAAAACATCTTTTTGTATTTTTGAATACGTTTTCAGAATTGTCATGCACGTGTTTTGACTGTTTTGACTGTGCAGAGGTGGGTTGGCGAGAGGAAATGCTTGAAGAAGGTTGGGAAGGTTTGAAGAGAGCCTAAGGGGTCCCTAGCACCCTTCCAGAGAGTTTCACAAAGTTTGGCTATCAAGAAACCACTCTCGTGAGATTTTACAGGAAATCTGCAGGGGTTCTACAGGATGTTCTGTAATTTCTACAGGATGTTCCAAAAAGAGGATTTTGGAGGGTGGATGGAGAAAGAAAGGTGAAGAAGTGAGTATAGAGGTAGGATAAGGGTGTGAGGAGGTCCAGGACTTGGTGGACGGAGCTGAGAAGAGATGAGGATGGCTGGCTTTGTTCAAGGAGGAGTGGAGCAATGTTGCACAAAAATATGGGAATTAGGGCAAAGTGTAGCAAATGTTAAGAAAGAATTAGAGTTAGGGGATGAAGCAGAAGGGATTGATGGAGTACGGATAGATAGAGAGGAGTTATAGGTGCTCTGCAAGTTACTTCTCAAACTGAACAAACTATGACTTGGAAAACCAATGACCTAGCTATTTTATTCTAATATGGCCTAAGTAACAACAAAGGAAATGAACAGAAGTTTATTTGCAATGAAATCACATGAAATAGTTACGAAAACTAAGCAATCATGAATCTGAATGCTTAACCACAACTGGTATCAACTTCTGCAAATGAGAATCTAACACTAATGATCGCATGATGAAGCAAAAACAATGTTTTTGGTGGCAGCAAGGACACCTTGGTCCCAGCTCATGGTCCCACTGAGCGAGAGGTGAGATCGGAGGTGCTTATTAGCCTTTTTCCTAAGATTTTCTCTGTTATTAACCTATCAAATGAATCTGAACATAAAAGCCTTTTTTAATCATCAAAAGCAACCTAAATAACAAAACAAGATTTAAATCTAAATAGCAGTTTTTATTCTAAGAATGCAACAAAAACACATAAAAGTAAACAAAGGAAGTACTGGGCACTTCATTTGGGCCCAACCCTAAGAGCTACAGCCTCCTAAGGAAGATTAGAGCTTGTGCAAAGTTGGATTCATCTTTATTGCTAAGGAAATAATAGTAACATCAAAAACTGTCCATAAGGAAAAGCTTGAAAATGTGTTGAAATGCAAAGCTAACCTACTGCCTAAAAAAAGACTAAAATTGAACTAAAAACTAGTTAACTTCTACCTACAAAGTGACTAACTGAAATGAGGCCCTAAGCCTTCTTATTTATACAAATTGAGGACCCCAGCAGCCCTCCTAAAATTTAGGAACTCGGCTGCCAAAACTTGTAGTTAACAGCACCTTTACTAGACCTTGCTCGGCTGCCCTTGTGATAATCGATTTGGTAGCCCTTAAACTCCGAGCTGATGGTGGAGAATTCGAGGTAAGGGTCCATAAATGAAGGGGACACCTTCCTACAAATACTCTCCCTTATTCTTCCACAAATTTGGCTCCCAAGTGCTCATTAAAACCTTTGATTTTGTCTCAAAATTGACTAAAAATCTGCACAAAGCACCCATTAGACTTGTTGGCATAATGACTAACCCAATTCACTCTATTAGCATAAATATAATAAAAAATATTCAGTAAACTAATGAGAATGGTGGATTAAGTCAAATTAGGAGGCTGAATGAGCCCATATAATTATCCATTTTTGGGGTTCATCATCACCCCCCTACTGAAAGTGTTGCTCATCCTCTGAGCAACTAATATATCTCTTCATCTTTGATGGCCCTAGTGGCCTCCCTATCATGCCAAGATTTTGAAGTGATGTCCTCTTCTCGGTCATGAAACCATGATTTTCTCTCTACTTCTTCCCACTGCCTATGCTCCTTTTCCTGTAGCAGTTTTGTTAAAGCTTCAACCTCAACCGACAACTTGTTCTCTCCTTGTTGTTCATCATATGTTTCCTTGTCTTTCCTTCTTCCTATGATTGTTTGGCCACATTTTCCTCCAATTTCTCGGTCTCTTTTAACTTAGCCCGAGTTTCTTGTAGAGCATCCTCAGCTTCCTGTAGAACAGTCTCAGCTTCCTGTAGAGCTGTCTTTGAGTCCATCATCTGAATTCTCTCTCTCCAAGTGAAGGGTTTTGGCTTCCTTGTTCATAGGTGATGGTTATATTTGAAGGAGACTCCTCCTTTTGTTTACCTGTTGTGTCCTTCATGACAATTTTCTCCTTTGACTATGGCTGGGGTCTGCCTACTTCTACCTGTGTGCTCCTCCTTGCCTTAAAGTACAAGGAAGTTTGCCTTTTTCTCTTCCCTTTTTGTTTTGGAGGTGTGCTTAAGGTGGCAAGCATGGTTGCTGCCTCCCTGGCCAGAATCTCAGGAGATTTCTCCTTCTGCTGCTCTGTGTCCATGCTTCCTGTAGAAACTGTTTTCGGACTTCCTCTAGAAACTGTTTTCAGACTTCCTGTAGAGACTGTTTCATCCTGTTTGGTTGGATGTGTCTTTCTTTTTAATTCATGTTTGGTTTCCTTGGTTATGACCTACTTCGTTTGGACTTTTTCAGTCCTCTCTACTCTACTCTGCAGTCGTTTCTCCCTGGGTGTTTATGCCATTGGTCCTCCCAAAGTTTTAGGCTTAGCAACTTGGCCTTTTCCTTGTTTCCCCTTCTATTCTTTCTGTGGTGGTTTGCCCTGCGTTTCTTTACCACTGACATTCTCTCCTGCCTCAGTGTGTTCCCCTTCTTCACTACTGAAGGTGAGAGTGCTCTATTTTATGCTCTGATTAGAAAAGGGAATGTTGTGTATGGATTTCTCCCCTAGACAAGGGATTTCAACTATCAATTAGCACCGATTCCCCGGTTCTAAGGCTATTGTTGCCTAGAACTCGACTGCCCGTTTATGGAGGGAGAAATTTGGTTTCCACAGACAGGGTACAACACTTCAATTTTTTTACTCCCAACATACATACAAATGTGCATATTAATTTTTTTTTTTTTTACAGCCTAGCCCTCACAGTGCTTTATCTTTTCTACAGGAAAAAAAAGTTTTAACACGAACTGTGGAGGAGACTATTAACGCAGAATCGACTGAGAAATTCCTTGCAACACAGGAAAACTGTTATTTTCGACTCACAGGAAGACTTGTCTTTAACCCTTCAATTCAAAATAGCTCAGTTCATCATCTTTGCGAAATATATCATGCATGGAAGAGTGTCTCAAGCCTACCTCTCTCAGAACCCCAAATTCGATGAAGAAAAGTCCAGGCTTCCCTGCTTCTGAAAGTTGTGTCGCACTTCTTGTAGAACGCCGATAAGTAGGAGGGTTTTAAAAAATGGGCGAGAAAGATTGGTTTGCTGCTATGGAGGTGGTATGGAGCTTGTTGCAGCTACAAGGACGATGATAACCTGGAAACAACAGTGGTGAGAGTTCGATTGGTTGTTTATGAAGATTTCCATTGATGGAGGGTGAGCTGGCCAACTGCACGTTGGCCCCATGCAGATTGTTGGTCCCCATTGCAGTGTTTAATTGTTTGTTCTCTGCCTATAACCACATACATCAATCATGCTGAGGTTTAAACGGTCACCACTACTTGTTTCCAAATTTCCTCTTGAGATGGCTGAGCACACATGTCGTATTCACCCACCGAGCACTGTTTGAACTGGATGAGGGTGGCCAGTTAGTTGGCCACCGATTTTTTTAATCACAACCATCTCATTGCTCACACAGTTTTCAAATTACATTCATGCAATCAGAGGCACGAGTTTAGTCATGTACCTGGAAGTCGAATGTGGTTGTTGTGAGGTGATTTTTGCTGTTGCATGCATTTGTTTCTGTGGTGGCATGATGGCTTGGTTGCTGATTGATGGTTGTTTTTCTTGTGCAGGTATCCTTTGGCTGGATCTATGTTGCAGGAGTTTGTTTCCACGTTCAGACTTGCACCCTCAATCTGCTGATGTTGAATTTTTACAAGACAACGACCTATTTTCTCCACAGCTCCCAAACGATAGACCAGATCGATTTGAAACATTCTGAGCATGGTTCTATCATCATTATGCACCTCCCATAGCGAAATTGCGATCAATGGATGCACAAATTTCAAGAAAAATGGAAAATAGTTGAAGATTACAAAGGTCAATTTCTCGGAAACCGTGCATCAGAATCAGCTGAAACTACTTGGGTAGGTTACTATCACCCATATGCATCTCCCCATGAAACAGGTTTTGAAACGGATGCACGGATATGAAGAAAATGCAAAAATAGCTGAAGCTGATAGGGCCTGATTTCTTGGAAACCGTGCACCAGAATTGGCTGAAGCTGCTCGGCCACGTTGCCATCATCGCTGTACAACTCCTCGTAAAACGGTTTTGTAAATAGATGCATGGTTTTCACGTGAGGGAAAAAACAAATTCTGTTCTATGTATTTTTGCTTCAAAGCATTCTGCAAGTTTTTACATAGAAAGAAAAAATGAGCTTGGGCTGTGATGCAGGCATGGAGATGATGGAAGAGGAGTTTGAAGATTTTAGGAGGACTTTTGAACCCTTGAGGAAGCTATCATGTTCACCATACTACCTTTTTGAAATCCATTTCTAGCTTCCTATAGAAATCCTGTAATTTCTACAGGAACTTCCTGTAGAACACGTAGTTTTTAGGAAAGAAGCACAATGAGATGGAAAAAATGATGGGGAAGGGTGAGGGATGGAAACATGGATGCTTGTAGGCCTCATGGACATATTCCTAGCCTTCCAGTCCTCTTCGGAGATTGATTCTGGCTTGTTTGTAGGCTTCCTGTAGAAGGCACAGAACTTCCTCTGTCTTTGTCTTGAGTGATCCTCCTGACCTGCAATGTCCTTCTTGCAACCTATAATTAATCAATAGAAATTAGGTTTATTTTTTCATTATTTTTTCTTCTTCTTTCTCTCTTTTTTTTTCTTTCAAAACAACTATGGCGGCTAATGGAGGTTTTCACCCTAATTACTTGCCCTGGGCGCCTGCAAGGGAGGTTTTCACCCAGGGATCTTATTTTTATTTTTTCTTCTTTCCAACCCATTGACCACCTCATGGAGGTTTTCAATCAATGAGCCAATCTAAGGCACCTCCGAGGACGTTTTCACCTTAGATCTTTATTTTCATCTTATTTTCTGTTTTTTTTCCTTTTCCGTTTTTTTTTGCTCTTTTTTCCTACCCTACCCTACTTGAAAAACAATTTTTTTTTCAAGTATAAGAATACTTCCAATGGAGCCATGTGCACATCAAGATTAGAGACAAAATGATGTGGCAGCTTGAGATGCATGCTTTGACAGCTATTCAGATTTCAGAGGCCAAATGATTTGACTTTGAAGGGATCAAACATAGCTGAGGAAGAGAGTACTGCTGCAACTTAGTGACTGTCTGAAACCATATTTCAATATAGCTCTGATATCCTTGGTCCTTTTGCTGATCTATATCATTCTTTGTGTCACATTCTATCATGACCTTCTCATCTTCCTCTTTTTGCTGATTTTTCTCTTGACCACATGGAGAATTTGATGGTAACCATGAGGGAGCTTTCTTGATCTTTGATTCTAATCTCTTCTCTTCATCAAGTGCAGCCCATGGTTCTTTGATCTCCTCTCTTGAATCTTCTTTTGTTGGATGTGATCCTTCAGTGCTTTCAGGATAATCTCTTTTTTGCAATACTCTTCCTAAGCAATGGTGAAGATCATTGAGCTCAAGAGGAGTCATTTGGACATGTTGTGCCTCAACTTTGCAATTGGGTTTAGCTATTCCAATATGTGGGTTTGGAAATGGTGGTATGGGTAGTTGAGTGGGGGTGTATATTTGAGAATGATGTGGATGGGGTTGTGGTTGGGCAGGTGGTGGAGGCAAATGAGCGGGAGGAGAGTTGTACTGGGGCCTCCACCCCTGATGAGGTGCATTCCACTGAGGTTGTGGCTGAGAATAAGAGTGAAACAAATGAGCAACTGGAGAAGCATGGTATTGAGGAGGATACGACCAAGGAGGGGGTCTGGACCATAAAGGATGAGCAGGGGGACCCCAAGAAGGCATGAAAGTGGCTTGATAGGGGTCGTAATAGGTCTCGGATGTCCCTTGCATTCCCTACTGGTAGGGTATGGGTTCATGTGGCCTCCTTTGGTTCATATAATAGAGTGATTCAATGGCTCCTTTGGCTCTCTGGTATGTAGCTTTAAGTCCAGGTAAGGAAGGGCACTGATTTGTAGGATGGTCTTCTTCACAGACAAAACACACTTCTATGGAGTGCAATGGACATTCGTCCCTAGGGTGCTTTCTAGTGCACCTGGGAAAAAATATGGCCAAAGCCCCCTTGGCTTCCTCTTGCTTCCTTTGGATCCGCAAGGTATCCAGTTGCATGGCAAGAAACTGCCCTACCTCGCTCTTGAAATCTTCCATCTGATTTTCAAATTCATTATTGGATAAGGTACTGCTCCCAACATTTCTGCTTGTAGCCATTTGCTCCAGAGGAATGTTTTCTTCTTCTTCTCCCCTAGAGGTTCTTTAAATATGCCTTGATGTCCACCTAGGGCTTCTTCTTAATCACAGCTATCGAAGAAGAGAGAAGGTTGGTTGTGTGAAGTAGTGGGGGGTGTTGTGTAAATATTTTCTGACTTATCTCTACGCCTACCAGGCATGAAAGGTAATCTTTTTGGTTGATTTTTCCTTTCTTCTACTTGTACCTGTAAAACTGAAATAGATTGAACTGCAACTAACTAAATTCTTTCTTTCTCAAATGAAAATGTGGAATTGAAATGAAAGCAGGAAAGGACTAATCTATTTTGCTGAAATGAAATTACAAGAATGAAATGCTAGGCTACGCTTGTAGAATTGAAATTGCGGAATTAAAATGCTAATCTACGCTTCCAGAATTGAAATTGTGGAATTAAAATGCTAATCTATGAAAGTGAGAAAGATCTAATCTACTGTTGTGGAAATGAAATTGCAGAATAGAAATGAAATAAACTACTTAGCAGAAGGTTGTAGTAGAAAATAGAAGAAAAGCAACAATCACCAATACACTCACGCTTCCCCGGCAATGGAACCAAAAAGATGGTGGGCCCCAGTATTGCTGCAATAATACTGCAACTCCTAGGGCTCCCTTCTTTAATTTTATCAACCCGGTAGTTCATAACAAACTTAGAAGCAATGGTGTTGTATGCACAAGTACTAGCTCTTGCCACAGATGTCACTTGGTTAGCTGGCACAAGTCCATTAGGAGCATAAGCCAATTTCTTTGAGCTCTTAGAAGAAGCTTTTTAATTGATGGATGAAAGCTAGCTCAAAGGAGGCTAATCTACTTGCAGAAGAAACTGGAAAGCTGAAAAGAAACGCAAACCTTAGCAAACCCTAATTTTACCAGCTATCCTTACTGATGCAAGAAAGAGGATGCAACCTACTGAAAGAGATGCCATTGACTTCTAGGAAGGTAAAATGCATGTGTCTAAGATACTTCTACAGTAACATCTTAAAAAAAAATCTTTTTGTATTTTTGATTAAGTTGTCAGAATTATCATGCATGTGCTTTGACTGTTTTGATTGTGCCAAGGTGGGTTGCCGAGAGGAAATTCTTGAAGAAGGTTGGGAAGGTTCAAAAATGGCCTAAGGGGTCCCTAGCACCTCTCCAGAGAGTTTCACAAAGTTTGGCTATCATGAAACTGCTCTCGTGAGCTTCTACAGGAAGTCTGCAGGGGTTCTACACGATGTTTTGTAATTTCTACAGGGTGTTCTGAAAAGAGGATTTTGGAGGGTGGATGGAGAAATAAAGGTGAAGAAGTGAGTATGGAGGTAGGATAAGGGTGCAAGGAGGTCCAGGACTTGGTGGATGGAGTTGAGAAGAGATGAGGATGGCTAGATTTGTTCAAGGAGGAGTGGAGCAATGTTGCACAAAAATATGGGAATTAGGGCAAAGTGTAGCAAATGTGAGGAAATAATCAGGGTTAGGGGATGGAGCAGATGGGATTGATGGAGTACAGATAGATGGAGAGGTGTTACAGGTGCTCTGGAAGTTACTTCTCAAACTGAACAAACTATGACTTGGAAAACTAATGACCTAGCTACTTTATTCTAATTTGGCCTAAGTAACAGCAAAGGAAATGAACAGAAGTTTATTTGCAATGAAATCACGTGAAATAGTTATTCAAATTGAGCAATCATGAATCTGAACACTTCACCACAACTGGTATCAACTTCTGCAAATGAGAATCTAACACTAATGATCGCATGATGAAGCAAAAATAGTGTTTTTGGTGGCAACAAGGACACCTTGGTCCCAGCTCATGGTCCCATTGAGGGAAAGGTGAGATCAGAGGTGCTTGATAGCATTTTTCTGAAGATCTTCTCTGTTATTAACCTATCAAATCAATCTGAACATAAAAATCCTTTTTTAATCATCAAAAGCAACCTAAATAACAAAACAAGATTTAAATCTAAATAGCAGTTTTTATTCTAAGAATGCAGCAAAAACACATAAAAGTAAACAAAGGAAGTACTGGGCACTTGAGTTGGGCCAAACCCCAAGAGCTACAGCCGCCTAAGGAAGATTAGAGCTAGTGAAAAGATGGATTCATCTTTATTGCTCAAGAAATAATAGTTACATCAAAAACTGTCCACAAGGAAAAGCTTGAAAATGTGCTGAAATGCAAAGCTAACCTACTGCCTAAAAAATGACTAAAATCGAACTACAAACTAGCTAACTTCTGCCTATAAAGTGACTAACTGAAATGAGGCCCTAAGCCTTCTTATTTATACAAATTGAGGACCCAAACAACCCTCCTAAACATTAGGAACTCGGCTGCCAAAACTTGTAGTTAACAACACCTTTACTAGCCCTTGCTCGGCTGCCCTTGTGATAATCGATTTGGTGGCCCTTGAACTCCGAGCTGATGGTGGATAATTCAAGGTAAGGGCCCATAAATGAAGGGGACACCTTCTTACAAATCCTCTCCCTTGTTCTTCCACGAATTTGGCTCCCAAGTGCTCATTAAAACCTTTGATTTTGTCTCAAAATTGACTAAAAATCTGCACAAAGCACCCATTAAATTTGTTGGCATAATGACTAACCCAATTCACTCTATTAGCATAAATATAATCGAAAACATGCAACAAACTAATGAGAATTGTGGATTAAGTTGAATTAGGAGGTTGAATGAGCCCATATAATTATCCATTTTTGGGGCTCATCACAAGGGTTAACCCAAAAAAAAACGACTAGGCGAGGTGACACTAGTTAGTGTGCAAGTGTTGTGTTTACACCAAGGTTCACTTGAAAGAGTACATATTTTCCTTCGACGTATCATGGACTAATATTAACAAGTTCATCATATGGAGGCAAGATCACAGATAACCAAGTAGTGATATTTGTACAAACTCTCCTCTACATTACCCAAATCATTTCATGAGTCACACATGGTTTCATGTAAACTATCCTATGAAGGAAACAAGTGAACGAACTAACAATCAACAAATCAAAGCAAGAGTAGAAGTGAAAATGAAAGAGAAACAAGTAAACAAACAAGCAAGAAAGCAAACAAACAGACAAAGCATGTAAGCAAACAAGCATGCAAGCAAACAATTGAAAGAAAACACTACTCCTACTCCTACAATAATGGCGCAAGGGCCTGATCTCGTGTAGTGGTTCTTCCAATGCAGCCACTGGAGCATTGGTAGACCCATGTGGGTGAAGGCTTGGTCCATGAGTAACCTCTTTGTGTGGACTAACATACAAGAAATATATAACTATGAAGACAACCACACTTCATGTTTCAAAGTTCCCATGGGACATAAGTGAGTGCATGTGCATGACGGATAGTCCGTGGACTTATCATGGTGCTATGTGATGCTACATGCAACTTTGAAGCACAAGCACACTCTTAACTGTGACATGTAAGAAAACAAAAGAAACAAATATAACTTGTGTTATGCATGAGTGCCTGTAATATAAGACTCCTCCAATGCATGAGCAATGGGATCATGCAATTCGACTGGAGGAAGTATGATCTGATTGTTAGATTTTTCTTGAGTGCATACTAATGAATGATGAGGAGCCTTGAGTGTTTGAACAATTTCCTGATCGGAAACGAAACCAACCTCAAGAGAGTGAGGGCCTAATATAACCAGCATCTCGGGCTAAAGTACCTCGACGATTTGTGGGGTTTCGACTTTGTTGATAGATGGATCTCCGTAGACCAGTGGCTTATACAGATTAACAACGAGTGAATAAACATCGTGATTGGATGATGAGGTGAAGAGATCACAAAAACCAAGATCAGGAAATTCAAGATGTTGGTCGGCATCCTCATGATTTGACGAATCACACAGAGGGGTAGATGAGAAGGAAGGATGTTCACCCTCTGCTTTTCTAGAAAGAGAAGATGAAATATTAAGTGGATTTTCAATGAATGATTGGTCCTCTCTGTTGTTGGATGATGGGCTAACATACGGTGTGTCATTTGAAAGATCAATAATGGTTGCATCCATAGATGAAGATGCACATGAAAAATCATGGATGGGAGGTTCACCAATGATGTCAAGAAAGAACGGAGGGGACTCGAATGTAAGGGAGTCATCCTTCGCCGAGTGTTTAAGCTCAAGCTCCCAATACTCTTTATGAATGACAACACATGTTGGTTGTGCAACACCAACTCCATCAGTAGGTTGTTCCTCATTCACAACAAGTGGACAGTCCGAAATGGATGAACACAAGACAACATCATATGGAGGAACACATGGGTGTGAAGACGAAGGTCAAGAAAAGGAATTCATATGAGAACTCGAAGGCTCACAATCAAATATGCACAAAAATTGTGTGAAGTGATATTGGGAGGGTGTGAAGGTTGAACAAGTTTGTGAACATGATCCTCAACATCACAAGGTGATGGTGGAACTATTGAATGAGAGGGAGGTGGATGGTCCATTGAGACAGTGCTTTCTCCCACACGATATTGTGCAGTTCCATCAATGAAGAATGTTGAGCGAGGCTTGATATCAGGCTTCCTCTTGGGATAGGTTGATTTCTTATAATAATACTCGAACCAGTCCTAGAGATAAGCGAACTTCATATGGCTCCCGGGAGCTTGAAACTGTAAGTCACGGAAGCACTGCCAAAAATCAATAACGAATTCATGAAGAGCCCTCTGTTGTTGTAACATTTTATGGTCAAGATGGTCTGGATCAAAATGATGGAACATGTCTTCAATAAGATCACAAAAATTCTCACATGAGTGCACGGTGTCAGCTGGTAGGCTAAGCACCCAATGAAATGGGGATTTGAAAAGTTTGAATGCAAGCAACAAACCAGCCTGTTTTTCAGTAAACTCATCTTCCTCATAAATCATGGAAAGGAAGTTATGTAAGTGCTCATGCCAGGCCACTTCGCCTTCCCCGTCATAGGTGTGAGTGTACAAGAGATTGAAAAGCTTCCCTAAGATGGAGACATCTTCACGATTCGAAAAAGCCTTAGGGGAAGAAGAATGCAAGATTCCATGAAAGATATGTGAAGGTTCAAAACTAGATGAGAGGACACTACTTGTCATCAAACCCTCCTTCTAGCACCAGAGATGTTGATGGTGTTGGACCTGCCAACATGTCACGGGGATCTCCCTGGTAAGAATTCCCAATTAAACCTCAGAACGTTTGAGATAGGAGTCCCAGTAGTGGGTTGTAAGGTAATACCTTACCCACGATGTCGCGCAGAGGCAAGTAAGATAAATCTATGAGTATCATGGGTGTGACTGATGCAGTGAGTCAAGGAATGAGTATGAGAGGTTCCAACGTTTCAAAGGGAGAGGAAGGTGAAAGTGAGTTCCAGGTTGAAAGGGATCAGTCCCAACTTAGATAGGAACACACAACACAAAGGACATGCACAACTTCTGGTAGAGAAGTCAACATGGATATGGTAGTCCCAACATACAAGGAAAGATAACACGAACAACACTCGCAGATGAGTCTAAGACGAGTGTGATGTTTGATATAGCAAGGTTCAAAGAAAGGTCTGTCTGATGTTCGGTAGAGTAGTGGACACGGACGGTGACAACATTAACAACATATGCAATACATTAACAACAAGATTAATATATTTGCATACAAATCAGTTCATATACAAGTACGTAAGTTAAAAAAAATATATCATTAAGGCAAATAGAGGAGTCCAACTACAATAACAACATATGCATGAAAATGTGTTGGCTTGTATTATATAAATAAGTGTAAGTCACAATCATACAATACACCATGTAAACCTACTAGCCCCATCAGTGGAATGTTACAGCCACATTCGCCTGCTCCTCCAAAGAGATGTACTATTTGCATGCAGTGGAGAAGCAAAGGTGCGTAACAATATTATCCAAGCATTCTTCAAGATAATCTTAGTAGAGTCTTGGCTAACCAAAAGCCCTTACAATGAGTTATGAGGGACTATTTATAACAAAGGGTGGGGTGACCCTTGACATTCCCCTTTGTGACATTTCAAATACCCTAATGACTCTTCACCTACTCTATGACTGTTACATCCAACTATTGACACTCGACTTACACTTGACATGACTCAACATTACAATGCACATGTACTCATGTGAGACAACATGGCTTGAGCAAGCCTTGCAAGACATCACTGACACTCAGTCCGCTGTGGTGAGACCAACTCTTTGAAATGCTTGTGATGGTGAAGCTGGTGAGCTGATGCCAAGCTTGGTCATCCATGATGGTGTGCATGCACCTCATGGTGAAATCTTGCTGAAGCGAAATCTTCCCTTCGTTGCAACTAGTGCATTGGTTCGACCCCTTCATCCAACTTGTTTGATAACATGCACATGGTCTTCTTGGGTACAGTTGAACCAGAAACAAAATGATGCATAGTGTCTGTGTTGATCTTCGAGTGTGCACTAGTGGTCATGTGCATCAACTTACCGAAGTGCATGTTCAGCCCCAGTTGGACTTGCTTCCTGTCTTTGCCTTGGTGAGTGTGTTGAATGGGTTGGATTGCATGCTTGTGCTAAATCGACATGCATGTTGCTGGGTCCTTTGTATGTGATCAACAACATTGCTCACCATGTTTGCTCTGTGTCAGCTGCTGAGCTGGATCCTTAACTTGTACTAACGCAGTTTCATCCATGAGTGCATGTTGCGCACACTACTGTTCTTGTTCCTGCTGCAACTCATTGGACTATCTACGCAGCTTCATGTTCTTCCTAAGTTTCTTCTTCAGTACATCCAACTCCTTCTTTGTTCCATCTTTTGCCTTCGCACGATCTTCATGTCGTGTTGTCACTTCATAGCCCGAGTCTCCAAAGTTTCTTTTCATTATCAATGGATTTGCTTGATCTTGAAACTTTGCTCTACCTCTATGTTGTCAACAACCTTCCTCTTGCATTCGTTGCACCCACTTCATTGGTTGCTTTTGCTCGGTACACTTCCTTAAACTATTGTTCATGATGTTGGTCATTGTGATTCTGCTGCTTGATTTCCTTATCCAAGAACAACTTGATGTCCTCGTGAGTAGGTAAGCCCCATGGACACTTTATCTATTGCATCCCCAAGTGTGATATGAACGGTGTCTTCATGTCTACTCTCTTGGAAACCATTGTACATATACTGGTGAGAGGTAGATGAACACCTGTGGTACATGGAGACATGAAAACACTCATAGCATGCAATCCATCAATCAAAAACTAAAATGAACATGAGAACTAACTTTCAACGTACCTAGGTGAATGATCATGAAATTTGCCTAATTTCGGCTAGGAAGTCGAGACACATACTGCCAAAAATGCACAGGGCATAGTTCAGGCTGCTGGGAGGCTGACTAACTGTTGGAACTACAAAATGCGTAATCCAGTTGGGCAGTTTGCTCTTAGGATTGTGAAATAAGTGGTTGCAGCTGGGAAAGACTACTTGCCCAGGGACAAACTTGTGCAAATTTTTGGGCCAAGCAGCCACTGACCTAAAGAATTGCGTAATTCAATCCAAGAGGCCATTGTTGGGCCAGAATGTGCAAATCTAGAGAGGAATTTGAGCCTTCCTTCTCCATATTGTGCAATGTGGCCTTGGTGAAGGCAGAGACCGTGCCAAGGTTGTCCGGACTCGTTGACAGGAAACTAAAAGAATTAAGTCAATGAAATGAATGGCGACACTAAGTAATAACATAAATAATAAACATTGCATGCAAACACATGAATGAAGGATTGAGAAAATAGATCAACATGCATGTGGGTGAGGTCATTCGTCGGTTGGGTGAATGTCAATGCAAAACAATTTAATGCATGCGATAGCAATGAAAATTGAAACAGAGCTAGGACAATCTAGATTACATGTAAATGATATCAGGCGTTCAAAGAAATCAAGAAAAGAGTACTTATACAAGTGAAACCCAAAAAGTGACAGAAATGCGGCACAAAGCATCATAAGCGAGCTTACCCTAAAACAGTTATGCTGTATGTGCCGACTGCTCCTAGATGTGATGTGCAATGTCAAAGCTACAAGGTTGATGCGAGGAATCAGCTTTGCAGTGTCTGGTTGATGAGTTTTTATAACATTGAGGTTGTGACGTGCATGCCACAAATCTAGGGGAAGCGACACTTGTAGGGAGGTTTCTGAAGTACTCCTTCCATGTAACCTCCAATTGCTAAATATAGGTCCCTGAAACAAGGGATGCCTTTGCATGCTTCCTTGGGAGAGGCAACCTATGCATGCAAGTCTGTTTTGCTCAGTCTCAGAGGGAACCGATCAACTCAGTTGCACATGCAAGCCACTGCTCGACTGCTAGAGAGAAATGTGCATTTCTGACTATTAGCTGGGTTGACTTCCCAAGGGAATTGTGCAATTTCTAGGTAGAGAAGCTAACTGTTATCTAGATTTTTGCAAATCCTAGGCTGAACAACCTGTTGATGGAAAAAATTGCGCAATCCTGCTGGGAGGGTTGGCTGGTAGGATTGTGCAATCCTAGAGCCCAATAGGCTGTCATAAGGAATTGCACAATTCCTCGAGGGAAAGTTGGTTGCCCTCTAGAAATGTGCAAATTTCACTAGGAAGTTGCTCAACCTGCAGCTGGACCAAGTCCGGGTGAGTAGCCTGTGAAGGAAAAAGATCAAACTGTGATCGACATGATGCCTTTGAGAAAGAAAGACACTGAAGATTGACGACTTGACGAAGCAAGGCAAGCTGTTGTGAAGGTTGGTATGGAAGCTCCAAAACAGGATAAGGAAAAATTTTGGAGGGTGGTTGTAGCCGCTACAACAGAAACTTACCACAAATATGTACACAGAAGAGTGAAAGGCATGTAAGAACGTCCATTATAAGCCAAAAAATAAAAATTGCAGTTGAATACATGTCAAGATGGTCGACTGATTATTACAGTGCATAGACGGGGTTCAAACCTTTAAAAAGAAACAAACGATATTGTTTACAACTCTTATGACTAAAATTTTAACCCTAACTGCCTACTACAACAAAAATATGACCATAGTGTACACCTCATCCAGTTAAGGAAATTCTTGTAGCAAAAAACCCTACTAATGGAACCCAAAATTCATGTTAAGATAAAAACTTGGTATTGGGGTTATTGTTCCTCCACAAATGGGTAAATTTTGTGATGCAAGGGTGGCATATATCAGCAAACCCTGGTCAAACAATGACATGAGATTAGTAAAAACCCATAAGGAAAAAGGAAGACAATATTTACCCAAAAAAACCAATAGAGAATATTATCCTTAAGAAGTGGTGTAATTATCTGTGTGAGGGCAGTGCTGGAAACCCACTTAGTCAAATCTTGTAAACAATTTATGCATTGTACATACCTGCATTCAGCATAGGAAAATCTTAAATACTGATAAATATGAAACCCTTGTGGTGGTAAAACTTAAGAAAAGTCTACATCTCAAAAGCTTACCAAAAATATAGGAAACAACAATAAAGAAAACCCTAGTTGCAAACTACATAGAGGCTTGTGTTACCACTGTAATCCCATACCCCAAGGTGTAGTGTTCACCAGTAAAGAGGTGGAGTTCGACAATGGAAACTCACTTGTGTATGCAAACATTCACCCGTAAGAAATTGATAGGGTAAAGAAAGTGAGATCTATGTTAGTCAATGGAATGGGGGCTGAAAAATACCTCGTCAAGGGGTGATGGTCGCATATTTGACCTGCGATGACAATTGGAGCAAAGGAAATTGTAGAGCTTGAGTCTGCACAACCAACGATGCAAATGGAGAGGCAGAACAACGTTTTAGGTAAGGTTAGTTACCCTAACCATCTCTAGGTGAATGATGAATGTTGGATCAACAATATCCCATCCAACGACAAAGAAACATCCACCTACCAGTCATCTCATGAATGACATTTGTCAATGGTAACCTAATTCAAGAATGTTCTAGAAATCCTTTTCCCATCCAAACATTGGATAAGGCCAATGGATTATGTTGAATTATTCACTGCAATAAAAAAAAAAGAATATAAGCATAATGTTTAACCTTTATTCATCGCACTATGGTATATACATGTATATAAATACGTTGTCTAACCTAGGTGCTCTTTGCAAATGAAAAATGTGATACAAATTCCATCATATAACATAGGAACATAAAAACTCATATTATCATAAATGAAAGATTTGTTGGTAATTTATTTATTTATTGTTATTTTTTTTATGTTCGGATTTCAACTTTGAAGTTGTTTAGTAATGCATGTTACAAGTGGTATCAGAGCTTGGTTTCAATACCATGGCCTAATTGGGAAGTTGTAGTAATGATGGTGTGTTGATGTGCATAGAAAAAGACAATGAGCAAGTAAAAGTAGATCATGATGAGGAGAGGATTCAGAGCTCAATTAACACCAAGAAAAATGATAAGATTGAATCCTAAAACAACTTCAAAAATGTGGGTGCAGATGGGTGCAGAACAACAGAACCAGACAAGTATATTGCTTGAAATTGTTCAATAGTTGCAGGCCGAAATGGTTCGACTAAGAATAGATAATTAAATATCAATGTGTGAACAAGAGAGGATCTTGAAAAGTCTCTTAGACAGAAAAAACCATCTAACCTCTCGACCTAGTCTTGACCCCATAACTGGAGATAACGAAGAACACCAACACAAAAATGAGGTTTCTCCTTAAGGAAGTCACACTTAGAGGATTTATGTAAATAGAGATAACAATGAAGAGGAATCAGGAAATGTCTCTGATAGAAGGAGAATGAAGCAGAACTAGAATCACAGTGGGAATTTAGAAAGATCAAACCGCCAACCTTTGATGGTGAAGCGAAAGAAGTTGTGGAAGCCTCGATCATCAATATGAACAAATATTTTCAAGTTTATGAATATGATAATAACCTCAAGGTCAATTGGCTATCTATTAGCTTCAGGGAAAATCACCTTATGGTGGGTAGACGTAAAGATAGTGCAAGGGATAGAGGAGCAAGAGGTGACTTGGGATGAATTTCAAAGACACTTCAAAAACAAACATCTGACAAAACAATTTTATGATGAAAAAATAAATAGTCCCACAACTTAAAATTGGGGAAACTAACTATGGACAAGTTTGTGACCAAGTTTATGTATTTGTTAAGATATGTTCCATATATCTGAGAGGAAAAAGCTAAAGTACAACGTTTTATGAGCAACTTTCATATATTTATGAAGGAAAGAATATAATTCGATAATCCCAAGACCATGGATGAAGCAATTCAGAAGGCTCAAATTTGCTATCAATAGATGAACAAGAAAGGGGACAATGGTAAAGGTTGGCCCCAGAAGAAAGGGAAGAAGACCTATCATAATTTCAGAAGCACTAAGTCTGCAAGTTATAGAAACACGCAGAAAAATCAGCCAAACAAACAACTTGGAAGAAATCAGCAAAAGACTAGATGGCAAGAAGAAACTAAGCTTATGGAAGCAAGCAACAAGTTGGATCCCAGCCAAGTGCAGAAGCCCCCCTTACAATGTTGGGGCTATGGTGAACCCCATTATTAAAAGAATTTCCCTCACTGCGATGGGCCTCAGAAAAATTATAATGTGAAAGAAGCATCTACAGTTGGGGAGTTGGTGAGAAGTATGCCAAGGATCAACGCTGCGTTGGAAGACCATCAAGCATATTATCATCCTAGTCTGATAGAGTTGGAAGGTAAGTTAATTAATCAATTTTGTCTATTATGGTATATCTTAGTGAAATTTTAATTTATGTCAGCCTCAAAGTAGTGGAAAAATGTTGTTTGTATAATTCCAAATTTAAAAGCCCCTGGTTGGTACAACTAGCTATAGTAGCCGAGACGAGAGTAAATGCTAAGGTGCCAAATTGTTCCATTGTGATAGGAAGTTAGCAGATCAAGGCTGATTTTAATGTTTCACCTCTAGGATCATATGACTTGTTGATTGGGATGGACTGACTGGAAGAAAATTGATCCTTAATAAATTTTAAAGAAATTTCCATTAGCTACCTCACTGAGAATGGTTCCCGGAAAGTGATCCAAGGAGTTAAAAAACCCATGGAGTTACGCCCCATTACTGCCTCTCAAGTAGGTAAATGTATTAGAAAATGTTGCATGATTTGTGTTGTTCAGGTTGGGTATCCTAATTCTAATGACAAGATTGCTACCTTGGAAAACATACTAGTTATTTAGGTTTGTAGATGTGTTTCCTGAAGATATACCAGGGCAGCCCCCAAAATGAGACATTGATTTTACCATTAAATTAAATCCTGGAGCCATGTTAATATATAAAGCTCCTTACCACATGAGTGTACCTGAGTTAACAGAGCTTAAGACGCAATTAGAGGAATTTCTCGATAAAGGGTATATTCATCATAGTGTATTACCCTAGAGAGCTCCAGTATTGTTTGCAAGAAAGAATGATGACACATTGAGATTGTGCATTGACTATAGATAACTCAATAAATTAACCATCTAGAATAAGTACCCCCTGCCTTGACTTGACGACCTTTTTTATCTAGTCAAGGGTGAAACAGTTTTTTCTATGATTGATTTACGGTCATGATACAACCACATTCTGATAAAGGAAGAAGACATTTGTAATATGACTTTTAGAACTTGTTATGGCCATTACGAGTTTGTAGTCTTACCTTTTGGGCTAACTAACACATCGACGAAATTCATGAGTTTGATGCATGTCATATTTCATCCTCTTTTGGATAAATTTGTTATGGTATTAAGAGATGATATATTGATTTATTCGAAAACTTTAGAAGAACATAAGGAGCACTTGTGTACAGTGCTGCAAGTATTATGAGACCATCAATTATATGCAAAATTTAATAAATTTGACTTTTATAAAAATCAAATTTAGTAATTGGGACACATCATTTCAGCCAAGGGAATAAATGTTGACCCCGAAAAGGTTAGAACCATTATGGAGTGGTAAATGTAGCTGATATATGATGTTTTATGGGTTTCGTGGGGTATTATTGCTATTTTATTGAGGAATTCTCTTAGATCGCATATCCCATCACATCCTTACAAAAGAAGGGAAATTTTTTTAAGTGTACTAGCTAATGTCGGTAATGTTTTGAATAGTTAAAACACCTTTTAACTATTGCCCATATACTAAATATTGCCAACCCAAATAAGGAATTCATGGTCTGCACAGATGTGTGTCAGGAAGGGGTGGGGGCAATACTAACTTAAGAGGGGAAAGTAATAGCATATGAGTCACAAAATTTGAAGGATCATGATCAGAGATATTCGTCATATGATTTGGAACTAACCGTCGTAGTCCACCCATTAAAAATATTTTAGGAAAAATTGTTATGTTAATGATTGATCATAATAGTCTGACAAGTTATTTTAAATAGCCCAATTTAAACGCCCATTGAGAAAGATGGAATGCCTTTCTTAGCAAATTTGAATTTGACATCAAACATTTAAAAGGAAAGGAAAATCGTGTTGTGGACGCGCTAAGTAGAAGAATACATTGTGTTTATGAACTGCATTATAATAAAATATTATTTAAATTCTGGAGCAAATTAAAGAAGCTTCCCAAAAAGAACTTGAATATAATTTTTTTATGGAAACAATCTCAGCAAGCTAGTAGATAGGAAAAACAATTAGACTATAGTATTAATGAGGATCAATTATTAAATTTTAGGAAAAGAATATATTTCCCCAACTAGATTTCAGTTAGGAAATTAATTCTAGACGAATTTCATAGGAGTCCCTACACTGCCCATCCCAAATATCAGAAAATTATTTCAGAAATTAAATAAGATTATTTTTGGCCAGGGATAGGCAGGGATATTGCAAAATATTTGACAAGATGTTTAGAATGTCAGCAAGTAAAAGTTGAACATCTACATCTTGCTTGTATTCTTCAACTAATGCCTATACCTAAATGGGTGGGAAATAATTACACTTGACTTTATCACCGGATTACCCATATCTAAAAAGAACAATGATTCAATCATGGTGATTGTGGATAAACTCAGTAAAACAACTTATTTCATTGCATTACAATCTACCTTCAAAATAGTTCAAACTGTTGATATTTTCATGAAAGAAGTATTCCACTTGCACGAAATTCTGATCCGGATCTTTGGGAGGGCCCCAAGATATAAATAATTGTGACATAAGAAAAAGAACAAAAAAATAACCCAAGCTAGAAAAGTAAATCATGAAACAACTTTTATTAGATTAGAAAATAATAGTTGCAACTACATTGGGCTCGACAATTTGTCCTCTTACAAAAGGAGGGTTGTTATTTATAACATTTTTTAGTTACATTACCATGGGTAAATACCATGGGTGGATTTCCATTCGGATCATTCCTTCTTCCTTAGGAAGAAATGGCCCCCATTTCTTGAAGTTGCCTCTAGAAAAGCTTTTGTCAAAGATGAGTTGTGGATGACCAAGTGTTGTCGAAGACAAGGGTTTTGCATGGTTGACCAATAATCAAGGGTTTGTGGATGAACCATAACCATGATTCATGAAGATCCAAGGATAGAGATATTGAAGTGAACAAAGTTCACAATTCCTGTTAACTACTCCAGAAAACTTGGAATATAAATATCTCCATAGAGGTACTAGAATGTATATCAAAGAGTATGAATAAGATGATGATACAAATGAGAGTGAGGATCTTGTATATATAGCTCGGTAAGAACCCTTTCATGAGCGGTCATGTCTCCTTAGACATGCCTCTTTGTTTAACTAATTATTAATTAACTAATCATTATTACAATTATTTATATATATTTTATCCGTAACAGATACCTTGTAATGCTTGTGAGCCAACTGTGATAGTGACAGTGTGTGGCAAAGCAAATGGATTTCACTGGCAAGGGTTTTGCATGGTTGACCCATAACCATGATCAACAAAGAGTCGAGGATAGAGATACCTTGTAATTCTGGTGGGCCAACTGTGAGGGGACAGTGTGTTTCCAAGGAAATCGATTTCACTGGCAAGGGTTTTTCATGGTTGACCCATAATCTTGATGAATGAAGAGCTGAAGATAGAGATACCTTGTAATGATGGTGGGTCAACTATGAGGTGGACAGTGCATGGTCAAGCAAATGGACTTTGTTGGCAAAGGGTTTTGTGTGGTTGACCCACAACTCTAATGAGCAAGGGTTCAAGGATAGAGATACCCTATAATGAACCTCAATATCACTTGTCGATATATCCGATAGAAATGCAGTGGCTTATCTTTGTATATTCTCACTATCCAATGAGATGTTGTAAAGGGTTCCTCCAAATAATCAAGTTTCAAAATTTTTATTCCCTCGACAACAAAGGTGAAGCAACAATTAACATATCGCTTATCATTTCCTTTGTTGGATCCATTCTTGAATATGTTGAGAGGCTTTGTTTCACCATTTTTAACATGAGGCAGTGGTGCAAGCTGCTTACCTTGTTTTGATTAACTATCAACTACATAGGAATACAAGCCCATGCCAACTATAGCAATTAATATTCCTAAGATACTTCACAAACTAAATGGATCATGAAGTAAAATGTTGCCAAATGTCGGAACCAAGCAAGTATTCAAGTGTCCCCGAACTTCATATGTAATGGAAGATGTCTTCACAATCATAAGAAATGTCCTCTAGTTGAAAATCACAAAGATCAACTAGGATAAGAAAATAAAACATGAGGCATATACCTAGTTGCAACCATATTTTCATTTGTCGAAAACCTGTCAACGAAGGGAAAAAGTAGTTGCTTGGTATAAACTTTGAATCTTCTATGGATGATGTTTGTCATAATTTGTGCAACGCATGAGCAGAGGCGCAGGAAAGGATAAACTATCTCGTGCTCTCTAAGGACAAGCTAAGAATTTTATCACAGAATTCTGCTTCCACTGTTGCTTTCTTCAAATTCCCAACGACCACACCAAGTTTCTTCACAAAATGAGTAGCTTGCTCACTCCTGAAAGCCTGCAGCTTTGTTCAAAGAAGCTTTTCATCCCCAAGATAGTCCTTAAGAAAGGGTTGCACCTTGATTCTTGGATTTTCATTCATGGTGTATCTATACTCGAAGGTGTTGATGATCATGAAGATGCCGTTGTTGGTCATGGTGTAGTCCAAGTTTCCAACATGCAAGGTAGATCTCAAAGGAACTAGGTTGTCGCTGCCTCATTTCTATAGTCGGGATTGGTTTTCTGCCATCATGGAAACCTTGTTCTTTCATTTCTTGAGCATCTTGTTGGTGACATTGATTCCAGAGAGGATAACATAGTAGAAGGTGTCTAGGTGGTTGTTCTTCAGCATTGGTGCTACCACAACTTCATTGGGCACCGCCGTCCCACCGAATTGGAGAGTTCTCAAGCGTTTGGAGTCACAATCTGAGATATTGTATCCATTCAATTTCTAAGCACCTCTGATGGTGACTGTGAGAAAATTCCTATCGGCATCGGTGGGGGCATCGTTTACCTGATTGTAGGAGCACATCATGCTGGCCACATTGCCATTCATCACACAAATTTTGAATGGTGGGTCATACATGTCCTCCAGATCTTGTTGTGTCACGATGGCCTTGAATGTGTAATGCTCAACCCCATGCCAACTTTCCAGTTCATAGGCCATGTAATGTTTGTAGTAGGCCGCCACTCTCAACTGTTAGGGTCACCACCATTGGTTTGTTGGAGACCTTGGACATAGTTGGTGGCATACAAGTTGGCAACATGCGGGTCCTCACCAAGGGTCTCCTGCCTTCTCCCCCATCTCAGGTCATAGGAAAATATTCATGTTTCAACTCCAAAATGTCAGCCCTACCTGTTCCTCATTAAGGATAACCCGCACCTCTATTAATACCAGAAGACCGATTGCTTTCCATAGAGGAGTATTGAAGTAAGCAACGATGAGAATAACTTGTGGAAAACAAGTAGCTCCAAGAATAGGACCTTGAAAGTTTGTTCTAGGACCTAAGTTGGACACAACATGCAATGCCTCAAATCACCATTCATAACTAGGAATCCCTAGGTTGGGAGTGGTGTTGGCGCCATCCGCCAACTACTACAATTTATCCTGCAGCGTTAGACATCCAATGAGATTCACTCTGTTTGCAACTTGAAGCGAGGTGTTACAGAATGGAAATATGTTTTTCCTGGTGCTGGGATCGCAGGGGAAGGGAGAAACTAAATGAGCTAAGGATGATTCTCCATTCAGAATAATCGCTATCCAAATACAAATCAGTACGAGAACAAATTATCAATGAATCCCGATTGCAGAATTCGAAGGATTTTGCTTTGATCCTCTTTGATTCCCCATTTTCATTGTCTCCCTGATCTATGAGTGTTGGAAGGTGGTTGATACACCTAAGGAGAGGATGTCGCTAGCGATGTTGATGTTGTGTTAGAGGGCTTAGGGCTAGCAGTAGGCATTATAGACTTGGTGGATGCAGGCATTGGAGCAGCTGCTAATACCACATCCTTATCACCAAGCACTAAATTTATCTCAGAAGTAGAAATGCAAAAACGTAATATATAAATAAGACATTCCATTCCATTAACACCTTCATCACCATGGTATTTATGGTGGTGAAAAGGATAATGTAACATGGTTGTGTGGTCAAGAAGAGTATCACAACATAGGCTACTGCTACTATATTCTTTGAGTGAGTGTGGGTACAATTTGGGATCCCATAGTCCATTATCTCAGATTGGGACAACAGATTCCTAAGTGCATTTTGGTTAAGTCTTTGATCGATGCTGGATTCCAAAATCACTAAGTCTAAGACATTCCACCCCCAAACTGATGACCAAATAGAGGTCATTAACATAATTATCATACACATTCTATGCATGTACAACTTGAAGCATCCACATACATGGGATGAAAGCCTCACCTATATCCAACACAACTACAACAAAGCTCTTCATAGGTCAATAGGCCATAGCCCCTTTCAGGTAGGGCTCAAATTTCAAGCATTATGTCCCACTGATGTGACCATACCATTTGCAGCAGATCAGGCAGATTCGACTCATCTCCAGTTCAAGGCCAACATGGCTAACAACTTCATTGAGCACACTCAACACATCTGCCTGTAGGTCCATGATATATTGGACAGAGCCAATGCTAAGTAGAAGTAGTGCCATGATCAACATCGAGTGTCATAGAGGTTCCAGGTGGTCGACAAAATTTTGCTACATTTGTATAAGGATCCCCTCGCTGGAGCCCATCGCAAGCTTCACTCGCTTCGATATGGGCCATACACCATCACTAAGGTTGTGGGGGACAATTCTTCCGAGCTCATCATCCCATCGTTCCTTGGTTTGCACCTAGTGTTCAATATATACCGCCTTCGACCATACTTTCCACAATTGTTGGAAACCTATGACATTGTAAAACAAATCACAACAACAAATCTAAACGCTGACTACACGAAATAGGCCACAACTGATCGGCTCATGGGCAATCAGATCAAGAACACTCACCAACAGAGTATATATCAATATCGAGTTTTCAAAGCAAGCCAACTCCTTCACCAAGGCATGTTCAACACGAACCAGGTTCAACAAAAATGTCCTCACCTCATGGAGGTTGTGCATGCAATGGGCACCATTGCTTCCTAAAGAGGGAGGACTGATCTAGGTTGATATTGGTGTCCACCCACCTATTCCACCTATACCTCCAATTAGTTTGATATGTTTCCTTGTTTATTTCAACGTTTACTATCGTTAGTTGTTTTTGGGGTCCTGAACTTCCGGAGTAGTTTTGACCCCCTAAACGATGTTTTGGTGAGGTCTAAAATAGGCCCATTACCTACTGTAAATCATGTAATAATCAGAGATACCTTTCCGACAATGTAGTGTATGCACCAAACAGAGATAATATGACCAAGTTATGGCCCTCAGAAGTTGTCTACCCTAACTAACCCCAACAGGGCCCAAAAAATCTTGGCGTTCCATCTGTTAGGGTTAGGGTTTTGGTTGTTTAGGGTTTTCCCTTGTTTTTCAATAATAAAGAGGCCCTTTAGCCTCATTGTAACATAGTTTAGAGGTATGTATCCGCCACATCTCTTCTCAGAGATAAGCTACCATCGCTGAAGCTAGTTTGTTTCCATTTTGTTTGTAACCATATTTCAGTATTCTGATATTAATGAAATGATGTGTTATTTCTACTGCATCTCTATATTTATGGCTAGATCTATAATTTGTTGCATTCCTATTTAAGTTCAGATCAAATCATCGAAAGAAAGAGAGTGCACCTCCAAGATCCAACAGACTTCAAAAGGTTACCACAACTAACTCCTTATGTAGAGAAACAAATCCAAACCATTTCTCTAAATTAAATCGAGCACTAATCATCATAATACCATAACTAAATTTCAAGGATAGTGCTAGGTACAAACAATCCAAGCTTAGATCTACAAAATTCAAATCTTGGTTTGGGTAGAGCCTTGGTGAAAATATAAGTTATATTGTCTTATGTAGAGAAATACTCCACATACATCTACTTCATGCCAATGAGGTCTCCAATAAAATGGTATATGGTCTCAATGTGTTTAATAAACTTCTCATGGAACAATGAACTATTGCACAACTTTAAGTACGACAAATCATAGCAAAAGGGAAATGTAGGAATGTTCTCCATCACTCCGAGCACAAACAACAATTTTTGGAGCCATACTGATTCATAGCTCCCAGTAGAAGTAACAACATACTCAACCTTTATAGAAGATAAAGCAACACATGCTAGTTTCTTACTACAAGAAACTATTCCATCACCTAAGGAAAAGCAATAACATGTAGTGGAATTTCTAGAATTTAAATCTCTGGCCCAATTTGCATCAGTAAACCCGTGAAGACAAACATCCTTGTCTCTTTCATACACAAATCCATAAGAAATGGTACCACTCAAATAACAAAGGACTCTTTTACCTTCCTACCATTGGACCTTTTTTGGTTTCATCATAAAATGACTTAATACATTGACAATGTTTTAAGTGTAAGTAGTGCTCCTTGAGAGTGGAGTGTGATGCTAGAGGATTAGGTGGACTATACAAAGGACCCCTTTAAGGGGGTTCATATTTGGACTTCTCCTTGTGCAGTTAAGATCTTTGGCCATTCTTGGAGTAGGTTCTTCCATTCTAATCATAGGGTATTTCATCTAGATATTTAAAAATCCTTAAATGTGTATGGAGAAAGGTGGATTAGGTTGATTTTGAGGATTCTTTTTGAGATTGGTGTTCACGTGCCAATTAATACAAGTATCTTTGAGATCATACGAGACATATTTCCTGATTATATTTTTCCTTGATGTCATGGTATATGAACGAAATAATATGGGTCTCTTGAATTTTACCTATTCTTTCCTGTAGCTCCTTGATCACCTAAGGAATTTTTTGCATGAGTTTAGCACATCCACATCCATGAAAATTAAAGAGAAAAGGTTACAATGGATATAACTTACTCAATACTCATTGGAAGTATAATATATCATAATCAAATGGGTCAAAATCCTCTTTCGAGTGGTGATATTTTGATGGAAAGTTTAGGTCCCTATCAAAAGTAATGAGCCTTACAGTTATGAAATTGTCATGAAAAAACCCTAAGACTGTTTATTTGAAATTAGTGATACCTTGACCTCTTAATCTTAAATCAAGGCAACATTTAACTCAGATATCTTTTGCAAATAATTTAGATGTACAACTTGTTTCCATGAATTCATCCTAGAAAGCTACAAAAATTTATTTAAATTTTGTGGCCATCAAATTTTCCTTGGAAAAAAAATAATAATCCACAAACTAGAAAGAAATTGCCCCACTTTGATTGAAGAAAGGGCTTTCATATTGCATGTTAAATACCAAAATATATTTAAAAATAAAATTGCACACAATAGATCCAAGAATATTATAGAAATTCTCTTGTATTAAAATCTAACCCTTAACCTAGGGAAATACCTTACAACTTGATTCCTTTAATGGAAGGAGTACACTTATGTTCACCTCTTTGTAACAAATTTATAACTACCCAGTGGACCATTTTTAATGAATTCACAATACCTTTATTCAACATTAACTACCATAGTGGACCTTATCTAATAATATAGTGGACCTATTCCACCGTACATTGAATGGTCTCCATTGTTAACATTCTACTATCATTCCATTTAGGTACACTACATTTTGATCTATGCTTGCACCCTTGCAAACATACTAATTGATATGATTTTGGTCCATGCCTTATAGGGGAAATCCTATCAACTGTTAGTGAAGCTATCTAAGAAAAAGAAAAAGAAAAAGAAAACAGACAAACAAACAAACAAACCCTTCAAATACTTATTGTGTTTGGAACTAATCACATGCCTATTTCTTATTTTCTGTGATTTGTTTGGGACCGCCTCTATAAATATTAATAAAAAAATGTAAAACTTATTGCAAAAAAAAAAAAGCAAACTTGTGGTAGCATAGCATTTCTTAAAATGACTTTAATAGTGATATTATGATGGCAAGAGACTCCTCACATATTTGAGGAAAATCTTAATTAGGATAGGACAGTACAACATTTTGGGTCTCATATGGAATATCTCTCAATCAACTAGTTCATGTTAAAAATAATCATTATTTAGTTTAGAGTTTTTGTTTTTGTTAATTCTCTAATTTTGCATGTTAACTTTAGTGCATGTTCATATGCTAACTTTATTATATCTTATCACTATTATTTTGCATATTTTAATTATGCCTTGCAAAATATAAATCGATTTCTTGTGTTTTTCAGATTTGTATGTTGATTAGAATTATTAACATGTTGAAGAATGCAACACGGAATTCTCAATTTGATTTTTGCTTTGATTAAATTGAGAAAAATAGAATTTCCACATTATCAGATAACTTGGATGCAGTTAATTGAGGTGACATGGCTCTTGTCACTCAGCTAGCTAAGTAAATCTGAATTAGAGGAGTTAGAGTTCAGTTAAGCATGTGTGATTTCTATTTTGCAGCAATCAAGGTCAGTTATTTCAAGTTGTTTTCAGTTAATCCAACTGTTGGAGGAACTAGTGGAAGGTCAATTGTGCAGTGGGACTTCAATCAAACTCAGTAATCATCCAATTAATTGATCGATCAACCCAAAATAGCTAGTGCATGCAGAGACTTCGAGTTCCCCAACTGTGGTGGAGATTCCAAGGCAGTGTAACATCAGTTGTAGACTAGTTTTGAGTGTACAGGCGTTGCATTTGAGAGTAGAAATGTTGCATGAAATCAGATGGTCAACCTTGGGAATTGCACAATCAATTTGACTAATTTCCTAAATAATAGGGTCCTAATTTCTCAAGGAAATACGGGCTCAAGTACAGGCAGAAATTAATTATTGACTAACTCTGGGTCATATCTTCTTAGTGAGTAGAGAGATAAGTTATTCACTTGCAGGTTGTACTCAGAGCAAGAAAGTAATTGTAATTAATCTCTATTCATCAAATTAATGTAGGAGTCATAAGGGTTTTTTAATAGTTTCTTTCCCCTATAAAAATAGTGTGTGCATGTGTGTTATTTCTTATTGCATGAATTATTCCATAGAGTAGCAGATTAGGATTGTGTCTTGTGATTTAGATTAAAATTTCATGAGAAAATTCAATTCTACACCATAATTTCTATAAGATATCAAAGCAGGATTCACATTAGAGAAGGAATTTAGAAGTTGTTTCTCAAGAGAATTAGAGTTGTAGTTCAGTGCGGCATGATCTCTATAGAGTTGGGAATATGACTTTAAACGGGCTGAGGATAGAGTATGCCTTGGAAGGAAACTCTAATTTCATTGCATGGAAGGATCACATGGAGGCAATATTGGATGGCAATGGATTGTTGGAATACATCAAGACATATGTTGCAAAACCATAAGCATATGATTCCCAAAGCCTTGCTCACTGGAAGAAAGATGTAGCCAAGGCAATGAGAGTAATCTTGGAAGGACTATGGGATCACATTGTCTCAAAAATCTCCACAGGAAAGAAACTCCTTTCACACTATGGAAAGCACTGACATAATTGTTCGAGAATAGTAGTGAGCATAAGAGGCTGACGCTCAAGGAGAAACTTTGAAATATTAAGATGTAGAAGAAAGAAACTATTTTGCAGTATGTAAGTAAGTTCACACAATTTCTTGATCAACTTGGCAGGGTTGGTGTTAATGTTGTAGAAGATGACTTGGTAAGCCTTTCCCTTCTAGGCCTTCCCAAGAACTGACATAGCTTCCAAGATTCGGTGAACAGGAGGGAGAAACTACCTAATTGGGAACACTTATGGTTTGATTTGGTATAGGAGGAAATAAGGCGGAATACGAGAGATGGGACTTCATACAAGGGAAAGGATGAAGAAAAAATTTCATTGGTTGGAAAGGGAAAGAATGGAAAAGGGAATAAATCTCAATCCAAACCAGAATCTAGTCAAGGGGCCAGGAAGAAATATTTGTCCAAAATTATATGCTTCCATTGTCATGAATTCAGACACTATGCCACAAAGTGTCCACATAAAGAGGAGAGAAAGAAGACCTTATGAGGAGGAGCAGGTGAAGCTTTTGCTTCACAGTTCAAGCTTGACTTTACCCTTATCACATGTAGAAATTTTGAATAATATGACACTTATTCACAGAGATTATCCCGATTATACACTATTGCAGAATACATGCATAATACATAACCTCCTCTACGTTGATCAGCAATTTTGCAGTATTAAAAACAATGAAACATCAATTACATGCACACATTAAAATAGTATGTAACCCAGGGAAAGCATACAGCTGAAAACCCCACACTATCTATATATTATAATTATTGAGAACATGTAACAATACATAGTACAATACTCCTCATAAGTACTCAGTACTATCTCCACCTGTTACACACAAACTAGCTCAGGTCTGATACCTCAAATCTCCTCCACTGTTTGCTTGCCTCCACTACACAATCCTTCATGAGAATAATGATGAATGGCTGAAGCAAACTCGTATTTCCTTGGTTGAACCACGGAATCCTCATTGGCATTACTAAATCCCGTTGATTGTGCAAGATCTCATTCACAACTATAGTCACAACTGATAGCAATCTCAACCTATAACACTTGTCTCCACTGAACTGTCCATGCACTGAGTTAACTGATGTATTGTTTAGTTGCTTTATGAGTTAATAATTAGAGAATTAATTTAACAATTAATTCACATCACTCATGACTAGTGTATTTGCAGTTAGACTAAATACAAGTAGTTTAACCAAGTTAAACTGAACACAACTCCATCAACTCCTCAATCAACTCCACCAAACTCAACCATATGAGTTCTAATTGAAGTCCTGCATGCAATAGATCAACTGACCCAATGGTTGAAAGCACTGGTCTGCTCTCCCACAGGTCTGAGGTTCTTGGCACCTCCAAGGAGCTACCATCCCCATTGGAGCCAATGTTAGTGTTAGTCTTTCCAGCCTTCCTACAGTGATCAAATATGCTCTTACAAAGTGGTCTCAGAGTGTCAAGGTCAAATTTTGTCATTTCAGTGAGTCTTCAAGCAAACTTTGGTCACTAGGCATTAGGTCTAGGGTTTGCTTTCACACTTTTCAAAGTTGTCCAAATGTCATTCCATGTCATCATTCAGCTGAGCCTATCATCATTCAGAGGGTTGCTATCATCATATTAGGTTCCATTATGTCATGTTACACCTTATTCATGCTTCAGTTGTGCCTAGGCAAGGTCATTTCCCTCTCCTAGGGTTTTGAAGGCAATTTCCCTTGGACGGTCAAATCATCGGAAAAACTTGTATATTGATGTTCATACACCTTCCCATATCCTTAAAGTACCTTATCAAATACTTCCAATCCCTTAGATCCACCAAATTCCTCATTTTTGCACAAACCCTAGTTTCTAGCTACAACCTGGCAATTTTCTATGTTTGGCCTGTGTTTTGCCCTTTCCGACCCCTTCCCGTCACTCAATCTCTGCGATTATAATTTCCCCTACTTCCTAACATCCCTCCCTACTTCCACAAATTTCCCCAAGAATTTAGAAGCCCCCTATCCCCTTCATTTTGCTCCATTTCGACAAAATGCCTTGTTTCACACATCGAGACAAGTCGCACTCAAATGATGTTCCAGAGCAATAAAAGATGAATTTTGGAAAACAGAGAGAGGTTTTTGTCCAAAACATGCCAAATAAGAAAAAAATCCTTCACGTTTTGCACAGGTTTCATGGTTTGAGAGAAATTTCAAGAATACCGTTGCCTCCAGAGAATCAAAGACACCTCTGAAGTGACCTTGGGAAAATCAAGTTTTCTCCTAGCTTGGTTGGCCAAACGATTTTCTTGATGGGTAAAATGATAACGAGACACAAAGATATTTCCAATAAGCTATCATGGGCTCAATTTTGGGTTGAGGAAGGCATTCACAAGTTGACTGAAACATCACTCTTCCTTGAGGCAGCCTCATTTGGCACTTTTTGACCAGTCTTGGGAGATTTGATTTTTGATAGATCAAATCAACTCGAAATTGAAAAATTCTAATTGGGGTGGAAGGTAGACTCAAATACCTTTCCAGCGAGCTATTGTGCACCCAATTCTGACACCGGGAAGGCCTCCAAAAGCCTCCTGCAAATGCATGACCCATTGGGTGGTGCGCGACCCATTGAGAGCTCTTCTACAGTTCAAAAAATCAACGCGCGCGACCTGTTGGGAGGGGCGCGACCCGTTGGGGATTTCTCCATAGAAATTTGCCAGTAAGCTGCCAAATGACCCCAAATCTCTTCAAGGTTGCAGGTAGGCCTCTGATCATCAAAGTATTTTGCTTGATAGAGAAAAATGAACATGGGAAATGTGTTTTAATGCCATCAAGTTGAAATGAGAAATTCATGTATATTTGCTTTAAAAATGTCAAAGTACAAGTAGAGATAGGGTTTGGTTTTGCAGCTCTCAAGGTTATCCCTTTCACCCCCTGAGGTTGTTCATGAGGAGGGAGGGCCATCACAATAGCATGATATTCTTGAGACCAGACATGTCAGCTCTCCTCCATTGGTCACTTATCAGAGAGGCCCAAGGGCCTTATTTGCAGCAGCTAGGCGAGTACTATCTCCACAGCAGGTGGAAGGGGTCTCGCCTTCATCTTCAGCTCAGCGAGTGTTATCTCCACATCAGGTGGAAGGGGCCTCATTTTCTTCACCAGCACAGGTATTACAGAGGGGCAAAGAGCCCATGATTCATGAGGATCCGGTGATTGATCTTGAGGCCAGTTCTCCTAGCCAAGAGGCGAAGGAGATCATTCAGCATCTCAGGGCTGAAAATGATGTTTTACAGAGGATACTTGAGGGTGCCCAATGGAATATTACTTACCTGGAGCAGCGGAACAAACAGTTAGAGGAGGAGAAAGCACTCGATGAGCTATGGAGGATTCGTAGTGACCGAACCTTGAACCGAAGAAGGCCCGGTGACCTATTGCCTAAGGAGAGGGAGTCTATGCTCATCTGGGTCAATGCACACTTGGAGAGGCTGTTGGCTAAGGCCAACCAAGAGAAAAATCTGCTAAGAAACATGAAGAACCATTACTGGGCAAGAATGCATGTGTGCAAGGCCAAAATGAAAATGTTCCAAAGGAGTTTGGCCAAGGCACAAAAAAGGAGAAAGAGGCCCGATCCCCTCCATATCTTGGCTGAGGCTTCACTCAAAGATCATGGCACTCACTAGCATCAACTACAGCACAAATCCCAAATTTTTTTGAGAATTTTGGGTAATTTTGGCATTTTTTGGAAATTTACAGGTTTTGGCTCCTCAACGGGTCTCACCCCTGGTGAGACCCTCTGTCATTGTAGCTCCGTTTTCCGAAAACTCAACATTTCTAGATTTGTCATGCAAATTTACACATGCCTATGGATGGACTTGAGTTTTTATGGGGTTTTGGGCCTCCAGAAGGTCAAAATACATGCAAAATTTGACTTTCTGCCCCTTTTTTGAGTTGCAGAGGAAGTCTTGGGAGAATTGAGCTTTGACTGGGAAAATGACCTCCAAATCCACAAATTCCAGTTGGGTTGGAAATTAAACTCAGATACCTTTCCAGCGCGCTATGCTGCACCTAATTCTGACACTGGGAAGGCCTCGAAACAGAGCTCCAAAGTGCGCGACCCGTTGAGGAATTTGTGCCAGATTTGACCAGTTCAACCCAGAAAACGCAGTTTAGCTCCAGTTTGAATTTTTGAGGTGGATGGTGGTCCTTTTGGATGTAATTATGACCCTTTTTGGATACTTTTACTCTTATTTAACTCTTCTAGAAGTTTCTTTCATGTAAAGGGTAAAAATTGACTGTATGAACTGGTTTCCAAGTCTATAGAGGCAAGTTGTTTTGATTGCCTATTTTCTAGTGCTTAGTTTAGAAGTGGTCCAAACAGCTCCTAGGATAGTGATCTCGGCCCATGGAGGCAGGGACAGGGGTTATATCATCTATATTATGTACTTTCTTGCTCATTTTCATGGTTGGACTCTTGAGGAGAAGCTATCATTGTATTATTCACTTGTATCTCTGCAATTTTTGGCTAAGGAAGACCAGGGTTTTGCAGTCATCTTTGGGATTCTTGTGGACTCATGTGTTGATGATGTTTATCTTAATGTACTTATAAGTGTGTTTATGTGCTTCATCTCCTTTCTTTACTTCTTCATATTAAAGAAATGAAGTGATAAAGTATGAATTCATGTCTGCCATGCTCTGCTTTTAAATTTGTTTAATTTCTATGTTTTCTGTTGTCTAAAGAGAATTCAAAGTCATTGTTTTCTCTCTTTAGCTCCTCCTCTTTCTTTCCTAATCATCCACTTCAGCTAAAGGCATCAATACAGGCTCCTATCTCGCCCCAAAGACCCCCTTGCAGAAACTGTGTCAAATCCCTGCACCCTAAATTGCAGCTCCTCAATTTGCCACCAAAAACCCCAAAAAACCCCAAATCAACCCTTTTGATCAGTTTACTAGCCTAATATCAGTGTTACCTTGTTGGTCATCTCATCCCATTGAAGATCTACTGATATTGACCGGAGAGAGCCTTCTCCTGCCCCGTAGGGCTAGCTACGAGGCTGAATGGTTTGATGTAGTATTGAGGGTTACCTTTCTCAGCCTGAGGTGAAATTTCAAGTGCTAACATACTGGTGACCATACTGGGGAGAACAAATTGTTTGTGGGTTGATGTGTTTGTTTCATAAGTCTTAGACGGAGCCTGAAGTTATGCCAGGTAGCCTTCGAAAACGCTCTTGTTTTACATCAGCGTTAGTAGATAAACGCTACTTCAGTCAATCTCTGTGAGCTTGTGAATACAGCACTTCATTTGCATTTTACCCCAGTACATATATCAAGTTCAGATCTGATTGTTGATAGTGGACAACGATTAGACACTGACAAGGCTGAAATCATTCACTTGGCGACTCCTTTCACTGAAGAATCCAACAACCTATGCTTCATGGTGATTTCACTGCAGAGAGATCAGTAGCTTTGAGCTTTTCAAGATGGATCGGATTGCAAGAAGATATGCTCCCTTGAGCCAAGATCACATTCCAGGTTTTCCGAATAAAATTCCAAAGGTAGATTGGTCAAGGAATCTGCCTATATTTAATGATGATGGTAAGAAGGATGTTGCTCTTCATCTAGTTAGATTTCATATGCATATTCGCAAATTGAAGGTGGAATTTCCTGAAGATTGTTTGATGAAGGTATTCCTGGCCACTCTGGAAGGTAAAGCCCAATCATGGTATGAAAGTTTGCCGCCTGCTTGTATTTACTGTTTAAAGGATTTTCATGCTATGTTCATTGAAAGATATAAGGACTCTTATCCATCATTAAATTTAGTTCAAGACTGTTGCAAGCATGCCTATAGTTTTATTGAAAGCCTTGAGAAGTTTTATGAAGATGATAATTTCATGGATGAAGAGATCATGGAAGCTCTGTATGAAAATCCGTTTCAGCAGCACACAAAAATCTTAGAGGATACTTGTCAAGATCAGCAGGTTGAAGATGACCATATGGCTGTAATTGATGAAAGAGAAGAGCTTGTTTCAGATCTGCCCACGGAAGAGGACAGCATGCAGGGAAATCAAGTTTCAATCTTAGAATGTGATAAAGTCAAGTCAGCTATTTCAGATCTAAATTCAGATCGTGATGATCAAGACTACCTTGTTTTGAATCCCATGAAGGAGAGCTCTGTTGTTGAGATCATAGACAAAGTTCTTGATCCAAATGTCCTTATGCCATCAGAACAGAGCCTGCATGAGGAGGTAATTCAGCCAGCTCATGAACAGCAAGATGAGATCTTTGTTCAAGTAAGTGAAAACTCTTCTTTCAATCATAATTTGGATAGTTTGATTGCCATGTCATATGAAGATGATCAACAATGTTTCCAAGTTTCAGAAGATCAGGACTGTCATTCAGACTTTTCATGTTTTGAAATGTTATTTCAAGAAGACAAGACTTGTTTGAGCAAAGGGAAACATAAATTCTTATCTCCTTTGTCTGAAGAGGAGATAGATCAGCTTTTGAAAGGTCATGCTACAACCCAAGCTAAAGAAAATCGGCAGTGTGCACATGGTCACGAAAGTGTTGGTGAAACTTCTTCCTCTTTTGAAAATGATGATAGTCTTGTAATTAATTTTATAGATCAGAAAACGGATAATATTTTCTTTGATGAAGATGATGAGGCTGTCATGTTTGATGATCTTGAGGATTGTTTTCTGTTTAAGAATGACCTAGACCATGAAATTGAGGAATATAAGCTTGAGAGAGACAATATGTCAAAAATTTTCACGGTCAAGGAATTTACAGCCAACACTCATATGGCAGAAGCTTATACCTCTCTGTGCCTTCCTATCAATCAGCAGCCCACTGTTCTTTCAGATCAGAATGAAGCGAGTACTTATATTTTTGCAGCTAGATCTCCAAACAAGGTAGTGCTTCAGGATTATCAAGATCCCTTTGGCATTCTTCTGCAAGCATTAGAAAAGATAAATGTTACCTGGTTCATTATCATAAGCTTTGGTTTCAGTGGTTATTTTGAGTTGCCTACAGGTTCATCGTTTCGCCTGCTCGAGATAAGCGAGAGCAGAAATTTGGTATGTAGCCATCTGTTGGATTGGTTAAGTTCATTATACATGATTGTACATATTTCATTAGTATGCAGGTGGTTTTCATCATGATTCCAAGTCTTGATGGATTGCTGCCGTTTTTCCAAAAGCTTTGTAAAGTTTTGTTTTAAGTCGGTCATGAGTCATTTGTGTTTGGTCTGTTGAGTGAGTTTTTCAAGTTATTTTAGTTTGCCATCGAGTCAGTTTGAGTCAAGTTCCAGTTAAGTTTCAGTCAGTTTTCAGTCAGGTTTCAGTCAATAAATGAGTCAAAGTCTTGTGTCGTTTGCCGAAATAATGACTCCATCGCCCAATGGTTGAAAGCACTGGTCTGCTCTCCCAGAGGTCTGAGGTTCTTGGCACCTCCAAGGAGCTACCATCCCCATTGGAGCCAATGTTAGTGTCAGTCTTTCCAGCCTTCCTACAGTGATCAAATATGCTCTTACAAAGTGGTCTCAGAGTGTCAAGGTCAAATTTTGTCATTTCAGTGAGTCTTCAAGCAAAATTTGGTCACTAGGCATTATGTCTAGGGTTTGCTTTCACACTTTTCAAAGTTGTCCAAATGTCAGTCCATGTCATCATTCAGCTGAGCCTATCATCATTCAGAGGGTTGCTATCATCATATTAGTTTCCATTAGGTCATGTTACACCTTATTCATGCTTCAGTTGTGCCTAGGCAAGGTCATTTCCCTCTCCTAGGGTTTTGAAGGCAATTTCTCTTGGACGGTCAAATAATCGGC
The DNA here is from genome assembly GCA_031772625.1 of Pinus tabuliformis. NCBI lineage: Eukaryota > Viridiplantae > Streptophyta > Pinopsida > Pinales > Pinaceae > Pinus > Pinus tabuliformis. The sequence continues at coordinate 397,909,244 of CM062818.1, read as the reverse complement.
AAAACTTGTATCTTGATGTTCATACACCTTCCCCTATCCTTAAAGTACCTTATCAAACACTTCCCATCCCTTAGATCCGCCAAATTCCTCATTTTTGCACAAACCCTAGTTTCTAGCTACAACTTGGCAATTTTCTAGGTTTGGCCTGTGTTTTGCCCTTTTTGACCCCTTCCCCTCACTCAATCTCTGAGATTCTAGTTTCCCCTACTTCCTAACATCCCTCCCTACTTCCAAAAATTTCCCCAAGAATTTAGAAGCCCCCTATCCCCTTCATTTCGCTCCATTTCGACAAAATGCCTTGTTTCACACATCGGGACAAGTCACACTCAAATGATGTTCCAGAGCAATAAAAGATGAATTTTGGAAACCTGAGAGAGGTTTTTGTCCAAAATATGCCAAAGAAAAAAAACCTCCTTCACTTTTTTCACAAGTGTCATGGTTTGAGAGAAATGTCAAGAATACCGTTGCCTCAGGAGAATCAAAGACACCTCTGAAGTGACCTTGGGAAACTCAAGTTTTCTCCTAGCTTGGTTGGCCAAATGATTTTCTTGATGGGTAAAATGATAACTAGACACAAATATATTTCCAATGAGCTATCATGGGATCAATTTTGGGTTGAGGAAGGCATTCAAAAGTTGACTGCAACAGTGCTCTTCCTTGAGGCAGCCTCATTTGGCACTTTTTGACCAGTCTTGGGAGATTTGATTTTTGATAGGTCAAATCAACTCCAAATTAAAAAATTGTAATTGGGTTGGAAATTAGACTCAAATACCTTTCCAACGAGCTATTGTGTGCCCAATTCCGACACTAGGAAGGCCTCCAAAAGACTCCTGAAACAACACGACCCGTTGGGTGGTGCACGACCCGTTGAGAGCTCTTCTGCAGTTCAAAAAATCAACGTGCGCGACCCGTTGGGAGGGGCACGACCCGTTGGGGATTTCTCCACAGAAATTTGCCAGTAAGCTGCCAAATAACCCCAAATATCTTCAAGGTTGCAGGTAGGCCTCTGATCATCAAATTATTTTGCTTGATAGAGAAAAATGAGCATGGGAAATGTGTTTTAATGCCATCAAGTTGAAATGAGAAATTCATGTATATTTGCTTTAAAAATGTCAAAATACAAGTAGAGATAGGGTTTTGTTTTGCTGCTCTCAAGGTTATCCCTTTCACCCCCTGAGGTTGTTCATGAGGAGGGAAGGCCATCACAGTAGCATGATATTCTTGAGACCAGACATGTCAGCTCTCCTCCATTGGTCACTTATCAGAGAGGCCCAAGGGCCTTATTTGCAGCAGCTAGGCGAGCACTATCTCCACAACAGGTGGAAGGGGTCTTGCCTTCATCTTCAGCTCAGCGAGTGTTATCTCCACATCAGGTGGAAGGGGCCTCGCTTTCTTCACCATCACAGGTACTACAGAGGGGCAAAGAGCCCATGATTCATGAGGATCCGGTGATTGATCTTGAGGCCAGTTCTCCTAGCCAAGAGGCGAAGGAGATCATTCAGCATCTCAGGGCTGAAAATGATGTTTTACAGAGGAGACTTGAGGGTTCTCAATGGAATATTACTTATCTGGAGCAGCGGAACAAACAGTTAGAGGAGGAGAAAGCACTCGATGAGCTATGGAGGATTCGTAGTGACCGAACCTTGAACCGAAGAAGGCCCGGTGACCTATTGCCTAAGGAGAGGGAGTCTATGCTCATCCGGGTCAACGCACACTTGGAGAGGCTGTTGGCTAAGGCCAACCAAGAGATAAAGCTGCTAAGAAACATGAAGAACCATTATTGGGCAAGAATGCATGTGTGCAAGGCCAAAATGAAAATGTTCCAAAGGAGTTTGGCCAAGGCACAAAAAAGGAGAAAGAGGCCCGATCCCCTCCATATCTTGGCCGAGGCTTCACTCAAAGATCATGGCACTCACTAGCATCAGCTACAGCACAAATCCCAAAATTTTTTGAGAATTTTGGGTAATTTTGGCATTTTTTGGAAATTTACAGGTTTTGGCTCCTCAACGGGTCTCACCCCCAGTGAGACCCTTTGTCATCGTAGCTCCGTTTTGTGAAAACTCAAAATTTCTAGATTTTTCATACAAATTTACACATGCCTATGGATGGACTTGAGTTTTTATGGGGTTCTGGGCCTCCAGAAGGTCAAAATACATGCAAAATTTGACTTTTTGCCCCTTTTTTGAGTTGCAGAAGCAGTCTTGGGAGAATTGAGTTTTGTCTGGGAAAATGACCTCCAAATCCAAAAATTCTAGTTGGGTTGGAAATTAGACTCAGAGACCTTTCCACCGAGCTATCCTGCACCTAATTTTGACACCGGGAAGGCCTCCAAACAGAGCTCCAAAGTGCGCGACCCGTTGAGGAATTTGTGCCCGATTTGACCAGTTCAGCCCAGAAAACGCAGTTTAGCTCCAGTTTGACTTTTTGAGGTGGATGGTGGTCCTCTTGGATGTAATTATGACAATTTTTGGATACTTTTACTCTTGTTTAACTCTTCTAGAAGTTTCTTTCATGTAAAGGGTAAAAATTGACTGTATGAACTGGTTTCCAAGTTTATAGAGGCAAGTTGTTTTGACTGCCTATTTTCTAGTGCTTGGTTTAGAAGTGGTTCAAACAACTCCTAGGATAGTGAGCTCGACCCATGGAGGCATGGAAAGAGGTTAGACCATCTATATTATGTACTTTCTTGCTCATTTTCATGGTTGGACTCTTGAGGGAGAAGCTATCATTGTATTATTCACTTGTATCTCTACAATTTTTGGCTAAGGAAGACCAGGGTTTTGCAGTCATCTTTGGGATTCTTGTGGACTCATGTGTTGATGATGTTTATCTTAATGTACTTTTAAGTTTGTTTATGTGCTTCATCTACTTTCTTTACTTCTGCATATTAAACAAATGAAGTGATAAAGTATGAATTCATGTCTGCCATGCTCTGCTTTTAAATTTGTTTAATTTCTATGTTTTATGTTGTCTAAAGAGAATTCAAAGTCATTGTTTGCTCTCTTTAGCTCCTCCTCTTTCTTTCCTGATCATCCACTTCAGCTAAAGGCATCAATACAGGCTCCTACCTCGCCCCAAAGACCCCCCTGCGGAAACTGTGTCAAATCCCCGCACCTTAAATTGCAGCTCCTCAATTTGCCACCAAAAACCCCAAAAAACCCCAAATCAACCCTTTTGATCAGTTTACTAGCCTAATATCAGTGTTACCTTGTTGGTAATCTCATCCCATTGAAGATCTACCGAGATTTACCGGAGAGAGCCTTCTCCTGCCCCGTAGGGCTAGCTACGAGGCTGAATGGTTTGATGTAGTCTTGAGGTTTACCTTTCTCAGCCTGAGGTGAAATTTCAAGCGCTAACAGGTACAACACTACTAAGATTGGTATAGTCATTTCTCAAAAGGATTCAGTCCCCCCTCATAGTTTCAAGGATGTCATCTTCATTCCAGACCTAAAGAAAAATATCATCTCCTTTGCAGATTTGAAAGACCATGGCTATGATGTGATCTTTAGAAAAGGAAAATGTTTCTTAAGACACATAGACATGGGACAGGTGAAGCAGATCAGGTTTCGTGTGAAGAACCTGTATAAGCTATATGTGGAAGACTATGTTGCATTAAGAACTAAGGTGGAGAAAGCGCAGAGTCATGATATCGGTAAACTTTGGCATACAAGGCTTCGCCATTTGCATGATTGTGACTTGAATATTATGTAGCAAATAAACATTAGCCTCCCTAAATAAGCACTTGACCAAGAAGATGTATGTAAAGGATATACCTTGGGGAAGTACACAAAATCCATGAACGGGACAAAAAAGCACATGTAGTCTCAAAAGGGATCCACTCTAATGAAATTGGACCTTTCTCGATAGCCTCGATTTCCAAACATAAATATTTTGTCATTTTTATTTATGACTTCTCAGAAAAGTGTTGGATATTCATCATGCAGAAGAAAGATGAGACATTCTCCAAGTTCGTAGAATTCAAGGCACTGATTGAGAAAGAAATTAGCAACAAAGTGAAGGCTCTCAAGAGCGATAATGGAGGTGATTATATGTCAAATGAATTCAAAAAGTTCTGTGTGAAAAAAGGAATTCAAGGAGAGTTGACAACACCCTACAACCCAAAACAAAATGGGGTGGCTGAAAGAAGGAACCATAGCATTATGGGAGCCGCGAGGGCTATGTTGCATTATCAAGGCCTACCACTATATTGTGGGAAGAGGCATGAGACACAACTATCTATGTGCAGAACCATATTCCTCATTAGATTCTCGCCATAATTACACTAAATGAGGTTTTCTCTTGGAGAAATTTGGATGTGTCACTCTTCAAGATTTTTGGAGCCTCTTTCTACTACCATGCCTCCAAAGAATCAGGGAAGAAGATTGAGCCAAAAATAGAATTAGGGGTTTTTTTGGGTTACACAGAAACTCCTCACAACTATTATGTGTACTTATCATCCCTTAGAATGAAAGTTGTGCGAAGGGATGTAAAATTTGATGAGGAGAAAATGATGTGGTGCTCTCTTGGGAAGGAGCTCGAAATCCCACTAGAAGAGGAGATTTTAGCTCCAAAGGAGGAGACTCACAAGGTTGTGGAGTAGCCACAAATTGAGGAGTAGAGAGCGGAGACATCCACTCAAGAAGAACCATCTAGAGAAGGTAGAAAAGGACCAAGGAAGTTGATAGACTTGTGCAAGACACAAAAGATAATGTGGGAGCTCCTTCAAATTTCCACAGGCAGAGAAGGTAACCTGATCGATACACTAGCTACATGGCTCTAATGACTAAGCTTGTTAAGGCTAAGCCATCCTCTTTGGAGGAATCAGTAGAGAAACATGTATGGGTTGACACAATGGTTGAGGAATATGAATCCATTGTAAAGAACAGTGTTTTGGAAGTGGTCCCAAGACCAGCAAATAAATTAGTTGTGGGTTCGATATGGATCTTCAAGGTTAAGTAGGTAGCAGACAGAAGCATATAGAAGTATAAGGCCAAATTTTTCGTCAAGGGATACTCTAGGGTTGAGGTAATTGACTATGAGGAGACCTTTGGTCCTGTAGCAAGGTAATTGTCCATTAGATCAATTCTTACACTGGATATACAGATGGGGTGGAAGATCCTCTAGATGGATGTAAACAACATTTCTCAATGGGGTTATTGAGGAGGAGGTGTACATAAAGCAACCAGAAGGTTTCGAGACATTTGATTGGGAATCTCATATGTGCGGACCCAAGCGATCATTGCACGGGCTCAAACATATGCCTCGTGCTTAGTACACCAGGATCGATAATTATCTCACTGGCTTGGGCTCCACCAAAAGTGAATCAGATGAAAACTTATATCACATCTTAGTAGAAGCTAAATTGCTTTTTATTGTCTTATATGTTGATGATTTGATTTTAACTAGTGGTGAGTAGCTAATCACATCTTGCAAGGAGGACCTTGCAAGAGAATTTGAAATGAAGGACATGGGTATCATGCACTACCTCCTTGGGTTGGAAGTATGGCATGGAAATGGAGAATTGTTTGTCTCTCAAGGCAAGTATGTAAATGAGATGCCACATAAGTTCCGCATGGAGAGTTGCAAACCCATGGAGACACCTCTAGTGACCAACTGGAGGAAGGAGGATGCCACTTCATGTGAGGAAGTGGATGCTACTATTTATCGGTAGCTAGTGGGTTCACTAATGTACTTTGTGAACACATGACGAGATATGTGAAGTGCATTCAACTAGTTGAGTGAAGCTATGGTTAGTCCAACCAAATTATTTTGGAAGGAAGCTAAGCATGTTTTATGGTACCTCAGAGGCACTACCTAATTTGGACTATGGTACAAAGCGATAAATGGAGTGAAGCTGTGTGGCTTTGTAGATGCATATTGAGTGAGGAGTCCATCAGATTGAAATAATACATCAAGTGGAATTTTCAATGTTGGGTCTGCAACTATTTCATGGTACAACAAGCAGCAAAGATTTGTGGCGCTCAACTAGATAAAAGCTGAATACATGGTTGCAAATCAAGCATCATGTGAGGTAATACGAGAAATATATTTGTGGGACTATTTGGCTAGATGATGGATCCAACTATGATCTAATGTGATAATCAAAGTTGCATCAATCTCTCCAAGAATCATTTATTTCACAATCGATCCAAGCATATAGATATTTGGTATCACCATTTACAGGATTGTGTGCAGAGGTGGATAATCTTGCCACAATACATTTTGACAGAGGAACAAGACGCTGACATTTTGACAAAGGCCCTATCAAGAGGGACGTTTGAGTTCCAAAGGTGTAGGATAGAGGTGGTTGATAATCCCTTTCTTGCTCAGAGAGAGTGTTGAAAAATGCTGCAAGAAATTCTCAATTTGATTTTGCCTTTGATTAAATTGAGAAAATTTGAATTTTTGCAGCAAGAAATTCTCAATTTGATTTTGCCTTTGATTAAATTGAGAAAATATGAATTTCCACATTAGCAGACAACTTTGATGCAGTTAACAGAGTTGACATGGTTCTTGTCACATAGGTAGATCAATATATTTGAGTTAGAGGAGTTAGAGTTCAATTAAGCATGTGTAATTGCTAATTTGTAGCAATCAAGGTTAGTTATTTCAAGTTGTCTTCACTTAAATTAGTTCTAACTGTTGGGGAACTAGTGGAAGGTTAGTTGTTCAATGGGACCTCAGTCAAATTCAGTGTTCATCCAGTTAACTGATCAAGCAACCCAAAATAGATAATGAATGCAGAGAATTCAAGTTCTCCAACTATGGTGGAGATTCTAAGGCAGTGTACCATCAGTTGTAAGCTAGTAAGTAGTGTACAGGTAGATTAGTAAGTACTGTACAAGTGTTGCATGCAATCAGATGATCAACCTTGGGAATTGCACAATCAATTTGAGGATTTTCCTAAATAATAGGGGCCTAATTTCTTAGGGAATTGCGCAAGGAAATGAGGGCTCAAGTAGAGGCAAAAATTGACTAAGTTTGGGTCAGAGCTTCTCAGTGAGTAGAGAGATAGGTTATTCACTTTCAGGTTGTGCTTAGAGCGAGAAATCAATTGTAATACTTCTTTATTCATTAGATTCATGCAAGAAAATATAAGGGGTTTTAACAGTTTCTTTCCATGGGAAAAATATTGTATGCATGTGTGTTATCACATGTTTCTGATTGTGGTTCTAAATTGTGAATTGAATTTTGCAGAGAAGTAGAGTAAGATTGTGTCTTGTGATTTAGATTAAAATTTCATGAGCAATTGCAATTCTACACTATAATTTCTACATAACAAACAACATATTATTTTCTACACTATAATTTCTACGTAATAAACAACATATTCTTTGTGAATGTGTTATTTGTGAATGTGTTGCATTACACATCATCTTGGATTTTATTTTGGAAATTATTTTTTTCTTATGTATTTTTATAAAGATATGACATATGGTAATATTGTCATGAGGCTATTCAATATGTTGTGATATTTTGTTTCCCATTTTGAATTTATAGATAATAAGACTTACTATCGATATTTATATATAGAATACAAGTGAGGAGCATTATCATTTGTGAATATTTTATTTAGTTATTCCCTTAGTTATTCCCTTTTAAAGAAGTTTAAAGAAGTTTCTTATCTGAAGGGTGTTTGTTTTCCAGTATTGGATTTGCTGTGATGGGAGTGGAGATGTATTTTGAGGTATTTAAATAAATTGTGAATAGATATAACATGTAGTTTGCTAGTGAGAATTTGTTTAGTTATTATGATTACTTTCTCCAAAAATATCAAAATAATTTATATTAATCATAAAAAATCTATGTTTTGAATGTTTGAATACTAAACATAGATTTGTGTGCTTTCTGTTGAAAATAGCAACAAGAAATGCTAAAAATAACACTGTTATAAATAGAATTTCAGGATACATTCCAATTTTAGTTAGTCCCTAAACTAAAATTTAGAATTAAAATTCAAATTTGATCTTAGGAGTTGTTTGTAAAATAACTAATTAATTCATCTTGAGTTGATTAGTTGTAGGAAATCAAAAATGAAGTCTATGTGAAGACATGCAACAATTCAATCATAAATAACTCATGCATGTCTGTTAGAGACCCAGCGGAGATGTGGGGGGACAGTGTACTATTAGTTGCAAGAATATTCCATGGAAGATATCTCTTGCATGGAGAAGGAATTCATTCCTTGGAGATTGCAGAGTTACTTTTGAGTTTGATGGATTCCGCAGTTACTTTTGAGTTTGATGGTTGAATTCCTTGGAGATTGCGTAGTTACTTTTGAGTTTTACTTTGGAGGGCTTGAGGAAGGAATATGTTGTGTCTGTTCAGTGTGTGAGCTGTATTGTTCGATTGTGCTGAGAGTTGGATGGCTTGTGAGCTAAAGCTTTACTAAAGCTTTGTGTAATCTAAAAATATTTCCACTTGTGTGATAATACTTTCTCCAGAATATTCTTCTGTGTTCATGTGTGATTTATTTCTCATTCTCAGTTATATGTGGTCTGTTTGATCTTGCTCATATTCAATTAAGCTTCCGCAAGTTTGTTGTAGAAGTAGATCATATATTTTGCTTTAGTATATTGCATAATCTGTTGATCTATAGTGGTAAATTCTACACTTGTTTAAGGATTTATTAAATAACTTGTTTCATTAACTGTACAATTGTAATATTTATTTCTTTTTCTAATATAATGATTGTCATAGTAGTTTGTTTTTGACAATTATTAATTATATATTTTTTGTGTTGCTTTTTTTATTGCATGTGTATGGGTAATGAAGCTTTATAATGGAAAGACAAACTTGGTGTATGTTTGGGGGATTAGTTGAGTTTGTTGATCCCTTTTTCAAAAAATGCACAATGACTTTTCTTGTCATTGTTTGAAGTGTTCCTGTTTTTTTTTGCCTCACTTTTAATTTCATTATATTATTTCTAATCTTCTATGCCATTAATTTCATCATATTCTCTGTGATCTTTTCTGAGATCATTGTTTGACTGTGATATGAGAATTTAATTGTAATCAATAACTTGTGGCTATAATAATTTATGAAAACTTTTGTTTGGTATCCTAGTTTCAAAGACAATCATGTAAGTATTTTAGGTTTTCTTAGAGGCCATTGCTTTTGAGAATGACTCTTTCTTGTATCGAGGTTAAGTTGTCAATGTCTGCAGTCAATTGGATGTAGATGTTGTTGTCCTTTCCACTTGGGTTCGCATATGGCACGTTGATCTCATAATGAGAATTTCTTGTAATGAATTCAAACCTTGTTAGCTAAGTAAATTAATTTATTACCTATCCTATAACAACAAGGCTCGAAGTCATAAACTCAACCAATGGCTTACTGAAGTTTAACCTAGATGGAGAGGATCCTAGATGGAGAGGATAACAAAGTCACTTTATTTGAAAAATAAATAGACATAGAGTTCAATGTCTCCTAGAATAAATAGATATGGAATTTCAAATATAGAAACTATTGAATAAAACCAAGATGAATTATTCTTCACAATCAAGTGAAATGTCAAAAAATCACATTAAATGTTCAATGCAAAAATACCTCTGACATAGTCCAATTCACAGATAAATTATGTTTTAAATAGCCTCTGTTTTTGTTTTCTTAGAACTGTAGAAGGCCAACCATCTTGCCTTAATATATTTTCATTTTAATGGTTGTTTCGCTTAGCTATTTGAAGTTTTACAGACAACGGTCTATTATGTGCAGTAAATAATTTTTTAGCTATGTTTAAACAAATCAAATAATGAAGGTTGTTGCAGTTCAAAGACGCCTCTACAGAATGTGCCTCTACTTACAATATTTGATTTAGAATATTAAAGACTTGCCATAACCTTTTTAAAATAACTTAAAATTAAAGTTTAAATATTAAAGTTTCCCACTCCGCTTTACACTTAGCCCATGATTACCAATTATTTATCTCTAGGGAGAAGAGTAATGGCTTAGTTTAATGAGGCGAAGGATTTTCGTAGAAAATTATGGAAATTCCGGTCATATTTAGAGAAAATTCGGCAAGGATTTTTGTAAATCCAAGTTATAGTTGTTAAACTTCAAAATTTTAGGTGTCGTAGACATTTTTGATGGTGCTGAATCCATTTCCATCATCAAAAACATGATTTAAGCACTCCCTCTACAAGTTCTTTTGAATTTTTTTTGCTCGGATTCTGGCCACTTTTAGGTGTGCAGGCAATTCCTCCATCTCGTTAGATGACCCCAAAGAGTAACTATCTTATAACTATGTGGTAAATAAAAATTTTCATCTAGTATTTTTTCCCTTTTCGTGTGAATTCCAAGACTTACCATAAACTTTTTAAAATAGCTTAAAATTAAAGTTTAAATATTAATGTTTCCCACTCGGCTTTACACATAGTCCATGATTACCAATTATTTATTTCTAGGGAGAGGAGTAACTATCTTGTAACTATCTCGTAATTGAAAATTTTCATGTAGTATTTCTTCCCTTTTCACGTGAATTCCAAGACTTGTAACTTTTTAAAAATAACTTAAAATTAAAGTTTAAATATTAAAGTTTCCCACTCAGCTAGCCCATGATTACCAATTATTTATCTCTAGGGGAGGAGTAACTATCTTGTAAGTATCTCGGAAATGAAATTCTTCATCTAATATTTTTTTTCCTTTTTGCGTGAATTCCAAGACTTGTCATAACCTTTTTTAAATAACTTAAAATTAAAGTTTAAATATTAAAGTTTCCCACTCCCCTTTACACTTAGCCCATGATTACCAATTATTTATATCTAGGGAGAGGTGTAACTATCTTGTAACTGTCTCGTAGCTCTTTTTTTTATCTAGTATTTTTTCCCTTTTCACTTGAATTCCAAGACTTGCCATAACCTTTTCAAAATAATTTAAAATTAAAGTTTAAATATTAAAGTTTCCCAATAGGATTTACACTTAGCCCATAATTACCAATTATTTATCTAGGGAGAGGAGTAACTAAATGAAATTTTTCATCTAGTATTTTTTCCTTTTTCACGTGAATTCCAAGACTTTCCATAACCTTATTAAAATAACTTAAAATTAAAGTTTAAATATTAAAGTTTCATTACGCTTTACACTTAGCCCTTGATTACCAAGTCCGTGTAATTAAAATATTTACTTTTCATTGAGGGTGTTACATTTTAGATTTAACTATTATATATTTTCTTTTCTCCAGCATAACAATTATTCTATGGCTATTTAGAACATAATCTATATAGTGCCTTGGGCTATGTTAGAAGTATTTTTTCATTGAATATTTAATGTGATATTATGAGATTTCATTTGATTGTGGAGAATAATTCATCTTGGTTTTTCTCAATGGTTTCTATATTTGAAATTTCAATTCTATATTTGAAATTTCAGAGGTATTGAAGTCTACTTGCATTTATCTGTCAAATCTGAAGTGACTTTATTATCCTCTCCATCTAGGTTTAATTTTAGTAAGTGACTTATTGAGTTTATGAATTTGAACCTTGTTGTTGTAGGATAGGGAATAAATTAATTTACTTAGATAACAAGGTTTGAAGTCATTACATAGATTCCCTTACGATTAATCTAAATTATCTTAATATTTTTCGAGAAAGTAATCATAATAACTAAACAATATTCTCACCAACAAACTACATGTTATATCTATTCACAATTTATTTAAATACGTCACAATACATCTCCACTCCATGACAACAAATCCAACATTAAAAAACAAATACCCTTCACATAAGAAATTTCTTTAAAATGGAATACATAGAAGAAATATTCACAAATGATAATGCTCATCTCCTCGCTTGTAGAATATAGATATAAAATATTAATAATAAGCCTCATTCAAATTTATTTAAAAAGAAACACGTAAAAGAAATATTCACAAATGGTAATGCTCCTCACTTGTACACTAGATATAAAATATCAATAATAAGTCTCTAAGAATTCAGAATGAGAAACAAAATCTCACATACTAAGGAGCCTCATGACAATTTTACCATGTTTCAGTGTCTTAAGAATAAGACAAATAGTTTCCAAAATAAAATCCAAGATGATATGCAATGTAACACACATTCACAAAGAATACGTTGTTCGCTAGTAATTCTAACCAACATACAAATTTGAAAAACACAAGAGACTGATTTATATGCAAGGTATAATTAGAATATGAAAAATAATAGTGATAGCATATAATAAAGTTAGCATATGAACATGCAAAATTAGAGAATTAACAAAAACTCAAAACTAAATAAACAAGCTACCAATAAAGATTATTTTTAAATAAAGAAGCTCAAAATAAAGATTATTTCTAATATCAACTAGTTGATTGAGAGATATTCCATTTGAGACCCCAAATGTTATAATGTCATATCCTAGCTAAGTTTTTCTTGAAATGTGTGAGTCTCTTGCCATAATAAGATCATTATCAAATCACTATTAGAGTCAATTGAAGAAATGATATGGTGCCTCAAGTTTTCATTTTTTCAGCAATAAGTTTTACATTTCTTGTGAACCTTTTTTATTAATGTTTATAGAGGGAGTCCCAAAATAATCACATTAGATAAGAAATAGGTATGTGGCTAATCACCATAAGAATTTGAAGGGTTTGTTTTTCTTTTGTTTCTTTTTCTATTTCTAGATAGCTTTACTAGCATTTGATAGAATTTCCCTTAGAAGGCATAGACCAAATTCATATCAATTAGTATGCTTGCAAGATTGCAAGCATGGATGAAAACGCAGTGTACATAAGGGGAATAATAGTAGAATAATAACAATGGAGGCCATTCATTGTAGGGTGGACTAGATCCACTATATTATTAAATAAGGCCCACTATGGTAGTTAGTGTTGAATAGATGTATTGTGACCTTGTTCAAAAATGTCCACTAGGTAGTTAGAAGTTTGTCATGATTAGAGTTTTCTAAAATTCTCTTGATATTTATAAATAGGGATGGATAACTCCTTATTGTTTGTGAGAAGATTATTCTAATTGGAGCTTTAGCTCATTAGAAGGTTCCCCCCTCGAAGATGTAAATGAACATTAGTGGAATCCTTCCATAAAAGGAATCAAATGGTAAGGCATTGCCCTAGCTTAAGGGTTTGATATTAATAAAAGAAAATTTCCATAATATTCTTAGATCTATTATGTGAAATTTTATTTTTAGAGATATATTTTGGTATTTAACATGCAATATGAAATCCCTTTGCTAAATCAAAGTGGGTTATTCTTTTTCTAGTTTGTGGATTATTAATTTTTTTTCCAAGGGGAAAATTGATGGCCACAAAATTTAAATATTTTTTTGTATATTTCTGGGATGAATTAATGGAAACAAGTTGCAAGTCTAAATTCCCCACAAAAAATAGTTAAGTTAACTATTGTCTTGATCAAATATCAAGAGTTCAAGATATCACTAATTTCAAATCAACAATTTTAGGGGTTTTTCACGACAATTACATAACTGTAAGGCTCATTACTTTTGATAGGGAACTAAAATTTCGATCAAGCTATTACCACTGGAAAAAGGATTTTGACCCATTTGATTTGATATATGATATTTTATACTTCTGATGAGTATTTAGTAAGTTACATCCATTGTAAGTTTTGCCCTCTAATCGTCATGGACATGGATGCACTAAGGGCTTACAAAAAATGTTCTTAGGTGATCAAGTAGCTACAGGAAACGATAGGTAAAAGTCAAGAAAACCATATTATTTCGTCCATATACTGTGAAATCAATGAAAAATATGACCAGGAAATATATGTCTCATATGATCTCAAAGAAGGTTGTATTGATTGGTCTATGAACATCGATCTCACAAAGAACTCTCAAAATCAACCTAATCCACCTTTCACCATAAAAAACTAAGGGTTTTAAAATATTTATATGAAATACCATGGAATTTGAATGGAAGAACCTACTCCAAGGATGACTAAGGGTCTTAACTGCACAAGGACAAGTCCAAATGTGAACCCCCTTAAAGGGGTCCTTTGTATAGTGCACCTAATCCTCTAGCATCAAACTCCACTCTCAGGATCACATTTTTCAAAGTCTCAGGGTGATTCGAATTTAAACACGAACACAACAAATTAAAAATATAACCATAAATACAGAGATGTAGCAGAAATAACACTTCCTTTGATTAATATCAAAGAATGAAATATGCCTACAAACTGTATGGAAACGTGACTAGCTTGACAATGGTAGATTATCTCTTAGAAGAGATGTGGTGGCTACATGCCTCTAAATTGCACTTCAATGAGGCTCAAGGGCCTTTTTATTATTTAGCAATAAGAGAAAACCGTAAACAACCAAAGCCATAACCCGAGGGGATGTAACACCAAGCGTTTATGGGCCCCGTTAGGGTTAGTTGGACAGCGAACTTCTTGAGGTCATGGCTTGGTCATATTATCTCTGTTTGACATGCATGATATGCCATTCGAAATATCTCTCCGAGCAATATGATGGAAAAAATGACTTATCAAAAGTCCTCGCTAGTATATTGCCAAAAAAACATCGTTTAGGGCCTCAAAACAGCTCTGGAAGTTTAGGACCCAAAAAACTGCTAAAAATAGTAAATTGTGCTACAATTAAGGAAACTAAAAAACTAAAAGAAACAATGTTGGGGGTCCAAGTGGAATTGGAAGGTGGCCAGAAATATCCACCTAGAACATTCCTCCCCCATTAGGAAGCAATGGTCCCCATTGCATTGAGTGCCTGCATGAGATGGGGAGACTTCTATTGAACTTGGTCCCTATTGAGTTGTTATGTAATCTTTGATGTGTCCGGTAATGGTGGGAAGCATGGTTGAGGGTGGTCCACATTGAACACTTGGTGCAAGCCAAGAAATGGGGGAATGCATTGCTCCAAAGCATTGTTTCCCACATCTTTGTTACTAGTGTAAGGACCCCATCAAAGTGGTTTGAGCTTCCAATGGGATTTGGTAAGGCATTCTTTATGCAAATGCAACCAAACTTTGTCACCCACTTGAAACTTGTGTGACACCTGATGTTGATCATGTTGTTGCTTGTAGTCTGCATTTTCCAGAATGGAGCAACGATATATCGACCCATTGGGTAGAGGTGCTTTAGGAGTTAGATCGAACGAATGCTTGACCTGATAGTGTAACGGTACCCCTATCGGTGAGGAAAAGATGTCCATGTATCCTTTCATGATCGTATCCACCTACTTCTGTTCCATGGAGGAACCCTTCCCTGGGGCCATGGATGTGGCTACGATCTTCCCCTTACTTTTAGAACAAACTAGAAAGAAAATAAATTTCCTAGTCTGGGAGATGATCTTACTGCCTTTCTTAGCAAAGATCAAAGAAGTGGTGGTAGGTGGGGCTACCTGCAGTACCTTGTATAATTTATTTTACGAAGAAATAATAACAGTGCGAGCCCTTGACTCATACATAAAATGTCACTTCCATAAGTATGGTTGGCCTAATAATACATCACAAACATCAAGAGGTGCAACATCACACAATACCTCATCTGTGAAGGGCTTGATGTTGTAGGGAAGGCGGAACTACTCGTGGACTCGGAGATCTCATCCTTGGCGAAGCCACTCGACGGTGTACGGTTGTGGGTGTGGTATGGTCAGTAGTCCCAGCCTCTTCATGACCTCTGTTGAAATGAGGTTCTTTTGGCTCCCATTGCCAACAATGAACTATACCGATGAACCCTTCACCCACATCCTTGAGTGGAAAAGATGCTCCCCCTCCTCTGGATCTTCGGGATCATTCTCCTGGATCTTGGCGGTGGAAACTATTGAGTCTTGAAAATTTCATTCATTTCCATTACACTTTCACTATTATGTTCATTATATAACCTCCATTTCACCTCGATTTCACTACTATGTCACCACATTCATCCCACTTTCATTATCATTGGGCCACATTTATGTTTTTCCAATCTTTATTAATTCTAAGCCTTTTAAGTGAATTTGTGGTTAAAAATTAGAAAATAATGTGCATATGATTATACCTAACAAATGGGTTGAGACTGTTGACATGTGTAGGTTGAAAGGAGGCTTCTAGAAGACCCTTATATGTCACTCTAAGGCCAAATTCGAATTTGAGTGGAAAGAATCATGGGATCATGAGGATATGTGTCACATCTCGTAATTGTATTGTAACTCTAAGAAGACATCTGTCTTATCAGTTCCTATTTTGATTAGGACTCTAGAAGTAGAGGGAGAGATTCATGGACTCTCATTAATGAGATGGCTTCTCATCTTTTTGTATAAATAGGAGATCTCTCTCCTTCATTTGTTAGTCTCTAGCTTAGAGCTTAGAGTTTGGAGTTCTTAAGTCTTTTTAGTTTGTGAGTTTGTAGTTCTTCCTTGATGGCTTTTGAAAGCTTTGGAGAGCTTTGTTGTACTTTGTAATTTTGAAGAATTTGAATAAAGCTTTGATGTTCTCAACATGGAAGGAGATGTGAAGTAGACGTCATGGAGCATATTAGAATGTAAGGTAGAGTAGATTTCATTTTGTAAATTTCGCTTTGATTTCATTATGTCATTTGATTGCTTTCAAGTTGGTAGATTAGATTTTTCATTCATGCAATTTTAATTCATGTAAGTGTGTTCAACCGGTTGATTGTAGATTAGTAATGCACATAGCTTTTTAATGACTAATGACATGACGGAATCATCTTGTCCTTCTGCTGATTTATTTTCTGAGTTCTAATTCCAGCATTGTTATTTCTTTCAGCTTTGTTTTGCTCATTTACTTTCATGCAAATTTAGATATCATATTACTCAGCTTGATTATGATTACTCCCCATAGGCAGATTGAGTTGAAGGGTAAAGGATCAGAACAAGGGTTGAAGTAGTGTGATTAGTTAAATCTCAGTTCCCTTTTATGTAATTTAATTTCCTGCAATTTAGATATCATATTACTCAGCTTGTTTATGATTACTCCCCATAGGTAGATTGAGTTGAAGGGTAAAGGATCAGAACATGAGTTGAAGTAGTGTGATTAGTTAAATCTTAGTTTCCTTTTATGCAATTTAATTCCCTCCAATTTAGATATCATATTACTCAGTTTTTATGATTACTCCCCATAGGCAAATTGAGTTGAAGGGTGAAGGATTAGAATAGGGGTAGAAGTAGTGTGATTAGTTAAATCTTAGTTTCCTTTTATGTAATTTAATTTCTTGCAATTTAGATATCATATTACTCAGCTTGTTTATGATTACTCCCCATAGGCAAATTGAGTTGAAGGGTAAAGGATCAGAACAAGGATTGAAGTAGTGTGATTTAGTTGCTTTGCTTTCTGTCTTTGAGTTGCTTTAAGTTCAGTTTTTACTTTCTTCAGTTTTCTTTTTATACGGCAGCAAGGATACTAGGTTTCATAGTCACTAGCTCATTGATTGGTTATCGCATTCTATTTTGATTGAAGTAGCTGCATATTTACACTTTTGTTTATGTACTAATTCCATCAATAACATGGTTTAATATCTTTTGAAGTGCTAAGTTTTGGAAGTTACCATTAGGGACATAGGCCTTGTCTTGAAATCTCTACCCCTACTTGTCCTTTAAAATTATTCTTCAGACCTTAAAATAGGATTTCCATTTGCATTAGACACTTTACGAAACCAACAAAAACAAAACCCCAAAGCAAAATAAAATCTATAAAACAACGAAGTAAGAAAAAGGTTAACTAAGCACATATGGTGCACCACACTTCATCAGTTTACGATACCCGGATTGATAATTTATGAAGAGAAATTTAAGATGTTAAATTGACTAGACAGAAACAATGGCATTGGGCTCCACATCAATGATTTTCTTCGCTTTTTCATCCTCTTGTCAGGTTCTGACTCAGTTTCGAAACATGCATCTAATTTTGAAGCCTTCAACTCGGCCACCAGTGACTGCTTGGCCCGACACTCACTTTTGTTGTGAGTGGGGCTCTTGTGGAATTGACACCACTTTCCTGTCTCCTTCTTTGAATTTGTTGTGTTGTTCATTTCTTGTGGCTTCAAGAAGTTGTCTTGGGTCACCTCGCCTTGGATTTGTCCTTTGTTCTTTGGATTCGTAGATCCAAAATCTCGCTTCTTTTGTTTAAACTTCTTCTCAATCTTGACATCATATCGGTATGTCATGCCAAGTGAGGATATGTCCAGGAACTCCATTTCATCTTGGATGTACCTGTGTAGGCAGTGCTATTTGAGTAGAAAATGCTGCTTAGAGTCCTTGATACAAAACTTTGTGCGAAGGGTATGAAAAATATTGGTAAACTCTGGAACGTCTTGGTCCCTTCCTTGCAGTAGCATGGTCCACTTTCTGTATTTATCGTCATAGCTTTCGAGAAGGTATTACTGCTCCTTTATGGAATCTCGGAATGAATTCCAAGTGGGTGCAACTGAAAATAGTGAGGTTGTACTTTCATCCTTCTGCTCACAGCAGGTTTCCCACCAATCCTTGACATGGTAGACTTCTTTGAGAAGAGCGAAAGCAATATTTTCCTGACTGGAAAAATCATGAACATAAAAATACCCTTATAGCAGATTTAACCATTTATCTATGACATCTGCATCTATGTAACCCTCGAATATGGGGATATCAAAGTTAACTTGTACCTTAAAGGGTGTGGCATTTCCTGAGTAGTTATTAGATGCGTCACCCCTGGGTAGTCGCTGAAGGATCTGGGAAAAGTTGTCCATCATCGCATTCCTTTGTCACTCGAGGGCTTCTTCTAGCAATATTTTGATATGATCTCCTGCCCCCTTGTCTTTCTTTTCATCCGCCATGGGAGGCTGTCGAGATTTGTGAGGCTGGTCTTACAAAGGTTCGACCAGTTCAAGCCCTAACTCCTTATATCCCAACCTCGTTGGTGTTAGAAAATTATATATTACAAAGTAATGGAAGACATAAAATATATTGCTGAAATATAAACATAGAAAAGACATAAAACAAGAGAGACATAGATATATATGGTTCACCCAATTTGGGCTACGTCCATGGAGAAACAACCAGACCTTCCTTTTATATTATCCAGCAAACTAAAGAGATACAACCTATATTAGATCCGTTGTAATTCCGTCTTCGCTCTCAGAAAATATCCTCTCTCTTTCTCTCTCAGAATACAGGTATACATAGACGCAATACAATTCCTTCATATATAATGAGGGGTTTTGTTCTAGGGGAAAAAACCCTAAATTAAACATAACTTCTACCGTTTGATATCCCCCTAATGAACAACCCAGATTGACTATGAAATTACAACATTTTACAAGGCAATTTTACATCTATTTTAAGCTTCGGGGGGGATCCTAAAGATCGTTGCCCCCACCCCCTGGACCCCCCTTGCAGCACAAATATTACAGGTGGCATTGCCACCACATTTCGAACTGGGGTCCAATGTGGTGATACGTCTGAGTAAAGAAGATAATTAGGCTCCACACGCAATAATCTCCCACTTGGAAACTGATTACATCAACTCCACTACTGCTTCATCTTTTGGACAACGACTCCACTTTGGACCTAGCTATTTCTCATCTTATTCATCATAATTGAAGACTAATTGAAACTGAGTAGAATCTCCATTTCTCCTTGGTTAAAACTTTTTTTAATATATTTGCATGATTCTGCCTAGTGTGTATCTTTTCCAGCTTCTACTGTCCATCTTCCAACAATGACCGTATGAAATGATACTTGAGTTGTATATGTTTTGTCTTGGAATGAAATGCAAAGTTCTTTGCAAGATGTATGGCACTCTGGCTGTCACTGTATAACCTGCCCAACTCTTGATTCTTACCCAATTCATCCAGAAACATTTGTAACTAAATCATTTGTTTACTAGCCTGTATAGCATCAACATACTCTACTTCCGTTGTTGAGAGTGCAACAACACTTTGCAGTTTTGAAACCCAACTAATAGTTGTTCCACCTACAGTAAATACATACCCTGTTGTGCTCCTCTTGTTATCTCTATCACCTGCCATATTTGCATCAACATATACTTGTAGAACAATGTTTGAACCACCAAAGAAAAATGCTTGATTTTTGGTACCTCTCAAATACCTCAGAATCCACTTCATCGTCATTCAATGTTCTTTTCATGGATTGTTCATGTACCTGCTTACAACCCCCAATGCATGTGCAATATCAGGACTTGTGTAGACCGTTACATACATTAAGCTTCCAACTATTGATGCAGATGGAACTTTAGACATATAAGTCATTTCTTCTTGAGTCTTGGGACACACCTCCTTACTTAGTTTGAAATGGCTAGCCAAAGGTATACTAACTGGTTTTTCATTCTGCATATTAAATCTTTTCAAAACCTTTTCTATGTACTCACTTTGAGACAATGTTAATTTTTTATTCTTCATATCTCTAGCTATTCTCATGCCAAGGATTTTTTTTGAAACACCCAAATCCTTCCCTTTTTTTTGCTGAAGCAAGAGACTTTCCTTCTACTCCAATAAACCAAAAGTAATGTTACAATATATACAAAATTCCCGACTTAATCATGGACTCCGGAAATATCAAGGCCATTCTACCATGAATATAACTCACTATACTAACTAAAGGACAAGCTAACCTCACAAATGGTACCCTCGGTTAATTATTAGCAGAAAGAAAAACTCTACAATCCTTCCAACGTTAACTCGCAAAATTTGATCATACAAGTGGCCCCACAAAATTGCACGGCCAAATCAGACTGTCGAATCCATCTACACAAATGGACGGCTCGGAGAAAAATTGGAAAGCTAAGGTGCTTAAGCCTTACAACGCGATGGAGGGCGGTATTTTGTACCGCACCCTAGCCACGTGTCGAGAGCCTAGTGGAATCTCTCTCAAAACACCCATACCACTTACCATTCAAAAGGCCAACAATCACTTGGAAAACGCTTTAAAGCCAGGTTATCCAACCTATAATAGGAATGCATGAGAATTTCCTTCGCTGGTAAGATCCAGCCATCCATTCCATGATAGCTTACCTCAGGACTCACAACCGATGTAGCCGTTGACTGTACATTAAACCCTGTGTTGTAATATGAAGGAAAAAGGAGACTAGTTAACTTACACCAAAGGATAATGAATCCACTCAGATTTTTCACTTCTTCCCAGTACCAACCGAAGAACTATGTTTTAACTTGCATACTGAGCTTCATTCCGTGCCTTTCCTTATTTCCCAATGTCTAAGAATTTATTTTTCCTCTACCACTTGTTCATTGCAAAGAGATTTTAATCTGCTCTGTGATGCCTCCTACCACTTCATCTCAATCCTGCTTTCTGAGTTAATCACTCCTTGGTTGGCCAGTAAATCCATTAGTTTATTGGCTTTCTGGCGAACATGATTGAAGCTAATAGTTCGAAGACTCAGGAGATGTTTTTGAATTCTTTGGTGCACTTTTACTAGTCTCCAGTGCTTTGAGACCCTTTCTGGCACTTTTCCACAACTGATTCTCTTAACTGCATTTATATATATCTCTAAGTCTACTTCAATCATAACATTTGAGCTGTGATTTAGTTTAAGAAGCTCTAGACATTGTTCGAAAGCCATTAATTGAGCCATATTATTGGTTTCTATGCCGAAATGGCATTGGAATGTAAAGATTATATTTCCTTCCTCATCTCTTAACACCCTTCCATAACTTGTTGTTCCGGGGTTTCTTTTTGAAGCACCATCAATATTGCATTTCAGATAACTTTTCGATGGAGGCTGCCAGGCCTCCTTTTCCATTTCCAAATCTATTTCCTTTCTGTTAAGTCCATGGAAAATGATCTCCTCAATGCCCAGATGCTTGAGGGATCTCAATTCATTTGGAGTGGGAGGGTTCTTGGGATAATTGCGCATAATGGTGGAAACTGTCTCCTTAATATGTTTCAAGATCATATCCAAGAGGAGAAGAGGAGTAGTTTCTTATTACCTGAAAATTATTTTATTCCTCTCTTTCCAAACATTCCAGATAATGTAACTTGGCGTTAAGGTCCAGGAAAAATTAAGGATCTAAAACTTCGAAAAAAAATTTCTCCACTTGTTCAGGGGATTAATGATACTACTCTTATCTTTGTATGTCTATTGGAAAATGGTGTAAAAAGAATCCCACAGCCAGGTGGTGTAGGTGCAACTATTGAGAATGTGCTCCATTGTCTCCTCTTGAGCTTCACATAACTGAAATTTAGAAGGTCCAATAATCCCCCTCTTCCTCATATTGTCCCAAGTTAATATTTTCTTGTGAAGAACTAACCACATGAAGAGCTTGATCTTCATCCAACCTTGGAGACTCCAAAGTTGTTGCCAAGATTTCGCCAAAACATGGGGATCAAGGTTCAGGATAAATATTTTTGCTTCCTTAATTTTAAAGGTACCTTCTTTGTTGATTCCCCATCTTAACTCATCTTGTCCGTCTATTACCAAGATCTTCCTCTGTTTTAACATGCTCATGAGTTCCTCTACTTTTTTTTTGTGGGGTTATCCTCTCTACATTCTACATTTCTCCAGTTCCTCCACTTTCGTGAGTCATGAGGAAGATTCCAGAATCTTTAACTTTTATTAATCCTTGGGACTCTGTTTCTTGCTTGAGGCTTATAAAGTCCTCTCTTATCAGAGTTGGTTGTTGTTGCCATTTCTCTTCCCAGAAGACAGCTAGATCATCTATTGCAAATGAGTTTTCCAATTTTATTTTGAACACATTTATTTCCTGCATGTTATAACCTGCAACAAACATGTCATCTACATATAATAACAATATAATATATCTACCATCATTTTGCCTTTTGAGATAAATACAATGATCAGAGTGACATCTAATATAATCTTGTTCAGACATAAACTTGTCAAATTTTAGATACCACTGCCTTGGATCCTGTTTGAAGCCATATAAGCTCTTCTTCAACTTGAACACTAGTTTCTCCTTCCCTTTTACCTCATATCCTTGTGGTTGTTGCATATATATCTCTTCCTCCAAATCCCCATGGAGAAAGGTTGTCTTTACATCTAGCTCCTCGAGATGCAAATATTCAGCTGCTACTAGACTCAAAGTTGTTCTGATTGAAGTCATTTTCACAATAGGAGAAAATATCTCATCAAAGTCTATACCCTTTTTCGGTGAAAACCCCTTCACCACAAGTCTAGCTTTATACCTTTTTCTACCTCCATCTTCTTCCTTCAACCTATAAACCCATTCACTCTACAACGTTGTTCTACCTACAGGCAACCTGACTAAGTCCCAAGTCTGGTTATGTGCTAAGGAGTCCATCTCTTCTTTCATGGCTTACTCCCACTTCTTCCTGGTTTCTACCCACACTGCTTCTTCATAACATTCTGGTTCGCCAAAACCAGCCAACAATACATAATATAATGAAGGAGAGTATCGTTCAAAGGGTGTACTTATCTTGGTAGATATTCTAACACTACTTTCAGGTGTTTTAGGTGCTTTTTGCTATTGCGGTTGTTGTATTTGTTCTTGTTGTTGATCATTATGATTTTCAGTCACCTTCACTTTTTCTGTGATCTCATCAATCACTGCATATTCTCTGTTTCTTTTTTCCTATTTCTTTTCCTGCCACTGATCCTTATACAAAACCTTTTCATTGAATATGACATCTTTACTCCTAATGATTTTGTGTTTTTCATAATCATAAAAGTGATAACCAAAATCATTAACACCATATCCAATAAATGTACATGTATTTGATTTTGCCTCAAGCTTTGTTATATCTTCTTTATTAGTCTGGTCAAATGCTTCACAACCAAAACTCTTTAAAAATGGGTAGTTTAGCTTTTTACCTGTCCATGCCTCCTCCAGAATACCACCATCCAAGGAACTTGAAGGCCCTATGTTTATTAGATAAAAAACAGTATCTACAACATCTGCCCAAAATTGTAAAAGTGCATGCAATCTCATGCACCTTGCACGCTCCATGATTATCTTGTTCATCGTTTATGACACATCATTTTCTTGTGGTGTTCCTAGAACTATCTTCTCTCTCCAAATTCCATTCTCTAAACAGTACCTATCAAACTCTTTGTTGCAATATTCACCTCCATTTTCTAATATGAGACACTTCAACCTTTTTCATGTCTCATTTTCAACCAAAGATTTCCATTTCGTGAAAGTATCAAATACATCATATTTATTTCAAATATAGTAAATACAAGTTTTTCTGGTTGCATAATTACTAAAAGTAACATAATAACGAGATCCACCGATAGATGATATCTGAGAAGCTCCCCATACATTTGTATGCACAATCTCTAATTTTTCACTCTTATTTTCTTTCCCAACTCTGAGGAATTTGAGTCTCTTCCGTTTTCTAGAAACACAATTCTCACAAAATTTTAAATTAACATGCTTCAAACCTAGCAACAAATTTCTTGAGTGAATAATCTACATCCCCTTCTCACTCATGTGCCCAAGCCTATGATGCCACAATGTTGTATCTTCTCTTGTAGAGGTTAAAGCATTAACATAATTAGAAATACCATTGCATAAATACAATGTACCAACCTTTTCTCCTTTCGCTATTACGAGGGTTCCTTTAGTGACCTTCCAGGTTTTATCTGTAAAAGTAGTTACACAACCTTCACCTCTCAACTACCCTATTGGAATCATATTTTTCTTCAGATCTGGAACATGCCTTACCTCTTTCAATAGCCAGTGACTTCCATTTTTTTGTTTTATGAAAACACTACCCATTGCAATGATTTTACAGCGTTTATCATCACCCAATCGAACCTGTCCAAAAAATCCTTGAACATAATCATGAAAATGTTTCCTATCAGGTGTGGCATGGAATGAATCCCCTGAATCTACCACCCAAGCATCACTAATATTTTCTACTGAAAGAATAAAAGAATCTTGAAACACATCGCCTGTCACATTTGCTTCATGATTGTTTTCTTGTTGCGCATCTCCTTCTTTTCCCTTCTGAGACTTGCAGTATTGCTTCAAGTGTCCTCTCTTCTCGCATTTCCAGCACACTATCCCCGATCTAGACTTGGATTTGTTTTTCCCTGACTTACTACGATATCCTAGGCTCTTTCCTCTTTCAATTTTCTTCCCCTAGTCTTTGCAGTCAAAGCATTACCTGATGTCTCATCGGAGCTTTTCCGTTGCATTTCCTTGCTAAGGATTGCACCGACAACATCATCAAATTTTAAAGTACTAGATCCAGAGACAAAGTTAATAATGGTCATAACTAAACCATTCCAACTTTCTGGAAATGAGCACAGAAATAACAAAGCCCTAACTTCATCATCAAAAGTTACTCCTATAGAACTTAGCTGACGAGTAAGTGTATTAAATTCATTTAAATGATCAGCAACAGATCCACCTTCTAACATCTTCATATTAAATAAACACTTCATAAGAAATACCTTACTTGAGGCCGATGATTTTTCATATAGTTTGGCTAATGCCTTCATTAAACCCTCTGTTGTCATTTCCTTTGAAATATTAAACACTATTGACGTCGCTAGGCACAACCATATTGTTCCAAGTGCCTTTTTATCGACAATATCCCATTCTATGTTTGTCATACTTGTTGGCTTCTTTGTCTTTCCGCTCAGTGGTAGGTACAGATCTTTCTGATACAGATAATCTTCCATCTGCATCTTCCATAGCTGGTAGTTTTTTCCGTTAATTTTTTTGACCCTAAACCTACAATTTTCCACCATTTCTCCCACTCAGACTAGGAAACCTTCTCTCCCGCGAGTTTATCAACCAAATAAACTTGGCTATGATACCATTTGTTAGAAAATTGTATATTACAAAGCAATGGAACACATAAAATATATTGTAGAAATATAAATATAGAAAAAACATAAAACAAGAGAGACACAGATATATGTGGTTCACCCAATTTGGGCTACGTCCATGGAGAAACAGCCAATCCTTCCTTTTATATTATCCAACAAATTGAAGAGATACAACCTACAATAGATCTATTGTAATTCCCTCTTCTCTCTCACATAATATGCTCTCTCTTTCTCACTCAAAATACAGGTATAAATAGACACAATAAAATTCCCTCATATATAGAGAGGGGTTGCCTTCTAGGGAAAAAAACCCTGAATTAAACATAACTTCTACTATTAGATCTACACCTAATGAACGACCCAAAATGACTATGAAATTACAACATTTTACAAGTCAATTTTACATCTATTTTTAGGTTCGAGGGCACTAGATCCTAAAGATGGTTGTTCCCCCCCCCCGGACCCCCCTTGCAGCACAAATATTACAGGTGGTGTTTCCACCACATTTTGAATTGAGGTCCAATGCAGTGATACCTATAAATAAAGAAGATAATCAGGCTCCACACCCACCAGTTAGGGACATGCAAAGAAAAATAGAGAAAGAGAAGACCCCTCTGATACCACTGATCTGAATTTAAATAGGAACACAACAAATTACATATATAACCATAATATAGAGATGCAGTAGAAATAACACTTCCTTTGATTAATATCAAATAATGAAATACACTTACAAACAATATGGAAACGATACTAGCTCGACGATGGTAGGAAACGATACTAGCTCGACGATGGTAGCTTATTTATAAGAAGAGATGTGGTGGCTACATGCCTTTGAACTATGTTACAATGAGGCTCAAGGGCCTTTTTATTATTGAACAATAAGAGAAAACCCTAAACAAACAAAACCCTAACCTGAGGAGATGTAACACCAAGCGTTTATGGGCCTCGTTGGGCTTAGTTAGGCAGCCAACTTCCCGGGGTTGTGACTTTGTCATATTATCTTCATTTGATGCACATGATACCCCATTCGAAAGATCTCTCCAAGGACTACAAAAAAAAAACTTATCAAAGGTCTCTAGTTGTAGACTTCCAGAAGAATATCGTTTAGGGCCTCAAAACGGCTCTGGGAGTTTAGGACCTAAAAAAAACTACTAAAAATAGTAAATTATGCTATAATTAAGGAAACTAAAGAACTGAAAGTAACAATTGTGGGGATCCAAGTGGAATCGGTGGGTTTCCACCAATATCCACCTGGATCACATGACTACTACTTACACTTAATATCGAACTGTTATAATTTCAATATTACAAATTATTGTATTGCTATATTCTGAAACAAAAAATGGTCCATTGGAAAGTAAGTGAAAAAGTCCTTTGTTATTTGAGTGGGACCATTTCTTATGGCCTTATGTATGAAAGAGACAAGGATCCTTATCTTCATGGGTTTATTGATGTAAATTGGGTCAAAGATGTAAATTCTAGGAAGTCCACTACAGGGAATTTCTTCTCCTTGGGTTATGGAATAGTTTCCTGTAGTAAGAAACTAGTATCTATTAGATTTATCTTCTATAGAGGTAAAGTATGTTGCTACTTCTACTGAGAGCTATGAAGAAGCTCCAGAAATTTCTCCTTGAGCTTGGAGTGATGGAGAACATTACTACATTTCCATTTTGTGATAATTTGTCCTACATAAAGTTGAGAAACAATGAGCAATTAATTGTTTCATAAAAAAATTATTAAACACATTGAGACCATATACCATTTTATCAGAGACATCATCCACAAGAAGTAGATGTATGTGGATTATTGCTCAACATAAGAAAATATAACTGATATTTTCACCAAATCTCGGCCTAAACCAAAATTTGAGTTTTATAGATTTAGGCTTGGATTATTTTACCTAGCACTATCCTCGAGATGGAGTGTTAGTATTATTATGATTAGTTTTGTATTTAATTTAGAAAATTGGTTTGTATTTGAGAGTTAGTTGTGGTAACTTTTGTAGATCCATTCTCTTTCTTTAGGTGATTGCAATATGTAGTTGTTATATGGATCAAGATTTGTATTCTTTGAATTCCAACAGAAGGAATGAAGTTTTAAGTGAGAAAATGTGAGTCTACATCTGCCTCTTTTTTATTTTGTCTTTAATTTCTTAATTGATATGCAGTAAGTTTATGCGGGTTGGAGGAGAGACAAAGTTCAAGAGAGATATCAATCTTCGTCAATTTTTTATTTTAACAACTCAGCATAAATCTAAAGAAAAAAAATAGCTGTAATATTTTTTATTATTGTTAAAGTGGTTTATAAATTTATATTTTTAAAGATTTTATTTTTAATTATAATTTAGATTTGTATGAGATTATTTATTTGTCATTTTTATTATCTTGAATAAAAAAAGATTGATTGCAAGCAAAACCCATTGTAGTTGTTGATCCTGATGTCCTCTTGCACTTTCCTACTCTTCCTTTGCTTTCTTGCTCCAAAACTCCAAGTATGCCACACTCCTGCAAGAGTGCTCCAAGAAAAATCTAAGTGTCCAAGAGTATGAGAGAGAGAATAGAGATAGAGCTCCAAAATTGAAATGAAAAAAGTCTTTGAACTGATCCACATAAGCCTTTTTATTAACGAGGCCTCTATTTTCATCAATTTCCATTATTTTCCTTCATTTTCCTCCTCACTTGAAACTTGTGACCTTTCACCTCCCTTTCCTCCTAATTTCCATTATTTTTATAAATAAATATGCGAAAATGCCACTTTTCTTTTCTAAATCGTTTTCCATTGCCTTTTCCAATTTCCTTAGCCATTAATCAATCACCAATGATCCCCATCACTATGCATTTGCCCAACATTCATCTTGGAATAAGTGTCCCATAAACCGTAGTTATTATTTTTCCTTTATTAACTTTTATTACATGGATTTTTGACCAGGGTCATTACATATTCCAAAAGATTGGATTAAACATCAAGGATGGTGTTTAGCACGAGAGGGGGAAGATGTAACACCCTGATGTTGTGAATATTTGTTTTACCAGTTAATTACTTTTAATTTGCATAACTCAGTGATTCATAATTGATGATAAGGTATGATAAGAAACTTTACATTAATAAAATGTATGAAAATCAAATGATGGAAATGATATGATGTTTGGAAGGTTACGTTTATGAAACTAGAATAGTAAATAAAAGAAAAAGGAAAAATTAAAAAAATGTATCTTTAATTCCCAGATAATTTGGAATCAGTTATCAAACTTTTTCTCTCTTCCGAGAGATGGAGAAAAACCCAATCTCAATGGAAAATCCAGGGATGGAAAGAAGAAGGAGGATTTGGAAAGAAAGATAAACTAGATTCTATGAATTCTTGGTGACAAAACGAGAATACTACCTGAGTGGGGTGTTCCTGACCTGAACCTAGAGTCAATGGAGCCCTCAGAATGATTTGGGAGAGTACAATATTGAACAAGATTGGTGAGGTTCTGAGGCCCAGATACAAGTTACCTCCAGTTGGATTTATTTTTCCAAAAACTATTGTGTCAGGAAAAGGCTCAGGGAGAGACCAAATGTAATTTCCAGTCTTGAGGTTGGGTGGTGAGAATTTCTTGTTGATGAATATTTACAACAAATTTGATAAGATAAGTATATCAACAAGTATTTGTTCTTTATGTATTTAAAAAAAAAGAATTCTGTGTTTTTATGTATTCTCGGAAATCATATAATAAATGAAAAACAAAAGGTCATGATGACTCTCTTAATACTATGTATATAGCTTTTTTAAAAGAAAGATTTGTCGAATAATTATAGGGCTATAACTCTGTCCAATGACACAGTGTGAGAAAATCTACTATTGAAAATGTAGTTCATACAAATAAATTTGATCGAATGGGTAGAATTTTGGAAGTATCATTTTATCCCAACCTAATAGACATCACGGACACATAGAAGGTGACCATATTCCAGTTAGGCCTTAAGATTACAGGCATAAAGTTTGTACATGTAGTCCATAATTGAAAGTATTATTAGTTAATCACCCTAGGGATAGAAGGTAGGTCCTGGTTCATCCTAGACTTAGTTAGTGCCCAGGTGAGAAGGAAGAAGAAATATAGGAAAATGGGATAAGAAGCTGTTATAATAATTTTGTAGAAAAATTACTAAACAGTAAATTAAGGAAACACGCTAATGTGACACATTTGAAAAAATCGAAACCCTTATAAGAGTTAATCACCGAGGAAACCTAGACATGAAATAACAACTATAAGCATTGAGCAAATAAACAAAACATATCCCTAGGTATTGCATTTACAATAACCTAGCAAGTACTAAGAAAATCATTCACATAACTCATTAAGAGCAGCAGAATTAAAACAACAAGTTGTTGACTGTGCTAGACGCGCCCACATGTTAAGGGGATCTCCCCAGTAAGAATTACCAATAAGACCTCAGATCATTTGGTCTAGGAGTCCCAGTAGTGGGTCATAAGGTAATGCCTTGACCACGATGTCGCACAGAGGCAAGTAAGGTAACGATGTCAGTAGCAAGGGTGTGACTGATGCAGTGAGTCAAGGAATGAGTATGAGAGGTTCCAACAACTCAAAGGGAGAGGAAGGTGAAGGTGAGTTCCAAGTTGAAATGGATTAGTCCCAACTCAACTAGGAACACACAACATGAAGGACATGCATAGCTTTCGGCAGAGCAATCGACGTAGATGCGGCAGTCCCAACATACAAGGCAAGATAACATGAACAACACTCATGGATCAATCCGAGACGAGTGTGATGGTTGATATAGCAAGGTTCAGAGAAAGGTATATCTGATGTCTGGCAGAGCAGTCGACACGAATGATGACATAATTAACAACATATGCAACACATTAACAACAAGATTCATATAATTGCATACAAATCAGTTCATATACAAGTATCTAAGTTAAACAACATATATCATTAAGAAAACCAGAGCAGTACAACTACAATAACAACATATGCATGAAAATGTGTTGGCTATTATGATATATAGAATTATAAGTCACAATCACACAATACACCATGTAAACCTGCTAGCCCCATCAGTGGAACGTTACAGCCACATCCCCCTACTCCTCCAAAGAGATATACTAGCTATGTGTAGTGGAGAAGCCAAGGCACATTATAATACTATCCAAGCCTTCTTCAAGATAATATTAGTAGAAGCTTGGCTGACCAAAAGCCCTTACAATGAGTTATGAGGGACTATTTATAGCAAAGGGTGGGGTGACCCTTGACATTCCCCTTTGTGAAAATTCAACTACCCTCATGGCTCTTCACCTACTCTATGACTGTTACATCCAACTATTGACACTCAACTTACACTTGACATGACTCAACATTACAATGCACATGTACTCATGCGAGACAACATGGCTTGAGAAATCCTTGCAAGACATCACTAACACTTGGTCCGCTATAGTGAGACCAACTCTTTGAAATGCTTGTGATGGTGAAGCTGGTGAGCTTATGCCAAGCTTGTTCATCTGTGATGGTGTGCATGCACCTCATGGTGACATCTTGGTGAAGCAAACTCTTTCCTCCCTTGCAACCAATGCATTGGGTCGGCCCCTTCATATGACTTGTCTGCTAACATGCGGATGGTCTTCTTGGGTACGGTTGAACCTGCAAGACACTGATGCACAGTGTCTGTGCTAATCTTCAAATGTGTGTTGGTGGGCATGCACATCAACTTTCCAAAGTGCATGTTCAGCCCCAGTTAGACTTTCTTCTTGCCTTCACCTTGGTGAGTGTGTTGAATGGGTTGGATTGCATGTGTGTGCTCAATCGACATACATGCTATTGGATCCTTTGTATGCGATCAACAACACTACCCACCATGTTTACTTTGTGTCAGCTACTAGGATGGATCCTTAACTTGTATTGGAGTAGTTTCTTCCATGAGT
Source organism: Pinus tabuliformis (assembly GCA_031772625.1). NCBI lineage: Eukaryota > Viridiplantae > Streptophyta > Pinopsida > Pinales > Pinaceae > Pinus > Pinus tabuliformis. The sequence continues at coordinate 397,877,613 of CM062818.1, read as the reverse complement.
GCATGTTTCACCCATTGTTGTTCCTATTCCTATGGAAACTCATTGGAATATCTATGCATCTTCATGTTCTTTGTGAGTTGTTGATTTAGCACATGCAACTCCTTCTTTGTTCCATCTTCTGCCTTCATGCAATATTGATTTCTCTACGTCACTTCATAGCCCAAGTCTCCAAAGTTGCTTTTCATTATTAGTGGATCTGCTTGATCTTGCAACTTTGCTCTGCCTCTATGTTGTCAAAAACCTAAGTCCTCTTTTATTTGTTGTGTTTTCTTCATTCGCTGCGTTTGCTACATTCGGTACTCTACCTTCAGCTATTGTTCATGATGTTGCTCATTGTGATGTTGTTGCTTTATGTCCTTGTCCATGAACAACTTAATGTCCTCGCGAGTAGGTAAGCCCCATATACACTTGATCGACTACATCCCCAAGCATGCTTTGAACATTGTATTCATCTTTGATCTCTTGGAAACAATTGTACCTATACTACTGAGAGGTAGATGAACACCTGTGATGCCTAGAGACATGGAAAAACTCACAACAAGCAATCTGTCAGTCAAAAACCAAAATGAACATGAGAATCAACTTGAAACGTACCAGGGTGAATGATAATGAAGGTTGCGTAATGTCGGCCAAGAGATCGAGAGACCAATTGCGAAGACTACATAGGGCACAATATGGGATGCTGGGAAACTGGCTGACTCCTGGAACTACAAAGTGTGCAATCCAGTTGGGTAGTTGGCTATTGTGATTGCGCAATGTGTGATTCCAGCTGGGAAAGACTGTTGTCCCAGCGACATATTTGGACAAATTTTTGGGCCAAGTAGCCACTGACCTCCATAAATGTGCAATTCAGTCTAGGAGGCCAATTTTGGGCTAGAATGCTCAAATATGGAGAGGAAGGTGAGACTTCCTTCTCCAGATTATGCAATGCAATGCTGGTGAAGGTAAAGACTAGGCCAAGGTTGGCCCGACTCGCCAATGGGAAACAGAAACCAAGTAAGTCGATGAAATGCATGGAAACACTAAGTGATAGAAGAAATGATAAACAATGTATGGAAAACATGAATGGAGGATTGAGAAAACAGATCAACATACATGTGGGTGAGGTTGTTCGCCAATTGGGTGCACATCTGTGCAAAACAGTTTCATGCATACGACAATAGTGAGATATGAACGAAAATTGAAATAGAGTTAATACAAGATAGAATACATGTAAACAACAACACACATTCAAATAAATCAAGAAAATAGTACACATACAAGTGAAAACCAAAAAAGCAACAGAAATGCAGCACAAGGCATGGGAAGCGAGCTTACCCCAAAACAGCTGAGTTGAATGTGCCAACTTCTCCTAGATGTGATGCGGGCTGTTAGAGCTACAAGGTTGATGCGAGGAATGAGCTCTGCAACATCTGGTTGATGAGTTTTTATAACATCTAGGTTGTGACATGCATGTCACAAATCTAGGGGAAGTGACACTTGGAGGGAGGCAATTACTCCTTGCATGTAACCTCCAACTGCTAAACACAAATCTATGAAACAAGGGATGCCTTTGCATGATGCCTTGGGAGAAGCAACCTATTCATGCAAGTCTATTTTTCTTTGTCCTGGAGGGAATTGGTCAACTCAGTTGCACATGCAAACGACTGCTTAACTGTTGGAGAGAAATTCTCATTTCTAACTATCAGCTAGGCTAACTACCCAAGGGGATTGCGAAATTTCTGGGCATAGTAGCTGATTGCTACCTAGATTTGTACAAATCCTGGGCTGAACATCCTGTTGATGGAAAAAATTGCACAAATCCTGCTAGGAGGGTTGGCTGGTAGGATTGCGCAATCCTAGAGCCCAACAAGCTATCAAAAGGAATTGCACAATTCCTGGAGGGAAGGCTGGTTTCCCTCCAAAAATACCCAAATTTCATTTTGAAGTTGCTCAGCCTGTAGCTGGACCAAGTCTAGGTGAGCATCCTGTGAAGGGAAAGGATCAAATTGTGATCGATAGGCTGCCTTTGAGCAAGAAAGACACTGAAGCTTGACGACTTGATGAAGTAAGGAAAGCTACTATGAAGGTTTGTAGGGAGGCTCCAAAATAGGCTAAGGAAAAATTTTGGAGGGTGGTTGTAGCTTCTACAACACTTGGCGACTCACTGGTAGAACTCTAACTCTCTGAATGGACCTTTTCATGAAAATGAGTCTAACACCTCCCGAAGTATTATTCAACTCTTAGCTCATCTTGGCTTCACACTAGCTTGATGTAAGATGTAGCATCTGCCAGACTCTTGGTCGATTGACAAACATTCCAATCCAAGGAAACACAGTGGTTTCAATTGGGGTTGAGGGGTATATAGGTGCATAAGCAATACAATTGTCAGAGTCTAAGTTTTATCTCTTGTGTTGCTCCACTACTAGCAGGCCTGGACAGTACCCCGGTGGAGTCACATAGGAACATAAGCATGGCTCCGCTGCTAGCGAACCGGGTCCATACCCCAGAAGAGTTGCTTGCATCACCTCCCTATCTAGGAAGCCTTTCTCTTCTTTCACCTTATTCATTTTTCTTTTTGATTTTTTTGACTTCTAATTTTTTTCATTTTTCATTTTCACTATGCATAACACTTATTCATTTCAGAGGTGGAAGAGGGATCCTGACTTATTGAGAGAAGAAGAGGTTGTTCCAATAGAGAAGTAGTTTAATGTATCTCTAACGTGCCCATTAAGGTTTTTCCCCTCACCTTACTCTACCTGACTAAGCTAACAAGGATTAACCCAAAAAAATCGACTAGAGAAGGTGACACTAGTTAGCGCGTAAGCATTGTGTTTACACCAAAGTTCACTTCAAAGAGTACATATTTTCCTTCAACGTATCATGGACTAAGAGTAACAAGTTCATCATATGGAGACAAGATGACAGATAACCAAGTAGTGATAGTTGTACAAACTCTCTTGTACTTTAGCGAGCTCATTTCATGAGTCACACATGGTTTCATTCAAACTATCATATGGACGAAACAAGTGAATGAACTAACAATCAACAAATCAAAACAAGAGTAGAAGTGAAATGAAAGAGAAACAAGTGAACAAACAAGCAGGAAAACAAATAAACAGACAAATCATGTAATCAAACAAGCATGCAAGCAAACAACTGAAAGAAAACACTACTCCTACTCCTACAATAATGATGCAAGGGCTTGATCACGTGTAGTGGTACTTCCAATGTATCCACCAGAGCATTTGTAGACCCATGTGGTTGAAGGCTCGGTCCGCAAGTAACCTCGTTGTGTGGACCAACATACAAGAAATATATAACATTGAATGCAACCACACTTCATGTTTCAAAGTTCCCATGGGACATAAGCGAGTGCATTTGCATGATGGATAGTCCGTGGACTTATCATGGTGTTGTGTGATGCTGCATGCAACTTTGAAGCACAAGCACACTCTTGATTGTGACATGCAAGAAAACAAAAGAAACAAATATAACTTGCATTATGCATGAGTGCTTGTAATATAAGACTCCTCCAATGCATGAGCAATGGGATCATGAAATTAGAGTGGAGGAACTGTTATCTGATTGTTAGATTGATCTTGAGTGCATACTAATGAGTGATGAGGAGCCTTGAGTGTTTGAACAATTTCCTGATTGGAAGCGAAACCAACCTCAAGACAGTGAGGGCCTAACATAACCATTAGCTCGGGCTAAAGTGCCTCGACAATCTGTGGGGTTTCGACTTTGTTGATAGATGGATCTTAGTAGACCAGTGGCTTAGACAGATTAACAACAATTGAATCAACATTGTTATCAGATGATGAGGTGATGGCAACTAATATTAGAAAATTCAGGATTTTGGTCAGCATCCTCATGATTTGACGAATCACACAGAGGGTTAGATGAGAAGGAAGGATGTTCACCCTCTTCTTTCCCAGAAAGAGAAGATGAAAGATCAAGTGGATTTTCAATGAATGATTGGTCCTCTCCGTTGTTGGATGATGGGCTAACATACGATGTGTCATGTGAAAGATAAACAATGGGTGCATCCATAGATGAATATGAACATGAAGAATCATGGATGGCAAGATCACCAATGATGTCAGGAAAGAACGGAGGGGGCTTGGATGGAAGGGAGTCATCCTTCACTGAGTGTTGATTCTCAAGCTCCCATTCATACTCTTCATGAATGACAACACATGTTGCTTGTGCAACACCAACTCCATCAGTGGGTTTTTCCTCATTCACAACAAGTGGAGAGTCTGGAAGGGATGAAAACAAGACAACATCATCTGGAGGAACACCTGGATGTGAAGATGGAGGTAAAAAAAGGAATTCATATGAGAAATCGAAGGACTCAAAACCAAATCTACACAAAAATTGTGTGAAGTGATGTTGGGAGGTTGTGAAGGTTGAATAGGTTTGTGAACATGATCCTCAACATCACAACGTGATGGTGGAACTGTTGAATGAGAGGGAGGCAAACGATCCATTGAGACAGTGCTTGCTCCCGCATGAGATTGTGTAATTCCATCAATGAAGAATGTTGAGCAAGGCTTGATATCAAGCTTCCTCTTGTGATGGGTCGATTTCTTAAGACAATACTCAAACCAGTCCTAGAGATAAGCAAACTTCATATGGCTCCTCGGAGCTTGAAACTATAAGTTACAAAAGCACTGCCAAAAATCAATAACGAATTCATGGAGAGCCCTCCGTTGTTGGAAAAATTTACAGTCAAGATGGTCTGGATCAAAATGATGGAACACATCTTAAAAAAGATCACAGAAGTGCTCACATGAGTGCACGGTGTTAGCTGGTAGGATGAGCACCAAACAAAATGGGGATTTGCAAAGTGTGAATGCAAGCAACAGACTTGCCTGTTCGTTAGTAAACTCATATTCCTCATAAATAATGGAAAGGAAGTTATCTAAGTGCTCATGCCAGGCCACTTCACCATAATACTGGTGAGTGGACAAGAGATTGAAAAGCTTCCCCAAGATGGAGACATCTTCATGATTGGAAAAAAAACTTGGGGGAAGAAGAATGCAAGATTCCATGAAAGATATGTGAAGTTTCAAAACTAGATGAGAGGACACTACTTGTCATCAGGCCCTCCTTCTAGCGCCAGAAATTTTCATGGTGCTGGACCCACCAACATGTCAAGGGGATCTCCCTGGTAAGAATTTCCAATTAGACCTTAGAACATTTGAGGTAGGAGTCCCAGTAGTGGGTTGTAAGGTAATACCTTGTCCATGATGTCACATAAAGGCAAGTAAGATAAATCTATGAGTAGCAAGGGTGTGATTGATGTAGTGAGTCAATGAATGAGTATGAGAGGTTCCAACACTTCAAAGGGAGAGGAAGGTGAAACTGAGTTCTAGGTTGAAAGGGATTAGTCACAACTTATATAGGAACACACAACACAAAGGACATGCACAACTTCTGGTAGAGCAGTCAACATGGATGTGGTCGTTGCAACATACAAGGTAAGATAACACGAACAACACTCATAGATCAGTCCAAGACGAGTGTGATGGTAGATATAACAAAGTTCAAAGAAAGGTCTGTCTGATGTCTGGTAGAGCAGTGGACATGGACGATGACAACATTAACAACATATGCAACACATTAACAACAAGATTCATATAATTGCATACAAATCAATTCATATACAAGTACGTAAGTTAAGAAACATATATCATTAAGGAAAATAGAGAAGTCCAACTCCAATAACAACATATGCATGAAAATGTGTTGGCTTTTATTATATAAAGAAGTGTAAGTCACAATCATACAATACACTATGTAAACCTACTATCCCCATCAATGGAACGCTATAGCCACATTCACCTTCTACTCCAAAGAGATGTACTATTTTCGTGTATTGGAGAAGCAAAGGTGTGTAACAATACTGTCCAAGCCTTCTTCAAGATAATCTTAGTAGAGTCTTGGCTGACAAAAATCCCTTACAATGAGTTATGAGGGACTATTTATAACAAAGGGTGGGGTGATCCTTGACATTCCCCTTTGTGATAATTCAACTACACTCATGACTCTTCACCCTCATGACAGTTCAACTACCCTCATGACTCTTCACCTACTCTATGACATGCATGCTGTTAGATCCTTTGTATGTGATCAACAACATTGCTCACCATGTTTTCTCTATGTCAACTACTGGGTTGGATCCTTAACTTGTACTGGCGCAGTTTCATCCGTGAGCGCATGTAGCGCCCACTGCTGTTCATGTTCCTAGTGCAACTCATTATACTACCTTTGCAGCTTAATATTCTTCCTGAGTTTCTTCTTCAGCACATGCAACTCCTTCTTTGTTCCATCTTCTGCCCTCGCACAATATTCATGTCGTGCCGTCACTTCATAGCCCGAGTCTCCAAAGTTTCTTTTCGTTATCAATGGATTTGCTTCATCTTGAAACTTTGCTCTACCCATTTGTTGTCAACAACCTTCCTCTTGCATTCCTTGTGCCCACTTCATTGGTTGCTTTCGCTACATTTGGTACGCTTCCTTCATCTACTATCGATGATGTTGCTCGTTGTTATTCTGCTGCTTGATGTCCTTATCCATGAACAACTTGATGTCATCATGAGTAGGTAAGCCCCATGGACACCTTATCTACTGCATCCCTAAGCATGATATGAATGGTGTCTTCATCTCTGCTCTCTTGGAAACCATTGTACATGTACTGCTGAGAGGCAGATGAACACCTGTGGTACCTGGAGACATGGAAACACTCATAGCAAGCAATTTGTCAATCGAAAACCAAAATGAACATGAGAACTGACTTTCAACATACCTAGGTAAATGATCATGAAAGTTGCCTAATTTCAGCTGGGAATTCAAGAGACCGACTGCCAAAACTACACAGGGCACAGTCTGAGCTACTGGGGGGCTGATTGATTATTGGAACTACAAAATGCATAATCCAGTTGGGCAGTTGGCTGCTAGGATTGTGCAATGCGAGGTTCCAGCTGGGAAAGAATGTTGGCCGAAGGACAGCTTTGTGCAAATTTTTGGGCCAAGTAGCCACTGACCTAGAGAATTGCATAATTCAATCCAGGAGGGCATTTTTGGGCCAGAATGTGCAAATTTGGAGAGGAAGGTGAGCCTTCCTTCTCCATATTGCGTAATGCGGCCTTGGTGAAGGCAGAGACCGGACGAAGGTTGTCCGAACTCGCCGATAGGAAACTAAAAGAACTTAAGTCAATGAAATGCATGGTGCCACTAAGTCATAAAAGAAATAATAAACATTGCATGCAAAACATGAATGAAGGATTGAGAAAACAGATCAACATACATGTGGGTGAGGTCATTCGCTGGTTGGGCGAACGTCCATGAAAAACAAGTTCATGCATGCAACAGTAATGAAAATTGAAAAAAAGCTAGGACAATCTAGAATACATGTAAATGATAGCAGACGTTCAAAGAAATCAAGCAAAGAGTACTCATACAAGTGAAAGCCCAAAAAGCGATAGAAATACAACACAAGGCATGGGAAGCGAGCTTACCCCAAAACAGTTGTGTTGAATGTGCCGACTGCTCCTAGATGTGTTGTGGGATGTTAGAGCTACAAGGTTAATGTGAGGAATGAGCTTTGCAGTGTCTGGTTGATGATTTTTGATAACATTGAGGTTGTGACGCGCATGCCACAAATCTAGAGGAGGCAACACTTGGAGTGAGGTTTCTGAAGTACTCCTTGCATGTAACCTCCAACTGCTAAACATATATCCCTAAAAAAATGGATGCCTTTGCATGTTTCCTTGGGAGAAGAAGCCTATGCATGCAAGTCTATTTTGCTCAGTCCCGGAGGGAACTGATCAACTTAGTTGCACATGCAAGCCACTGCTCGACTACTAGAGAGAAATGTGCATTTCTGACTATTAGTTGGGCTAACTTCCCAAGGGGATTGTGCAATTTCTGGGTAAAGAAGCTGACTATTGTCCAAATTTGTGAAAATCCTGGGATGAATAGCCTGTTGATGGAAAAAATTGCACAAATCTTGTTGAGAGGGTTGGCTCGGAGGATTGCACAATCCTAGAGCCCAACAGGCTGTCATAAGGAATTGCACAATTCCTAGAGGGGAAGCTGGTTGCCCTCTAGAAATGCGCAAATTTCACTGGGAAGCCACTCAACCTGCAACTAGACCAAGTCTTGGTGAGCAGCCTTTGAAGGGAAAAGATCAAACTGTGATCAACAGGATGCCTTTGAGAAAGAAAGACACTGAAGATTGACGAATTGACGAAGCAAGGAAATCTATTGTGAAGGTTGGTAGGGAAGCTCCAAAATAGGCTAAGGAAAAATTTTGGAGGGTGGTTGTAGCCACTACAATAGAAGCTTACCACAAATATGTACACAAAAGAGTGAAAGGCATGCAAGAACTTCCATTATAAGCCAAAAAATAAAAATTGTAGTTGAATACTTGTCGAGATGGTCGACTGATTATTACAGAGCATAGACTAGGGTTCAACCCTTTAAAAAGAAGAAAACGATATTGTTTACAACCCTTATGATTAAAATTTTAACCCTAACTGCCTACTGAAACAAAAATATGACCATAGCATACACCTCATCCAGTTAAGCAAATTCTTGTAGGGAAAAACCCTACTGATGGAACCCAAAATTCGTGTTAAGATACAAATTTGGTATTGGAGTTATTGTTCCTCCACAAATGGGTAAATTTTGTGATGCAAGGGTGGCATATATCAGCAAAACCATGGTCAAACAATGACATGAGAGTACTAAAAACCCATAAGGAAAAAGGAAGACAACATTTACCAAAAAACACCAATAGAAACCCACTCGGTCGAATCTTGTAAACAATTTATGCATTGTACATACCTGAATCAAGGCATTGTAAAATTGTAAATACTGATAAATATGAAACCCTTGTGGTGGTAAAACTTAATAAAAGTCTACAGCTCAAAAGCTTACCAAAAATATAGGTAACAACAATAAAGAAAACCCTAGTTGAAAACTAGAGAGAAGCTTGTGTTACCATTGTAATCCCATACCCCAAGGTGCAGTGTGCACCAGTAAAGAGGTGGAGTTCGGCAATGGAAACTCACTTGTGTATGAAACTATTCACCCATAAGAAATTGATAAGGTAAAGAAAGTGAGATCTACATCAGCCAATGGAATGGCGGCTGACAAATACCTCATCAAGGAGCGATGGTCGCATATTTGACCTATGATGAGAATTGGAGCAGAGGCAATTATAGAACTTGAGTCTGCACAATCAATGGTGCAAATGGAGAGGCATAACAATGCTTGAGGTAGGGTTAGTTACCCTGACCATATCTAGGCGAATGATGAACATGGGATCAACAATATCCCATCCAACGACAAAGAAACATCCACCTGCTAGTCATCTCATGAACAACATTTTTTAATGGTAACCTAATTCAAGAATGGTCTAGAAATACTTTGCCGTTCCAAACTTTGGATAAGGCTGGTGGATTATGTCGAATTGTTCACCAAAATTAAAAAAGAATATAAGCATAATGTTTAACCTTTATTCATCGCACTATGGTATATAAATGTATATAAATACGTTGTCTAACCTAGGCGCTCTTTGCAAATGAAACATGTGATACAAATTCCATCATATAACATAGGAACATAAAAACTCATATTATCATAAATGAAAGATTTACTGGTAATTTATTTTTTTTAATGTTTGGGTTTCAACTTTGAAGTTCTTTAATAATGCATGTTACAAGTGGTATCAGAGCATGTTTTAAATACTGTGACCTGATTGGGAAGTTGTAGTAATGATGGTGTGTTGATGTGCATAGAGAAAGATAGTGAGCAAGTAAAAATAGATCATGATGAGGAGAGGAGTCGGAGGTTAATTACCACTAAGGAAAATGATAAGATTGAATCCTAAAACAACTTCAAAAATGTGGTTGCAGATGGGTGCAGAACAATAAAACCAGACAAGTATACTACTGGAAATTGTTCAACAGTTGCAAGCCGAAATGGTTCGACTAAGAATAGATAATGAAATATCAATGTGAGAACAAGAGAGGATCTTGAAGAGTCTATGAGACAGACAAAACCATCTAACCTCTCGACCTAGTCTTGACCCCATAACTGGAGATAACAAAGAACATCAACACACAAATGAGGTTTCTCCTTCAGGAAGTCACACTCAGAGGATTTATGGAAATAGAGATAACAATGAAGAGGAACCAGGCAATGTCTCTGATAAAAGGAGAAGGAAGTAGAACTAGAAATACAGGGGAAATCCACCTTATGGTGGGTAGACATAAAGACAGTGCAAGGGATAGAGGAGCAAGAGGTGACTTGGGATGAATTTCAAAGACACTTCAAAAACAAATATTTGACAAAACGACTTGACAATGAAAAAGATAAGTAGTTCCACGACTTAAAATTGGGGAAGCTCACTATTGACGAGTTCGTGATCAAGTCTACGTACTTGTTAAGATATGTTCCATATATCCGAGAGGAAAAAGCTAAAGTACAACGTTTTATGACTAGCTTTCATGTATTTATGAAGGAAATAATATAATTCGAAAATCCCAAGGTCATTGATGAAGCAATTCGGAAGGCTTGAATTCGCTATAAATAGATGAAGAAGAAAGGGGACAATTCTAAAGGTTGGCCCCATAAGAAAGGGAATTAGACCTATCATAATTTTATAAGCACTAAGTCTACAAGTTATAGAAGCACGCAGAAAAATCAGCCAAACAATCAACTTGGAAGAAATTGGAAAAAGACTAGATGGAAAGAAGAAACTAAGCTTACAGAAGCAACCAACAAGTTGGATCCCAGCCAACTGTAGAAGTCCCCCTGACAATGTTGGGGCTATGGTGAACCCCATTATTAAAATAATTTCCCTCACTGCAATAGGCCTCAGTAGAATTATAATGTGAAAGAAGCATCTACGGTTGGGGAGTTGGTGAGAAGTATGTCAAGGATCAACGCTGTGTTGGAATACCATCAAGCATATTATCATCCTAGTCAGATAGAGTTGGAAGGTAAGTTAATTAATCAATTTTCATCTATTATGGTATATCTGAGTGCAAGTTTAAGTTATGCCAGCCTCAAAGTAGTGGAAAAATGTTGTTTGTATAATTCCAACTTTAAAAACCCCTGGTTGGTACAACTAGCTATAGGAGCCAAGACGAGAGTAAATGCTAAGGTGCTAAATTGTTCCATTGTGATAGGAATTTAGTAGATCAAGACTGATTTTAATGTTTCACCTCTAGGATCATATGACCTGTTGATTGGGATAGACTGACTAGAAGAGAATTGGTCCTTAATAAATTTTAAAGAAAATTCCATTAGCTACCTCACTAAGAATGGTTCCCAGAAAGTGATCCAAGGAGTTAAAAAACCTACGGAGTTGCACCCCATTACTGCCTCTCAAGTAGGTAAACGTATTAGAAAATGTTGCATGATTTATGTTGTTCAGGTTGGGTATTCTAATTCTAAAGACAAGACTGCTACTTTGGAAAACATACCAATTATTTAGGATTTTGTAGTGCCCCCTGTTATCTCAAAATCAGGCCCTGGAAGGCTGCAAACCAGGAAGACTTCAAGTAGCTGTTTCAAACCAATCTTTTGACTAAGGCTTAGCCTCCTTAGCCTGAGAGGGCTCTCTCAAAGGGTTATTGATTTTGACTATTAAAAAATAAGAGGGCTAACTCTTGTGAAATATCAGTGACAAATATGAAGGTTGGACAAACATTACATAAGTTTCCATTGGGCCTATGGAGTCAATAAAACCTCAACAAATAATGATATAGCCTTTACATAGAAGTCAGGGCATGTGGCATTTAAATGTTCAAAACACAACTCTTATAAAACCACAGTTCATGAATGTGTACAGGAAATCAAAGCAGCATAAGTGAATTCTGAGTGATTACACATCTATGCAACTATAAAATAAATCAAGGATAAAGTAAAACCACACATCTTGAACATAGAAACACTTTATGAATCCTGAGAAGAAAAGCAGTTCTATTATATTACTGAATTCTGTCTTTCTACATAAGCCAAAACAGTACTCTCTTATAAAATTTTCCAACCCTCATTTCCTTGTTGTTTCAGCTATATATAGAGTTTTTATTCTAACTAATCGAGATTCCTCCTCCAGCATGAGGGGAACTCGAAGTCTATTTCTAATGACACCTATTCACCTTTAAACTAACTAATAAAAGCAACTGACTACTAATTGACAGCTCTGGAATCCTAGAACAATTAAGATTCTAATTCTACTAGATCTTCTAGACTTCTAAATCAAATAGGACTCTAATTCCATAACAGCCTTGGTCTACAATCATTTTCCTTCTCTGACATCTGGTTCCCTTATGGTGGTGGCTATGATGGGTCTTCAAGGCTCCATGTTTGTCTTCAATGTCCAATACCCTGAAATATAGGAAACTGCCCCTGTTTGTCGGTCCTTGGTTTGCCTCAAAATATTCGAATCCAAAGAAGCATGCTTTTATCCTTTAATTATACAAAACATATCAGAATGCCACGTTTTTGATCTGCTGTCTACCTTTATCCATGTGTGAAGACAAGATCCTCTCCAAGCTGTTTGACATATCTTGAACCATAGTAACTCTGGTTACTTTATAACAAAAAAGTTTAGGATTCGAATATGAGCTTCTGCCACCAGTTTCTTCCTTGCTGAAAGTTGATAGCTTTAGATGATCCCTTGAAGATATTCCCTTTTTCAAAATTTCCACTTGTATTTCCAAATCGGTTGACTGAAATTAGATTGTGTAGCTACAGCAGTGTCGTAGCGCGCTACGAAACTGTTGTGTAATCACAAAACACAGCTTTAACCTCAAAAACTTACTGTCTTGAGCTTCTTTGATATTGGAATGTCCCTTTCAACCGCCTTGAAGCTATTCAAAATTGCTGTGTGATTTCCTTAAGGAAAGCTTTCCTACTGGCTTAGCTGCATCTGCAAATCTTCAATTTGTCTTTTCATATTTTGTGATTCAAACTCTAACACCTTTGAACATGGTTTAACTGCTTTCTTGTAGTCTTTCAATTTAAGACAGCACGCTGCATGATTCAGGTTCTATTTTAATCAGGGCAATAAGCAGAATGTATATGGCCCTGCTTGAACTTTGCTCTTGCCACACCAGCCAGTGAATACACATGCCCTGCCTCAGCAGCATCTTCAAACCAATTTTGCGCCTCCCTGTACTGTTGCCTTTCTAGCATCACACAACCCAGTTGATGCAATACAAGTGCTTTCTGCCTATGAGAAGTGGCACATTCTCTCAATCTTTCTAAAAGTTGCACTGTGGTGTCTGACTTCATGTCATCCTCCATGGCTACTTGACTTAAAAATGAGTACAAAGCAAACGATGAATGCCCAATCATTGCCAGTCTTTTCCTGCCTTCCGATTTACATAATAAGCTTGCAACCTGTGGATGGTGTAAAGACCTTGGAAGATCCCTGAGAAAAAACTGTAGGTAGGAAGCAACCAGCAATTCTGCATTCTCCTCGAGACCATACTCAATAAAAATCACTGCATCATTCACATTTAGAACCAGGGCTGCCAGCTATGAAATGATTCCCTTGAAACTGGAACACTAAATAACACAGCAAAAATCCTGATATATAATAAGATATGCAACTGATGGCTCAAATGTCAACAAGATTTGCTCAGCAGATGGATTGGAAACAGCGGAAAATATTGTTTGCTCTATTTTCATATCAAAAGGTTGGTACTGCTCTCCTGTTAAAGAAGAAACAGGACATTCAAAAATATTTCCACTTCTTAGATCTCGACGCTGTATTTCTGGTAGCAACTCAATACATACGCTTCATTAGTGATACCATACAAGTCACCATAAACCAAAGAGTCACGATTGGGAAGCCTCTCCAAAGCAAAAGCCGGAAGATGAGGAAGGCGAAAGCATGTTGCTGAATCATAAAGATCCTCACCAGCAACCATTATAGTTTGTCCCTCAGAAATATAAACTGCTGGATTACGACCCGCCCTTAGAGCTCCTACAGGACTCCAACTGAACTTATAGCCCAATGGATTATTTGCATCAGCAGGTGATGGAAGGCCTCCACAGTATGAGACAAAAGACTTGATCTTTCCTCCTCTGAAATGAGCTTGATTGATCATTTTCATTGCCATCATATGATCTATTCCTGGGTCCAATCCCATTTCACATAGAATCGTCACTCCAGCACTTTTAGCTCTTTCATTTGCATCTGACATGTTCTTATCGACATAGCTTGCCGTGACAAGATGCTTTTTTAACTCAATGCATGCATGTGCAATTTGCGTGTGACAACTGGCAGGTAATAAGCTTATCACAACATCTACCTCAGATATATATTGTAGAAGATGGTCTTTATCAGCTATATCAAGCTCGACTGCTATTGTATTAGGAATCCCTTCAATTACCTTTTGAGCATCCTGCAGATATAAAGATGCCACAATAACTTGAACATCATTAACTGCTTCTCTGCTGGTTTCTCTAATTCCAGAAATTTGAGACTCCAAAAAATTGCATCCATTCTGTTGTAGGGAAAAGTATCCGACTCGGATGACCCTATCCCACTCTAAGGGTGACAGTTCCTTAGCAACAACTGTAAAACAAACTACTTAAGGTTTACTTCTTTATGAAAGCAAAAGAGAATGGAGAAAGCACTAACCGTTGCCTTGCGCTTAATGTCGAATCCAAACTCTTCTCTTTGGCCGCTTGCTCCTAGCTCCTTGTCCTTTTGCTCACTCAGCTACAATGAGATCCTGCAAAATAACAAAGAAGGAAACTACAAGAGGCATGCAATCATAACTGGTTCATGGATTAGTGTAAACCAAACATGCAATCATCACAATATATAATTGAAACAAGAGCACATAGAAGAACCTCAATATCTTTTATTAATGAAGAAATAAAGGTTCTGAGAGTATTACAACCATTGAAGGCTCCAACCCAGTAACACCTCCCAACAGAAGGAATTGCTCTTCTTCACCTCTCTCAAACAATCACCCAATAACTCAATAATGAAACCAACAGCATATCATTACTTTGCACAAAATTCTAGCCTCCTGAGCTCATAGGAGAGAGCTCAATATATAGATGAATTGAGAAAGGATGAGTCAGCTTGCAACTGATGTGTAGCTGCCTTGTGTCCTCTCTCTCTTCAGTTAATCTTTAGTTGATCTTCAATTGTTGAGTCCATTTGGTGAACCTTGCTTCCACTTGGAGAAACAAAGCCTCTGACTCATCACAAGGCGAAATCCCTGATCCAAGTGTCATTTTTGGAAGATTCCAAAGCAATGACTCACTGTGCCACTTGTCCCTTCTCGCTCAGCGCAGGTGGCCTTTGTCCCACTTGCTTTGCAACGCAGGTACACCATGGAGCAACTGAGTTTCAGCGCAGAAACCTAGTGGAGCACCTGCTTTGATTTCAGGATTGCTTGTTTTTGAGTGTTTTCAGGTGGAGAACTGATCTGAGAGCTGTTGGTTTGCTGACCTTGTTCCTCTAGGGGTAGGAACATCATGTTTAGGGAACTTTGGATCCCTTGGATTATTGACAATTCATGCTTGTTGCTGTAAGGCACAAAATTGTCTATAACAGATGCCCCCTAAAGTATGAGGTCGTTTATCGGGTGAAATGCTTTATTGAGAGGATCCGAAGTTCATTCAATCTGCTGAGAAGTGTCCTGTAATAAGATACAATACAATACATTATTTTTCATACATTTTTCATGATCTAGCTGAGGCGGGCATTCCCATGCTCAGCTTTCTAAATACATTTTGGTACATAGAACAAACGATTGTCTGATTGTAGACTGATAATTCTCTGCTGAAATTATCATCCTTTGAGAAGGATGATCATCTGCTGTAATGATGTACATATCAAATGTCTTTATGTCCTGAATATATATCGCAGCCCGGATGGATGAAACTAGATCCGGGGTCTTCAATCTCTTCCAATCTTCACTCGATGTACAAGTCGATCCATGTGAGAATTTCTTGAAGTTGAACATGGAAAGACATCGCTTGATTACCGGTCAATGATGTAAACCATTAACAAGTGCGAGAGGAGTCACCGATAAGGATGATGACCCTCAAGGTACGGCAGTACAATCCACATGGTGGGAATAAAGGACTTGGCGTCGACCACCATGCAAAATCTTCTGGTCGAAGGTCATTGATGTATACTTGTCGCCGGAAGTGAGAACCTTGCCATTGAGGCATGCAAGCTTCAAAGTACTGAGGGGGGTGTTCCTAGATCAACTCCTTGGATAATGAGCTGATGTCAACAAGGAGCGATCCGTCAAAGGAGGGCCTTAATGAATCCCACATCAGTGACACGGAACGGAGCTAGTGATTGTGATGAGGTGAAAACAAACTGTGATGTATGATTCAGGGTGGCGGTCATGAAGTGGATGAAGGATAATGTATGGCAGTGGGTGGAACATGGTTGACTCTTTACAGAACCACATCTCTTGAACATATAACGACACTGATGTGATGGATTGGTAGCATTACCCCAATTGTGGATGGTGTGGCGAGGACCATGGTTATGAGACCGGTGAATGAAACAACCCAACCCGATGTGATACGGAGGACAAAGTGTCATGTTCAAGAGCGACTTGCTACCATTAATGCTGTGAGGTTGTCCCCATTTTTCCCCAGTCATTGCTGACCAGTACCTCTTTATTTTTGTCAAGCTTGAGGAGGATAACATATGCTTGTTCTATAACCTGCCCTTCGGGCAAGCCCATCGCTATGTTTTAACGAGCCTAGCGATAGGGAAACTCGTTCTCGTCTAAAGACAAGTTTGTCACTATTTAATCATTTTAACGAGTCTAACGACAAAGAAAACTCGGTCCTTTTCATTTTTAGAGAGTCTGAAAAGGTACGAAAAGTTAACTCCAAAATTCCTTTTTCGTCTTCTAATCCCTTAAGTCCGAAAAAGTATAAAACAATACAGAAGGGATGAATTTTCGATTTCTTTAACGAGCTGAACAAAACAAGCGCTCGATCTTTTTGTGTAATAATCCCTCAGGTCCAAAAAGATTAAAATCTAGAGGAGGGATAGCTCTTCTTGTCCTTTAACGAGCTGGAAGGCCAAAACTCGGCAAACTTTTCATATTTTACGAGTCGGTGAAAAGAGCTCAAAGAAGACTCGTCTTTTGAGGAACGAGTGATGAACAGGGATAGCAGCAGATTCCAGGTACAGGTTGGAATTCTCCAATCACGACAGTGTCACAAGGATGGCTAAGTGAAATCACTCTTCGCAGTTGTTCCTCAAAATGGGTAAACAAACATATGGAGGTGAACGATTGGCCAAATGAACGGATGGAGGTGATGGCATATAAACACGACCAAGGGCTTTTAATATGGCTTTCAAAGGTTACATTTCTCCAGGTTATTTACCGGTTCATTTTTTCTGGATGAGCTTGAACTATAGGGAAAGATTGCTCACAACTTGTGTTTATTTTTTAACGAGCATGAACTCTGTACAAAACTGCTTGATTGTTGCGTTTATTTTTTAACGAGCATGAACATTGCTAAAACTGCTCGATCTTGGTGCCCCCAGCATAAAAATGCGGATGAGGCATATGTCCTCTAATTCTTAAGGGGACATTTCATTTTTTAATGAGGTTGACATCGTAAAGAACTATCCTCTTTACTCTTTATTTCATTTTTTAAATGAGGTTGACTTGAGATAGGAACTATCCTCGAAACTTTTAGATCCATTAAAAATAGAAGGCTTCATATTCCGTTGCACCCATCTCCGTAAGATTACTTGGTGGTGGTGGGGCAAAAGTGCCCATTAAAGAAGGGCCTTTTAGGAAAATTACTCCGATATATTAGAGAGGATGATTGCCCCCATGGATCGTTGGAATGCTTCTTGTATTGGATGGTGGCACAGCTTCTGTCGAAGTTGTTGTCGAACTGCCTGATCGACCTTTTCTCTTGCCATCCAACAACTGTTAATTCCCATGGTTTTTGTTTAATGTTGAAATTAAAGCATCATCTTGGCGCTTAAAGCTTGACAACATCATAACTTGTGATGGGGAAGCATTTCCACTATCAACCAGATTTTGACTTGGGTCGGGAAAAGGATCAGTCAACACAGCTGGAGTATGCGGATTCTTTACGAATCTTTTAAACTCAGCTTTGTACGGGCAATCTGCTGTCCAATGATCATCGTCACATATGTGACATCTCCTAGGTGTTTTCTCCTTTCTACGAGGAGTTTTTCGAGGAGGTGACTTTCTTTGATCTTTCTTCCCTTCGTTTTGATTCTTCTTGCTTCCTGGTTGATTGGTTTCTTTGCCCTTACCTGTCGATACGGCATTTACTTCCGAAGCAAGAACTTCTTGATGCGCATTTTGATTCGAATCCTTACGGGCCTTCTTTTGATTGGTCCTTTTCGGATTCGTGTTTGCCGTGCCAATCACGCCATCGCCGGCATGGGAGTCACTGTTTGATTTAGGAGGGGGAGGGATTGAAAACTCTGGTCTAGGGGCGTCTGGTATTTTGTCATAGAGCATGCCGGACTGAGTATATACTAAATCCAAGTATTGTGCACGAGCGATAACTTGCTCTTCTATTACGACTCCTCCCTTTGCTACATCTTCCGTTATAGCCGGAAGTAATGACTTTATAAACCACTCAGCTAAAAGCTGATCAGGAACGTATGTTTTAACCATTCTTCGTCGACGTCGCCACTCCTGTATATGATCTGATATATGAGTTGCGGTTGTCTGTTTGAAGTTAGTCAATATTTCTGTTCCCGTTTCATACCTTATTGGTAATTGAAAGTGGGTCAAGAATGTCGTGGCAAGGGAGCCAAAATTGTTGAACGAAGCTCTAGGTAATTCTATATACCATTTTGCCGCTGGACCTGTCAATTTGCTTTGAAAGAGGCGAAGCCTTATCGAATCGTCATTCAAAGTGTTCGATGAACACCATAGATGAAATGTCATCACATGATTCGATGGGTCTTCACCTGGATTTCCATTGAATTTAGGAATGTCGGATGGAAGTTTGTGCGGAATCACTGGCCACCAAGGGGCATAAGCAATTGGATCGTTTGTTAACCGATGTAAATCAGGCAAATCTAAAGTCGCCACGAATGGTAGCTGCTGGTTCAAGTTAGGTGAAGCGTAACCAGGATACGATGGAATCGCCTGAACAGTCGGTCTTTGCATACCAGCATAATGGAGTTGATGTTGGTATGATGAATACGGTTGATGGACTTGACCACTATAAAGTGGTTGATTTTGACCATTTTGAATATATGGTTGTCCAGTATTCGCAAATATTTGCTGTTCAGAACCTTGGTACACTTCTTGGAATTGCGGCTGTTGGTATTGCATTATCCACGGTTGCGACACCATGGGTTGTTGCGCTACACTAACCATTGGACCAAGATGTGGGGTAGTTGTACCCAACTGTACTTGTGTTGCCCCACCAGTAGGTGATTGTCGTTGGGTCGCAGGGTCAAGGGGCTGTTGCATGAGAACCTGAGCAAGAGGTTGACATCCAACAGGCATTGTTTGAACTTGCGACACGGTCACAATAGCCGGTGTAGTTGGGATGTTTGTCACAGGTACACACTGTTGCATAGAATATACAACTCTCGGTGGCTGGGATAGCATAGGTACCCAACTACTCGTTGCAATTCCGCCATAACTTGAATAAGGTTGAGAACTCCCGTATGGGTACCCTCCCGGAGGGGGTAATGAAAGGGCATACTGCCCCCCATACGGTAGCAACCTAGAACTCAAGGCAATTGATTGTCCTGGAGGACTGGATGGCCTAATTAGATTCCCAAAAGGGTCAATTTGATGAGTCTCACCATGAGAGTTACCAGACATTACTCCGGAACAAACAGGAACAGACCATACTGTCGAGATAGTCTCTTGGTGGACTCCTTCTAGCGACTGAGAGCTAGTTGGGACAGATGGTATGCCGGCGAACATTGTTGGATTTGCAGGAGGTAATTATGCCGTCGCCGTGCCATTCGACACAGTCCTAGATGTCGACGGTTGTTCAGTCATTTTTAGTCTATCCAATTGATCACCTAGTGATTCTACAGGAACTTCCACTGGTGATGGACAAACTTCTGTTGTAGCAGGAAATAGAGTGACCCCTACTCCAAATTGAATTGGAGTGGATACTTGCGGTTCTTCTATAATTTCCTCTATCGCAATCAGACCAGGTGGAAGAGGAAGACCGTCAGGTCCGTAAAAGATTTCCGGTGCCGAAGAAGGGGTTGTATCGACAGCGACAGATGTTTGAGGGACAAAACTCTCTGGACCGGTTACAAATGGAACTGGTTCAGTCATACAAGTATTTGCCCCCAGACTAGGATCAGTATTACTGTCCCTCTGTGGCGGTTGAACTTCTTCTATGGAGGCAGGGTTTCCAAAAATGTTTGGAGTGACCAGAATCTCAGATGTTGTTGGAACACTTGTTCTAACTTTTAAAGGAGATTTTGAACTGGTTCGACGAGCTCGCTTTGTCCGGATTGTTTTCGATTCCGGAGACAAAGACGGTTGACTCGCAAGCCTCCGAGAACGACGGATATTCAATTGACTTTCTTCCACGATTGCGGATTACTCGATCAACTAAAATATAAAGGGGGGAAAATTTGTGTTTCCGATTTGAATGAATTTTATTAGACGCTTTTAAACATAACTTTGCTTTTTCATGTTTTAAGAGTCAAGAAAAAGCTAAAGATGACTCTAGTCTCCTTCGATGTATTAACGAGCCCGAAGTGACAAATGCTCGGTTGGACCTTTTCAGTTATAGAGTTTGAAAAAGGCCAAAAGAAACTGCTCTGGAGATCTAGGCAGAGGGTGTGCCAAACCTTTCGCGAAACCACAGAATACATTTTACGGTACGGGTGGTCGATCTTCGTGAATGCTGTGTTCACTGCATCGCGATCAGTAGGGCAGCTGACACGGCTTCCTATGGATAAAAGATAATTGCCTATAGGGGTCTCCCAATATATACGCGACGGTACGTGGGAGCACAAGTCCGTATTAGTGCCACCGACTCTCAGGAGGAATCACCCACCTTCGTAGAGATCGACAGTCACTATGTTTAACGACGCCGGAACACGTCTCTACCTAGACCTCTAGATGTTTGCGTTATGTTTCAAATGCGTTGTTAGGTTCATTCAGTATATTTTAAGTTGATCTTTTCAAAGTTTTCCTTTCAAGGTTCACCACGAGATGTATATGACAAATTCCTAAATGCAGCCTAAGATGAGAAGCAAGCTTTTTCAAATCTTTTTGACTGATGAAAATCTTAACTACTAAGGGAGAAGAAAGGCAAATTCTTTTCACACAGTTCATACAGCACAAACTAATGCACTTTCTCCTAAATCATCATGCAAACTTTTTCAAATGCAAAATGCACAATGCATGTATTTTCTTTTCCCTTTCTTAGTGTGGATGGATTACAAAAAGAAAGTGGTTATATAACTTTGATTTCGATTTAGAGCGAAAACAAACAAGTTTGTCCAAAATCAAAAGACACCTTAAGATTCACTTGCTTAATCACTGGAAATACATGAAATCAAACCATACTGACGAAAGTAAAATGACTAATCAGCTATGGACAGCAAACAAGCTAACTCTTTAGACCAGCAAAATGCCTAACACAGGTTCAGATCTAAGAGGCCAAAAGCAAGACTAGTTTACTCTTCGTTATGGGAAATTGTAAATGAGTAAGAAATACAAAGAACAAGTACAATTTCGTTATATAACAGAGGCAGAATGATGGCAAGTAATATTGGTTTCAAAACAGGCACAAGACTGACACCTAGCAGCAAAACTAAGTGAAAACAGGCAAGAGAAAGGAGGAAACCCCAAATGCACTAGGTAAATTTGGGCCAATGCAGGCTCTGCACAGCCAAACTGGCTCTCAGCGCAGGTAGCCCCTTCGGGACCTGCGTTGCAAAGTAGGTAGCCTGTGTACTACCTGCTTTGGAAAACGAGAATTGCGTTTTCACAGTTTCCGGGTCATAATTTTCTCAAAAATGCACGGTTTTTGCTCAAATCAGAAGCAATCAGTCAAGCACACTCAAACGGATGATTAAGAAGGTGCAAAGCTATCACTAAGAGCTTACAAGGATCCTTGTAGATCAGCTCTTCAAATCATGAATTTGCTCAGAAAATGAGCAAGAGTAGCTGCCCTCTACTTCGCTTTTGATATAGTCAAAAGCTTTTCGATTTGGTACTCTTTTGTTCAGGAAATGAATAGCAAAATACTAAAAACACAATCAAATGGATACGATCCCCAGTGGAGTCGCCAGTTTGTTGTAGGGAAAAGTATCCGACTCGGATGACCCTATCCCACTCTAAGGGTGACAGTTCCTTAGCAACAACTGTAAAACAAACTACTTAAGGTTTACTTCTTTATGAAAGCAAAAGAGAATGGAGAAAGCACTGACCGTTGCTTTGCGCTTAATGTCGAATCCAAACTCTTCTCTTTGGCCGCTTGCTCCTAGCTCCTTGTCCTTTTGCTCGCTCAGCTACAATGAGATCCTGCAAAATAACAAAGAAGGAAACTACAAGAGGCATGCAATCATAACTGGTTCATGGATTAGTGTAAACCAAACATGCAATCATCACAATATATAATTGAAACAAGAGCACATAGAAGAACCTCAATAGCTTTTATTAATGAAGAAATAAAGGTTCTGAGAGTATTACAACCATTGAGGGCTCCAACCCAGCAACACCTCCCAGCAGAAAGAATTGCTCTTCTTCACCTCTCTCAAACAATCACCCAATAACTCAATAATGAAACCAACAGCATATCATTACTTTGCACAAAATTCCAGCCTCCTGAGCTCATAGGAGAGAGCTCAATATATAGATGAATTGAGAAAGGATGAGTCAACTTGCAACTGATGTGTAGCTGCCTTGTGTCCTCTCTCTCTTCAGTTAATCTTTAGTTGATCTTCAGTTCTTTAGTCCACTTGGTGAACCTTAGTTCCACTTGGAGAAACAAAGCCTCTGACTCATCACAAGGCGAAATCCCTGATCCAAGTGTCATTTTTGGAAGATTCCAAAGCAATGACTCACTGTGCCACTTGTCCCTTCTCGCTCAGCGCAGGTGGCCTTTGTCCCACTTGCTTTGCAACGCAGGTACACCATGGAGCAACTGAGTTTCAGCGCAGAGACCTAGTGGAGCACCTGCTTTGATTTCAGGATTGCTTGTTTTTGAGTGTTTTCAGGTGGAGAACTGATCTGAGAGCTGTTGGTTTGCTGACCTTGTTCCTCTAGGGGTAGGAACATCATGTTTAGGGAACTTTGGATCCCTTGGATTATTGACAATTCATGCTTGTTGCTGTAAGGCACAAAATTGTCTATAACACATTCAAAGCTAAGAATTCAATTTTTTAAATCCACCGCGTTCTCCATTCACACGCAATTTCAATTCTCTCGTCCATTTTCTTATCAATACTTTGGGATATAGATTGTTTTTCGAAGTCGCAAAGCCTTTTATGAATCTGATATGCTTCATGGTAGCAACATCGCTGGATGAAAAACACAACTAGAAGATTTCCAGTAAAAGATGAAGTATCTTGAACAGTTCTATCTAAAAGGAACTTTTGCAAGAACTTTTCCTCATTGCTTTCATCTAAGTTGCCACCTGAAAGTTGTATATCAAGTGGAGAAGCATCTGTTACTGTTGGCAATGTCAAAACATCCTCATTGGTATTTTCACTCCAATCTTCTTCTCTAAATGGAGCCCCATGTTGCTCCCCATTTTTCGGACCTCGGCCACTCTTCTCATATAGTTTGAGGATTACATAGGAGTCCTGAACAACATCGGAATGTCTCAGTTGTTTATCTTCAAGCCTGTACTCATGCATAACCCAATTGGTCCGTATACCAGAAGGAGCACGCCCGGTGTAGAATATTAAAGTCAGATTTGGCCTTCAATTGATCCTACCTTGACCAGTACATTGGATGATTTTAAGGCCCCATGAATGATACCATGGGAATGCAAATACTCCACTCCTCTGGCTATTTGAAGCATAATATCTATTGCCCTTGCAAGTGAAACTGGGATTCTCTCGCGAGGAGAAGAACTCTCGTTGATGAATCTACGAAGATCCTTATGCATCAATTCTGTCACCAGACAACACTCACTTCTGTCTTTATCTATAAACGAGCTTAATGCCTGCAAAAGATTTGGGTGCAGAAGCTTAGACATTGCAGAGACCTCATGAAGAAATATTTCCACATTGGTAAACATATGCCTCATTGCAAAATTCTCTCCCATCTAGATAATCTCTTTGACTTCACCAAAGCTTCCACTTCCAATTCTTCTCTTCACATGCAAGTCTTTGCAGGAAACCTTTAATAGACAACCTTTAGGAAATAGATCTTTTTCAGTATCTTGTATTGGAGTTTGATCACCAGGAAACCTTTATTTTCTTTTAGGTAATCAGATAAGTACTGGATGCAAAGTAAGAAATAAAAATGAGGCTATGCAGAACTTGCATTAGCACAACAAATGATTCCGATCTGTGTTCCAAAGCCAATATGACTAGCAGGTGCTCCTGCAAGCTGTGCAATGAAAATACTTGATTAAATGATCTCCCTGTCCATTCCAAAAATATCGAATCATTTACTCTGCGCTGTTCTATTATTTGTAGAAAACCCACCATGACATGATCCTTGAATGAAAAAACCTGTTTCCAACATGAACCAGTGTAACAGAATATGCCGACCTCAAATTTGCCTAGTCTTGAAAATAAAACAATTGAACTCCCAAGGCTTGATGCCGAGCTCTTGTCAAACGATACAATAATGCACCTTGGAGCCTGTCAAGGACATTTTTACAGTTGATATCGCTGAGCAGGCTTTCTTCACATGCATCCTTCAAATCACCGATGTCATATTTATCTGCTGCTCGAAGCAGAGCCAACCTGTGTGTGTAAAACTCATTAGGAGTAAGACATCCATATATATATATAGCTCAAAACAGCCTTGCATGCATCAATGGATATGTCATCGATATTAATTGTCGATGATTCCTTTTCCTTCAAGTCATGAGCAAACATACTTTCAAAGACAGGTGATCTAGCAGCTAGAATAGCCCGGTGAGCACCAATGCTCCCATCGGAAGCATTTATAGTCACATCTGCATGTAATCTGTTGATGGATTTGGATGGATATGACAGCTGTGAAAGATCTGTTGATGGATTTGGATGGATATGACAACTGTGAAAGAATGGCTATGGATTCGGACAAATCCCCAATCTCGTAGCGCAGCCAGTGCAAAATATGAATTATGCGCTACGAAACCACCTAAAACATGTTGCGCTGCGAAACTGCTAAAAAGGATTTATGTGCCTTTGGCAAACAATCGAACTGATGTGAACAATTTAGAACTTTTTCTTGAGTGATAACAGTGCCTCCACTTGGGATAGTGTGCTCCTTTAGTACACTAAGAACTCGTAGGTCCAGTGCTTTATTTTTTTTTATTACAAACGAAAATTTGCTTGACAAACATCCATTTCCAGTGTCTTGGGCCTTCACCTTGGGCTTAAGCTTGATGATCACTGTAGGAGAAATAAATCTACCACTACTGAAAAAAAAAAAAAAAAATGCTCAGTCAACCTTGAGCTTATTTTCATTTTCCTACCTACCTACCCTAACAATTCAAACTTCTTTCAGCTCAATCAATGTGAAATTTCCAATGTAGCCAATCATTTGTCTTATCTGATATTTGCGTTTTTTGACTGCATCGGAGTTCAGAGCCACAATGATATTGTGATGACCATTGCCACTGGAATTGCCTCTGATCTTCATAGAAAAACTGAAACACTGGAGAGTAAAACTCTTCCATGTAATCAGCTATAGGATCCCAGAATACATGATCAGCTTGATGGTTCTCGTAACTTTCTGGTTGTGCAAACTGATCTTCAAAAACAGTGTACAGTTCCTCAATCATGAAATAGAAAGGAAGCAACACTCTCTCCTTATGTTCTGCCATAGAAAGCCTATGAAAATAATGATCATGATTATGAAGACTATATGCCTGAATTTGACCTTGTAAACCTTCAATGTCTTTCTCAATGTCCTCAGCAACTTCATCCAAAAAAATCATCTTATTCTCTGCCTTACACTCAAATGATTTTAGATACGAGGATAAGGACAAAGAAAAATTTTCATTTGTTTCTCCATTACTATGATCATTATTCCATTGTTTGAAACCTTGAACTGAAGGAGATTTTGCCACCAACTCTGATCTATCTATCCATTCCTCCAAAACCATAAACCAAAAGTCTTCAAATGACTTAATGGATTTGGCAGGAAAGCTTTCAATCCACTGTTTGCATTTCCCTTGAAATGAATCATAGAACATCATAATGCAAACATTCTCATGTTTAACTCTAAGAAGCTCAGTAAAATCACAAAAATCTGATATATGCTTCAAAGTTAAACTCAAATCCTCTCCGTTGAATTTTGGACCATTCCTTAGAAAATATCCATCCTTGGGAAAATGATTTGGGAAACCATGAATTCCTGAAAAATTTATGCATGCATACCTTGAAATAAGAATGGTAGCATCTGGGTCCTTCATAACTCCAGTGGAATCACCATGAATGTATGAATTTTGAATTCTTCAACAATGGAGTCGCCAAGGTAGATTGCAGCCTCGAACACCTTCTGAGCTCTTGCTACCTTCAGAAGTTCAGCTTCATGTTTTCGGGAAAGAATAATCTTCAGGCTCCCGACAGACGCACCAAAATGTTATCTCAAATATAGCATGCTGATAACCCTTTAATAAATCTGAAGGCTCTTCTTCTGATTTTATCATGCTGGACTCATCATGTTCTTCCTTAGTTAAGAAAATTCCTGAATCTTCTTCATCAAAGCAATGGATAGATTCCTCAGGGACTTTAGGTTCTTCTTCTTCATCCACCAAGTTTTGTTGGAAAGGGGGTCTCACTGGAGGATCTGCCTGCTGATTTCTGTTGTCTCTTGGCCTTTGCTGATTCTGAGGCCTTCTGAATTGAGGGTTCCTAAATTGAGGTTCTTGCTGTGCTTGGGGAACAGAAGTATTCCCAAGAGCTAATCGGTCCATCAATTTCTCCACGGTTTTCATCATTGTTTCAAACGTGTCTTCTGACTAAGGCTTAGCCTCCTTAGCCTGAGAGGGCTCTCTCAAAGGGTTATTGATTTTGACTATTAAAAAATAAGAGGGCTAACTCTTGTGAAATATCAGTGACAAATATGAAGGTTGGACAAACATTACATAAGTTTCCATTGGGCCTATGGAGTCAATAAAACCTCAGCAAATAATGATACAACCTTTACATAGAAGTTAGGGCATGTGGCATTTAAATGTTCAAAACACAACTCTTATAAAACCATAGTTCATGAATGTGTACAGGAAATCAAAGCAGCATAAGTGAATTCTGAGTGATTACACATCTATGCAACTGTAAAATAAATCAAGGATAAAGTAAAACCACACATCTTGAACATAGAAACACTTTATGAATCCTGAGAAGAAAAGAAGTTCTATTATATTACTGAATTCTGTCTTTCTACATAAGCCAAAACAATACTCTCTTATAAAATTTTCCAACCCTCATTTCCTTGTTGTTTCAGCTATATATAGAGTTTTTATTCTAACTAATCGAGATTCCTCCTCCAGCATGAGGGGAACTCGAAGTCTATTTCTAATGACACCTATTCACCTTTAAACTAACTAATAAAAGCAACTGACTACTAATTGACAGCTCTGGAATCCTAAAACAATTAAGATTCTAATTCTACTAGATCTTCTAGACTTCTAAATCAAATAGGACTCTAATTCCATAACAGCCTTGGTCTACAATCATTTTCATTCTCTGACATCTGGTTCCCTTATGGCGGTGGCTGTGATGGGTCTTCAAGGCTCCATGTTTGTCTTCAATGTCCAATACCCTGAAATATAGGAAACTGCCCCTGTTTGTCGGTCCTTGGCTTGCCTCAAAATATTCGAATCCAAAGAAGCATGCTTTTATCCTTTAATTATACAAAACATATGAGAATGCCACGTTTTTGATCTGCTGTCTACCTTTATCTATGTGTGAAGACAAGATCCTCTCCAAGCTGTTTGACATATCTTGAACCATAGTAACTCTGGTTACTTTATAACAAAAAAGTTTAGGTTTCGAATATGAGCTTCTGCCACCTGTTTCTTCCTTGCTGAAAGTTGATAGCTTTAGATGATCCCTTGAAGATATTCCATTTTTCAAAATTTCCACTTGTATTTCAAAATCGGTTGACTAAAATTAGATTGTGTAGCTACAGCAGTTTCGTAGCGCGCTACGAAACTGCTGTGTAATCACAAAACACAGCTTTAACCTCAAAAACTTATTGTCTTGAGCTTCTTTGATATTGGAATGTCCCTTTCAACCACCTTGAAGCTATTCAAAATTGTTGTGTGATTTCCTTAAGGAAAGTTTTCCTACTGGCTTAGCTGCATCTGCAAATTTTCAGTTTGTCTTTTCATATTTTGTGATTCAAACTCTAACACCTTTGAACATGGTTTAACTGCTTACTTGTAGTCTTTCAATTCAAGACATCACGCTGCATGATTCAGGTTTTATTTTAATCAGGGCAATAAGCAGAATGTATATGGACCTGCTTGAATTTTGCTCTTGCCACACCAACCAGTGGATACACATGCCCTGCCTCAGCAGCATCTTCAAACCAATTTTGTGCTTCCCTGTACTGTTGCCTTTCTAGCATCAGACAACCCAGTTGATGCAATACAAGTGCTTTCTGCCTATGAGAAGTGGCACATTCTCTCAATTTTTCTAAAAACTGCACTGTGGTTTCTGACTTCATGTCATCCTCCATGGCTACTTGACTTAAAAATGAGTACAAAGAAAACGATGAATGCCCAATCATTGCGAGTCTTTTCCTGCCTTCCGGTTTACATAATAAGCTTGCAATTTGTGGATGGTGTAAAGACCTTGGAAGATCCCTGAGAAAAAACTGTAGGTAGGAAGAAACCAGCAATTCTGCATTCTCCTCGAGACCATACTCAATAAAAATCACTGCATCATTCACATTTAGAACCAGGGCTGCCAGCTATGAAATGATTCCCTTGAAACTGGAACACTAAATAACACAGCAAAAATCCTGATATATAATAAGATATGCAACTGATGGCTCAAATGTCAACAAGATTTGCTCAGCAGATGGATTGGAAACAACGGAAAATATTGTTTGCTCTATTTTCATATCAAAAGGTTGGTACTGCTCTCCTATTAAAGAAGAAACAGGACATTCAAAAATATTTCCACTTCTTAGATCTCGACGCTGTATTTCTGGTAGCAACTCAATACATACGCTTCATTAGTGATATCATACAAGTCACCACAAACCAAAGAGTCACGATGGGAAGCCTCTCCAAAGCAAAAGCCGGAAGATGAGGAAGGTGAAAGCATGTTGCTGAATCATAAAGATCCTCACCAGCAACCATTATAGTTTGTCCCTCAGAAATATAAACTGCTGGATTACGACCCGCCCTTAGAGCTCCCGCAGGATTCCAACTGAACTTATAGCCTAATGGATTATTTGCATCAGCAGGTGATGGAAGGCCTCCACAGTATGAGACAAAAGACTTGATCTTTCCTCCTCTGAAATGAGCTTGATTGATCATTTTCATTGCCATCATATGATCTATTCCTGGGTCCAATCCCATTTCACATAGAATCGTCACTCCAACACTTTTAGCTCTTTCAGTTGCATCTGACATGTTCTTATCGACATAGCTTGCTGCATCAAGATGCTTTTTTTTAACTCAATGCATGCATGTGCAATTTGCGTGTGACAACTGGCAGGTAATAAGCTTATCACAACATCTACCTCAGATATATATTGTAGAAGATGGTCTTTATCAGCTATATCAAGCTTGACTGCTGTTGTATTAGGAATCCCTTCAATTACCTTTTGAGCATCCTGCAGATATAAACATGCCACAATAACTTGAACATCATTAACTGCTTCTCTGCTGGTTTCTCTAATTCCAGAAATTTGAGACTCCAAAAAATTGCATCCATTCAAAGCTAAGAATTCAATTTTTTAAATCCATCGCGTTCTCCATTCACACGCAATTTCAATTCTCTCGACCATTTTCTTATCAATACTTTGGGATATAGATTGTTTTTCCAAGTCGCAAAGCCTTTTATGAATCTGATATGCTTCAGGGTAGCGACATCACTGGATGAAAAACACAACTAGAAGATTTCCAGTAAAAGATGAAGTATCTTGAACAGTGGCACTTTTGCAAGAACTTTTCCTCATTGCTTTCATCTAAGTTGCCACCTGAAAGTTGTATAGCAAGTGGAGAAGCATCTGTTACTGTTGGCAATGTCAAAACATCCTCATTGGTATTTTCACTCCAATCTTCTTCTCTAAATGGAGCCCCATGTTGCTCCCCATTTTTCGGATCTGGGCCACTCTTCTCATATAGTTTGAGGATTACATAGGAGTCCTGAACAACATTGGAATGTCTCAGTTGTTTATCTTCAAGCCTGTACTCATGCATAACCCAATTTGTCCGTATACCAGAAGGAGCATGCCCGGTGTAGAATATTAAAGTCAGATTTGGCCTTCAATTGATCCTACCTTGACCAGTACATTGGATGATTTTAAGGCCCCATGAATGATACCATGGGAATGCAAATACTCCACTCCTCTGGCTATTTGAAGCATAATATCTATTGCCCTTGGAAGTGAAAATGGGATTCTCTTGCGAGGAGAAGAATTCTCGTTGATGAAGCTACGAAGATCCTTATGCATCAATTCTGTCACCAGACAACACTCACTTCTGTCTTTATCTATAAACGAGCTTAATGCTTGCAAAAGATTTGGGTGCAGAAGCTTAGACATTGCAGAGACCTCATGAAGAAATATTTCCACATTGGTAAACATATGCTTCATTGCAAAATTCTCTCCCATACAGATAATCTCTTTGACTTCACCAAAGCTTCCACTTCCAATTCTTCTCTTCACATGCAAGTCTTTGCAGGAAACCTTTAATAGACAACCTTTAGGAAATAGATCTTTTTCAGTATCTTGTATTGGAGTTTGATCACCAGGAAACCTTTATTTTCTTTTAGGTAATCGGATAAGTACTGGATGCAAAGTAAGAAATAAAAACGAGGCTATGCAGAACTTGCATTAGCACAGCAAATGATTCCGATCTGCGTTCCAAAGCCAATATGACTAGCAGGTGCTCCTGCAAGCTGTGCAATGAAAATACTTGATTAAATGACCTGCCTGTCCATTCCAAAAATATCGAATCATTTACTCTGCGCTGTTCTATTATTTGTAGAAAACCCACCATGACATGATCCTTGAATGAAAAAACCTGTTTCCAACATGAACCAGTGTAACAGAATATGCCGACCTCAAATTTGCCTAGTCTTGAAAATAAAACAATTGAACTCCCAAGGCCTGATGCCGAGCTCTTGTCAAACGATACAATAATGCACCTTGGAGCCTGTCAAGGACATTTTTATAGTTGATATCGCTAAGCATGCTTTCTTCACATGCATCCTTCAAATCACCAATGTCATATATATCTGCTGCTCGAAGCAGAGCCAACCTGTGTGTGTAAAACTCATTAGGAGTAAGACATCCATATATATATAGATCGAAATAGCCTTGCATGCATTAATGGATATGTCATCGATATTAATTGTCGATGATTCCTTTTCCTTCAAGTCATGAGCAAACATACTTTCAAAGACAAGTGATCTAGCAGCTAGAATAGCCCGGTGAGCACCAATGCTCCCATCGGAAGCATTTATAGTCACATCTGCATGTAATCTGTTGATGGATTTGGATGGATATGACAGCTGTGAAAGATCTGTTGATGGATTTGGATGGATATGACAGCTGTGAAAGAATGGCTATGGATTCGGACAAATCCCCAATCTCGTAGCGCAGCCAGTGCAAAATATGAATTATGCGCTACGAAACCACCTAAAACATGTTGCACTGCGAAATTGCTAAAAAGGATTTATGTGCCTTTGGAAAACAATCGAACTGATGTGAACAATTTAGAACTTTTTCTTGAGTGATAACACCCCCAAAACGAGACATTGATTTTACCATTAAATTAAATCATGGAGCCACGGTAATATATAAAGCTCGTTACAACATGAGTGTACCTGAGTTAACAGAGCTTAATATGCAGTTAGATGAATTGCTTGATAAAGGGTATATTCATCATAGTGGATTACCCTAGGGAGCTCTAGTATTGTTTATAAGAAAGAATGATGACAATCTGAGATTGTGCATTGACTATAGATAACATAATAAATTAACCATCAATAATAAGTACCCCCTACCTCGACTTGACGATCTTTTTTATCAAGTCAAGGGTGCAACACCTTTCTCTATGATTGATTTATGGTCATGATACAACCACATTTTGGTAAAGGAAGAAGACATTTTGAGATGACTTTTAGAACTTGTTATGGCCATTACGAGTTTGTAGTCTTACCTTTTGGGCTAACTAACGCACCGACGACATTCATGAGTTTGATGCATGTCATATTTCATCCTTTTTTTGATAAATTTGTTATGATCTTTATAGATGATATACTGATTTATTCGAAAAATTTAGAAGAACATAAGGAGCACTTGTGTACGTTGGTGCAAGTATTATGAGACCATCAATTATATGGAAAATTTAATAAATGTGACTTTTATAAAAATCAGATTTAGTACTTGGGACACATCACTTCAGCCGAGGGAATAAATGTTGACCCTGAAAAGATTAGAACCATTATGGAGTGGCCTATGCCCAAAAATTTAGCTAATATATGATGTTTTATGGGTTTAGTGGGGTATTACAGATATTTTATTGAGGAATTCTCTTAGATCGCGTATCCCATCACCTGCTTACAAAAGAAGCGAAAAGTTTTTAAGTCTACTAGCTAATTTCAGTAATGTTTTGAACAATTAAAACACCTATTAACTATTGCCCCTATACTAAATATTGTCAACCGAAATGAGGAATTCATGGTTTGCACAGAAGTGTGTCAAGAAGGGGTGGGGGAAATACTAACTCAAGAGGGGAAAGTAATAGCATATGAGTCAAAAAATTTGAAGGATCATAAGCAAAGATATACGACATATGATTTGGAATTAATTGTCGTATTCCACCCATTAAAAATCTTTTAGGCAAAAGATTTATGTTAATGATTGATCATTATAGTCTAACAAGTTATTTTAAAAAGCCTAATTTAAATGCCCATCAAGCAAGATGGAATGCTTTTCTTAACGAATTTGAATTTGACATCAAACATTTAAAAGGAAATGAAAATTGTGTTGCGGATGCACTAAGTAGAAGAATATATTGTGTTTATGAACTGCATTATAATAAAATATAATTTAAATTTCTGGAGCAAATTAAAGAAGCTTCCCAAAGAGAACTTCAACATAATTTTTTTATGGCAACAATCTCAGCAAGATGGTAGCCAAGAAAAACAATCAGACTAAAGTATTAATGAGGATCAATTATTAAATTTTAGGAAAAGAATATATGTTCCCAACCAGATTTTAGTTAGGAAACTAATTCTGCACAAATTTCATAGGATTCCTTACACTGCCCATCCCAAATATCAGAAAATGTTTTCAGCAATTAAATAAGATTATTTTTGGCCAGGGATACGTAGGGATATTGCAAAATATTTGACAAGATGTTTAGAATGTCAGCAAGTAAAAGTTGAACATCTACATCTTGTTGTTCTTCTTCAACCAATGCCTATACCTGAATGGAAGTGGGAAATAATCACACTTGAATTTATCACTGGATTACCCATATCTAAAAAGAACAATGATTCAATCATGGTGATTGTGGATAAACTCAGTAAAACAACTCATTGGATTCCATCACAATCTACCTTAAAAATAGTTAAAATTGTTGATATTTTCATGAAAGAAGTATTCCACTTGCATGAAATTCTGATCTGGATCTTGGGAGAGCCCCAAGATCTTAAGAATTGTCACATAAAGAAAAGAACAAAAAAATAACCCAAACCAGAAAAGTAAATCATGAAGCAACTTTTATTAGATTAGAAAATGATAATTGCAACTACATTTGGTTGGACAATTTGTCCTCTTACAAAAAGAGGCTTGTTATTTATAACATTTTTTAGTTACATTACCATGGGTAAATACCATGGGTGGATTTCCATTTGGATCATTCCTCCTTGCTTAGGAAGAAATGGTCCCCATTGCGTGAAGTTCCCTCGAGAGATGCTTTTGTCGAAGATGAGTTATGGATGACCAAGTGTTGTCGAAAACAAGTGTTTTGCGCGGTTGACCAATAATCAAGGCTTTGTGGATGAACCATAACCATGATTCACGAAGATCCAAGGATAGAGATATTGAAGCGAACAAAGTTTGCACTTCCTGTTAACTACTCCAAAAAACTTGGAATATAAATATATCCATTGAGATACAAGAATATATATATTAGAAACTATGAATAAGATGATGATACAAATGAGAGTAAGGGTCTTGTATATATCTCTCGATAAGAACCATTTCACGAGAGGTCATGTCTCCTTAGACATGCGTCTTTGTTTAACTAATTATTAATTAACTAATCATTATTACAATTATTTATATTTATATTATTTATATACTTTATTTGTAACAGATACCTTGTAATGCTTGTGAGCCAACTGTGATATTGACAGTGTCTGGCAAAGAAAATGGATCTCACTGGTAAGGGTTTTGCATGGTTGACCCATACCCATGATGAACGAAGAGACAAGGATAGAGATACCTTGTAATGATGGTGAGTCAACTGTGAGGTGGATAGTGTGTAGTCAAGAAAATTGAATTCACTGGCAAAGAGTTGTGTGTGGTTGACCCATAACTATAATGAACGAGGGTTCAAGGATAGAGATACCCTATAATGAACCTTGATATCACTTGTCACTATATTCGGTAGAAATGCAGTGGCTTATCTTTGTATATTCTCACTATCCAATGAGATGTTGTAAAGGGTTCCTCCAAATACTCAAGTTTCAAAATTTTTATTCCCTCAACAACAAAGGTGAAGAAACAATTAACATACCGCTTTTCATTTCCTTTGTTGGATCCATTCTTGAAGATGATGGGAGGCTTTGTTTCACCATTTTTAACATGGGGTAGTGGTGTAAGTTGCTTACCTTGTTTTGATTGACTATTAGCTACATAGGAATAAAAGCCCATGCTAACTATAGCAATTAATATTCCTAAGATACTCCACAAACTAAATGGATCATGAAGTAAAATGTTTCCAAATGCAGGAACCAAGCAAGTCTTCAAGTGTCCCCAAGCTTCATATGTAATGGAAGATGTCTTCACAATCATAAGAAATGTCCTCTAGTTGACAATCACAAAGATCAACTAGGATAAGAAAAATAAAACATGAGGCATATACCTAGTTGCAACCATATTTGAGTTTGTCAAAAACCCGTCAATGAAGGGACAAAGTAGTTGCTTGATATAAAATTTGAATCTTTTACAGATCATGTTTGTCATAATTTGTGCAATTCATGTGCAGAGGCACAGGAAAGGATAAAATATCTCTTTCTCTCTAAGGCCAAGCTTAGGAATTTTATCACATAATTCTACTTCCACTACTGCTTTCTTCAAATTCCCAATGAGCACACCAAGTTTCTTCATAAGATGGGTATCTTGCTCACTCTTGAAAGCCCGCAACTTTGTTCGAAGAACCTTTTTAGCCCCAAGATAATCCTTCAGAAAGGGTTGAACATCATTCTTGGATTTTTATTCATGGTGTATCGCTTCTCAAAGGTGTTGATGATCGTGAAGATGTCATTGTTGGTCAGGCTGTAGTCCAAGTTTCCAATGTGAAAGGTAGATCTCAAATGAACTAGGTCATCACTACCTCATTTCTATAGTTGGGATTGGTTTTCCGCCATAATTCGAAACCTTGATCTTTCATTTCTTGAGCATCTTGTTGTCGACGTTGTTTCCAGAGAGCAAAAAACAGTACAAGGCGTCTAGGTGGTTGTTCTTCAGCATCGGTGCTACCACAACTTCGTTAGGCACTGCCATCCCACTGAACTGGAGAGTGCTCGAGAGTTTGGAGTCACAATCTGAGATAATGTATCCATTCAATTTCCAAGCACCTCTAATGGTGGTTGTGACAAGATTCCTATCGGTGCCGATGGGGGCATCATTCACCTGATTGTAGGAGCACATCACGCTGGCCACATTCCCATTCATCAAACAACTTTTGAATGGTGGATCATACGTGTCCTCCAGATCTTGTAGCATAACGATGGCATTCAATGTGTAACTCTCAACCCCATGCCAGTTGTCCATGTCATAGGCCGTGTAATGTTTGTAGCAGGCCACCACCCTCAACTGTTAGGGTCACCACCATTGGTTTGTTGGAGACCTTGGATGTAGTTGGTGGCATACAAGTTGGTGACATGCGGGTCCACACCGAGGGTCTCCTGCCTTCTCCCCCATCTCAGGTCATAGGAAAATATTCATGTTTCAACGCTAGAATGTCATCACTACCTATTCCTCATTGTGGATAGCCCACACCTCTGTTAATACCACCAAACTGATCACTTTCCATAAAGGAGTATTGAAAAGCAATGATGATAATAACTTGTGGAAAACTAGTAGCTCCAAGAATTGGGCCTTGAAAGTTTGTTCTAGGACCTAAGTTGGACATGGCATGCAAAGCCTCAGACCACCATTCATAACTAGGAATCCCTAGGCTGGGATTGGTGGTGGCGACATCCTTCAACTGCTGCAATTTATCCTGCAAAGTAAGACATCCAATGAGATTCACTTTGTTTGCAATTTGCAGCGAGGTGTTACAGAATGGAAATTTGTTTTTCCCAGTGCTAGGATCATAGGGGAAGGGAGAAGTTGAATGAACTAAGAATGATTTTCCATTCAGAACAATCCCTATCCAAATACAAATCAATACGATAAATACATTATCAATGAATCCCGATTGTAGAATTTGAAGGACTTTTCTTTGATCCTCTTTGATTCCCCATTGTCATTGTCTCCCTGTTCTATGAGTGTTGGAAGGTGGTTCCTACACCTTAGGAGAGGATGTTGCTAGTGGTGGTGATGTTGTGTTAGAGGACCTAGGTCTAGCAGCATGCATTGTAGACTTGGTGGATGTGGGCGTTGGAGCAGTTTCTAATGCCACACCCTTATCACCAAGCACTGATTTTATCTCAGAAGTAGCAATGAAAAAACATAATATATAAATAAGACATTCCATTCCATTAACACCTCCATCACGATGGTATTTATGGTGGTGACAAGGATAATGTAACATGGTTGTGTGGTGAAGAAGAGTATCACAACATAGGCTACTACTAATCTTTTCTTTGAGTGAGTGTGGGTACACTTTGGGATCCCACAATCCATTATCTCAGATTAGGACAACAGGTTCGTAAGTGCATTTTGGTTAAGTCTTTGATCAATGCTTGATACCAAAATCACTAAGTCTACAACATTCCACCCCAAAACTGATGACCAAATAGAGGTCATCAACATGATTATCGTACATATTCTATGCATGTACAACTTGAAGCATCCATGCACATGGGATGAAAGCATATCAGGCAGATGTGACCATACCATTTGCAGTAGATCACGCAGATTTGACTCATGTCTAGTTCAAGGCAAACAGGGCTAACAACTTCATTGAGCGCACTCAACACATCTGCCAGTAGGTCAATGATATATTGGATAGAGCCAATGCTAAGTACAAGTAGTGCCACAATGAACATCAAGTGTCATACAAGTTCCAGGTGGGCGATAAAATTTGGCTACATTTGCAGAAGGAGCCCCTCACTAGACCCCACTACAAGTTTCTCCCGCTTTGATATGGACCTTACACCATCAAAAAGGCTATAGGGGACAATTCTTTTGAGCTCATCATCTCACCGTTCCTTGGTTTTCACCTAGTGTTCAATGTAGACCACCTTCGACCATACTTTCCACAATTGTTGGAAACATTTGACATTGTAAAACAACTCACAACAGCAAAGCTAAATGCTGACTACATGGAATAGGCCACAACTTATTGGCTCATGGACGCTCAGATCAAGAACGCTCACCAACAGAGGATATATCTATATCGAGTTTTAAAAGCAAGCCAACTCCTTCACCAGGACATGTTCAACATGAACTAGGTTCAACAAAAATTTCCTCACCTCATGGAGGTTGTGCACGTAATGGGCACCATTGCTTCCTAAGGAGGGAGGACTGATCTAGATTGATATGGGTGTCCACCCACCTATTCTGCCTATACCTCCATTATGTTTGATAGGTTTCGTTGTTTATTTCAACATTTACTATTGTTAGTTGTTTTTCGGGTCTTGAACTTATAGAGCAATTTTGACCCCGTAAATGACGTTTTTGTGAGGTCTGCAATAGGCCCATTTCCTACTGTAAATCGTATAATAATCAGAGATACCTTTCCAATAAGGTAGTGTATGCACCAAATGGAGATAATATGACCAAGTTATGGCCCTAAGAAGTTGGCTACCCAACTAACCCTAATGGGGCCTAAAAAATCTTGGTGGTCCATCTCTTAGGGCTATGGTTTTGGTTGTTTAGGGTTTTCCCTTGTTTTACAATAACAAATAGGCCCTTTAGCCTCATTGTAACATAGTTCAAAGGCATGTGTCCGCCACATTTCTTCTCAGAGATAAGTTACCATTGCCCAAGCTAGTTTATTTCCATTTTGTTTGTAAGAATATTTCAGTATTCTCATATTAATGAAATGAAGTGTTATTTCTATTACATCTCTGTATTTATGGTTAGATCTATAATTTGTTGCATTCATGTTTAAGTTCAGATCAAATCATTTGTTTCTTTCCTGTTTAAGTTCATATCAAATCACCCAACGAAAGAGAGTGCACCTCCAAGATCCAACAAACTTCAAAAAGTTACCACATCGAACTCATGTAGAGAAACAAATCCAAACCAATTTTCTAAATTAAATCTAGCACTAATCATCATAATACGAAAACTAAATTTCAAGGATAGTGCTAGCTACAAACAATCCAAGCTTAGATCTACAAAATTCAAATCTTGTTTTGGGTAGAGCCTTGGTGAAAATATAGGCTATATTGTCTTATGTAGAGAAATACTCCACATACATCTACTTCATGCCAATGAGGTCTCTGATAAAATGGTATATGGTATCAATGTGTTTAATAAACTTCTCATGAAACAATGAATTGTTCCTCAACTTTAATTAGGACAAATCATAACAAAAGGGGAATGTAGGAATGTTCTCCATCACTCTGAGCACAGACAACAATTTTTGAAGCCATACTGATTAATAACTCCCAGTAGAAATAGCAACATACTCAACCTCTATAGAAGATAAAGCAACACATGTTATTTTCTTAGTACAAGAAACTATTCCATAACCTAAGGAGAAGCAATAACCTGTAGTGGAATTTCTAGAATTTAAATCTTTGGCCCAATTTGCATCAGTAAACCCATGAAGACAAACATCCTTGTCTCTTTCATACACAAATCCATAAGAAATGGTCCCACTCAAATAACAAAGGACTCTTTCACCTTCCTACCATTAGACCTTTTTTGGTGTAAGTAGTGGCCCTCTAAGAGTGGAGTCTGATGCTAGAGGATTAGGTGGACTATACAAAGCACCCCTTTAAAGGGGTTCATATTTGGACTTCTCCTTGTGCAGTTAAGATCTTTGGTCATCCTTGGAGTAGGTTCCTCCATTCTAATTGTAGGGTATTTCGTCTAGGTATTTAAAAATCCTTAAATATGTATGGAGAAAGGTGGATTAGGTTTATTTTGAGGATTCTTTGTGAGATTGGTGTTCATATGCCAATCAATACAAGTATCTTTGAGATCATACGAGACACATTTCCTGATTATACTTTCCTTGAAGTCATGGTATATGAACGAAATAATATGAGTCTCTTGACTTTTACCTATCCTTTCCTGTAGCTCCTTGATCACCTAAGGAAATTTTTTGCATGACCTTAGCACATCCATGTCCATGACAATTAAAGAGAAAAAGTTACAATGGATATAACTTACTCAATACTCATTGGAAGTATAATATATCATAATCAAATGGGTCAAAATCCTCTTTCGAGTGGTGATATTTTGATGGAAAATTTAGGCCCCTCTCAAAAGTAATGAGTCTTACAGTTATGAAATTGTCATGAAGAAACCCTAAAATTGTTTATTTTAAATTAGTGATACTTTGACCTCTTAATATTCAATCAAGGCAACATTTAACTCAGATATATTGTGCAAATAATTTAGGCATACAACTTGTTTCCATGAATTCATCCTAAAAAGATACAAAGATTTATTTAAATTGTGTGGCCATCAGATTTTCCTTAGAAAAACAAATAATAATCCACAAACTAGAAAAAAGTTGCCCCACTTTGATTGAAGAAAGGGCTTTCACATTGCATGTTAAATACCAAAATATATTTAAAAATAAAATTGCACACAATAGATCCAAGAATATTATAGAAATTCTCTTGTATTAATATCTAACCCTTAAGCTAGGGAAATACCTTACAACTTGATTCCTTTTATGGAAGTAGTACACTTATGTTCACCTCTTTGTAACAAATTCCTAACTACTTAGTGGACCTTTTTTAATGAAGTCACAATACCTTTATTCAACACTAACTACCATAGTGGACCTTATCTAGTAATATAGTGGACCTATTCCACCGTACATTGATGATCTCCATTGTTATCATTCTAATATCATTCCCTTTAGGTACACTACATTTCGATCTATGCTTGCACCCTTGCAAGCATACTAATTGACATGAATTTGGTCCATGCCTTATAGGGGAAATCCTGTCAAATGTTAGTGAAGCTATCTAGAAAAAAAGAAAAGAAAAGAAAAAAGAACAAAACAAAACAAAACAAAAGAACAAAAACAAACAAAAACAAACAAACAAACAGACAAACCCTTCAAATACTTATGGTGTTTGGAACTAATCACATGCCTATTTATTATTTTATGTGATTTTTTGGGGACCGCCTCTATAAATATTAATAAAAAAGGTCCATAAAAAATATAAAACTTATTGCCAAAAAAAATGCAAACTTGAGGCACCATAGCATTTCTTAAAATGACTTTAATAGTGATCTTATGATGACAAGAGAATCCTCACACATTTGAGGAAAATATTAATTAGGATATGACATTACAACATTTGGGGTCTCATATGGAATATCTCTCATTCAACTAGTTCATGTTAAAAATAATCATTATTTAGTTTAGAGTTTTTGTTTTTGTTAATTCTCTATTTTTGCATGTTAACTTTAGTGCATGTTCATATGATAACTTTGTTATATGTTATCGCTATTATTTTGCATATTTTAATTATGCCTTGCATAATATAAATCGATTTCTTGTGTTTCTCAACTTTGTATGTTGGTTAGAATTATTAACATGTTGAAAAATGCAACAAGAAATTCTCAATTTGGTTGTTTCCTTAATTAATTTGAGAAAAATAGAATTTCCACATTATCAAATAACTTGGGTGCAGTTAACTGAGGTGACATGGCTCTTGCCACTCATCTAGCTAAGTAAATTCCAATTAGAGGAGTTAGAGTTTAGTTAAGCATGTGTGATTGCTAATTTGTAACAATCAAGGTCATTTTTTTCAAGTTGTTTTCAGTTAATCCAACTATTGGAGGAACTAGTGGAAGGTCAATTGTTCAGTGGGACTTCAATCAAACTCAGTAATCATCCAATTAATTGATTGATCAACTAAAAATAGCTAGTGCATGCAGAGACTTCGAGTTCCCCAACTGTGGTGGAGATTACAAGGCAGTGTAACATCAGTTGTAGACTAGTTTTGAGTGTACAGGTGTTGCATTTGAGAG
The DNA here is from genome assembly GCA_031772625.1 of Pinus tabuliformis. Classification (NCBI taxonomy): domain Eukaryota; kingdom Viridiplantae; phylum Streptophyta; class Pinopsida; order Pinales; family Pinaceae; genus Pinus; species Pinus tabuliformis. The sequence continues at coordinate 397,835,677 of CM062818.1, read as the reverse complement.
TACAAATGTTGCATGATTTCAGATGATCAACCTTGGGAATTATGCAATCAATTTGATTAATTTCCTAAATAATAGGGTCCTGATTTCTCAAGGAAATACGGGCTCAAGCACATGTAGAAATTAACTATTGACTAAGTCTAGGTCATATCTTCTCAGCGAGTAGAGAGATAAGTTATTCACTTGCAGGTTGTACTCAGAGCAAGCAAGTAATTGCAATTAATCTTTATTCATCAGATTAATGTAGCATTCATAAGGGTTTTTTAATAGTTTCTTTCCCCTAGAAAAATAGTGCATCCATGTGTGTTATTTCTTATTGCATGTTTTTTATTGTGGTTCTAAATTGCGAATTATTCCACATAGTAGTAGATTAGGATTGTGTCTTGTCATTTAGATAAAAATTTCATGAGCAACTGAAATTGTACACCATAATTTCTACATGGTATCAGAGTAGGATTCACATTAGAGAACGAATTTTGAAGTTGTTTCTCAAGAGAATCGAATTTGCAGTTCAGTGTGGCATGATCTCTACAGAGTTGGGAATATGACCTTCAACGGGCTGAGGATAGAGTATACCTTGGAAGGTAGTTGTAATTTCATTGCATGGAAGGATCACATGGAGGTAGTATTGGATGAAAATGGATTGTTGGAATAAATCAAGACATACGTTGCAAAACCATAAACATATGGTGCCCAAAGGCTTGCTCAGTGGAAGAAAGATGTAGCCAATGCGATGAGAGTAATCTTGGAAGGACTATGGGATCACATTGTCTCAAAAATCTCCACAGGAAAGAAACTCCTTTGACACTATGAAAAGAACTGACATAATTGTTCGAGAATAGTAGTGAACATAGGAGGATGACGCTAAAGGAGAAGCTTTGAAATATTAAGATGCAGAAGAATGAAACTATTCTATAGTATGTAAGTAAGTTCACACAATTTCTTGATTAACTTGGCGAGTTTGGTGTTAATGTTGCAGAAGATGACTTGGTAAGCCTTTCCCTTCTAGGCCTTCCCAAGAATTGACATAGCTACCAAGATTCAGTGAATGGGAGGGAGAAACTACCAAATTGGGAACACTTATGGTTTGATTTGGTACGGGAGGAATAAGGTGGAATAGGAGAGATGGGACTTCATATAGGGAAAGGATGAAGAAAAATTTTCATTGGTTGGAAAGGGAAAGAAGGGAAAAGGGAATAAATCTCAATCCAAACTCGAATCCAGTCAAGGGGCCAAGAAGAAATATTTGTCCAGAATTAAATGCTTCCATTGTCATGAATTCAGACACTATGCCACAAAGTGTCCACATAAAAATGAGAGAAAGAGGACCTTAGGAGGAGGAGAAGGTGAAGCTTTCGTTTCATAGTTCAAGCTTGACTTTACCATTATCACATGCATGGTAAGAACAGAGATGGGGAGCATGTGGTACTTGGACTCGTGTGCATCAATCCACATGACAGGGTGTAGAGAGTTTTTCAGTGACCTGGAGGAGAAAGATTTTAAATGCACATCAAGTTGGGGGATGATGAAAGGTACAACATGACTAAGATTGGTATAGTCATTTTTCAAAAAGGGATTCAGTCTCCCCTCTTAGGTTCAAGGATGTCATGTTCATTCCAAGCCTAAAGAAAAATATCATTTCCTTTGCAGATTTGAAAGACCATAGTTATGATGTGATCGTTAGAAGAGGAAAAGGATTCTTAAGACACATAGACATGGGATAAGTGAAGTAGATCATTTTTGTGTGAAGAACCTACATAAGATATGTGTGGAAGACTGCGTTGCATTAGTCACTAAGGTGGAGAAAGCACAAAGTCATGATATCGGTGAACTTTGGCACACAAGACTTGGCCATTTGAATCATGGCGCCTTGAATATTATGTATCAAATAAACACTGGCCTCCCTAAATAAGCACTTGACCAACAAGATCATAAAATCCATAAATAAGCACTGGCCTCCCTAAATGAGCACTTGACCTTCGAGAAGTACATAAAATTCATGATCAGGACAAAAACGCACATGCAATCTTGGAAGGGATCCACTTTGATGAAAGTGGACCTTTCTCGACAGCCTCCATTACCAAACATAAATACTTTTTCATTTTTATTGATGACTTCTCATAGAAGTGTTGGATATTCATCATGAAGAAGAAAGATGAGACATTCTCCAAGTTCGTAGAATTCAAGGCACTGATTGAGAAAGAAATTAGCAACAAGGGGAAGGCTCTCCGGAACGATAATGGAGGTGATTATGTGTCAAATGAATTCAAAAAGTTTTGTGTGAAAGAAGGAATTCAACGAGAGTTGACAACACCCCACAACCCAAAACAAAATGGGGTGGCTGAAAGAAGGAACCATAGCATTATGGGAGCCATCACGGCTATGTTGCATTATCAAGGCCTACCATTATATTGCGGGCAGAGAAATGAGACACAACTGTCTATATACAGAACCAAATTCCTCATTAGATTCTCAGCATAATTACACCGAAGGAGGCTTTCTCGGGGGAAAGTTGGATGTGTCACTCTTCAAGATTTTTGGAGCCTCTTTCTACTACCATGCCTCCAAAGAATCAAGGAAGAAGCTTGAGCCGACAATAGAATTAGGGGTTTTTTTGGGTTCCATAGAAACTCCTCACAACTATTTTGTGTACTTATCATCCATTAGAATGAAAGTTGTGCGAAGGGATGTAAAATTTGATGAGGAGAAAATGATGTGGTGCTCTCTTGAGAAGGAGCTCCAAATCCCACTAGAGGAGGAGATTTTAGCTCCAAAGGAGGAGACTCACAAAGTTTTGGAGTAGCCAAAAATTGAGGAGAAGAGAGTGGATACATCCACTCAAGAAGAACCATCTAGAGAAGGTAGAAAAAGAACCAAGGAAGCTGATAGACTTGTGCAAGATGTGAAGGAGAATGTGGGAGCTCCTTCAAATTTGCGCAGGCAGAGAAGGTCACCTGATCGATACACTAGCTGCATGGCTCTCATGACTAAGCTTGTTAAGACTAAGCCATCCTCTTTGGTGGAATTAGTAGAGAAACCTGTATGGATTGAAACAATGGTGGAGGAATATGAATCCATTGTAAAGAACAGTGTTTGGGAGGTGGTCCCAAGACCAGAAAATAAATTAGTTGTGGGTTCAAGATGGATCTTCAAGGTTAAGTAGGCAGCAAACAGAAGCATATAGAAGTATAAGGCCAAAGTTTTCATCAAGGGATACTCTAGGGTTGAGGTAATTGACTATGAGGAGACCTTTGCTCCTATAGCAAGGTACTTGTCCATTAGATCAATTCTTGCACTAGATATGCAGATGGGGTGGAAGATCCACTAGATGGATGTAAAAAAACATTTCTCAATGGGGTTATCAAGGAGGAGGTGTACATAAAGCACCAGAAGGTTTTCAGACATTTGATCGGGAGTCTCATATGTGCAGACCCAAGTGATCATTGCATGGTCTCAAACATGTATCTCGTGCTTAGTACACCAGGATCGATAGTTATCTCACTGGTTTGGGCTTCACCAAAAGTGAAGCAGATGAAAACCTATATCACATCTTATTAGAATATAAATTGGTTATTATTGTCTTATATGTTGATGATTTGATTTTAACTAGTGATGAGTAGCTGATCAGATCTTGCAAGGAGGACATTGCAAGAGAATTTGAAATGAAGGACATGGGTATCATGCACTACTTCCTTGGGTTGGAAGTATGGAATGACGATGGGGAACTGTTTGTCCCTCAAGGCAAGTATGTAAATGAGATACTACATAATTTCCGCATGGAGAGTTGCAAACCCATGGAGACAACTCTAGTGACCAACTGGAGGAAGGAGGATGCCACTTCATGTCAGGAAGTGGATGCTACTATTTATCGGTAGCTAGTGGGTGTACTAATGTACCTTGTCAACACATGACGAGATATGTGATGTGCATTCAACCAGTTGAGCCAAGCTATGGTTAGTCCAACCAAATTATTTTGGAAGGAAGCTAAGCATGTTTTATGGCACCTCAGAGGCACTACCCAGTTTGGACTATGGTATAAAGAGATAAAGGGAGTGAAGTTGTGTGGCTTCATAGATGCATATTTGGTGAGGATTCCATCAGACTGAAATAATACATTAGGTGGAATTTTTAGTGTTGGTTCTACAACTATTTCATGGTACAACAAGCAAAAAATATTTGTGGCACTCAGCTCGACAGAAGCTGAATACATGGTTGCAAGTCAAGCATCATGTGAGGCAGTATGAGAAATATACTTGTGGGACTATTTGGCTAGATGATGGATCCAACTATGATCTAAAGTTATAATCAAAGTTGCAGCAATCTCTCCAAGAATCATTTATTTCGCGATCAATCCAAGCATATAGATATTTGGTATCACCATTTACGGGATTGTGTGTAGAGGCGGATAATCTTGCTACAATACATTCCAACAGAGGAAAAAGACACTGGCATTTTGACAAAGGCCCTATCAAGAGGGAAGTTTGAGTTCCATAGGTGTAGGATAGAGGTGGTTGATAATTCCTTTCTTGCTGAGAGAGAGTGTTGAAAAATGCAGCAAGAAATTCTCAATTTGATTTTACCTTTGATTAAATTGAGAAAAATTGGATTTCTGTAGCAAGAAATTCTCAATTTGATTTTTCCTTTGATTAAATTGAGAAAATTTGAATTTGCAGATTAGCAGAAAACTTGGATGTAGTTAGCAGAATTGACATGGTTCCTTTCACTCAGTTAGATCAATATATTTGAGTTAGAGGAGTTAGAGTTCAATTAAGCATGTGTGATTGCTAATTTGTAGCAATCAAGGTTAGTTATTACAGGTTGTCTTCACTTAAGCTAGTTCTAACTGTTGGAGGAACTAGTGGAAGGTTAGTTGTTCAATGGGACTTCAGTCACATTTAGTGTTCATCCAGTTAACTGATCAATCAACCCAAAATAGCTAGTGAATGCAGAGAATTCAAGTTCTCCAGCTGTGGTGGAGATTCTAAGGCAGTGTACCATCAGTTGTAGACTAGTAAGTAGTGTACACGAGTTGCATGCAATCAAATGATCAACCTTGGTAATTTCACAATCAATTTGAGGTTTTTCGTAAATAATAGGGGCCTAATTTCATAGGGAATTGTGCAAGGAAATGGGGGCTCAAGTAGAGGTAGAAATTGACTAAGTTTGGGTCAGAGCTTCTCAATGAGCATAGAGATAAGCTATTCACTTTCAAGTTGTGCTCAGAGTGAGAAAGAAATTGCAATACTTCTTTATTCATTAGATTGCAAGAAAATATAAGGGGTGTTAATAGTTTCTTTCCACTGGAAAAATATTGTATGCATGTGTGTTATTTCTTATCACCTGTTTCTGATTGTGGTTCTAAATTGTGAATTGAATTCTGTAGAGAAGTAGAGTAAGATTGTATCTTGTGATTTAGATTAAAATTTCATGAGCAATTGCAATTCTACACCATAATTTCTACATAACAAGCAACATATTCTTTGTGAATGTGTTACATTGCACATCATCTTGGATTTTATTTTGGAAATTATTTTTTTCTTATGTTTTTTTATAAAGATATAATGTATGGTAATATTGTCATGAGGCTATTCAATATGTTGTGATATTTTGTTTCCCATTTTGAATTCATAGATAATAAGACTTACTATTGATATTTATATATAGAATATAACTGAGAAGCATTATCATTTGTGAATATTTATTTATTCCCTTTTAAAGAAGTTTAAAGAAGTTTCTTATGTGAAGGGTGTTTGTTTTCCAATATTGGATTTGATGTGATGGGAGTGGATATGTATTTTGAGGTATTTAAATAAATTTTGAATAGATATAACATGTAGTTTGCTAGTGAGAATTTGTTTATTTATTATGAATCTTACTTTCTCCAAAAATATCAAAATAATTTATATTAATCATAACAAATCTATGTTTTGAATGTTTGAATACTAAACATATATTTTTGTGCTTACTATTGAAAATAGCAACAAGAAATGCTAAAAATAGAAGTGCTAAAAATAGCACTGTTATAAATAGAATTTCGGGATACATTCCACTTTTAGTTAGTCCATGAACTAAAATTGAGAATTAAAATTCGAATTTAATCTTAGCAGTTGTTTGTAAAATAATTAATTAATTCATCTTGAGTTAATTAGTTGTAGGAAATCAAACATGAAGTCTATGTGAAGACATGCAACAATTTCTCCATTGGTTGAGGAAGTTATCCCTTGATTAAGGAGATCAAGATGAGTTGTACTTTGAGTTGTAATTAGTTAGCTCAGTTATCTTAGTTAAGTCCAGTTAGATTAGTTCGAAAAATTTGTGGAACTGATTGTGAGTTTAGTTAGTTAATGCATGCATGCAATTGCTGAACTTCAAATAACTGAATATTCACTCATAAATAACTCATGCATGTCAGTTCAGTTAGAGACCTAGTTGAGATTACATGGTGGGACAATGTACTATTAGTTGCAAGAATATTCCATGGAGGATATCTCTTGCATGCAGACAGAATTCATTCCTTGGAGATTGCACAGTTACTTTTGAGTTTGATGGTTGAACTCCTTGGAGATTGCGCAGTTACTTTTGAGTTTGATGGATTGCATAGTTACTTTTGAGTTTGATGGTTGTGTGATGAGGCCAATTCACACAAGTGGTAGCATTGGACCCCAAAAGAAATTGTGCAAGGAAATAGGAGGGTTGGAGGGTTGGAGGAAGGCATATGTTGTGTCTATTCAGTGCGTGAGTTGTATTATTTGATTGTGTTGAGAGCTAGATGGCTTGTGAACTAAAGCTTTGTGTAATCTCAACATATTTCCACTTGTATGATAATACAAAGATCGGTTTTTAGCTAAGGATTTCCTCAAAGTATTCTTCTGTGTTCATGTGTGATTGCTTTCTCATTCTCAGTTATATGTGTTCTATTTGATCTTGCTCATATTTGATTAAGCTTCTGCAAGTTTGTTGTGCAAGTAGATGTTGTATTTTGCTTTAGTATATTGCATAATCTATTGATCTACAGTGGTAAATTCTACACTTGCTTAAGGATTTCTTAAATAACTTGTTTCATTAACTGTACAATTGTAATATTTATTTCTTTTTCTAATATAATGATTGTCATAGTATTTTGTTTTTGACAATTCTTAATAATATATTTTTTGTGTTGTTTTTGTTTGCATGTGTATGGGTAATGATGCTTTATAATGGAAAGACAAACTTGGTTTATGTTTGGGGGGTTAGTTGAGTTTGTTGATCCCTTTTTCAAAAATACACAATGACTTTTCTTCTCCTTGTTTGAAGTGTTCCATTTTTTTTGCATCACTTTTAATTTCATTATATTCTTTCGATCTTCTATGCCAATAATTTCATTATATTCTTTGTGATCTGCCATGTCATTTTTCTGGGATCATTGTTTGACTGTGATATGAGAATTTAATTGTAATCAATAACTTGTGCCTATAATAATTTATGAAAACTTTTGTTTGGTATCCCAGTTTCAAAGACAATCATGTAAATATTTTAGGTTTTCTTAGAGGCCATTGCTTTTGAGAATGACTCTTTCTTGTATCAAGGTTAATTTGTATGTAGATGTTGTTGTCGCTTCCTCTTGGGTTTGCATATGGCACGTTGAGCTCATAATGAGTATTTCTTGTAATGACTTCAAACCTTGTTAGCTAAGTAAACTAATTTATTACCTATCCTACAACAACAAGGCTCAAGTCATAAACTCAACCAATGGCTTACTGAAATTGTACCTAGATGGAGAGGATAATAAAGTCACTTTAGATTTAACAAATAAATAGACATAGACTTCAATGTCTCCTAGAATAAATAGATATGGAATTTCAAATATAGAAACTATTGAATAAAACCAAGATGAATTATTCTCCACAATCAAGTGAAATGCCAGAATATCCCAATAAATGTTCAATGGAAAAGTTCCTCTGACATAGCCCAATCCACCAGATAAATTATGTTTCAAATAGGCCTAGAATAATTTTTATGCTGCTTAAAAGAAAAGATGTAGTAGTTAAATCTAAATCTATGTTTATGGTGAGTGACATCAAAGTAATTTAAATTTCATATTTGTGTAGGAATTTTGTTAAGATGTGTTTCGTCTTTTTTCAATTCCATATAACATGGATATCAGGACAGAAAGTGCTAATTTTGCTGTCCTAATAAAAGATGTTTTTTTTTTAATTTATGTGGAGATTTTTTTTATTTATATTTTATTTTATTTGAATATTTTTCAGACTTGTTCCATCTTTATAGATTAAATTTTTATTATGAATCATGGATCAAATAAAATTAGACTACTTATATTTGGTCATATAGAATTTGCTGGAAAACAAATCAATGTAAGCAATGCAGAATCACGCAGATTGTGCCTTACATGTAGTAATGAGTAAATGTGATATTAAAGAATTGTCATTGACATATTAGCTGATTGTGCAAAATAGTTGAATCTCCCAAATACTATGTGGCACTTTAGGATTCTGACTATACCATATACCATCCAATTCTAAGCGAATTCTTGCAATTTTTTTTATTGAACAATAAAGTGGAAAAATTATAATTTATCACAGTATCACCATTATTACTTTGAAATGGCGATTGAAAATTTATACTCCAATGCCGAGGAAACAAAAAAAGAATGAAGTTTGAGATCCAAAGAGGCTTCCTTTCCTTCTTGCTTGAACCAGTAGGCCTCTCCTCAGTGAATATAAAAGGCTTCATTTTCCTCTTGCCTGATTTAGTAGGCTTCTCCTCAGCCAATATATGGGCCTCAGATCCTTCTGCGCCATCCAAAAGCGATTGAAAATTTGCTGGCAACCTTCCTATATCATCAAAACCAGTCGAAATGGTATTTGCGTTAACTGCACTGTGTAATATAGTTGAGGAAGGAAGGGGTGAACTAGGTAGAGAAGTTGGTATACTTGCATTGCTAATAGTTTCCAGCAGAGTGGTAAATCGAACAGATTCCAACTGAGTGGTAAGCTGAATAGATTCCAACTGAGTGGCAAACCGAACAACTTCCAATTGAGGTTCAAACACAAACATATTCCAACTGAGGGTTAAACTGAACATATGATGAGGGTAGAAAAGCAAATCATAAGTGCCTTGTCATGGTATTTGACATCATGGAAGGAACCGTGGGAAAAGGGTTGGAAGGCAAAGAAGTATGGTTTTTGTGAACAAGCAAGTCAGAGCTACCAGTTATGGAGGATAGCATACTACAGGAAGGGGATGATACCAAAATGGGATGATAGCATACTATTGTTTGATGATTAGAGAGCTAGGTGCTCTTTTGGTACTTTTAGAAGTACTTTGTGGATGTATTTAGTGAGAGTTAATTCAGTGTGCATGTGGAGTAGCGATCAGCTCTTATGTACTTGTAAAAGTATTGTGATTTAAAAATCATCTAACATTGCACAATTGATTGATAGTTAAAAGTATTTCATTTGACTCACAATATTATGACTAATGCGACTGAATTTGTTTGTCAAAGATTACAGGATTACTTACCATGGAGTGTTGATGGGTTGACCAACCATCATTAAAATACTTACGTGAAAGTTCTCATGATTTTCAAGAGAAGATGGTAAGTAATGGTAAGTTGATATAGAGTTTAGTTTTTGAATTTGAATAAGGGCCAAGTGTTGGAATATATAACTTGCATATTATTGCAGTTATGAATGCTTATGAATATTGATCTTTCTTATGATTATATCATTACTATTTTGTTGTTGTCATTTCTTGGAATGAAAGCTTTGATTTTAAAGAGGAAGGATCACTTTTTGTGTGGTTTAGATGATTATACCATGAGCAAAATCTCAAGTTCTCAACAAGAGATGAACACCGAGGACATTGTTCTTGCTAAGGGGGGGAGTATGTAATATCCCTATCATAAGAAATTGGTGTAAAAGTAATTTTAAATTACGAATTAGTTACAAAACTAATTCTTATTGTTTGTAAAAAATGAAATCAAGGAAGTGTGGATTAGCGCTGAGACCCCAAACATTACGAGATGCCTGGCCGCTATCTCCGGAGTGGGAGGTGGAGGCATGTAGCGGTTGGCCTGGCGGAGAAGTGGTGTTGCCTTTCAGTGATCGATAGATGAGAGTGGGAGGGTATCATTAAACCGTGTTAAACGTGTCTTGGTATGGCTGACGACCAAGTTCCCAAACCCTCTATATGGTGTATTTGGTCCATCCACTTGGCGATTACCACCATGAGATCTATCACCTATTGATGAATCGCTAGATCTATGAACAATCGATGGTGTCAATTGTATAGAGAGGTTAGAGAGCAACTAACCCACCCCCTCGTGGTCCAGTCTCATTCACATGTCAATCTCGTTGGTTTCTTCTTTCTGGTTAGGAGTAAAGGTTTCATGCCCAGAAAGGAATTCTCATTAAAAACCTCTACCATGGTATTCCATGGTCCAAGATCCTTAAGGTGAAAGGGAATTTTGAGAGTTGTCTCTTACCGAAGCATTCACTTCTCACCCTCATCTCCAACGGTTACGCCACTTCTTCAAACCCTCATGCATATAGACATCACGGGGCAGCTCAGTATATTATTCATTCCTCTAGCGGATGGAGAGGGTAACTTTTAGAGAAATGAGAGGAACCCATACTCCTTATATCGAGCATGGAAGGAGGTCTGAGGCTGCGACAGAGCAGGCGCCTTAGGCTCTTGAATGTTGTCAGTGAAGAAAGCAGGCAGTGAGAGTGAGCGAGGGAATCTAAAACTATTGTAAGACACGGTGTTTTTACACCATCAGATAAGTAACTACATTCTTGATAGAGAAGAATAAATTGTTTCTGGATTGTTGGAAAATATTATGTTAATTCATGCAGTTAAAGATTAAATATTTAATATGTTTTCTTGGTGGAGAAAACATGTTAATGCCTGCAGTAAAATACTAAATATTTTATATGTTTTCTTGGTGGAGAAAACATGTTAATGCATGTGGTAAAAGATGATTATTTTTATATGTTTTCTTGGTAAAGAAAATAGGTTAATGCATGTGATAAAAGTTTCTTGAAAAAGATATATACAGTAATTGCATTATGATTCTAGCTAGTTTCTAAATTTCTAGTGAAATGATTATGCATTACATGCATGATTAAGATAGCTAAAGATGTGCTTCTAGGCACACAGATATTCATTTCTAACTTTATTGAAGAAAGAGTATATTATATATATATACATAAATATAGCTTCATTTTAGAAAAGTGTGCATAATTCATGTATGAAGATGAAGGCTTTTATGAGAGTTTCCTTGAAAACTAAAAATATAGGTTCTTTCCTTTAAGGACACTTATGAATAGTGTTCATACAAGAAGCAAAATCAATACTTGTTTCATGAAATGACTATGTCCATTGAAGTAAAAATACTTGTGTTAGGAAAAACACATGTTGCATGCATATAAGGGTAGCTATTGTGACTTGGAAATATGAGTCTCTGTGTACTTAGAGAAAGTGATCATGTTAACCTTCTTGAAAATAATAATCTCTTGAAGAGATTGTCTTGTTAGATGAGTTATGTTGTTTTCTTGATTTTGATGCATAAAGGGTAAGTAAACCTTGTTTTTGTATCTTGTTTTTTATGCGTAAAGATGGATATCTTTAATAATTTCTTGAAAGGGAATCTTGAGAAACCCTCATATAGGAAGATAGAGAAATGAGGATTATAATGACTTTCTTTAGGAAAGAAGTATGTGGTTTGTTGCATGAAATGATGGTAGTATTCTAGTGAAGGGAATATGTGTTGCATACATTAAGGAAGGGCTAATATGATAAGCAATGGTATGAACAAGGAATAGTCATTGTGATATGGAGTTATGTTCTTTGTATGTTAGAGAAACTATGTTGAGTTCTTGAAAAATAACTATGTAAAAAGAACATGTGTGCTTAAGCTTGGAAATAACAATTTATTACATGTATGAAGATATAACGAATGTGTTATACATATTAGTAGAACTAATGAGTTAGAACTCCTAAAGGGAATTATGCATTATTGTAAATAAGCATTGTGGAGGTCAAACAATATTTACTTGGGTGTATGTACTAGTTGAATAGTATTTCATGCTTGCTCATGCATATGACTAGATGTTAAAAGATATCTTTTAGAGGTTGATTATTGATTGATTAATATGGTATCTAATCTTCTTGCCAAAGCTGCTTGATGATAACATTGACAGGAAGTAATGGCGGTTGGAGCCAAAGAAAAGTGATGTTTAATGTTGTGGTAGGAAGAGGATTAACGGTCCATGAAGATGAGTACAAGTTGCGGGATCGTAGATTGCTAGAAAAATCATGCCACAAGGAATGTTACTTGTGGCGGTATGTAAGTAAAAGATTACATGGACACTGTATTAGCTTTCAGCTAGTTATGTGTCAACTTAATGATAATTCATTGTAATAATTTTATAACAATGGTTAAGGGATGGAATCCCTTATAAGCCATTGAGTGAGGGGTGAAATCCCTCACGAGCATTTAATAACAATATTAAACGTTTGCTGGTTTTCACCCTACGGGGTTTCCAGGGTAAATTGGTGTTCAATGGTGGTGTTCAATGGTGTGATTGCCTTTTGTGTCAGTTTGATGATGATGAATCTTTATGTTGATGGTTCTTTATTTGATGGCATAACCATAATGTCCAAGTATGAGACTAATAAATATGGTTAATGAAATCATGAAATGGATGCAAGGATTCATGTGACAGTTTATGTTATTACACTACCACTATGGTGGTTAATGGTTATGCATCTTACTGTTTTTTATTGCAATTTACATGATGTACTAATGAAAATTATATCTAATGGTTAATGAGGAATTGTGGAGTCGTGAATTGGATAATTACTTGTGGTTAATTTGTATAAAAAAAATCTAACTCCCTACTTTAACATGCGAGGTTACCGGGGTATGTGACAGTAAGATTGACAATCACCAGGAGAGAGACCACTCCTCCCAACCTCCCAACTAAGAATGAAGTAATAATGACAATCACGTCCAATTCTCCCCCAAGCCTTTTCAAATCCCATAGCAATTGATAGACAACCACCTAGAAAGGTCCTCAAGAATTCCCCAGCCAGGTCCTCAAGAATTCCCCAGCTGGCTACTTGATTGTCCTCTCCTGCACCTCCTCCAACTAAGTACCAAGTCTCCTCCCTCTTAGACTCTTGGCTCCCTTGTCCCAAGGGAGATTAATTATCTCTAGGGGGAGGAGTAACTATCTCCCTTGTCCCAAGGGAGATTATTTATATCTAGGGAGAGGAGTAACTATCTTCTAGTAAATGAATTTTTTCATCTAGTATATTTTCCCTTTTCGCGCAATTCCAAGACTTGCCATAAACATTTTAAAATAACTTAAAATTAAAGTTTAAGTATTAAATTTTCCCACTGGGCTTTACACTTAGCCCATGATTACAAATTATTTATCTCCATTATCTTGTAACTGTCTTGTAAATGATTTTTTTCATCTAGTATTTTTTCCCTTTTAGCCCATATTCCAAGACTTACCATAACCTTTTTAAAATAACTTAAAATTAATGTTTAAATAATATTTTTTTCCACTCAGGCTTTACACTTAACGCATGATTACCAATTATTTATCTTTAGGGAGAGGAGTAACTATCGTAAATGAAAATTTTCATCTAGTATTTTTTCCCCTTTCGCTTGAATTCCAAGACTTGCCATAACCTTTTTAAAATAACTTAAAATTAAAGTTTAAATATTAAAGATTCCCACTCTGCTTTACACTTAACCCATGGTTACCAATTATTTATCTCTAGGGAGAAGAGTAACGGCTTAGTCTAACAAGGTGGAGGAGTTGCCCAGAGAATTATGGAAATTCTGGTCATATTTAGAGAAAATCTGGCTTTCGTAAATCCAAGTTATAGTTGTTAAACTTCAAAATTTTAGGTGTCCTAGATGTTTTTGATGGTTCTGAATCCATTTCCATCATCAAAAAACATGATTTAAGCACTCCCTCTACAAGATTTTTTGAATTTTTTTTGCCTGGATTCTGGTCACTTTTAGCTGTGCGGGCAATTCCTCCGCCTCATTAAATGACTCCGAAGAGTAACTATCTTATAACTATCTGGTAAATAAAAGTTTTCATCTAGTATTTTTTCCCTTTTTGTGTGAATTCCAAGACTTGCCATAACCTTTTTAAAATAACTTAAAATTAAAGTTTAAATATTAAAGTTTCCCACTAGGCTTTACACATTGTCCATTAATACCAAATTATTTATGTCTAGGGAGAGGAGTAACTATCTTGTAACTATCTTGTAATTGAAAATTTTCATCTAGTATTTCTTCCCTTTTCCCGTGAAAATTTAAATATTAGAGTTTCCCACTTAGCTAGACCATGATTATCAATTATTTATCTGTAGGGGAGGAGTAACTATCTTGTAACTGTCTCGTAAATGAAATTCTTCATCTATTATGTATTTTTTTCTTTTCACGTGAATTCCAAGACTTGCCATAACCTTTTTTAAATAACTTAAAATTAAATTTTAAATATTAAAGTTTCCCACTCCCCTTTGCACATAGCCCATGATTACCAATTATTTATATCTAGGGAGTGGAGTAACTATCTTGTAACTGTCTCGTAAATGTTTTTTTCATCTAGTATTTTTTTCCTTTTCATCTGAATTCCAAGACTTGCCATAAGCTTTTTAACATAACTTAAAATTAAAATTTAAATATTAAAGTTTCCCACTCAGCTTTACACTTAGCCCATGATTACCAATTATTTATCTCTAGGGAGAGGAGTAACTAGATGAAAATTTTCATTTAGTATTGTTTCCCTTTTCACTTGAATTTCAAGACTTTCCATAACCTTTTTAAAATAACTTAAAATTAAAGTTTAAATATTAAAGTTTCATTAGGCTTTACACTTAGCCCTTTACCAAGTTCGTGTAATTAAAATATTCACTTTTCATTTAGGGGTGTTACATTTTAGATTTAAGTAATATATATTTTCTTTTCTCTAGCATAAAAATTACTCTATGGCTATTTAAAACATAATCTATCTAGTGCCTTGGGCTATGTTAGAAGTATTTTTGCATTGAATATTTAATGTGATATTATGAGATTTCACTTGATTGGGGAGAACAATTCATCTTGGTTTTACTCAATGGTTTCTATATTTGTAATTTTAGATATATTGAAGTCTACTTGCATTTATGTGTCAAATCTGAAGTGACTTTATTAACCTCTCCATGTAGGTTTAATTTTAGTAAGTGACTTGTTGTGTTTATGACTTTGAACCTTGTTGTTATAGAATAGGGAATAAATTAATTTACTTAGATAACAAGGTTTGAAGTCATTACAAGAATTGAGCCTAAGTGGAAAGGATAACATCATCTAAATCCAATTGACCACAAAGGTTGAGAACTTGACCTTGATGCAAGAAAGAGTCATTCTCAAAAATAGTGGCCTCTGGAAAAACCTAAAATACTTACATAATATTTACATGATTGTCATTAAAGCTGGGATACCAAACAAAAGTTTTCATAAATGCATTTATTGGCACAAGTGCTCAATGATTACAAGTATAGGCTATCAAAAAATGATCACAGAAAAATGACATAAAAGATCACAAAGAATATAATGAAATTAGAAGTAATGAAAAAGAGGTCAAGACCTAAAATACTCATGTAACCCTCCAAGCATATACCAAGTTTGTCTTTCCATTATAAAGCATCATTACCCATACACACGGAAAAAAAAACAGTAGCAAATTTTTTATTTTTTATTAAGAATTGTTAAAAAAAACTACTATTACAATCATTATATTCGAAAGAGAAATAAATATTAGAAAGAGAAATGAATATTACAAGTGTACAATTAATGAAACAAATTAATCTAACATCTTTAAGCAAGTACACAAATCTATGTTATGCGCAAAACATTGATTCCATTACAATTAAACTAAATTATCCTAATATTTTTGGAGAAAGTAATCATAATAACTAAACAATATTCTCACCAACAAACTACATGTTATATCTATTCACAATTTATTTAAATACATCAATATACATCTCCACTCCATAACAACAAATCCAACATTGGAAAACAAATACCCTTCACATAAGAAATTTCTTTAAAAGGGAATACATAAAAGAAATATTCACTAACGATAATGCTCATCTCCTCACTTGTAGACTATAGATATAAAATATTAATAATAAGCCTTATTCAAATTTATTTAAAAAGAAACAAATAAAATAAATATTTGCAAATGGTAATGGTCCTCACTTGTAGACTAGATATAAAATATCAATAATAAGTCTCGTTCTCTATGAATTCATAATGAGAAACAAAACTCACATATTGAGGAGCCTCATGACAATTTTACCATGTTTCAGTACCTTAAGAATAAGACAAATAATTTCCAAAATAAAATCCAAGATGATATGCAATGTAACACACATTCACAAAGAATATGTTGTTTGCTAGTAATTCTAACCAACATACAAATTTGATAAACATAAGAGACTGATTTAGATTATGCAAGGCATAATTAGAATATGAAAAATAATAGTGATAACATATAATAAGTTAGCATATGAACATGCAAAATTAGATAATTAACAAAAACTCAAAACCAAATAAAGAAGCTACCATTAAAGATTGTTTTTTAATAAAGAAGGTCAAAATAAAGATTATTTTTAATATGAACTCGTTGATTGAGAGATATTCCATTTGAGACCCCAAATGTTATAATGTCATATCCTAGCTTAGTTTTTCCTGAAATGCATGAGGAGTCTCTTGCCATAATAAGATCATTATCAAATCACTATTTGAGTCAATTGAAGACATGATATGGTGCCTCAAGTTTGCATTTTTTTGGAAATACGTTTTACATTTTTTATGAACCTTATTTATTAATTTTTATAGAGGGATTCCCAAAAAAATCACATTAGATAAGAAATAGGTATGTGGCTAAACACCATAAGCATTTGAAGGGTTTGTTTTTGTTTTGTTTCTTTTTCTATTTCTAGATAGCTTCACTAACATTCGATAGAATTTCCCTTAGAAGGCATAGACCAAATTCATATCAATTAGTATGCTTGCAAGGGTGAAAGTATGGATGAAAACGCAGTGTACCTAATGGGAACAATAGTAGAATAATAACAATGGAGTCCATTCAATGTAGGGTGGACTAGATCCACTATATTACTAAATAAGGCCCTCTATGGTAGTTAGTGTTGAATAGATGTATTGTGACCTTGTCAAAAAATGTCCACTAGGTAGTTAGAAGTTTCTCATGATTAGATTTTTCTAAAATTCTCTTGATAATTATAAATAGGGATGGATAGCTCCTTATGGTTTGTGAGAAGATTATTCTAATTGGAGCTTTAGCTCATTAGAAGGTTCCCCACTTGAAGAGGCAAATGAACATAAGTGGACTCCTTCCATGAAATGAATCATATGGTAAGGTATTGCCCTAGCTTAAGGGTTTCATATTAATAAAAGAGAATTTCCATAATATTCTTGGATCTATTATGTGCAATTTTATTTTTAGAGATATATTTTGGTATTTAACATGAAATATGAAAGCCCTTTCCTAAATCAAAGTGGGTTATTATTTTTCTAGTTTGTGGATTATTATTTTCTTTCCAAGGGGAAAATTCATGGCCACAAAATTTAAATATTTTTTTGTAGCTTTTTGGGTTGAATTAATGGAAACAAGTTGTAGGTCTAAATTCCCCACAAAAAATAGTTGAGATAACTGTTGTCTCGATCAAATATCAAGAGGTCATGATATCACTAATTTCAAATCAACAATTTCATGGGTTTTTCATGACAATTGCATAACTGTAGGGCTCATTACTTTTGATAGGGACCTAAAATTTCCATCAAACTATCACCACTGGAAAAAGGATTTTGACCCATTCGATTTGATATATGATATTTTATACCTTCGATGAGTATTAAGTAAGTTATATCCATTGTAAGTTTTGCCCTATAAATCATCATGGACATGGATGCACTGACGGCATACAAAAAAAATTCTTAGGTGATCAAGGAGCTACAGGAAAGGATAGGTAAAAGTCAAGAGACCCATATTATTTCATCCATATACCATGACATCGAAAAAAAATATGACCAGGAAAGATATGTCTTGTATGATCTCAAAGATGCTTGTATTGATTTGTATATGAACATCGATCTGACAAAGAACTCCCAAAATCAACCTAATCCACCTTTCACCATAAAAATCTAAGGATTTTTAAATATTTATATGAAATACCATGGAATTTGAATGGAAGAACCTACTCCAAGGATGACTAAGGGTCTTAACTACACAAGGACAAGTCCAAATGTGAACCCCCTTAAAGGGGTCCTTTGTATAGTCCACCTAATCCTGTAGCATCAAACTCCACTCTTAGGATCACATTTTTCAAAGTCTCAGGGAGATCTGAATTTAAACAGGAATGAAAAAAATTACAAATATAACCATAAATACAGAGATGCAGCAGAAATAACGCTTCCTTTGATTAATATCAAAGAATGAAATATGCTTACAAACTATATGGAAACGAGACTAGCTCGACGATGGTAGATTATCTTTGAGAAGAGATGTGGTGGCTACATGCCTCTAAATTGCATTACAATGTGACTCAAGGGAATTTTATTATTTAACAATAAGAGAAAACCCTACAAAACCAAAATCATAACCAGAGGAGATGTAACACCCAGATTTTATGGGCCCCACTAGGGTTAGTTGGACAACGAACTTCTCAACGTCGTGGCTTGGTCATATTATCTCTGTTTCACGTGCATGATACCCCATTCGAATGATCTCTCCAAGGAATACGACGGAAAAAATGACTTATCAAAAGTTCTTTGTAGTAGATTGCCAAAAAAACATCGTTTAGGGCCTCAAAACGGTTCTTGAAGTTTAGGACCCAAAAAACTGCTAAAAATAGTAAATTGTGCTACAATTAAGGAAACTGAAAAACTAAAACAAACAATGGTGGGGGTCCAAGTGGAATTGGAAGGTGGTCACCGATATCCACCTAGATCATTCCTCCCACAAGTATGGTTGGCCTAATAATACATCACAAGCATCACAGACTTGGAGATCTAGTCCTTGGTGAAGCTACTCGATGGTGTATAGTTGTGGGTGTGGTATGGTCAGTAGTCCCAGCCACTTCACGACCTCTACTGAAATGAGGTCCTTTTGTCTCCCATTGTCAACAATTAATTGTCGTGACGAACCCTTCACCCACATCTGTGAGTGCAAAAGATGCTCCCCCTCTTCTAGATCTTCGGGATCATTCTCCTCGATCTTAGTGGTGGAAAAATTGGTATTAGGCTCCACATAAATTATTTTCTTCCCATTGTCATTCCTCTTTTCGGGTTCTGACTTAGTGTTGGAACATGCATCTGA
The DNA here is from genome assembly GCA_031772625.1 of Pinus tabuliformis. NCBI lineage: Eukaryota > Viridiplantae > Streptophyta > Pinopsida > Pinales > Pinaceae > Pinus > Pinus tabuliformis. The sequence continues at coordinate 397,816,265 of CM062818.1, read as the reverse complement.
TTCTGAAGCCTTCAACTTGGCCACCAGCCACTGCTTGGCTCGACACCTTGTGGAACTCAGACCACTTTCCTGTGTCCTTCTTTGAATTCATGGTGTTTTTCATTTCTTGTGGCTTCAACAGTTGTCTTGGGTCACCTCGCCTTGGCTTTGTCCTTTGTTCTTCGGATTCGCAGATCCAAAATCTCACTTTTTTTGTTTAAACTTCTGCTCGATTTTGAAATCCTATCGGTATGTCATGCCAAGTGAGGATATGTCCAGGAACTCCATCTCATCTCGGATGTACATGTGTAGGTAGTCATGGTATTTGAGTAGAAAATGTCGCTCAAAATCCTTGATACTCAGCTTTGTGCAAACGGTATGAAAAATATTGGTAAACTCTAGCACGTCTTGGTATCTTCCTTACCGCATCATGGTCCACTTTATCTATTTATCCTCATAGCTTCCGAAAGGGTATTACTGCTCCTTGATGGAATCCTAAAATGTATTCCAAGTCGGTGCAACTGAAAACAATGAGGATGTAATTTCATCCTTCTTCTCACAGTAGGTTTCCCACCAGTCCTTGATATAGGGGACTGTTTCGAGAAGAGCGAAAGTAATATTTTCCTGACTAGAAAAATCATGAACATAAGAATACCCTTCTAGCAGATTTAACCATTTATCTATGACATTTGCATCTATCTGACCCTCGAATATGGGGATATCAAAGTTAACTTGTACCTTAAAGGGTGTGGTGTTTCTAGAGTAGTTATTAGATGTGTCACCCCTAGGTAGTCACTAAAGGATCTGGGAAAATTTGTCCATCCTCAAATTCCTTTCTCACTCGAGGGCTTCTTCGAGCTATATTTTGATATTATCTCCTGCCCCCTCGTCTTTCTTTTCATTCACCATGGGAGGCTGTCGAGATTTGTGAGGTTGGTCTTGCAAAGGTTCGACCAGTTCAAGCCCTAACTCCTTATATCCCAACCTCATTGCTTTTAGAAAATTATATACTACAAAGCACTGGGACACATAAAATATATTGTCGAAATATAAACACAGAAAACACAAAATAAAAGAGAGACATAGATATGCGTGTTTCACCCAATTTGGGCTACGTCCACGGAGAAACAACCAATCCTTCCTTTTATATTATCCAGCAAACTGAAGAGATACAACCTACAATAGATCCACTATAATTCCCTCTTCGCTCTCACACAATCTCCTCTCTCTTTCTCACTCAGAATACAGGTATACATAGATGCAATACAATTGCCTCATATATAGTGAGGGGTTTCCTTCTATGGAAAAAACCCTAAATTAAACGTAACTTCTACCGTCAGATCTCCACCTAATGAACGACCCAGATTGACTATGAAATTACAACATTTTACAAGGAAATTTTACATCTATTTTTAGCTTCTAGGGGGCCCCTAAATATCGTTTCCCCCACCCCCTGAACCCCCCTTGCATTGAAAATATTACAAGTGGCTTTGCCACCACATTTTGAATTGGGGTCCAATGTGGTGATACCTATGAATAAAGAAGATAATCAGGCTCCACACCCAACAATCTCCCACTTGGAAACTGATTATAGCAACTCCACTGCTGCTTCATTTTTTGGACAATGAATCCACTTTGGACCTGGTTGTTTCTCATCTTCTTCATCATAATTGAAGACCAATTGAAACTGAGTAGCATCTCAGTTTCTCCCTGGTTACAACTTTTTTTAATATATTTGCATGATTTTGCCTAGTTTGTAACTTTCCATCTTCAACTGTCCATCTTCCAACAATGACCATATGAAATGATACTTGAGTTGTATATGTTTTGTCTTCGAATGAAATGTAGAGTTCTTTGCAAGATGTATGGCACTTTGGCTATCACTGCATAACCTGCCCAACTTCTGCTTCTTACCCAATTCATCTAGAAATGTTTGTAACCAAATCATTTGTTTAATAGCCTCTATAGCATCAACATACTCTAATTCCATTGTTGAGAGTGAAACAACACTTTGCAGTTTGGAAACCCAACAAATAGTTGTTCTGCCTATAGTAATCACATACCCTATTGTGCTCCTCTTGTTATCTCTATCACGTGCCATATTGGCATCAACATATCCTTGTAGAGCAATGTTTGAACCACCGAAGCATAATGCTTGATTTGTGGTACCTCTCAAATACCTGAGAATCCACTTCACCGCCATCCAATGCTCTTTTCCTGGATTGTTCATGTACCTGCTTACAACTCCCAATGCATGTGCAATATTAGGCATTGTGTAGACCATTACATACATTAAGCTTCCAACTAATGATGCATATGGAACTTTAGACATATAAGTCATTTCTTCCTAAGTCATGGAACACACCTCCCTAGTTTGAAATGGCTAGCCAAAGGTATACTAACTGGTTTTGCATTCTGCATATTAAATCTTATAAACACCTTTTCTATGTACTCACTCTGAGACAACGTTAATTTTCGATTCTACCTATCTCTAGATATTCTCATGCCAAGGTTTTTTTTTGAAGCACCCAAATCCTTCATTGAAAATGAGTTTTCCAATTTTATTTTGAACACATTTATTTCCTGCATGTTAGAACCTGCAACAAGCATGTCATCTACATACACTAACAATATAATATAGCTTCCATCATTTTTACTTTTTAGATAAATGCAATGATCAGAGAGACGTCTAGTCTAACTTTGTTCATACATAAACCTGTCAAATGTTAGATACCACTGCCTTGGATCCCGTTTTAAGCCATGCAAGCTCTTCTTCAACCTGAACACTAGTTTCTCCTTCCCTTTTACCTCATATCCTTGTGGCTGTTGCATATATATCTCTTCCTCCAAATCCCCATGGAGAAAGGTTGTCTTTACATCTAGCTGCTCAAGATGAAAATCTTTAGCTGCTACTAGACTTAGAATAGTTCTGATTGAAGTCATTTTCACAATAGGAGAAAATATCTCAAAAAAGTCTATACCCTTTTTCTATGCAAACCCCTTCACCACAAGTCTAGCTTTATACCTTTTTTACCTCCATCTTCTTCCTTCAACCTGTAAACCCATTTATTTTACAATATTGTTTTACCTGTAGGAAACCTGATTAAGTCCCAATTCTAGTTATGTGCTAAGGAGTCCATCTCTTCTTTCATGGCTTGCTCCCACTTCTTCCTGGTTTCTACCTACACTACTTCTTCATAACATTCTAATTCACCAAAACTAGTCAACAATACATAATATAATGAAGGATAGTATCATTCAGGGGATCTACTTATCTTTGTGGATCTTCTAACACCTCTTTCAGGTGTTTTAGTTGCTTGTTTCTATTGTCGTTGTTGTATTTGTTCTTGTTGTTAGATCATTATGATTTCCAATCACCTTCACTTTTTCTGTGATCTCATCAATCACTGTGTATTCTCTATTTTCTTTTCCCTATTTCTTTTCCTACCACTGATCCTTATACAAAACCTTTCCGTTGAATATGACAACTCTACTCCTAACTATTTTATGTTTTTAATAATCATAAAAGTGATAACCAAAATCATTAACACCATGTCTAATAAATGTACATTTCATTGATTTTGCCTCAAGCTTTGTTATATTTTCTTTATTAATGTGGTCAAATGCTTCACAACCAAAACTCTTTAAAAATGGGTAGTTTAACTTTTTACCTGTCCATGCCTCCTCTAGAATACCGCCATCCAAGGAACTTGAAGGCCCTCTATTTATTAATTAAACAAAAATATCTACAACATCTACCCAAAATTGTAAAGGCACATGCAATCTAATGCACCTTGCATTCTCCATGATTATCTTGTTCATCATTTTTGACACACCATTTTCTTGTGGTGTTCTTAGAACTGTATTCTGTCTGCAAATTCCATTCTCTGAACAGTGCTTAGCAAACTCTTTGCTGCAATATTCACCTCCATTGTCTGATATGAGACACTTCAATCTTTTTCCTGTCTAATTTTCAACCAAAGCTTTCCATTTCATGAAAGTATCAAATATCTCATATTTATTTCGAACACAGTAAATCCAAGTTTTTCTAGTTGTGTAATTAATAAAAGTAACATAATAACAAGATCCACTGAGAGATGATACCTGAGAAGCTCCCCATACATCTGTTTGCACAAGCTCTAATTTTTCACTCTTCTTCTCTTTCCCAACTTTGAGGAATCTAACTCTCTTCTACTTTCCATAAACACAATTCTCACAGAATTTTAAATCAACATGCTTCAAACCTGGCAACAAATTTCTTGAGTGAAGAATCTACATCCCCTTCTCACTCATGTGCCCAAGCCTTGATGCCACAATGTTGTATCTTCTCGTGTATAGGTTAAATCATTAACATAATTAGAAATACCATTGCATAAATACAATGCACCAACTTTTTTCCTTTTGTTATTACGAGGACTCCTTTAGTGAACTTCCAGGTTTTATCTTTAAAAGTAGTTACGCAACCTTCACCTCCCAACTACCATATTGAAATCATATTTTTCTTCTAATCTGGAATATGTCTTACCTCCTTCAATATCCATTGATTTCCATTTTGTTGTTTTATGAAAACACTACCCATTCCAAGGATTTTACAGCGTTTATCATAACCCAATCGAACCTGTCCAAAATCTCCTTGAACATAATCATGAAAATGTTTCCTATCAGGTGTGGCATTGAGTGAGTCTCCTGAATCTACCACCCAAGCATCACTAATATTTTCTAATGAAAGAATAAAATAATTTTGAAACAAATCACATGTCACATTTTCTTCATGATTGTTTTCTTATTATGCATCTCCTTCTTTTTCCTTCCGAGACTTGTAGTCTTTCTTCAAGTGTCCTTTCTTCTCACATTTCTAGCACACTATCCGCGATCTGGACTTTGATTTGTCCTTCCTCGACTTACTATGATATCCTGGGCTCTTTCCTCTTTCCATTTTTCTTCCCCTAGTCTCTCCAGTCAAAGCATTACCTGATGTCTCACCGAAGCTTTTCCGTTGCATTTCCTCGCTAAGGATTGCACCGACAACATAATCAAATTTTAAAGTACTAGATTCAGAGACAAAGTTACTAATGGCCATAACTAAACCATTCTAGCTTTCTGGCAATGAGCACAGAAATAACAGAGCCCTAACTTTGTCATCAAAAGTTACCCCTACAGAACTTAGTGGACTGGTAACTATATTAAATTCATTTAAATGATCAGCAACAGATCCACCTTCTAACATATTCATATTAAATAAACGCTTCATAAGAAATACCTTACTTGAGGCGGATGATTTTTCATATAGTTTGGCTAATGCCTTCATTAAACCCTCTGTTGTCATTTCCTTTGAAATATTAAACACTATTGATGCCACTAGGAACAACAATGTTTTTCCAAGTTCCTTTCTCTCGACAATATCCCATTCTATGTTTGTCATACTCGTTGGCTTCTTTGTCTTTCCACTAAATGGTAGGTGCAGATCTTTCTTATACAGATAATCTTCCATCTACATCTTTCATAGCTGGTAGTTTTTTCCGTTAAATTTTTGACCCTAAACCTACCATCTTCAACCATTGCTCCCACTCAAACCAGGAACCCTTCTCTCCTGCAAGTTTATCAACCAAATAAACATGGCTCTGATACCAATTGTTAGAAAATTATATATTACAAAGAAATGGAACACATAAAATATAAATATAGAAAACACATAAAACAAGAGAGACACAGATATATGTGGTTCACCCAATTTGGGCTACATCCTTGGAGAAACATCCAATACTTCATTTTATATTATCCAACAAATTGAATAGATACAATCTACAACAAATCCGTTGTAATGCCCTCTTCGCTCTCACGCAATATACTCTCTCTGTCTCACTCAAAATACAGGTATACATAGACGCAATACAATTCCCTTATATATAGAGAGGGGTTGCCTTCTAGGTAAAAACCCTAAGTTAAACATAACTTCTACTGTTAGATCTACGCCTAATGAATGACCCAAATTGACTATGAAATTACAACATTTTACAAGGAAATTTTACATCTATTTTTAGCTTCGAGGGCGCTGCCCCTAATCCTTCGTTAGGGGGGGCTCCTAAACATCGTTGTCCCCCCCCCCCCCCCCTTGGAGCCCCCTTGCAACACAAATATTACAGGTGGTGTTTCAACCACATTTCGAACTGGGGTCCAATGCAATGATACCTCTGAATAAAGAAGATAATCAGGCTCCACACCCAACAGTTGGGGACATGCAAAGAAAAATAGAGAAAGAGCAGACCCCTTTAATACCATTGATCTGAATTTAAACAAAAAAACAACAAATTACAGATATAACCATAATATAGAGATGCATCAAAAATAACACTTCCTTTGATTAATATCAAATAATGAAATATGCTTACAAACACTATGGAAACGAGACTAGCTCAACGATGGTAACTTATCTCTGAGAATAGATGTGGTGGCTACATGCCTTTGAACTATGTTACAATGAGGCTTAAGGGAATTTTTATTATTGAACAATAAGAGCAAACTCTAAAGAACCAAAACCCTAACCCGAGGAGATGTAACACCAACAGTTTATGGGCCTTGTTGGACTTAGTTAGGCAGCCAACTTCTCAGGGTTGTGACTTGGTCATATTATCTTTATTTGATACACATGATACCCCATTGGAAATATCTCTCCGAGGACTACGACAAAAAAATTGAGTTATCAAAAGACTCTAGCCGTAGATTACAAAAAAAACATTGTTTGGGGCCTCAAAACGGCTCTGGGAGTTTAGGACCTGAAAAAGTTTCTAAAAATAGTAAATTGTGTTATAATTAAGGAAACTGAAAAACTAAAAGTAACAATGGTGGGGATCCAAGTGGAATTTGCAAGTGGCCACCAATATGCACTTGGATCACACAACTACTACTTACACTTAATATCAAAATGTTATAATTTCAATATTACAAATTACTGTATTACTATATTCTGAAGACATCAAGATAAAAATATAATGTGGTTATCACATTCTCTTGTTAAACACTTTGACTGTATTAAGTCAAGTTTATGATGAAACAAAAATGGTCCATTGGTAGGCAAGTAAAAAAGTCCTCTTTTACTTGAGTGGGACCATTTCTTACGGGCTTATGTATGAAAGAGACAAGGATCCTTATCTTCATGGGTTTATTGATGTAAATTAGGTCAAAGATGTAAATTGTATGAAGTCCAGTACAGGGAATTGCTTCTCCTTGGGTTATGGAATGGTTTCCTGTAGTAAGAAACTAGCATGTATTAGATTCATCTTCTATAGAGGCAGAGTATGTTGCTACTTCTACTGGAAGCTATGAAGCAGCTCTAGAAATTGCTTCTTGAGCTTGGAGTGATGGAGAACATTACTACATTTCCCTTTTGTGATAATTTTTCCTACATAAAGTTGGGAAACAATGAACAATTCATTGTTTCATAAAAAATATATTAAACACATTGAGACCATATACCATTTTATCAGAGACCTCATCCATAGGAAGTAGATGTATGTGGAGTATTACTCGACGTATGACAATATAGCTGATATTTTCACAAAATCTCTACCTAAACCAAAATTTGAATTTTACAGATTTAGGCTTGGATTATTTTTACCTAGCATTATCCTTGAGATGGATTGTTAGTATTATTATGATTAGTTTTGTATTTAATTTAGAAAATTGGTTTGGATTTGAGAGTTAGTTGTGGTAACTTTTGTAGATCCACTCTCTTTCTTTAGGTGATTGAAATATGTAGTTGTTATATGGATCAGGATTTGTATTCTATGAATTCCAACTGAAGGAATGAAGTTTTAAGTGAAAAAGTGTGAGTCTACATTTTCCTCTTTTTTATTTTGTCTTTAATTTCTTAATTGATATGCAGTAAGTTTATGTGGGTTGGATGAGAGACCAAGTTCAAGAGAGATATCAGTCTTTGTCAATGTTTTAATTTAACAACTTAGCATAAACCTAAAGAAAAAAAATCGTTGTAATATTTTTTATTATTGTTAAAGTGGTTTATAAATTTATATTTTTAAAGATTTTATTTTTAATTATAATTAAGATTTGTATGAGATTATTTGTTTGTCATTTTTATTATCCTGAACAAAAAAATATTGATTGCAAGCAAAACCCATTGTAGTTGTTGATCCTGATGTCCTCTTGTGCTTTCTTGCTCTTCCTTTGCCTTCTTGCTCCAAAACTCCTAGTATGCCACACTCCTGTAAGAGTGCTCCAAGAAAACTCTAAGTGTCCAAGAGTATGAGAGAGACAGAATAGAGATAGAGCTCCAAAATTAAACTAAAAAAGGTCTATGAACTAATCCACATAAGCCTTTTTTATTAACGAGGCCTCTATTTTCTTCAATTTCTATTATTTTCCTGCATTTTCCTCCTCACATGAGACTTGTGACCTTTCACCTCCCTTTTCTCCTAATTTCCATTATTTTCGTAAATAAATGTGCCAAAATGCCACTTTTCCTTTCCAAAGCATTTTCCATTGCCTTTGCCAATTTCCTTAGCCATTAATCAATCACCAATGATCCCCATCGCTATTCTTTTGCCCAACATTCATCTTGGAATAAGTGTCCCATCAACCATAGTTATTATTTTTCCTTTATTAACTTTTATTACATGGATTTTTGACCAGTGTTGTTACATATTCCAAAAGATTGGTTTAAACATCAAGGATGGTGTTTCACACAGGAGGGGGAAGATGTAACACCCTGATGTCGTGAATGTTTGTTTTACCGGTTAATTACTTTTAGTCTGCATAACTTAGTGATTCATAATTGATGATAAGGTATGATAAGAAACTTTACATTAAGATAAATGTACGAAAATCAAATGATGGAAATGATATGATGTTTGGAAGGTTACGTTTATGAAACTAGAATAGTAAAATTCCGGGATAGTTTGGAATCAGTTATCAATTTTTTCTCTCTTCCTAGAGATGGACAAAAACCCCATCTCAGCGGAAAATCCAGGGATGGAAAGAAGCAAGAGGATTTGGAGAGAAAGAGAAACTAGATTCTATCACAATTATTGGTGACAAAATCATAATAGTGCTTGAGTGGGGTGTTCCTGACTTGAACCTTGAGTCAATGGAGCCCTCAGAATGATTTGGGAGAGTACAACACTGAACTAGATCAGTGAGGTTCTAAGGCCCGGTTATAGGTTACCTCCAATTGGATTTATTTTTCCAAAAACTGTTGTGTCAGGAAAAGGATTACGGGAGAGACCAAATGTATTTTCTAGTCTCGAGGTTGGGTGGTGAGACTTTCCTGTTGATGAATATTTACAACACATTTGATAAGATAAGTATATCGACAAGTCTTTGGTCTTTATGTCTTCAAAAAAAAAGAATTTTTTGTTTTTATGTATTCTTCGAAATCATATAAGAAATGAAAAACAAAAGGTCATGATGACTCTCTTAATACTATATATATAGTTTTTTTTAAGGAAAGATTTGTCGAATAATTATAGGGCTATAACTCTGTCCAATGACATAGTGTGAGAAAATGTACTGCTGAAAATGTCATTCATACATAGAAATTTGATTGAATGGGTAGAATTCTTGAAGTATCATTTTATCCCAACCTAATAGACATCAGGGACACATAGAAGGTGACCGTATTCCGGTTAAGCCTTAATATTACAGGCATAAAGTTTGTACATGCAGTCCAGAATCATATGTATTATTATTTAATCACCCTAGGGATAACAAGTAGGTCCTAGTTCATCCTAGACCTAGTCACTACCAGGTGAGAAGGAAGGACAAATATAAGAAAATGGGATAAGAAACTGTTATAATATTTTTGTAGAAAAATTACTAAACAGTAAATTAAGGAAATTCACTTATGTGACACATCTAAAAACATTGAAACCCTTATAAGAGTTAATCACCTAGGAAACATAGACATGAAATAACAACTATAATCATTGAGCAAATAAACAAAACATATCCCTAGGTATTGAATTCATGACAACCTAGCAATTACCAAGAAAATCATTCACATAACTCATTAAGAGCAGCGGAATTAAAACAAGTTGTTGACGGTGCTGTACCTATCCACATGTCAAGGGGATCTCCCTGGTAAGAATTCCCAATTAGACCTTAGACTGTTTGGTGTAGGAGTCCTAGTAGTGGGTCGTAATGTAATGCCTTGACCACGATGTCACATAGAGACAAGTAAGATAACTCTGTCAGTAGTAAGGGTGTGATTGATGCAGCGAGTCAAGGAATGAGTATGAGAGGTTCCAACAATTCAAAGCGAGAGGAAGGAAAAGGTGAGTTCTAGGTTGAAAGGGATCAGTCCCAACTTGGCTAGGAACACACAACATGAAGGACATGCACAGCTTTCGGCAGAGCAGTCGACACAAATGCGGTAGTCCCAACATACAAGGCAAGATAACATGAACAACACTCACGGATCAATCTGAGATGAGTGTGATGGTTGATATAATAAGGTTCATAGAAAGGTCTATCTGATGTTCGACGGAGTAGTCGACACAGATGATGACATCATTAACAACATATGCAACACATTAACAACAAGATTCATATAATTGCATACAAATTAGTTTATATACAAGTATGTAAGTTAAACAACATATATCATTAAGAAAACCATAGCAGTACAACTACAATAACAACATATGCATGAAAATGTGTTGCCTTTTATTATATAAAGAAGTATATGTCACAATCATACAATAGACCATGTAAACCTGCTAGCCCCATCAGTGGAACGTTACAGCCACATCTACCTGCTCCTCCAAAGAGATGTACTAGCTCCGTGTAGTGGAGAAGCCAAGGTGCATTATAATACTATCCAATCCTTCTTTAAGATAATATTAGTATAAGCTTGGTTAACGAAAAGCCCTTGCAATGAGTTATGAGGGACTATTTATAGCAAAGGGTGGGGTGAACCTTGACATTCCCCTTTGTGATAGTTCAACTACCCTCATGACTCTTCACTTACTCTATTACTGTTACATCCAACTATTGACACTTGAATTACACTTGATATGACTCAACATTACAATGCACGTGTACCCATGTGAGACAACATGGCTTGAGCAAACCTTACAAGACATCACTAACACTTGGCCCACTATGGTGAGACCAACTCTTTAACATGCTTGTGATGGTGAAGCTGGTGAGTTGATGCCAAGCTTGGTCATCCGTAATGGTGTGCATGCACCTCATGGTGACATCTTGGTGAAGCGAACTCTTTCCTCCGTTGCAACTGGTGCATTGGTTCGGCCCCTTCATCCAACTCGTCTACTAACATGAATATGGTCTTCTTGGGTACGGTTGAACCCACAACACACTGATGCATAATTTCTGTGTTGATCTTCAAGTGTGTGGTGGTGATCATGCACATCAACTTGCCGAAGTGCACATTCAGCCCCAGTTGGACTTTCTTCTTGCCTTCGCCTTGGTGAGTGTGTTGAATGAGTTGGATTGCATGCATGCACTCGATCGACATGTATGCTGTTGGATCCTTTGTATGCGATCAACAACACTGCTCATTATGTTTGCTTTGTGTCAAATTCTGGGATGGATCCTTAACTTGTACTGGAACAGTTTAATCCGTGAGTGCATGTCGCATCCATTGTTATTCCTATTCATGTGGCAACTCATTGGACTATCTGTGAAGCTTCTAGTTCTTCCTGAGTTGTTGCCTCAATACATGAAACTCCTTCTTCGTTCCATCTTCTCCCTTTGTGCGATATTCATTTCACTCCATCACTTCATAGCCCAAGCCTCCAAGGTTTCTTTTCATTATTAGTGGATCTACTTGATCTTGCAACTTTGCTTCGCCTCTATGTTGTCAACAACCTAAGTCCTCTTGCATTTGTTGTGTTTGCTTCATTCACTACGTTCGCTACATTCGGTACGCTACCTTCAACTGTTATTCATGATGTTGCTCATTGTGATGTTGCTACTTGATGTCCTTGTCCACGAACAACTTGATGTCCTCGCAAGTAAGTAAGCCCCATGGACACTTGATCGACTACATCCCCAAGCATGCTCTGAACGTTGTCTTCATCTTTGATGTCTTGGAAACCATTGTACTTGTACTACTGAGAGGCAGATGAACACCTGTGATGCCTAGAGATATGGCAACACTCATAACAAACAATTTGTCAGTCAAAAAGAAAAATGAACATGAGAATCGACTTGGAAAATACTTAGGTGAATGATCATGAACGTTGCATAATTTTGGCTGGGAGATCGGGAGACCGACTAAGAAGACTACACAGGCCACATTTCGGGCTGCTAGGAGACTGACTAACTATTGGAACTACGAAATGCGTAATCTAGTTGGGAGTTTTTCTGCTGCGATTGTGCAATGCGTGATTCCAACTAGGAAAGACTACTGACCTAGGGAAAAATTTGTGCAAATTTTTGGGCCAAGCAGCAACTGACCTCCAGAAATGTGTAATTCAGTATAGGAGGCCAGTGTTGGGCCAAAATGTGCAAATATGGAGAGGAAGGTGAGACTTCCTTCTCCATATCATGCAATATAGCATTGGTGAAGGCAGAGACCAAGCCAAGGTTGGCCTAACTTGCCAGCGGGAAACCAAAAGCAAGTAAGTCGATGAAATGCATGGCAACACTAAGTGATAGCAGAAATGATAAATAGTGCATGAAAAACATGAATGGAGGATTGAGAAAACAGATCAACATGCATGTGGGTGAGGTTGTTCACTGGTTGGGTGAATGTCTATGCAAAACAGTTTCATGCATGTGACAACAATGAGATATGAACAAAAATTGAAATAGAGTTAAGACAAGCTAGAATACATGTAAATGACAACACACATTCAAATAAATCAAGCAAACAATACTCATGCAAGTGAAAACCCATAAAGATATAGAAATGAAACACAAGGAATGGGAAGCAAGCTTACCCCAAAACAACTGAGTTGAATGTGCCAGCTGCTCCTGGATGTGATGTGGGATGTTAGAGCTACAAGGTTGATGTGAGGAATGAGCTCTACAGTGTTCGGTTAACGAGTTTTGATAACATCTAGGTTGTGATGTGCATGACACAAATCTAGGGGAAGTGAAACTTATGTTTGAGCCTAAATCTACCTTAGGGTGAGGAAGATAGGATCCAGGGTCAACATCAAACCACGCTTAATATGATAGCTAGCCCTACCAGGTCGGGAGAGGGCTCTCTCTGAGTCAATATCAGAAAATTATAATCGATGAGGGCTTGAGATGATGGATAGAAATACTGATCTTAGGCTAGGTATATGTGCAAGAGAGTTTGATTGAATGAAATGATGTTTTTTTTTGCTCAGATGGAAAGGTAGATCTTGGGTGTGGGGACTGAGGCTCAGTCCTACAGAGATCTCAATGTGGAAAGGTAGGAAATTGTTTTTGGCGCTTCAATTTGAATGAGATGGAAGGATTAGACAGGTGAGGATCTGAAGAGGGCAAGGAAAGTCATGGATCCTCTCAAAACAACTGACAACATCAAGAAACTAAAGCAAACCTCAAGTAGAGCACTGCAATTTCAATGGATTCTACTTGCACTCTTATTTGTTTAGTTAATAAGAAACAAGATAGAGAATGGCATACATAACACATAATAAAATTCACAATTACAAAAGAAATCAATGTACCAAGACAAATTGCCACATGGATCGCAAAGGGTGCTGCAAACCCTGGTCTCAAATTCCTTAGCCAAAATGTTGATATGAATGTGCAATGAAGCTCAAGGCTTTCTCAAAAGTCCAACCATGCTAATGACTGAAAAAAAAAATAATATAGACAAGCCATAGCTCATCCTAGCCGTTAGGGGTCGAGCTCACATGTTTAGGAGTTGTTTCAACTAATTCTAAACTGGGAACTAGAAATTACAGAAAAGCATGCCTCTAGAAACAAGGGAACAGATTCATTCATTTTCAAACAACTTTTTAACAGATGAATCTAGCTCCATAAGTGAAAATTTGACATATTTATCTCATTATCCATCAATGTACATTAAATTATATCAAAAATTTTATATTAAGAAGGTGAAAAAGTCAAACTGGCAAAATCTACGAGAAAAATAGAGTATACTTGGTCAAACTGGAAAAAAAATTCCCTATGTGCCGAGCCTGATTTCTCTATGCATAGTGTCTGTCTGAAGCCACTTTTGAAGGCCTTCCTGGTGTCCAAATTTGCTCCAAGTGCTCTTGTTGGAAATTTCTACCTGTCTACTTTCCAACCCAAGTGGAATTTTCCAATTTTCCCTCCATTTTCCCCTCCAAAATTCAGTTCTCGCAACACTGCTTCTTGTGTGTCAAAATAGGGGCAGTAAGGTCATTTTTTGAGTCTTTTTGACCTTTTTGAGCACTCAAAACCTGTCAAAATTTCTTGGCCATTGGTAGGCAAGCATATGTTTCCATTCCAAATCCAAAAATGATGAGTTTTTATAATTTGGAGGCTCCCATCAAAAGCGAGCGCCAGGTGGCACAGTGCGTAGGGCAGAAAATTCTGTGTTTTAGTCCAAAATTTTCAAAAATGCAAAAAGTGTCCCAATTTTTTTGAAATTTTGGCTGAGTCTTCTCCATCAAGTGATGTGATGGGCCAAGGAAGCCTTATCCAAGATCTTAAGTTTATCTTGTGCTTTTTTCCTCCTCGATGCCCTTTTCAACTTTGCTTTCAAGCTTTTGATTCTTGCCTTGCAACTCATATTCATCGCCATGTAATGGTAGGCCATGCACCTCAACATTGTTTTCTCCCTATTGGCCTTCTCCAACATCCTTTCCCAAGTGAAATTTTGTCCTCTCAAGCCAAGATTCATGATCAACTTGAATTTCTTTCTCAAGTGTGGTCAATTTGATTTTCCTCCTCTTGGTAGCTTGTCGGTTTTGCTTTCATGTTTTTGAGCGCCATGGATGAGTGGGACTGATGACGGGAGGGTTTGATGCTAGCTGTAGGGTTTTAGGGAATGAAAGGGTTTAGGGGATGATATTTAGGGTTTGGGATGGCAATTATGGTTTGGGGATTTGTAGTTAGGATTTGCGAAAATGGGAATTGGGGATAGGGATGACTGAATGTGGGAGTTGGGGAATGGGTGGATAAGCTGAGAAAATGAATGGAGGAGTGAAAAAATAAGGGGGTGGTAGAACAAACTTTGTAGAAAAATGACAAGTACAAACCCTAGGAAATGGATTTTGAGAAATTGAAAGGTATTAGGGTTTGAATTTTCTTTTACACAACCACCATAAACTTTAAGAAAAACTCCTTTACTAGCAAGGAAAAGATCTTGACTTACTTGCACACTAGAAGAGTTGAGTGATTTTGGAAATTTGAGGGAGTTTTTGAGAGAATCGGGCTTGGTAGATCTATGCACTGTGCCTCAAACCCAACGCACTGCACCTTCTCTATGCACCATGCTAGTGTATTTTTTGCACTGTGGAGGGCAACCCAATGCACCGTGCCAGCTCTATGCGCCGCACCAGTGACCCAATGCGTAGTGCTTTTTGCAGGAGACTTTTGGAGGCCTTCCCGGTGTCAAAATTGGGCATGCGATAGCTATCTGGAAATATTATTGAGTCTAATTTCCAACTCAACTGGAATTTTTCAATTTGGAGTTTATTTTCTCTATCAAGAATCAAATATCCCAACACTGGTCAAAATGTGCCAAATGAGGCTACCTCAAGGCAGAGTGATGTTGCAGTCAACATTTGAAGGTCTTCCTCAACTCCAAAATGAGATTATGATAGCTCATTTGAAATATCTTTGTGTCTAGTTATCATTTGACTCATAAAGAAAGTCATTTGGCCAACCAAGCTAGGAGAAAACTTGATTTTTCCAAGGTCACTTCAGAGGTACATCAATTCTCCCGAGGCAACTGTGTTTTGCCATTTCTCTAAAAAATGACACCTGTGTCAAAAGTGAAGGAGGTTTTTCTTCCTTGGCCTATTTGGGACAAAATCCTCTATCAGTTTCCTCAAATTCAACTTTTATTCCTTAGAAACATCATTGGAGTAAAACCTATCCCAATGTGTGGAATAAGGGATTTGTCGAAATGAAGTGAAATGAAGGGGATAAAGGGCTTCTAAATTCTTGAGAAAATTTTTGGAAGTAGGGAGGGATGCTAGGAAGTAGGGGAAAGTGGAATTTCAAATATTGAGTGAGGGGAAGGGGTCAAAAAGGGAAAAACACAGGCCTAGCCTAGAAAATTGCCAAGTTGTAGCAAGAAACTAGGGTTTGTGTGAAAATGAGAAATTTGAGGGATATCAGTGATGGGAACTATATAATGGGGTACATTAAGGATAGGGGAAGGTGTATGAACATCAAGATATAAGTTTTGCTGATGATTTGACCATCCAAGAGAAATTACCTTCAAAACCCTAGGAGAGGGAAATGAAACTTTCCTAGGCACAACTGAAGCATGAACAAGGTGTAAAATGACCCATTGGAACCTAAAATGATGATGAAATTCCTCTGAATGATGATACACTCAGCTGAATAGTGACATGGATGAAAATTTGGACAAATTTGACAGGAGTAAAAGCAAACCCTAGACCTAATACCTAGTGACCAAATTTTTCTTGAAGACTCACTGAAATGACAAAATTTGACCTCGACACCTTAAAAAACTTTGTAAGAGCATGTCTGATCACTGGAGGAAGGCTGCAAAGACTGAAACTAACAACTTAGAGGGAGGTTTCTAAATTACTCCTTGCATGTAACCTCAACTGCTATACATAGATCCATGAAACAAGGAATGCCTTTGCATGATGCCTTGGGAGAAGTAGCCTATTAATGCAAGTTTGTTTTGCTCTGTCCTGGAGGGAACCAGTTAGCTCAGCTGCACATGCAAGCGACTGCTCAACTGCTAGAGAGAAATGCTCATTTTTTACTATCAGTTGGGCTAACTGCCCAAGGGGATTGAGAAATTTCTGGGCATAGTAGCTAATTGTTGCCCAGATTTGTCCAAATCCTGGGCTGAACATCCTGTTGATGGAAAAAATTGCACAAATCCTGTTGGGAGGGTTGGCTAGTAGGATTGCACAATCCTAGAGACCAATAAGCTATCAGAAGGAATTTCATAATTCCTGGAGGGAAGTCTGGTTTCCCTCCAAAAAAAACACAAATTCCAATGTGAAGGTTCTCAGCCTGTAGCTAGACCAAGTCCAGGTGAGCATCCTGTGAAGGGAAAAGATTAAATTGTGATTGATAGGCTAGATTTGAGCAAGAAATGCACTAAATCTTGAGGACTTGATGAAGCAAGGCAAGATACTATCAAGGTTGGTAGGGAGGCTCCAAAAAAGGCTAAGGAAAAATTTTGGAGGGTGTATGTAGCTGCTACAACACTTGGCGACTCACTGGTAGAACTCCAACTCTCTGAATGGAACTTTTTGTGAAAACGAGTCTAACATCTCTGGAAGTATTGTTCAATTCTTATCTCATCTTTGCTTCACACTAGCTTGATGTAAGATGTAGCATCTGCCAGACTCTTGGTCGATTGACACACATTCCAAGCCAAGGAAACACAGTTATTTCGATTAGGGTTGAGGGGTATATAGTTGCATAAGCAATACAATTGTTAGAGCCTAAGTTTCATCTCTGGTGTTGCTCCACTACTAGCAAGCCTAGACAGTACCCCGGTCGAGTCACATAGGCACACAAGCATGGCTCCGCTGCCATTGAGCCTGGTCAATACCCCGGAAGAGTTGCTTGCATCACCTCCCTACTCTCTTCGTTCTCCTTATTCATGTTTCTTTTTGAATTTTTTGACTTTTAATTTTTTTCATTTTTCATTTTCATTGTGCATAGCACTTATTCATTTCACAGTTCGAAGAGGGATCCCGAATTATTGAGAGAAGAAGAGGTTGTTCCGACAGAGAAGTAGTTTAATGTATCTCTAACGTGCCCGTTAAGGTTTTTCCCCTCACCTTACTCTACTTGACTGAGCTGACAAGGGTTAACCCAAAAAAAATCGACTAGAGGAGGTGACACTAGTTAGCGCGCAAGTGTTGTGTTTACACTTTCCCGCCATTTTTCCTCCATCAACCCTCCAAAATCCTCTTTCGAAACATCCTGTAGAAATTACAGAACATCCTGTAGAACCCCTACAGACTTCCTGTAGAAGCTCACGAAAGAAGCTTCTTGATAGCCAAACTTTGTGAAACTCTCTGGAAGGGTACTAGGGACCCCTTAGGCCATATTCTAACCTTCCCAACCTCTTGCAATCATTTCCTTTCGTCAATCCACCTCTACACAGTATGTTACAACTCCTGGAACTCCCTTCTTTAATTTTATCAACCCGCTAGTTCGTAACAAACTTGGAAGCGACAATGCTATATGCATAAGTACTAGCTCTTGTCGCGACTGTCACTTGATCAGCTAGCACAAGTCCACTATGAGCTTAAGCCAACTTCTATGAGCTCTTAGAAGAAGCTTTTAACTGATGGATGAAAGCTAACTCAAAGGAGGCTAATCTACTTGCAGAAAGAAACTGAAAGGAGAAAGGACATGCAAACCCTAACAAACCCTAGTTTTACCGACTAACCCTACTGGTGCAAGAAAAATGATGAAAGCTACAAAAAGGAATGCCATTGACTCTTAGAAAGGTAAAATGCATGTGACTAAGCTATTTCTGAAGTGAAATCTGAAATGAAACATCTTTTTGTATTTTTGAGTAAGTTGGCAGAATTATTGTGCATGTGCTTTAACTATTTTTTACTGTGAAGAGGTGGATTGGAGAAAGGAAATGATTGCAGGAGGTCACGAAGGTTAGAGGAGGGCCTAAGGTGTCCCTAGTACCCTTCCAGAGAGTTTCATAGTGATCGGATCTCAAGAAACCACTTTCGTGAGCTTCTAGAGGAAGTCTGCAAGGGATCTACTGGATGTTCTGAAATTTTTACATGTTCCGAAAAGAGGATTTTGAAGGGTTGATGGAGGAAAAATGATGGGAAAGTGGACATGGAGGTTGGATAAGGATGTTAAGGGGTCTAGGACCTGGCACATGAGGCTAAGGAGTGTTTGGATTTGGTTCAACGATGGAGGGAGCAATGATTCACCAGAATGTAGAAATTAGGGTAAAGGGAGAAAACGTAGCAAATGGGAGGCAAGAATCTAAGCTGGAGGACGAAGCAAGTTTCATGGATGGGGTAAGGGTAGGAGAGGAGGTTTCACAAGTGCTCTGCACGTGATTTCTCAAAACTAACCAACAAAGACTAAGAAAACCAAAGATCTAGCTGCTTTAACCTAATATGACCTAAATAATAGCAAAGAAAATGAATAGCAGTTTATTTGCAACGAAATAATGTGAAATAGCTATGCAAACTAAGCAATCATGAACTTGAGCATGTAACCACAACTAGTATCAACTTCTGAAAATGAGAATCTAACACTACTAATTGCATGATGAAGTAAAGACATTGTTTTTGGTGGCAACAAGGACACGTTGGTCCCAGCTCATGGTCCTAGTGAGGGAGAGGTGAGATCTGAGGTGCTTGATAGCCTTTCTCTGAAGATCTTCTTTGTTATTAACCTATCAAATCAATCTGAACATGAGAAGCCTTTTTAATCATCAAAAGCAACCTAAACAACAAAACAAGATTTAAATCTAAATAGCAGATTTTATTCTAAGAATGCAGCAAAAACACATAAAAGTAAAAAAAGGAGGCATTAGGAACTTGGGTTGGGCCCCAGTATTGCAGAAATAATGCTGCAACTCCTAGGGCTCCCTTCTTTAATTTTATCAACCCGGTAGTTTGTAAAAAACTTAGAAGCAATGGTGTTGTATGCACAAGTACTAGCTCTTGCCGCAGCTGTCACTTGGTCAGCTAGCACAAGTCTGCTAAGAGCATAAGCCAACTTCTATGAGCTCTTAGAAGAAGCTTTTTAACTGATGGATGAAAGCTAACTCAAAGGAGGCTAATCTACTTGCAGAAAGAAACTGGAAAGCTGAAAAGAAATGCAAACCTTAACAAACCCTAATTTTACCAGCTAGCTCTACTCATGCAAGAAAGAGGACAGAAGCTATTGAAAGAGATGCCACTGACTTCTATGAAGGTAAAATGCATGTGTCTAAGCTACTTCTACAGTAACATCTGAAAAAAAAAACATCTTTTTGTATTTTTGGATAAGTGGGAAGAATTATCATGCATGTGCTTTGACTGTTTTGACTGTGCAGAGGTGGGTTGGCGAGAGGAAATGCTTGAAGAAGGTTGGGAAGGTTAGAAGAGGGCCTAAGGGGTGCCTAGCACCCTTCCAGAGAGTTTCACAAAGTTTGGCTATCAAGAAACTGCTCTCGTGAGCTTCTACGGGAAGTCTGCAGGGGTTCTACAGGATGTTCTGTAATTTCTACAGGATGTTCCAAAAGGAGAATTTCGAGGGTGGATGGAGAAAGAAAGGTGAAGAAGTGAGTATGGAAGTAGGATAAGGGTGTGAGGAGGTCTAGGACTTGGTGGATGGAGCTGAGAAGAGATGAGGAAGGCTAGATTTGTTCAAGGAGGAGTGGAGAAATGTTGCACAAAAATATGGGAATTAGGGCAAAGTGTAGCAAATGTGAGGAAAGAATCAGAGTTAGGGGATGGAGAAGATGGGATTTATGGAGTACGGATAGATGGAGAGGTGTTACAGTTGCTTTGCAAGTTACTTCTCAAACTGAACAAACTATGACTTGGAAAACGAATGACCTAACTACTTTATTCTAATCTGGCCTAAGTAACACCAAAGGAAATGAACAGACGTTTATTTGCAATGAAATCAAATGAAATAGTTATGCAAACTAAGCAATCATGAATCTGAACACTTAACCGAAACTGGTATCAACTTCTGCAAATGAGAATCTAACACTAATGATCACATGATGAAGCAAAAACAATGTTTTTGGTGGTAGCAAGGACACCTTGGTCCCAACTCATGGTCCCACTGAGGGAGAGGTGAGATCGGAGGCGCTTGATAGCATTTTTCTAAAGATCTTCTCTGCTATTAACCTATCAAATCAATCTGAACATAAAAAGCCTTTTTTAATCATCAAAAGCAACCGAAATAACAAAACAAGATTTAAATCTAAATAACAGTTTTTATTCTAAGGATGCAGCAAAAACACATAAAAGTAAACAAAGGAAGTACCCAACACTTGAGTTGGGCCCAACCCCAAGAACTACAACCTACTAAGGAAGATCAGAGCTGGTGCAAAGCTGGATTCATCTTTATTGCTCAAGAACGAATAGTTACATAAAAAACTATCCACAAGGAAAATCTTGAAAATGTGTTGAAATACAAAGCTGACCTACTGCCTAAAAAATGACTAAAATCGAACTACAAACTAGCTAACTTCTGCCTACAAAGTGACTTACTGAAATGAGGCCCTAAGCCTTCTTATTTATACAAATTGAGGACCCAACAACCCTCCTAAACTTTAGGAACTCGACTGCCAAAACTTGTAGTTAACAACACCTTTACTAGCCCTTGCTCGGCTGCCCTTGTGATAATCGATTTGGTGGCCCTTGAACTCCGACCTGATGGTGGAGAATTCGAGGTAAGGGCCCATAAATGAAGGGGACACCTTCCTGCAAATCTTCTCCCTTGTTCTTCCACGAATTTGGCTGCGAAGTGCTCATTAAAACCTTTGATTTGGTCTCAAAATTGACTAAAAATCTGCACAAAGGGCCCATTAGACTTGTTGGCATAATGACTAACCCAATTCACTCTATTAGCATAAATATAATAAAAAACCTGCAACAAATTAATGAGAATGGTGGATTAAGTCGAATTAGCAGGCTGAATGAGCCCATATAATTATCCATTTTTGGGGCTCATCATCACCCCCCTACTGAAAGTGTTGCTCATCCTCTGAGAAACTAATCTATCTCTTCATCTTTGATGGCCCTGGTAGCCTCCCTGTCATGCCAAGATTCTAAAGTGATGTCCTCTTCTCGGTCATGAAACCATGCTTTTCTCTCTACTTCTTCCCACTGCCTATGCTCCTTTTCTTGTAGCAGTTTTGTTAAAGCTTCAACCTCAGCCAACAGCTTGTTCTCTCCTTGCTGTTCATCAGATGTTTCCTTGTATTTCCTTCTTCCTGTGATTGTTTGGCCACATTTTCCTCCAATTTCTCAGTGTCTTTTAACTTAGCCTGAGTTTCCTGTAGAGAATCCTCAGCTTCCTGTAGAACTATCTCAGCTTCCTGTAGAGCTGTCTTTGAGTCCATCATCTGAATTCTCTCTCTCCAAGTGAAGGGTTTTGGCTTCCTTGTTCATAGGTGATGGTTATCTTTGAAGGAAACTCCTCCTTTTGTTTAGTTGTTGTGTCCTTCATGACAATTTTCTCCTTTGACTATGGCTGGGGTCTGCCTACTTCTACCAATGTGCTCCTCCTTGCCTTAAAGTACAGGGAAGTTTGCCTTTTTCTCTTCCCTTTTTGTTTTGGAGGTGTGCTTAAGGTGGAAAGCACAACTGCTGCCTCTAGAGATTTCTCCTTCTGCTGCTCTATGTCCATGCTTCTTCTAGAAACTGTTTTCAGACTTCCTGTAGAAACTGTTTTTAGACTTCCTGTAGAGACTATTTCGGCCTGTTTGGCTGGATGTGTCTTTCTTTTTAATTCCTGTTTGGTTGCCTTGGTTGTACCCTCCTTTGTTTGGACTTTTTCAGTCCTCTCTGCTCTACTTTGCAGTCATTTCTCCCTGGGTGTTTGTGCCATTGGTCCTCCCACAGTTTTAGGCTTAGCAACTTGGCCTTCTCCGTGTTTCCCCTTCTATTCTTTCTGTGGTGGTTTGTCCTGTGTTTCTTTACCACTGGCTTTCTCTCCTGCCTCAATGTGTTCCCCTTCTTCACTGCTGATGGTGAGAGTGCTCTGTTTTATGCTCTAATTAGAAAAGGGAATGTCATGTATGGATTTCTCCCCTAGACAAGGGATTTCAATATCAATTAGCATCGATTCCCCAGTTCTAAGGCTATTTCTGCCCAGAACTCGGCTGCCCATTTATGGAGGGAGAAATTTGGTTTCCACAGACATGGTACAACACTTTAATTTTTTTACTCCCAGCATACATACAAACGTGCATATTCATTTTTATTTTTATTTTTATTTTTTTAACAGGCTAGCCCTCATAGTGCTTTATCTTTTCTACAAGAAAAAAAATGTTTTATCAGGAACTGTGGAGGAGAATATTGACGCAGAACCGACTGAGAAATTCCGTGCAACACAGGAAAACCGCTATTTTCGACTCATAGGCAGAATTGTCTCTAACCCTCCAATTCAAAACAGCTCAGTTCATCATCTTTTTGAAATATATCATGCATGGAAGAGTGTCTCGAGCCTACCTCTCTCAAAACCCCAAATTTGATGAAGAAAAGTCCAGGCTTCCCTGCTTCTGAAAGTTGTGCCATACTTTTGTAGAACTTCTTCCTGTAGAATGCTGATAAGCAGGAGGGTTTTAAAAAAATGGTCGAGAAAGCTTCGTTTGCTGCTATGGAGGTGGTATGGAGCTTGTTGTAGCTGCAAGGACGATGATAACCTGGAAACAATAATGGTGAGAGTTCGATTGGCTATTTATGAATATTTCCATTGATGGAGGGTGAGTTGTCCAACTGCACGTTGGCCCCATGTAGACTGTTGGTCCCCATTGCAGTGTTTAACTATTTTTTCTCTACCTGTAACCACATCCATCAATCATGTTGAGGTTTAAACGATCACCACTACCTGTTTCCATATTTCCTCTTGAGATGGCTGAGGACACGTGTCATATTCACCCACCGAGCGCTGTTTGAACTGAATGAGGGTGGCCAGTTAGCTTTCCATTGATTTTTCTAATCACAACCATCTCATTGCTCATGCAGTTTTCAAATTAAATTCATGCAATCAAAGGAATGAGTTTATTCATGTACCTCGAAGTCGAATGTGGCTGCTGTGAAGTGATTTTTGCTACTGCATGCATTTGTTTCTGTGGTTGCACGATGGCTTGGTTGTTGATTCATGGTTGTTTTTCTTATGCAGGTATCCTCTGGCTGGATCTGTGCTGCAGGAGTTTATTTCCATGTTTAGACTTGCACCCTCAAGCTGCTGATGTTGAATTTTTACAAGACAACAACTTATTTTCTCCACAGATCCCAAACGATAGACCGGATCGATATGAAACTTTCTGAGCATGGTTCTATCATCATTATGCACCTCCCATAGCGAAATTGTGATCAATAAATGCACAGATTTCAAGAAAAATGGAAAATGGATGAAGATTACAGAGGTCAATTTCTCGAAAACCATGCATTGGAATCAGCTGAAACTGCTTGGGTAGGTTACTATCACCCATATGCATTTCTCCATGAAACAGGGTTTGAAACGGATGCACGGATATGGAGAAAATGTAAAAATGGCTGAAGGTGATAGGGGTGGATTTCTTTGAAACCGTGCACCAGAATTGGCTAAAACTATTCGGGCATGTTGCCATCATCCCTATACAACTCCCTGTAAAACGTTTTTGTAAATGGATGCACGGTTTTCATGTGAGGGAAAAAATAAATTTTGTTCTATGTATTTTTACTTCAAAACGTTCTGCAAGTTTTTGCATAGAAAGAAAAAATGAGCTTGGGCTGTGATGCAGGCATGGAGATGATGGAGGAGGAGTTTGAAGATTGTAGGAGGTCTTCTGAACCCTTGAGGAAGCTATCATGTTCGCCAAACTATATTTTTGAAATCCATTTCTAGCTTCCTGTAGAAATCCTGTAATTTCTACAAGAGCTTCCTATAGAACACGCAGTTTTTAGGAAAGAAGCACAATGAGATGGAAAAAATGATGGAGAGGGGTGAGGGATGGAAACATGGATGCTTGCAGGCCTCATGGACATATTCCTAGCCTTCCGGTCCTCTTCGGAGATCGATTCTGGCTTGTTTGTAGGCTTCCTGTAGAAGACACAGAACTTCCTGTAGAAGGCACAAAACTTCCTCTGTCTTTGCCTTGAGCGATCCTCTTGACCTGCAATGTCATTCTTGTAACCTGTAATTACTCAATAGAAACTAGGTTTATGTTTTCTTCTTTTTTCTCTCTTTTGTTTCTTTGAAAACAACTAGTGCGCCTCATGGAGGTTTTCAATCGATGAGCTAATCTAAGGTGCCTCCGAGGAGGTTTTCACCTTATATCTTTATTTTCATCTTATTTTCATTTTTATTTCTTTTTCTTTATTTTCTCTTTTTTCCTACCATACCCTACTTGAAAAACAAAATTCTTTTCAAGTATAAGAATACTTCCAATGGAGCCATGTGCACATCGAGATTAGAGACAAAATTATGTGGCGGCTTGAGATGCATGCTTTGACAGCTATCCGGATTTCAGAGACCAAATGATTTGACTTTGAAGGGATCAAACATAGCTGAGGAAGAGAGTACTGCTACAACTTAGTGACTGTCTGAAACCATATTTCAATATAGCTCTGATATCCTTGGTCCTTTTGCTGATCTAGATCACTCTTTGTGTCACCTTCTATCATGACCTTCTCATCTTCCTCTTTTTGCTGATTTTTCTCTTGACGACATGGAGGATTTGATGGTAACCATGAGGGAGCTTTCTCGATCTTTGATTCTGATCTCTTCTCTTCATCAAGTGAAACCCATAGTTCTTTGATCTCCTCTCTTGAATCTTATTTTGTTGGATGTGATCCTTCAGTGCTTTTAGGATAATCTCTTTTTTGCAATACTCTTCCTGAGCTATGGTGAAGATCATTGAGCTCAAGAGGAGTCATTTGGACATGTTGTGCCTCAGCTTTGCAATTGGGTTGAGCTATTCCAATATGCAGGTTTGGAAATGGTGGTATGGGTAATTGAGTGCGGGTGTATATCTGAGAAGGATGTGGATGGGGTTGTGGTTGGGTAGGTAGTGGAGGCAAATGAGCAGGAGGAGAGCTGTACTGGGGCCTCCACCCCTGATGACGTGCATCCCATTGAGGCTGTGGCTAAGCATAAGAGTGAAATGAATTAGCAACTGGGGAAGCATGGTATTGAGGAGGATACGACCAAGGAGGGGGTGTGGATCAGGAAGGATGAGCAGGGGGACCCCAAGAAGGCATGGAAGTGGCTTGATATGGGTCGTAATAGGTCTGGGATGTCCCTTGCATTTCCTGCTGGTAGGGTATGGGTGCATGTGGCGTCCTTTGGTTCATATAATAAAGTGATTTAGTGGCTCCTTTGGCTCTTTGATATGCAACTTTAAGTCCAGGCAAGGAAGAGCACTGATTCGTAGGATGGTCTTCTTCACAGACAAAACACACTTCTATGGAGTGCAATGGACACTCGTCCCTCAGGTGCTTTCTAGTGCACCTGGGACAAAATATGGCCAAAGCCCTCTTGGCTTCCTCTTGCTTCCTTCGGATCCGCAAGGTATCCAGTCGCATGGCAAGAAACTACCCTACCTCGCTCTTGAAATCTTCCAACTGATTTGAAATTCATTTTTCGATAAGGTACTACTCCCAACATTTCTGCTTGTAGCCATTTGCTCCAGAAGAATGTTTTCTTCTTCTTCTCCCGTAGAGGTTCTTTAAATATGCCTTGATGTCCACCTCGGGCTTCTTCTTAATCACAACCATCGAAGAAGAGAGAAGGTTGGCTGTGTGAAGTAGTGGGGGTGTTGTGCAAATATTTTTCTGACTTATCTCTACTCCTACCAGGCATGAAAGGTAATATTTTTGGTTAATTTTTTCTTTTTTTCTTCTTGTACCTGCAAAACTGAAATAGGTTGAACTACAACTAACTAAAATCTATCTTTCTCAAATGAAAATGCGGAATTGAAATGAAAGCAGGAAAGGACTAATCTATTTTGCTGAAATGAAATTGTAGGAATGAAATGCTAAGCTACGCTTGCAGAATTGAAATTTTGGAATTGAAATGCTAATCTACACTTGCATAATTGAAATTGCGGAATTGAAATGCTCATCTATGCAAGCATGAAAGATCTAATATACTGCTGCGGAAATGAAATTGCAGAATATAAATGAAATAAAATACTTAGCAGAAGGTTTTCGTAGAAAATAGAAGAAAAGCAGCAATCACCAATACTCTGACGCTTCCCCAGAAATGGTGCCAAAAAGATGGTGGGTCCCAGTATTGTAGCAATAATACTGCAACTCCTAGGGCTCCCTTCTTTAATTTTATCAACCCGGTAGTTCATAAAAAACTTAGAAGTGAGGGTGTTGTATGCACAAGTACTAGCTCTTGTAGCAGTTGTCACTTGGTCAGCTGGCACAAGCCCACTAGGAGCTTAAGCCAACTTCTATGAGCTCTTAGAAGAAGCCTTTTAACTGATGGATGAAATCTAACTCAAAGGAGTCTAATCTACTTGTAGAAAGAAACTGGAAAGCTGAAAAGGAACGCAAACCCTAGCAAACCCTAATTTTACCAGCTAACCCTACTGATGCAAGAAAGAGGATGCAAGCTACTGAAAGAGATTCCATTCACTTCTAGGAAGGTAAAATGCATGTGTCTAAGCTACTTCTAGAGTAACATCTTAAAATAAACATCTCTTTGTATTTTTGAATAAGTTGTCAGAATTATCATGCATGTGATTTGACGTTTTGACTATGCAGAGGTGGGTTGGCGAGAGGAAATGCTTAAAGAAGGTTGGGAAGGTTTGAAAAGGGCCTAAGGGGTCCCTAGGACCCTTCCAGAGAGTTTCACAATGTTTGGCTATCAAGAAACCGCTCTCATGAGCTTCTACAGGAAGTCTGCAAGGGTTCTACAGGATGTTCTAAAAAGAGGATTTTGGAGCGTGGATGGAGAAAGAAAGGTGAAGAAGTGAGTATGGAGGTAGGATAAGGGTGTGAGAAGGTCTAGGACTTGGTTGATGGAGCTGAGAAGAGATGAGGATGGCTGGATTTGTTCAAGGAAGAGTGGAGAAATATTGCACAAAAATATGGGAATTAGGGCAAAGTGTAGAAAATGTGAGGAAATAATCAGAGTTAGGGGATGGAGCAGATGGGATTGAGGGAGTACAGATAGATGGAGAGGTGTTACAGGTGCTCTGCAAGTTACTTCTCGAACCGAACAAACTATGACTTGGAAAACCAATGACCTAGCTACTTTATTCTAATCTGGCCTAAGTAACAGCAAAGGAAATGATCAGAAGATTATTTGCAATGAAATCGCATGAAATAGTTATGAAAACTGAGCAATCATGAATTTAAACACTTAACCACAACTGGTATCAACTTCTGCAAATGAGAATCTAACACTAATGATTGCATGATGAAGCAAAAATAGTGTTTTTGGTGGTAGCAAGGACACCTTGGTCCCAACTCATGGTCCCACTAAGGGAGAGGTGAGATCGGAGGTGCTTGATAGCCTTTTTCTGAAGATCTTCTCTGTTATTAACCTATCAAATCAATCTAAACATAAAAAGCCTTTTTTAATCATCAAAAGAAACCTAAATAACAAAACAAGATTTAAATCTAAATAGTAGTTTTTATTCTAAGAATGCAGCAAAAACACATAAAAGTAAACAAAGGAAGTACTCGGCACTTGAGTTGGGCCCAACCCAAAGAGCTACAGCCTCCTAAGGAAGATTAGAGCTGGTGCAAAACTGTATTCATCTTTATTGCTCAAGAAACAATAGTTACATAAAAAACTGTCCACAAGGAAAAGCTTGAAAATGTGCTGAAATGCAAAGCTAACCTACTGCCTAAAAAATGACTAAAATCGAACTACGAACTAGCTAATTCGGCCTACAAAGTGACTAACTGAAATGAGGCCGTAAGCCTTCTTATTTATATAAATTGAGGACCTTAACAACCCTCCTAAACTTTAGGAACTCTGGTGCCAAATCTTGTAGTTAACAACACCTTTACTAGCCCTTGCTCGGCTGACCTTGTGATAATCGATTTGGTGGCCCTTGAACTCCAAGCTGATGGTGGAGAATTCAAGGTAAGGGCCCATAAATGAAGGGGACACCTTTCTACAAATCCTCTCCCTTGTTCTTCCATGAATTTGGCTGTGAAGTGCTCATTAAAACCTTTGATTTTGTCTCAAAATAGACTAAAAATATGCACAAAGCACCGATTAGACTTGTTGGCATAATGGCTAACCCAATTCACTCTATTAGCATAAATATAATAAAATACATGCAATAAAATAATGAGAATGGTGGATTAATTCGAATTAGGAGGCTAAATGAGCCCATATAATTATCCATTTTTGGGGCTCATCAGAAGGGTTAACCCAAAAAACATCCACTAGAGGAGGTGACACTAGTTAGCGCGCAAGTTTTTTGTTTACACCAAGGTTCCCTTCAAAGAGTACATATTTTCCTTCAACGTATCATGGACTAATATTAACAAGTTCATCATATGGAGGAAAGATGACAGATAACCAAGTAGTGATAGTTGTACAAACTCTCCTGTAATTTACCCAACTCATTTCATGAGTCACACATGGTTTCATGTAAACTATCCTATGAACGAAACAAGTGAACGGACTAACAATCAACAAAGCAAAGCAAGATTAGAAGTGAAAATGAAAGAGAAACAAGTAAACAAACAAGCAAGAAAGCAAACAAATAGACAAAGCATGTAAGCAAACAAGCATGCAAGCAAACAATTGAAAGAAAACACTACTCCTACTCCTACAATAATGGTGCAAGGGCCTAATCACGTGTAGTGGTACTTCCAATGCAG
The DNA here is from genome assembly GCA_031772625.1 of Pinus tabuliformis. Classification (NCBI taxonomy): domain Eukaryota; kingdom Viridiplantae; phylum Streptophyta; class Pinopsida; order Pinales; family Pinaceae; genus Pinus; species Pinus tabuliformis. Next base: position 397,786,665 of record CM062818.1, on the reverse strand, counting down.
CCACTAGAGCATTGGTAGACCCACGTGGGTGAAGGCTTGGTCTGCGAGTAACCTCTTTGTGTGGACTAACATACAAGTAATATATAAATATGAATACAGCCACACTTCATGTTTCAAAGTTCACATGGGACATAAGTGAGTGCATGTGCATGATGGATAGTCCGTGGACTTATCATGGTGCTATGTGATGCTACATGCAACTTTGAAGCACAAGCACACTCTTAACTGTGACATGCAAGAAAACGAAAGAAACAAATATAACGTGTGTTATGCATGAGTGCTTGTAATATAAGACTCCTCCAATGCATGAGCAATGGGATCATGCAATTCGAGTGGAGGAAGTATGATATGATTGTTAGATTTTTCTTGAGTGCATACTAATGAGTGATGAGGAGCCTTGAGTGTTTGAACAATTTCCTGATCGGAAACGAAACCAACCTCAGGAGAGCGAGGGCCTAACATAACCATCATCTCGAGCTAAAGTGCCTCGATGATCTGTGGGGTTTCAACTTTGTTGATAGATGGATCTTCGTAGACCAGTGGCTTATACAGATTAACAACGAGTGAATCAACATCGTGATTGGATGATGAGGTGAACAAATCATTAAAACCAAGATCAGAAAATTCAGGATGTTGGTCGGCATCCTCATGATTTGACGAATCACATAGAGGGGTAGATGAGAAGGAAGGATGTTCACCCTCTGCTTTTCCAGAAAGAGAAGATGAAATATTAAGTGGATTTTCAATGAATGATTGGTCCTCTCCATTGCTGGATGATGGGCTAACATACGGTGTGTCATGTGAAAGACCAACAATGGGTGCATCCATAGATGAAGATGCACATGAAAAATCATGGATGGAAGGTTCACCAATGATGTTAGGAAAGAATGAAGGGGACTTAGATGGAAGGGAGTCATCCTTCGCCGCGTGTTTATGCTCAAGCTCCCACTCATACTCTTCATGAGTGACAACGCATGTTGGTTGTGAAACACCAACTCCATCAGTAGGTTGTTCCTCATTCACAACAAGTGTAGAGTAGGAAATGGATGAACACAAGACAACATCACCTAAGTACGAAGACAGAGGTCAAAAAAAGGAATTCATATGAGAACTCGAAGGCTCACAATCAAATCTGTGTAAAAATTGTGTGAAGTGATATTTGGAGGGTGTGAAGGTTGAACGGGTTTGTGAACATGATCCTCAACATCACAAGGTGATGGTGGAACTATTGTATGAGAGGGAGGTGGACAGTCCATTGAGACAGTGCTTGCTCCCACATGAGATTGTGCAGTTCCATCAATGAAGAATGTTGAGCGAGGCTTGATATCAAGCTTCCTCTTGGGACAGGTTGATTTCTTAAGATAATGCTCGGACCAGTCCTAGAGATAAGCAAACTTCATATGGATCTTGGGAGCTTGAAACAGTAAGTCACAGAAGCACTGCCAAAAATCAATAACGAATTCAGGAAGAGCCCTCCATTGTTGTAACAGTTTATGGTCAAGATGGTCTGGATCAAAATGATGGAACATGTCTTCAATAAGATCAAAGAAGTTCTCACATGACTGCACGGTGTCAGCTGGCAGGCTAAACACCCAATGAAATGGGGATTTGCAAAGTGTGAATGCAAGCAGCAAACCAACATATTTGTTAGTAAACTCATCTTCCTCATAAATCACGGAAAGGAAGTTATGTAAGTGCTCATGCTAGGCCACTTCACCTTCACCGTCATACGTGTGAGTGTACAAGAGATTGAAAAGCTTCCCTAAGATGGAGACATCTTCACAATTCGAAAAAAGCCTCGGGGGATGAAGAATGCAAGATTCCATGAAAGATATGTGAAGCTTCAAAACTAGATGAGAGGACACTACTTGTCATCAGGCCCTCCTTCTAGCATCAGAGATGTTGATGGTGCTGGACCCGCCAACATGTCACGGGGATCTCCCTGGTAAGGATTCCCAATTAGACCTCAGAACGTTTGAGAAAGGAGTCCCAGTAGTGGGTTGTAAGGTAATACCTTACCCACGATGTCGCATAGAGGCAAGTAAGATAAATATGTGAGTAGCATGGGTGTGACTCATGTAGTGAGTCAAGGAATGAGTATGAGAGGTTCCAACACTTCAAAGGGGGAGGAAGGTGAATGTGGGTTCCAGGTTGAAAGGGATCAGTCCCAACTTAGATAGGAACACACAACACAAAGGACATGCACAACTTCTGGTAGAGCAGTCAACATGGATATGGTAGAACCAACATACAAGGCAAGATAACACAAACAACACTCGCAGATCAGTCTAAGACGAGTGTGATGGTTGATATAGCAGGTTTCAAAGAAAGGTTTGTTTGATGTTCAATAGAGCAGTGGACATGGATGGTGACAACTTTAACAACATATGCAACACATTAACAACAAGATTCATATAATTGCATACAAATCATTTCATATACAACTACGTAAGTTAAAAAACATATATCATTAAGGAAAATAGAGCAGTCCAACTACAATAACAACATATGCATGAAAATGTGTTGGCTTTTATTATATAAATAAGTGTAAGTTACAATCATACAATACACCATGTAAACCTACTAGTCCCATCAGTGGAATGTTACAGCCACAGTCGCCTGCTCCTCCAAAGAGATGTACTATTTGCATGTAGTGGAGAAGCAAAGGTGTGTAACAATATTGTCCAAGCATTCTTCAAGATAATATTAGTAGAGTCTTCGTTAAGCAAAAGCCCTTACAATGAGTTATGAGGGACTATTTATAACAAAGGGTGGGGTGACACTTGACATTCCCCTTTGTGACATTTAAAATACCCTAATGAACATTCACCTACTCTATGACTGTTACATCCAACTGTTGACACTCGACTTACACTTGACATGACTCAACATTACAATGCACATGTACTCGTGTGAGACAACATGGCTTGAGCAAGCCTTGCAAGAAATCACTGACACTCAGTCCCTTGTGGTGAGACCAACTCTTTGAAATGCTTGTGATGGTGAAGCTGGTGAGCTGATGCCAATCTTGGTCATCCATGATGGTGTGCATGCACCTCATGGTGAAATCTTGCTGAAGTGAACTCTTCCCTCCATTGCAACTAGTGCATTGGTTTGATGCTTCATCCAACTTGTCTACTAACATGCACATGGTCTTCTTCTGTACAGTTGAACCAACAACACAATGATGCATAGTGTCCATGTTGATCTTCAAGTGTGCACTAGTGGTCACGTGCATCAACTTACCGAAGTGCACTTTCAGCCCCAGTTGGACTTGCTTCTTGTCTTTGCCTTGGTGAGTGTGTTGAATGGGTTGGATTGCATTCTTGTGCTAAATCGACATGCATGTTGCTGGGTCCTTTGTATGTGATCAACAACATTGCTCACCATGTTTTCTCTATGTCGGCTACTATGCTGGATCCTTAACTTGTACTACCACAGTTTCATGCATGAGTGCATGTTGTGCGCACTACCATTCTTGTTCCTGCTGCAACTCATTGGACTATCTACGGAGCTTCATGTTCTTCCTAAGTTCCTTCTTTAGCACATGCAACTGCTTCTTTGTTCCATATTTTGCCTTCTCATGATCTTCATGTCGTGCTGTCACTTCATAGCCTGAGTCTCCAAAGTTTCTTTTCATTATCAATGTATTTGCTTGATCTTGAAACTTTGCTCTACCTCTATGTTGTCAACAACCTTCCTCTTGCATTCGCTGCACCCACTTCATTGGTTGCTTTCGCTGCATTCGATACACTTCCTTCAACTATTGTTCATGATGTTGGTCGTTGTGATTATGTTGCTTGATTTCCTTATCCAAGAACAACTTGATGTCCTCCTGAGTAGGTAAGCCCCATGGACACTTTATCTATTGCATCCCCAAGTGTGATATGAACGGTGTCTTCATCTCTGCTCTCTTCGAAACCATTGTACCTATAATGATGAGAGGAAGATGAACACCTGTGATACCTGGAGACATGAAAACACTCATAGCATGCAATCCATCAATCAAAAACCAAAATGAAAATGAGAACTAAATTTCAACGTACCTAGGTGAATGATCATGAAATTTGCCTAATTTCGACTGGGAAGTCAAGACACCGACTGCCAAAAATGCACAGGGCATAGTTCGGGCTGCTGGGAGGCTGACTAACTATTGGAACTACAAAATGAATAATCCGGTTGGGCAGTTGGTTGTTGGGATTGTGCAATGAGTGGTTCTAGCTGGGAAAGACTACTGGCCCAGGGGCAGATTTGTGCAAATTTTTGGGCCAAGCAGCCAGTGACCTAGAGAATTGCATAATTCAGTCCAAGAGGCCATTGTTGGGCCAGAATGTGCAAATCTAGAGAGGAAGGTGAGCCTTCCTTCTCCATATTGTGCAATGCGGCCTTAGCTAAGGCAGAGACCATGATAAGGTTGTCCGGACTCACTGACAGGAAACTAAAAGCAATTAAGTCAATGAAATGCATGGTGACACTAAATGATAACAGAAATAATAAACATTGCATGCAAACACATGAATGAAGGATTAAGCAAACAAATCAACATGCATGTGGGTGAGGTTATTCGTTGGTTGGGCGAATGTCCATGTAAAACAATTTCATGCATGCGCTAGCAATGAAAATTGAAACAGAGCTAGGACAATCTAGATTACATGTAAACGATAGCAGGCATTCAAAGAAATCAAGCAAAGAGTACTCATACAAGTGAAAACCCAAAAAGTGACAGAAATGCGACACAAGGCATCGGAAGCGAACTTACCCTAAAACAGTTGTACTGAATGTGCCGACTGCTCCTAGATGTGATGTGTGATGTCAAAGCTACAAGGTTGATGCAAGGAATGAGATATGCAGTATCTGGTTGATGAGTTTTGATAACATCGAGGTTGTGACGCGCATGCCAAAAATCTAGGGGAAGCGACACTTGGAGGGAGGTTTCTAAAGTACTCCTTCCATGTAACCTCCGACTGCTAAATATAGGTCCCTGGAAGAAGGAATGCCTTTGCATGTTTCCCTGGGAGAAGCAACCTATGCATGCAAGTCCGTTTTGCTCAGTCTCGGAGGGAACCGATCAACTCAGTTGCACATGCAAGTCACTGCTCGACTTCTAGAGAGAAATGTGCATTTCTGACTATTAGCTCGGTTGACTTCCCAAGGGAATTGTGCAATTTCTGGGTAGAGAAGCTAACTGTTATCTAGATTTTTGCAAATCCTGTGCTAAACAACCTGTTGATGGAAAAAATTGCACAAATCCTGCTGGGAGGGTTGGCTGGCAGGATTGTGAAATCCTAGAGCCCAATAGGCTGTCATAAGGAATTGCAAAATTCCTGGAGGGAAAGTTGGTTGCCCTCTAGAAATGCACAAATTTCACTAGGAAGCTGCTCAACCTCCAGCTAGACCAAGTCCTAGTGAGTAGCCTGTGAAGGAAAAAGATCAAAATGTGATCGACAGGATTCCTTTGAGAAAGAAAGACATTGAAGATTGACGACTTGACGACGCAAGGCAATCTGTTGTGAAGGTTGGTAGGGAAGCTCCAAAGCAAGCTAAGGAAAAATTTTGGAGGGTGGTTGTAGCCGCTACAATAGAAACTTACCACAAATATGTACACAGAAGTGTGAAAGGCATGTAAGAACATCCATTATAAGCCAAAAAATAAAAATTGCAGTTGAATACATGTCAAGATGGTCGACTGATTATTATAGAGCATAGACCAGGGTTTAGCCTTTTAGAAAGAAAGAAACGATATTGTTTACAACTCTTATGATTAAAATTTTAACCCTAACTACCTACTGCAACAAAAATATGACCATAGTGTATGCCTCATCCAGCTAAGGAAATTCTTGTAGGGAAAAACCCTACTAATGGAACCCAAAATTTGTGTTAAGATAAAAACTTGGTATTGGAGTTATTGTTCCTCCACAAATGGGTAAATTTTCTGATGCAAGGGTGGCATATATCAGCAAAACCCTGGTCAAACAATGGCATGAGATTAGTAAAAAACCATAAGGAAAAAGGAAGACAATATTTACCCAAAAACACCAATAGAGAAGATTAGCCTTAAGAAGTGGTGTAATTATCTGTGTGAGGGCAGTGCTAGAAACAGACTCAGTCAAATATTGCAAACAATTTATGCATTGTACATAACTGCATTAAGGCATAGGAAAATCTTAAATACTGATAAATATGAAACCCTTGTGGTGGTAAAACTTAAGAAAAGTCTACAGCTCAAAAGCTTACCAAAAATATAGGAAACAACAATAAAGAAAACCCTAGTTGCAAACTACAGAGAGGCTTGTGTTACCACTGTAATCCCATAGCCCAAGGTGTAGTGTGCACCAGTAAAGAGGTGGAGTTCGACAATGGAAAGTCACTTGTGTATGCAAACATTCACCCGTAAGAAATTGATAGGGTAAAGAAAGTGAGGTCTATGTTAGTCAATGGAATGGGGGCTGACAAATACCTCATCAAGGGGTGATGGTCGCATATTTGACCTACGATGAGAATTGGAGCAAAGGAAATTGCAGAGCTTGAGTCTGCAGAATCAACAGTGCAAATGGAGAGGCAGAACAATGTTTTAGGTAAGGTTAGTTACCCTAACCATCTCTAGGTGAATGATGAATGTTGGATCAACAATCTCCCATCCAACGACAAAGAAACATCCACCTGCCAGTCATCTCATGAACGACATTTGTGAATGGTAACCTAATTCAAGAATGTTCCTTAAATCCTTTGCCCATCCAAACTTTGGATAAGGCCAGTGCATTATGTTGAATTGTTCACTGCAATAAAAAAAAAAGAATATAAGCATAATGTTGAACCTTTATTCATCGCACTATGGTATATACATGTATATAAATACGTTGTCTAACCTAGGTGCTCTTTGCAAACGAAACATGCGATACAAATTCCATCATATAACATAGGAACATAAAAACTTATATTATCATAAATGAAATATTTGTTTTCTTTATGTTCATATTTCAACTTTGAAGTTCTTTAGTAATGCATGTTACAAGTGGTATCGGAGCATGGTTTCAATACCGTGGCCTAATTGGGAAGTTGCAGTAATGATGGTGTGTTGATGTGCATAGAAAAAGACAGTGAGAAAGTAAAAATAGATCATGATGAGGAGAGGAGTCAGAGGTCAATTACCACCAAGAAAAATGATAAGATTGAATCCTAAAACAACTTCAAAAATGTAGGTGCAGATGGGTGCAGAACAATAGAACCAGACAAGTATACTACTTGAAATTGTTCAATAGTTGCAGGCCGAAATGGTTCGACTAAGAATAGATAATAAAATATCAATGTTTGAACAAGAGAGGATATTGAAGAGTCTCTGAGACATAAAAAACCATCTAACCTCTCGACCTAGTCTTGACCCCATAACTAGAGATAACGAAGAACACCAACACAAAAATGAGGTTTCCCCTTAAGGAAGTCACACTCAAAGGAGTTATGGAAACAGAGATAACAATGAAGAGGAATCAGGCAATGTCTCTGATAAAAGGAGAATGAAGCAGAACTAGAATCGTAGCGGGAATGTAGAAAGATCAAACCCCCAACCTTTGATGGTGAAGCGAAAGAAGTTGTGGAAGCCTCGATCATCAATATGAACAAATATTTTCAAGTTTATGGATATGATAATAACCTCAAGGTCAAATTGGCTATCTATTAGCTTTAGGGGAAAGTCACCTTATGGTGGGTATACGTAAAGACAGTGCAAGGGATAGAGGAGCAAGAGGTGACTCGGGATGAATTTTAAAGACACTTCAAAAACAAATATCTGACAAAACAATTTTATGATGAAAAAATAAATAGTTCCATGACTTGAAATTGGGGAAACTAACTATGGACGAGTTTCTGACCAAGTTTATGTTTTTGTTAAGATATGTTCCATATATATGAGAGGAAAAAGCTAAAGTACAACATTTTATGAGCAGCTTGGATATATTATGAAGGAAAGAATATAATTCGATAATCCCAAGACCATGGATGAAGCAATTCAGAAGGCTTGAATTTTCTATCAATAGATGAACAATAAAGGGGACAATGCTAAAGGTTGGCCCCATAGGAAAGGGAAGTAGACCTATCGTAATTTCATAAGCACTAAGTTCGTAAGTTATAGAAACATGTAGAAAATCAGCGAAAGAAACAACTTGGAAGAAATCAGCAAAAGACTAGATGGAAAGAAGAAACTAAGTTTACAGAAGCAACCAACAAGTTGGATCCTAGCCAAGTGCTGAAGCCCCCCTTACAATGTTGGGGCTATGGTAAACCCCATTATTAAAAGAATTTCCCTCACTATGATGGGCCTCAGCAAAATTATAATGTGAAAGAAGCATCTACAGTTGGGGAGTTGGTGAGAAGTATGCCAAGGATCAACGCTGCATTGGAAGACCATCAAGCATATTATCATCCTAGTCTGATAGAGTTGGAAGGTAAGTTAATTAATAATTTTTTGTCTATTATGGTATATCTGAGTGCAAGTTTCAGTTATGTCAGCCACAAAGTAGTGGAAAAATGGTTTTTGTATAATTCCAAATTTAAAAGCCCCTGGTTGGTACAACTAGCTATAGTAGCCAAGATGAGAGTAAATGCTAAGGTGCCAAATTGTTCCATTGTGATAGGAAGTTAGCAGATCAAGGCTGATTTTAATGTTTCACCTCTAGGATCATATGACCTATTGATTGGGATGGACTAACTGGAGTAGAATTGGTCCTTAATAAATTTTAAAGAAAAATCCATTAGCTACCTCACTAAGAATGGTTCCCGGAAATTGATCCAAGGAGTTAAAAAACCCATGGAGTTACGCCCCATTATTGCCTCTGAAGTAGGTAAATGTATTAGAAAATGTTGCATGATTTATGTTGTTCAGGTTGGGTATTCTAATTCTAAAGACAAGATTGCTACCTTGGAAAACATACTAGTTATTTAGGATTTTGTAGATGTGTTTCCTGAAGATATACCAGGTCTGTCCCCAAAATGAGACATTGATTTTACCATTAAATTAAATCCTGGAGCCACAGTAATATATAAAGCTCCTTACCACATGAGTGTACCTGAGTTAACAGAGCTTAAGATGCAATTAGAGGAATTGCTTGATAAAGGGTATATTCATCATAGTGTATTACCCTATAGAGCTCCAGTATTTTTTGTAGGAAAGAATGATGACACACTGAGATTGTGCATTGACTATAGATAACTTAATAAATTAACCATCTAGAATAAGTACCCCCTGCCTTAACTTGACGATCTTTTTTATCTAGTCAAGGGTGCAACAAATTTTTCTATGATTGGTTTACGGTCATGATACAACCACATTCCGGTAAAGGAAGAAGACATTTGTAAGATGACTTTTAGAACTTGTTATGGCCATTACGAGTTTGTAGTCTTACCTTTTGGGCTGACTAACACACTCACGACATTCATGAGTTTGATGCATGTCATATTTCATCCTTTTTTGGATAAATTTGTTATGATTTTTATATATGATATATTGATTTATTCGAAAACTTTAGAAGAACATAAGGAGCACTTGTGTACAGTGTTGCAAGTTTTTGGAGACCATCAATTATATGCAAAATTTAATAAATTTGACTTTTATAAAAATCAAATTTAGTACTTGGGACACATGATTTCAGCCAAGGGAATAAATGTTGACCCTGAAAAGATTAGAACCATTATGGAGTGGTAAATGTAGCTGATATATGATGGTTTATGGGTTTGGTGGGGTATTATTGCTATTTTATTGAGGAATTCTCTTAGATCACATATCCCATTACCTCCTTACAAAAGAAGGGAAATTTTTTAAGTGTACTAGCTAATGTCGGTAATGTTTTGAATAGTTAAAACACCTATTAACTATTGCCCCTATACTAAATATTGCGAACCCAAATAAGGAATTCATGGTCTACACAGATGTGTGTCAGGAAGGGGTGGGGGCAATACTAACTTAAGAGGGGAAAGTAATAGCATATGAGTCACAAAATTTCAAGGATCATGATCAGAGATATTTGACATATGATTTGGAATTAACAGTCATAGTCCACCCATTAAAAATCTTTTCGGAAAAATATTTATGTTAATGATTGATCATAATAGTCTGAAAAGTTATTTTAAATGCCCCAATTTAAACGCCCATCGAGAAAGATGGAATTCCTTTCTTAGCAAATTCGAATGTGACATCAAACATTTAAAAGGAAAGGAAAATCATGTTGCGGACACACTAAGTAGAAGAATACATTGTGTTTATGAACTGCATTATAATAAAATATAATTTAAATTTCTGGAGCAAATTAAAGAAGCTTCCCAAAGAGAACATGAATATAATTTTTATGGCATCAATCTCAGCAAGCTAGCAGCTCGGAAAAACAATCAGACTATAGTATTAATGAGGATCAATTATTAAATTATATGAAAAGAATATATTTCCCCAACTAGATTTCAGTTAGGAAATTAATTCTAGACGAATTTCATAGGAGTCCCTACACTTCCCATACCAAATATCAAAAAATTCTTTCAGAAATTAAATAAGATTATTTTTGGCCAGGGATAGGCAGGGATATTGCAAAATATTTGACAAGATGTTTAGAATGTCGGCAAGTAAAAGCTGAACATCTACATCTTGCTTGTGTTCTTCAACTAATTCCTATACCTAAATGGAAGTGGGAAATAATTACACTTGAATTTATCCCCAGATTACCCATATCTAAAAAGAACAATGATTCAATCATGGTGATTGTGGATAAAACTCAGTAAAACAACTCATTTCAGTCCATTACAATCTACCATCAAAATAGTTCAAATTGTTGATATTTTCATGAAAGAAGTATTCCACTTGCATGACATTCTGATCCAGATCTTTGTGAGGGCCCCAAGATCTAAATAATTGTCACATAAAGGAAATAACCCAAGCTAGAAAAGTAAATCATGAACCAACTTTTATTAGATCAGAAAATAATAGTTGCAACTACATTGGGCTCGAAAATTTGTCCTCTTACAAAAAGAGGCTTGATATTTATAACATTTTTTAGTTACATTACCATGTATATAAATACCATGGGTGGGGTTCCATTCCAATCATTCCTTCTTCCTTAGGAAGAAATGGTCCCCATTGCTTGAAGTTCCCTCCAGAGAAGCTTTTGTCGAAGATGAGTTGTGGATGACCAAGTGTTGTCAAAGACAAGGGTTTTGCATGGTTGACCAATAATCAAGGGTTTGTGGATGAACCATAACCATGATGCATGAATATCCAAGGATAGAGATATTGAAGTGAACAAAGTTCACAATTCCTGTTCACTACTCCAGAAAACTTGGAATATAAATATCTCCATGGAGATACAAGAATGTATATCAGAAAGTATGAATAAGATGATGATACAAATGAGAGTGAGGGTCTTGTATATATAGCTCGGTAAGAACCCTTTCATGAGCGGTCATGTCTCCTTAGACATGCCTCTTTGTTTAACTAATTATTAATTAACTAATCATTATTACAATTATTTATATTTATATTATTTATATATATTTTATTCGTAACAGATACCTTGTAATGCTTGTGAGCCAACTGTGGTATTGATAGTGTGTGGCAAAGAAAATGGATTTCACTAGCAAGGGTTTTCGTGGTTGATCCATAACCATGATGAACGAAGATCCGAGGATAAAGATACCTTGTAATTCTAGTGGGCCAACTGTGAGGTGGACAGTGTGTTTCCAAGGAAATGAATTTCACTGGCAAGGGTTTTTCATGGTTGATCCATAATCTTGATGAATGAATAGCCGAGGATAGAGATACCTTATAATAATGGTGGGTCAACTACGAGGTGGACAGTGTGTGGTCAAGCAAATGGACTTCGTTAGCAAAGGGTTTTGCGTGGTTGACCCACAACTATAATGAACAAGGGTTCGAGGATAGAGATACCCTATAGTGAACCTCGATATCACTTGTCGATATATCCGGTAGAAATGCAGTGGCTTATCTTTGTATATTCTCACTATCCAATGAGATGTTGTAAAGGGTTCCTCCAAATACTCAAGTTTCAAAATTTTTATTCCCTCGACAACAAAGGTGAAGCAACAATTAACATATCGCTTATCATTTCCTTTGTTGGATCCATTCTCAAAGATGATGAGAGGCTTTGTTTCACCATTTTTAACATGAGATAGTGATGCAAGTTGCTTACCTTGTTTTGATTAACTATCAACTACATAGGAATACAAGCCCATGCCAACTATAGCAATTAATATTCCTAAGATACTCCACAAACTAAATGGATCATGAAGTAAAATGTTGCCAAATGCAGGAACCAAGCAAGTCTTCAAGTGTCCCCGAGCTTCATATGTAATGGAAGATGTCTTCACAATCATAAGAAATGTCCTCTAGTTGACAATCACAAAGATCAACTATGATAAGAAAAATAAAACATGAGGCATATACATAGTTGCAACCATATTTTCGTTTGTCGAAAACTTGTCAACGAAGGGACAAAGTAGTTGCTTGATATAAACTTTGAATCTTCTATGGATTATGTTTGTCATAATTTGTGCAACGCATGTGCAGAGGCGTAGGAAAGGATAAACTATCTCTTGCTCTCTAAGGACAAGCTTAGGAATTTTTTCACAGAATTCTCCTCCCAATGCTGCTTTCCTCAAATTCCCAACAACCACACCAAGTTTCTTCACAAAATGAGTAGCTTGCTCACTCCTAAAAGCCTGTAGCTTTGTTCAAAGAACCTTTTTAACCCCAAGATAGTCCTTAAGAAAGGGTTGCACCTTGATTCTTGGATTTTCATTCATGGTGTATCTATTCTCGAAGGTGTTGATGATCGTGCATATGTCGTTGTTGGTCAGGGTGTAGTCCAAGTTTCCAACATGCAATGTATATCTTAAAGGAACTAGGTCGTCGTTGCCTCATTTATATAGTTGGGAATGGTTTTTTGCCATGATGGAAACCTTGTTCTTTCATTTCTTGAGCATCTTGTTGGCGACATTGATTCCAAAGAGGAAAATGTAGTAGAAGGTGTCTAGGTGGTTGTTCTTTAGCATCGGTGCTACCACAACTTCGTTGGGCACCGCCATTCCACCGGATTGGAGAGTGCTCAAGAGTTTGGAGTCACAATCTGAGATAATGTATCCATTCAATTTCCAAGCACCTCTGATGGTGGCTGTTAGAATATTCCTATCGGCATCATTGGGGGCATCGTTTACCTGATTGTAGGAGCACATCACACTGACCACATTGCCATTCATCACACAATTTTTGAATGGTGGGTCATACATGTCATCCAAATCTTGTTGCGTCACGATGGCATTGAATGTGTAACGCTCAACCCCATGCCAGTTGTCTAGGTCATAGGCCATGTAATTTTTGTAGCAGGCCGCCACCCTCAACTATTAGGGTCACCACCATTGGTTTGTTGGAGACCTTGGACGTAGTTGGTGGCATACAAGTTGGCGACATGCGGGTCCTCACCAAGGGTCTCCTGCCTTCTCCCCCATCTCAGGTCATAGGAAAATATTCATGTTTCAACTCCAGAATGTCATCCCTACATGTTCCTCATTAAGGATATCCTGCACCTCTGTTAATGCTAGAAGACCGATTGCTTTCCATAGAGGAGTATTGAAGGAAGCAATGATGAGAATAACTTGTGGAAAACAAGTAGCTCCAAGAATTGGGCCTTGAAAGTTTGTTCTAGGACCTAAGTTGGACATAATGTGCAATGCCTCAGATCACCATTCATAACTAGGAATCCCTACGTTGGGAGTGGTGCTGGCGCCATACTCCAACTACTACAATTTATCCTGTAGAGTTAGACATCCAATGAGATTCACTCTGTTTGCAACTTGTAGCGAGGTGTTAGAGAATCAGAATTTGTTTTTCCCGGTGCTGGGATCATAGGGGAAGGGAGAAAATAAATGAGCTAAGGATGATTCTCCATTCAGAACAATCCCTATCCAAATAAAAATCAATACAAGAAACAAATTATCAATGAATCCCAATTGTAGAATTCGAAGGATTTTGCTTTGATCCTCTTTGATTCCCCATTGTCATTGTCTCCCTGATCTATGAGTATTGGAAGGTGGTTGCTACACCTTAGGAGAGGATGTCGCTAGCGGTGTTGATGTTGTGTTAGAGGGCTTAGGGCTAGCAGTAGGCATTATAGACTTGGTGGATGCAGGCATTGGAGCAGTTGCTAATACCACACCCTTATCACCAAACACTAAATTTATCTCAAAAGTAGCAATGCAAAAACATAATATATAAATAAGAAATTCCATTCCATTAACACCTTCATCACCATGGTATTTATGGTGGTGACAATGATAATGTAACACAGTTGTGTGGTGAAGAAGAGTATCACAACATAGGCTACTGCTAATCTCTTCTTTGAGTGAGTGTGGGTACACTTTGGGATCCCATAGTCCATTATCTCAGATTGGGACAATAGATTCCTAAGTGCATTTTGGTTAAGACTTTGATTGATGCTGGATTCCAAAATCACTAAGTCTAAGACATTCCACCCCAAACTGATGACCGAATAAAGGTCATCAACATGATTATCGTGCACATTCAATGCATGTACAACTGGAAGCATCCATGCACATGGGATGAAAGCCTCACCTATATCCAACAAAGCTACAACAAAGCTCTTAATACGTCAATAGGCCATAGCCCCTTTCAGGTATGGCTCAGATTTCAACCATTATGTCCCACTGATGTGACCATACCATTTGCAGCAGATCAGGCATATTTGAATCACATTCAGTTCAAGGCCAACAGGGCTAACAAATTGATTGGGCGCACTCAACACATCTGCCTGTAGGTCCATGATATATTGGACAGAGCCAACGTTAAGTACAAGCAGTTCCGTGATCAACATCGAGTGCCATAGAAGTTCCAGGTGGCCGACAAAATTTTTCTACATTTGTAGAAGGAACCCCTCGCTGGACCCCACCGCAAGATTTTCTCGCTTCGATATTGGCCATACACCATCACTAAGGTTGTAGGGGACAATTCTTCCAAGCTCATCATCCCATTGTTCCTTGGTTTGCACCTAGTGTTCAATGTACACCACCTTCGACCATACTTTCCAAAGTTGTTGGAAACATATGACACTATAAAACAAATCACAAAAACAAAGCTAAACACTGACTACACGGAATAGGCCACAATTGATCCGCTCATGTACAATCAGATCAAGAACACTCACCAACAGAGCATATATCTATATCGAGTTGTCAAAGCAAGCCAACTCCTTCACCAGGGCATGTTCAACACGAACCAGGTTCAACAAAAATGTCCTCACCTCATGGAGGTTGTGCACGCAATGGGCACCATTGCTTCCTAAAGAGGGAGGACTGATCTAGGTTGATATTGGTGTCCACCCACCTATTCCACCTACACCTCCAATTAGTTTGATATGTTTCCTTGTTCACTTCAACGTTTACTATTGTTAGTTGTTTTTGGGGTCCTAAACTTCCGGAGTAGTTTTGACCCCCTAAACGATGTTTTTGTGAGGTGTACAATAGGCCCATTACCTAATGTAAATCATTTAATAATCAGAGATACCTTTCCAACAAGGTAGCATATGCACCAAACATAGATAATATGACCAAGTTATGGCCCTGAGAAGTTGGCTATCTAACTAACCCCAACAGGGCCCAAAAAATCTTGGTGTTCCATCTCTTAGGGCTAGGGTTTTGGTTGTTTAGGGTTTTCCCTTGTTTTTCAATAATAAATAGGCCCTTTAGACTCATTGTAACATAGTTCAGAGGCATGTATCCACCACATCTCTTCTCAAAGATAAGTTACCATTGCCCAAGCTAGTTTATTTCCATTTTGTTTGTAACCATATTTCAATATCCTGATATTACTGAAATGAAATGTTATTTCTACTGCATCTCTAGATTTATGGCTATATCTATATTTTTTTGCATTCCTGTTTAAGTTCAGATCAAATCATCGAAAGAAAGAGAGTGCACCTCCAAGATCCAACAAACTTCAAAAGGTTACCACAACTAACTCCTTATGTAGAGAAACAAATCCAAACCAATTTTCTAAATTAAATCTTGCACTAGTCATCATAATACCAAAACTAAATTTCAAGGATAGTGCTAGGTACAAACAATCCAAGCTTAGATCTGCAAAATTCAAATCTTGGTTTGGGTAGAGCCTTGGTGAAAATATAAGCTATATTGTCTTATGTAGATAAATACTCCACATACATCTACTTCATGCCAATGAGGTCTCCGATAAAATGGTATATGGTCACAATGTTGTTATAGACATTTTTGTGCCTTACAGCATAGAGCATGAAATGTCAATAATCCAAGGGATCCAAAGTCCCTAAACATGTTGTTCTTACCCTTAGAGGAACAAGGTCAGCAAACCACAGCACTGCAAATCAGTTCTCCACTGAGAAACACTCAAAAACAGGTCAGTTTTGGATCAAAGCAGCTGCTCCACTAAGCATCTGCGCTGAATGTCAAAAGCTCTATGGTGTACCTGCGCTGCATTGCAAGTGCAACAAAGGCTACCTGCGCTGGGCGTACTTTGACATGTGGAGGAATCTTTTTCTCAATGTGCCAGTGCCCAGAAAGCTTCCAAAAAGAAACTTGATCATAAGATTCGCCTAATGATGAGTTAAGAGCTTCTAAAACTCCAAGTGGAAGGTAGAAACTCCGAGTGAAGAACTGAAGAACAACTGGAGTTGAAGAGGACAACAAGTCACACATCAAGCTGACTTATCTTCACTCCAAAACTCTATATAAGGATCTCATCCCATGGGATCTGGAGGCCGGAATTTAGTGCAAAGAATTGCTGTTGGTTTACAGTTGAGAGCATTGGGTGATTGCTTGAGGGAGGTGAAGAAGAGATTTCTCTCCATCGGGAAGGTGATGCTGGATTGGACCTCTCATGGTTGTATCACCGCCTGAACCTTACTTCTATATATTAATAAAGCATTTGAGGTTCTTCTATTCGCACGTGTTTCAATGGTGTATTGACTTACTTGCGTCTTTGATTTATGCTAATCCTTGAATTGATTATGAATGCATGCTTCTTGTAGTTTCCTTTTCTTGTCTTATTTGCAGGATCTCTTGTAGCTGGGCCCGTGAAAAGACTTGGAGCTGGGAGCAAGTGGCAAACAAAGGAGATTGGATCGACCATTTGCGCAAGACATCGGTAAGTGGATCTCTTCCTTTTATCTCTTGCATGTCATAAAGAAGAAACTTTAGATAGCTTTGCTTTCAGCTGTTGCTAAGGAACTGTCACCCTTAGAGTGGGTTAGGGTCATTCTGAGTTGGATACTTTCCCCCACAACAGACTGGAGACTCCGCTGGGGATCGTGTCTTGTTGGTAGCTTGTGTTTCTTGCTATTCATTTCTTAAACAAAGGAGTACCGAATCGAACTGCATTCGAGTCCTTCGAATGCAAAGTAGAGGGTAGCTACTCTAGCCCAGTGCTGGGCATGTTTATGATTTGAAGAGCTGGTCCACAAGGACTCTTTTTAGCTCTTTGTGATAGTGTTCATCTTCCTTTAATCATCCTCTAGTGTATACTTGACTGATAGCCTCTGATTTGGCCAAAAACCGTTGATTTTTTAGCAAACTGTGGCCCGGAATCTGAGAGAGACGAGAGTTGTCTCATCAGTGCAGCTGCAACAAAGGCTACCTGCACTGCAACGCAGGTCCCGAAGGGGCTACCTGCGCTGCATCTCAGATTGACAGTGCAGCACCTGCGCTGATCCAGTTTTGCCTTGTGCAACTGGGATTCCCCACTGTCTGTTGCCCAGTTTTCAGTATTGTTTTTGCAGCCTATTGTCAACCTGTATACCTAGCTGAACCCACTTCTCTTTGCCTTCATTCTGCCTCAGTTGTATGAAGAAACCGTGATTGTTCTTATTGTATTTCTTGCTGTCATTCACAGTTTCCCATAGCGAAAGTGAACTAGTCTTGCTATGACCTCTTGGATCTAGACCTTTGAGAAAGTGTCGTTGTGATTCTAAGAGCTAGTTTATTGCTGTTCATAGCTGCTTGAGCATTTTCTTTCATTATATGGTTCGAATTTCAGTATTTCTTGTGTTGAAACGAGTGAATATTAAGGTGTTCTTTTGATTATTGGACAAACACTTGTTTTCTTTCGCTTGAAATCGAATTCGAAATTATACAACAGCTTTCTTTCTGTAATACATCAACATTAAGGAAGAAGAAAAGAAATACTTGCATTGTGCATGTGCATTTTGACAGTTTGCATGTTTATTTAGGAAAAAGTGCATCAGTGTGTGCTCTATGATCTGTTTGAAAAGATGATGTCTTTCTTTTCCTTCAGTAGTTAAGGTTTTCATAAGTTGAAAGAATTGAAAAAGCTTGCTTATCATTCTTAGACTGCATTTAGGAGTTGTATCATACATCACGTGGTGATCCATAAAGGCAAACTGCTAAGAAAGATCAACCTAAAAAGAACTGAATTTATCTAACAACGCTTTGAAACATAACGAAACACAGTAGAGGTCTAGGTAGAGACGTGAACCGGCGTCGTTAAACATAGTGACTGTCGATCTCTACGAAGGTGGGTGATTCCTCCTGAGGGATGATAGCACTAATACGGACTTGTGCCCCCGCGTACCGTCGCGTATATTGGGGGACCCCTATAGGAACAAAGCTTTTATCCATAGGAAGCCGTGTCGGCCGCCCTACTGATCACGATGCAGTGAACACAGCATTCACGAAGATCGACCACTCGTACCGTAAAACGTATTCTGTGGTTTCGCGAAAGGTTTGGCACACCCTCTGCCTAGAACTCCAGAGTAGTTTCTTTTGGCCTTTTTCAAACTCTATAACTGAAAAAGTCCATCCGAGCATTTGTCACTTCGGGCTCGTTAATACATCGAAGGAGACTAGAGTCATCTTTAGCTTTTTCTCGACTCTTAAAAAGTGAAAAAGCAAGTTGTGTCTTAAAAAGTGTCATCATATAAAATTCATTCTAAACGGAACATAATCACCCCTTATTCCTACGTTGATCTTCAGGTTGAGAACATGGAACACACCAACCAAGGGATTCCACGTGATGGGACCCCTAGCCCTTTCTCCTCTTGGGGAGAAGTTGGTGCACCCCACATGGCCACATTGTCGCTTCCAGGACTGACAATTGGCCTGCCAGTTTGGCTATTCTCAACCGCTCTAGTTCAGACCACCACGGTTCCTGAACAGTCGAGTCAACAGTTAGACCAGTCTAGAGCTACCCTCCAGCCTTCCACTTCTTATAAGCCTTCCTCCGATCCTTCTTCTTCGAACGGTCAAGC
Organism: Pinus tabuliformis; assembly: GCA_031772625.1. NCBI lineage: Eukaryota > Viridiplantae > Streptophyta > Pinopsida > Pinales > Pinaceae > Pinus > Pinus tabuliformis. The sequence continues at coordinate 397,767,364 of CM062818.1, read as the reverse complement.
CGCTGAAATCGGAGCTCCCATAGAAAAGAAGAAGGAAAAGAAGAAGAAAGAAAAGAAGCAGAAGGAGCCAAAGGCGCCTCGGGGCAAGCAAAAGGTATCTAACGAAAATCCACACACAGCACGGACTGGGCCCAAATCGCCATGTGTCATATGCAGAGGAGACCACCTCCACCGTGATTGTCCCAGTATTCCCCGGATACTAAGGGACTGGTCCCTCGTCTGCACGGTTCGGAAGCGTCAACCTCTGACAACCAGGTTGAATGCTTACCGTCGACCAGCGAAAGTGAAGGTTCTAGACGACGAAGGGGAAAGAGATTCCCCTGCGAACTGTGTGAAGGCAATCACACCCTCCGCCGTTGTCCCTTTTTAGACGAAGCAAAGAGAGTTTTGGAAGATCAACCGGTGGCACCAGTGCTACTTCCTCCTGGATATCAAAAACTCGCGCCAAGTCCTTCGTTGGTTGAAAATACAGCTATCCCGCTCATAGGGCCAGCTGAAGTGTTAGTCGCTGAAAGTGAACCTACTGAATCCGGACCGGATGAAATTCCAAAGGTCGAAACGGCAGTTGACCCGGTTCTCCCTTCAGAAGTTTCATCTTCAAATACCACAGTCGCTGAGGATTCATCTTCAGTCGACACCCCTACCGAAGAGAGTAAGGATGACACCGTCCAGATTCTTTTCATCAACATTGATTCTAATGAGCATCTGGGCAATGCGCCCACTCCTTTACCACAGGAAGGAGCATTGTCAGGATCATATCCATTCGTATATTCGGTCCCACCACCAAGCAACCTAGTTGTGTCCTTTGATTGGAACCAACTAGGCAGACCCCGGTTACCAGCCAGTATACCATTTAGAATTATAGTCCAAATATACAAAATGGTGATGGCTGGAACTATCATTGATGAAGGGGCATCTGTGAGTATCCTGTCCTCTATTGCTTGGAAAGCACTGGGTTGCCCGACGCTTTTGCCTGAGACACGAAATCTCTCGGGTTTTGACAGAGGAACCAGTCGACCATTAGGGATTCTACCTAATGTGCCTATTACCTTGAAAGGCAAGGCTGTCAAGATGAACTTGATGGTCGTCCAAGGACCCTTGGATTATAACCTACTCCTTGGACGAGACTACATATATTGCATGGAAGCAATAGTCTCCTCACTCTTTCGAATAATGTGTTTTCCATACGAAGGAAGAATGGTTAAGCTCGTAGGCCAGCTTTCACTTCCGGGATCACACATTGCAAGTAGTCACATACCTATCCTGAATGGTCTATTTGATCAAGAAAGGTCTCTACCTCCGGTTCTTCTTCCTGATGAGTGCGAGTAATTCGGGAAACGAAGGCCGGAACCCAGGGGGCATGCATCCTGGTCTGCTCTGGAGGCAGAAAAAACCTTGGGTGTAAAGTAGAATTTACGCGGGAGAATATGACTAGTCCATACCCCGTCCCCTCCTTCTTCTTCGTAAAACAGAAGAGCCGGCAAGAGCTCTCATGCGGAAGAAGGGGCAGTTAGGAATGGTGTTGTTCTGGAAAAAGATTCTTTTGTTAAAGCTAAGTGTGTGGCGGAGCGTCGTCATTCACCTTTGTCTAGAAAAGTGGGCTCTGCTAAAGAAGGGGATCCGTTTGTGGTAGTAAGTAGTAACCATCTTTGGATAAAAGGCAAGCCTCACCCATTAAAACAAATGTTTTAGAGGATAAGTAGGGGCAGCCTCCAAAGAAAGTGATTCAATTGCTGCAACAAATTGTAACCATCTTTGTGTAACCTAATGATAGACATCGCCGAAGAAAGTTTTGTTTGAAAGGATTAGTAGAACAATCTTTGGGTAACCAGAAAGAGGTAAGCCTCCCTCAAACCTACCAATGTTTTGTCTATTGAGAAGTGTTCTTCTCTTGTCGCAAGTAGCTGTTCTCTTGCGATCTCGCGAAGGTCAGTTAAAAATTGGGCTGACGAGAAGACAAGTACCGCGTAAGACCCGTTAAAAATAACGAGAAGACAAGTATCGTTAACATTAGGACTGACGAGACGACAAGTAGCTGTGAACACCCAAAGAAAACCAAAAGTGAGGGAGAGGAGGGGCAACCTTGAAATTATACTTTATACCTGGGGGCATGCAAACCTCTTGGAAGGCAAGCATAGGCGACTTTTAGTTTTAGGTAGGACTAACCCCGCTAACCCGTAGATAAGTCGATACCCGGCTTGCACAAAGAGAGGATATGGAGCAAAGCGTAGGGAGATGAAGCTCCTTAAAAAATAGGAATCTTCCAGGAGACCTTCCTACTTTATGACTGGTAAAAACGAGCAGTTTTGGCAAAGTTCATGCTCGTTAAAAAATAAACGCAAGATTCGAGCAGTTTTAATGCGGAAATTCATGCTCGTTAAAAAATAAACATAAGCTTGTGAGCAGGCTTCCCCCCAGAGTTCAAGCTCATTCAGAAATAATGAACCGGTAAATAACCATTTGAGACCGTAAATTCATCAGCCATAAAAGCCTTGGTCGTGTTTTTGCACCGTCACCTCCACTTTTCGTTTGGCCGATCATTCACTTCCACTTGATTGTTTACCTATTTTGGGGAACAGCTGCGAAGAGTGATCCCACCTAGCCATCCTTGTAATACTGCCGTGATTGGAAAATTCCAACCCGTACCTGGAATCTGCTGCTATCCCTGTTTATCACTCGTTCCTCAAAATACGAGTCTTCTTTGAGCTCTTTTCACTGACTCGTAAAAAATGAAAAGTTTGCCGAGTTTTGGCCTTCCAGCTCGTTAAAAGGACCGGAAGAGCTATCCCTCCTCTAGATTTTAATCTTTTTGGACCTGAGGGATTATTGCACAAAAAGATCGAGCGCTTGTCTAGTTCGGCTCGATAAAGATATCGAACATTCATCCCTTCTGTATTGTTTTATACTTTTTCGGACTTAAGGGATTAGATGATGAAAAAGGACCCCTGGAGTCCACTTTATGTACCCTTTTTAGACTCTCTAAAAATGAAAAGGACCGAGTTGTTTTTGTCGCTGGGCTCGTTAAAAATATTAGATAGCGACAAACTTGTCTTTAGACGAGAACGAGTTTCCCTATCGCTAAGCTCGTTAAAACATAGCGATGGGCTTGCCCGAAGGTCAGGTTATAGAACAAGAATATGTTATCCTCCTCAAGCTTGACAAAAATAAAGAGGTACTGGTCAGAAATGACTGGGGAAAAATTGGGAGAACCTCAAAGCTTAATGGTAGCAAGTCGCTCTTGAACATGATACTTTTTCCTCCGTAAATATCAGGTTGGGTTATTATCATTCACCAGTCCCTTCACCATGGTCTCGCCATACCATCCATACATGGGGTAATGCTACCGATCCATCAAATCAATGTCGTTATATGTTCAAGAGATGTCATTCATAAAGTGTCAACCGGGTCCCATCCACTACCGTACCTCATCTTTCATCCTTCCATGACCGCCACCATGAATCATATTTCACAGATCGTTTTCACCATCATCACTAGCTTCGTTCTGTGTCACTGATGTGGGATTCATTAAGGCCCTCCTTTGACGGATCACTTCTTGTCGACATCAGCTCATTATCCAAGAAGTTGATCTAGGAACACCCCCTCAGTACTTTGAAGCTTGCATGCCTCAATGGCAAGTTTCTCACTCCCGACGATAGGTATACATTAATGACCTTCGACCAGGAGACTTTGCGTGGTGTTCGACGTCAGATCCTATATTCACGCCACGTGAATTGTGCTGCAGTACCTTGAGGGTTATCATCATTATCGGTGATTCCTCTCGCGCTTGTTAATAGTTTACATTATTGACTGGTAATCAAGCGATGTCTTTCCATGTTCGACTTCAAGAAATTCTCACATGGATCGACTTGTACTAGAGTGAAGATCGGGCAAGTTTGAAGACCCCGGATCTAGTTTCATCCATCCGGGCTGCGATATATATTCAGGAGATAAAAACATAGACATGTGCAGCAGATGATCATCCTACTAAAAAAGGATGATAATTAAAAAGCAGAGAATTATCAGTCTATTATCAGACGATCGTCTGTTTATGTACAACAAATGTATTTATAAAGCTGAGCATGGGAAATGCCCGCATCAACTAGATCATGAAAAGAAAGTATGAAAAGATAATGTATTGTATTGTATTTTGTTACAGGTCACCTCCCGACGATTGAATGAACTTCGGATCCTCCTAATAAAGCATTTCACCCGACAAACGACCTCATACTTTAGGGGGCAACTGTTATAGACATTTTTGTGCCTTACAGCATAGAGCATGAAATGTCAATAATCCAAGGGATCCAAAGTCCCTAAACATGTTGTTCTTACCCTTAGAGGAACAAGGTCAGCAAACCACAGCACTGCAAATCAGTTCTCCACTGAGAAACACTCAAAAACATGTCAGTTTTGGATCAAAGCAGCTGCTCCACTAAGCATCTGCGCTGAATGTCAAAAGCTCTATGGTGTACCTGCGCTGCATTGCAAGTGCAACAAAGGCTACCTGCGCTGGGCGTACTTTGACATGTGGAGGAATCTTTTTCTCAATGTGCCAGTGCCCAGGAAGTTTCCAAAAAGACACTTGATCATAAGATTCGCCTAATGATGAGTTAAGAGCTTCTAAAACTCCAAGTGGAAGGTAGAAACTCTGAGTGAAGAACTGAAGAACAACTGGAGTTGAAGAGGACAACAAGTCACACATCAAGCTGACTTATCTTCACTCCAAAACTCTATATAAGGATCTCATCCCATGGGATCTGGAGGCCGGAATTTAGTGCAAAGAATTGCTGTTGGTTTACAGTTGAGAGCATTGGGTGATTGCTTGAGGGAGGTGAAGAAGAGATTTCTCTCCGTCAGGAAGGTGATGCTGGATTGGACCTCTCATGGTTGTATCACCGCCTGAACCTTACTTCTATATATTAATAAAGCATTTGAGGTTCTTCTATTCGCACGTGTTTCAATGGTGTATTGTCTTACTTGCGTCTTTGATTTATGCTAATCCTTGAATCGATTATGAATGCATGCTTCTTGTAGTTTCCTTTTCTTGTCTTATTTGCAGGATGTCGTGCAGCTGGGCCCGTGAAAAGACTTGGAGCTGGGAGCAAGCGGCAAACAAAGGAGATTGGATCGACCATTTGCGCAAGACATCGGTAAGTGGATCTCTTCCTTTTATCTCTTGCATGTCATAAAGAAGGAACTTTAGATAGCTTTGCTTTCAGCTGTTGCTAAGGAACTGTCACCCTTAGAGTGGGTTAGGGTCATTCCGAGTTGGATACTTTCCCCCACAACAAATGTGTTTAACAAACTTCTCATGAAACAATGAACTATTCCACAAATTTAAGTACGACAAATCATAACAAGAGGGAAATGTAGGAATGTTTTCCATCACTCCGAGCACAAAAAACAATTTTTGGAGCCATACTGATTCATAGCTCCCAGTAGAAGTAGCAACATACTCAACCTCTATAGAAGATAAAGCAACGCATGCTAGTTTCTTACTACAAGAAACTATTCCATAACCTAAGGAGAAGCAATAACCTGTAGTGGAATTTCTAGAATTTAAATCTCTGGCCCAATTTGCATCAGTAAACCCATGAAGACAAACATCCTTGTCTCTTTCATACACAAATCCAAAAGAAATGGTCCCACTCAAATAACAAAGGACTCTTTTACGGTCCTACCACTGGCGCTTTTTTTGTTTCATCATAAAGTGACTTAATACATTCACAATGTTTTAAGTGTAAGTAGTGCCCCTTGAGAGTGGAGTGTGATGCTAGAGGATTAGGTGGACTATACAAAGGACCCCTTTAAGGGGGTTCATATTTGGACTTCTCCTTGTGCAGTTAAGATCTTTGGCCATTCTTGGAGTAGGTTCTTCCATTCTAATTATAGGTTATTTCATCTAGATATTTAAAAATCCTTAAATGTGTATGGAGAAAGGTGGATTAGGTCGATTTTGAGGATTCTTTGTGAGATTGGCGTTCATATGCCAATCAATACAAGTATCTTTGAGATCATACGAGACATATTTCCTGATTATATGTTTCCTTGATGTCATGGTATAAGGGCTTGATGTTGTAGGGAAGGCGGAACTACTCACGGACTCGGAGATCTCGTCCTTGGTGAAGCCACTTGATGGTGTACAGTTGTGGGTGTGGCATGGTCAGTAGTCCCAGTCGCTTCATGACCTCTACTGAATTGAGGTTCTTTTGGCTCCCATTGTCAACAATTAATTGTAGCGATGAACCCTTCACCCACATCTGTGAGTGGAAAACATGCTCCCCCTCCTCTGGATCTTTGATATCATTCTCATGGATCTTAGCGGTGGCAACAGTGGAATTGGGCTCCACATCAATTATTTTCTTCCCTTTGTCATTCCTCTTGTCGGGTTCTGACTTAGTGTCGGAACATGCATCTAATTCAGAAGCCTTCAACTCGGCCACCAACCACTGCTTGGCCCGACACTCACTTGTGTTGTGAGTGGGGCTCTTGTGGAACTCACACCACTTTCTTGTGTCCTTCTTTGAATTCATTGTGTTGTTCATTTCTTGTGGCTTCAATGGGTTATCTCGGGTCACCTCGCCTTGGCTTTGTCCTTTGTTCTTCGGATTCGCAGATCCAAAATATCGCTTCTTTTCTTTAAACTGCTACTCGATCTTGAAATCCTATCGGTATGTCATGCCAAGTGAGGATATGTCTAGGAATGCCATCTCATCTTGGATGTACATGTGTAGGCATTCGCGGTATTTGAGTAGAAAATGCCACTCAGAATCCTTGATACCCAACTTTGTGCGAAGGGTATGAAAAATATTGGTAAACTCTGGCACATCTTGGTCCCTTCCTTATCATAGCATGGTCCACTTTATTTATTTATCCTCATAGCTTCTAACAGGGCATTACTACTCCTTGACGGAATCCTAGAATGAATTCCAAGTGGGTGCAACTGAAAACAGTGAGGCCGTACTTTCATCCTTCTCCTCACAGTAGGTTTCCCACTAGTCCTTGACATAGGAGAGTATTTTGAGAAGAGCGAAAGTAATATTTTCCTGACTGGGAAAATCATGAACATAAAAATACCCTTCTAGCAGATTTAACCATTTATCTACGACATTTGCATCTCTCTGACCCTCGAATATGGGGATATCAAAGTTAACTTGTACCTTAAAGGGTGTGGCATTTCTAGAGTAGTTATTAGATGTGTCGCCCCTGGGTAGTCGCTGAAGGATCTGGGAAAAGTTGTCCATCATCATGTTCCTTTGTCACTCGAGGGCTTCTTCGAGCAAGATTTTGATATGATATCTTTCCCCCTTGTCTTTCTTTTCATTCGCCATGGCAGGCCACCGAGATTTGTGAGGCTGGTCTTGCAAAGGTTACACCGATTCAAGCCCTAGTTCCTTATATCCCAACCTCGTTGGTGTTAGAAAATTATATATTACAAAGCAATGGAACACATAAAATATATTGTTGAAATATAAACACAGAAAACACAAAAAACAAGAGAGACATAGATATATGTGGTTCACCCAATTTGGGCTACATCCATGGAGAAGCAACCAGTCCTTCCTTTTATATTATCTAGCAAATTGAAGAGATACAACCTGCAATAGATCTGTTGTAATTCCCTCTTGACTCTCACACAATATCCTCTCTCTTTGTCACTCAAAATACATGTATACATAGACGCGATACAATTCCCTCATATATAGAGTGGGGTTACCTTCTAGGGAAATGTTGTGGGGAAAAATGCCTATGCAGGACGATCCTATCCACCTAAGGTGTGACAGTGCCTTAGCAACAAACAGAGACAACTATTCTACTATTCTTCCTTTATGAATTAAGAATGAAGAGGGATGGATGGACTAACCGGTGTCTTCCGTTTGTCCCTCGATCCATATCCTCTTCTCTTTGGGTGTTCACAGCTACTTGCCTTCTCGCTCGCCCAGCTTCAATAGGTTCCTGCAAGATCACAAGAGAACAACTACTTGCGACAAGAGAACAGCTACTTGCGACAAGAGAAGAACACTACACAAAGACAGATATTCACATTCATAACTGATTCAGGATTAGAAATAAACCAAATACACTAATGCAATCATACATCAAAGATACATCAATATATAGGAGAAACAAGATAGCTTTATTGATAAATAACAAGGTTCAGGAAGAGATACAACCCAGAGGGCTCCAATCCAGCATCTCCTTCCCAGAAGAATGGAATTCCTATCTTCGCCTCCCTTCAAAGCATTAAGCACCCAATGGTTCTAGTCTCAAACCAACAACAATTATTTGCAATAACAAAATTCCAGCCTCCAGATCTCATGGAAGAGAGATCCATATATAGATGTTTTGGAGAGAGGATGAGTTATCTTGAGATCTGACTAGTGTCCTCTCCCTCTGTCAATTTTTGATTCCACTTGGAGGTTTTTTCTTCCACTTGGAGATTTGGAACCTCTTACTCATCACCAGTCGAATTCCCTGAGGCAAGTGTCATTCTGGAAGCTTCCTGGGTTTTGACACCTTGAGGAATGAGCCTGCCACATGTCCAGTCTCACTCAGCGCAGGTAGTTAGTGTTGGCTTTGACATTCAGCGCAGGTAGCTAGTGGAGCCATTGACATTCAGTGCAGACAGCCAGTGAGGCCATTGAAATGATCCTGAATTGACTTGTTTTTGAGCAGTTTCTGGTGGAGAACTTCTGTGAATTGTTGTGGTTTGTTAGCCTTGTTCCTCTAGGGGTAGGAACAACATGTTTAGGGACTTTGGATCCCTTAGATGATGGACATTTCATGCTCAATGTTGTAAGGCACAAAAATGTCTATAACAGTTGCCCCTTAAAGTATGAGGCCGTTTATCGGGTGAAATGCTTTATCCAGGAGGGTCCGAAGTTCATCCAATGTTGGGAGGAGACCTGTAATAAGATACAATACAATACATTATTTTTCATACTGCTTTCATGATCTAGCTGAGGCGGGCATTCCCATGCTCAGCTTTATAAATTCATTTTCTTAACATAGAACAGACAATCGTCTGATGGTAGACTGATAATTTTGATGAAATTATCATCCTTTGAGTAGGATGATCATCTGCTGCAATGATGTACATGTCAAATGTCTTTATCTTTCCTGAATATATATCGCAACCCGGATGGATGAAACTAGATCCGGGGTCTTCAAACTCGTTCAATCTTCACTCTAAGTACAAGTCGATCCATGTGAGAATTGTTCTGAAGTCGAACATGGAAAGACATCGCTTGATTACTGGTCAATGAGGTAAACCGTTAACAAGCGCGAGAGGAATCACTGATAATGATAATGACCCTCAAGGTACTGCAGTACAATTCATGTGGTGTGAATAAAGGACTTGGCGTCGAACACCACGCAAAATCTTCTGGTCGAAGGTCATTGACGTATACCTGTCGCCGGAAGTGAGAAACTTGCCATTGAGGCATGCAAGCTTCAAAGTACTGAAGGGGTTGTTCCTAGATCAACTTCTTGGATATTGAGCTGATGTCGACAAGAAGCGATCCGTCAAAGGAGGGCCTTAATGAATCCCACATCAGTGACACGGAACGGAGCTAATGATTTTGATGGAGGTGAAAACGATCTGTGACATATGATTCAGGGTGGCGGTCATGAATGGATGAATGATAATGTATGGCAGTGGATGGGACACGGTTGACTCTTTCTGAACGACTTCTCTTGAACATATGGCGACACTGATGTGATGGATCGGTAGCATTACCCCAAATATGGATGGTATGGCGAGACCATGGTGATGTGACCGGTGAATGAAACAACCCAACCGAATTGTGGTACGGAGGAAAAGTATCATGTTCAAGAGCGACTTGCTACCATCAAAGTTTTCTTGAGTTTCTCCCAATTTTTCCCCAGTCATTGCTGACCAGTACCTCTTTATTTTTGTCAAGCTTGAGGAGGATAACATATGCTTGTTCTATAACATGCCCTTCATGCAAGCCCGTCGCTATGTTTTAACGAGTCTAGCGATGGTGAAACTCGTTCTCGTCTAAAGACAAGTTTGTCGCTATTTAGTGATTTTAACGAGTCTAACGACAAGGATAACTCGGTCCTTTTCATTTTTAGAGAGTCTGAAAAGGTACATAAAGTTAACTCCAAAAGTCCTTTTTCATCATCTAATCCCTTAAGTCCGAAAAAGTATAAAACAATACAGAAGGGATGAGTTTTCGATAGTTTTAACGAGCCGAAGAAACAAGCGCTCGATCTTTTTGTGCAATAATCCCTAAGGTCCAAAAAGATTAAAATCTAGAGGAGGGATAGCACTTCTTGTCCCTTTAACGAGTTGGAAGGCCGAGGACTCGGCAATCTTTTCATATTTTACGAGTCAGATGAAAAGAGCTTAAAGAAGACTCGTCTTTTGAGGAACGAGTGATAAACAGGGTTAGCAGCTAATTCCAGGTATAGGTTGGAATTTTCCAATCACGGCAGTGTTACAAGGATGGCTAGGTGAAATCACTCTTCGCAGCTGTTCCTCAAAATGGGTAAACAATCATATAGAGGTGAACGATCGGCCAAATGAAAAGTGGAGGTGATGGTGCAAACACGACCAAGGCTTTAATGGCAGATAAGGTTACATTCACAGTGGTTATTTACCGGGTGGTGCTTATGTTTATTTTTTAACGAGCATGAAGTCTGCGTTAAAACTGCTCAGATCTTGCGTTTATTTTTTAACGAGCATGAACTTTGTGCTAAAACTGCTCGATCTTGCGTTTATTTTTTAACGAGCATGAACTGTGTGCTAAAACTGCTCGATTATATGGTCAAACTTTGATTTTTACCATAACTAGCTCAGCCCTTTTCAAAGACGGTACTGCATTCTCAATTGCTGCATCAAACTTAGTTAGAAATGAATAACATTTGTTTGAAAATGAGATTAAAACCCTAATATTTCGCTTTGAACTACGTAAAAAGCAATTAAAAAGTGTTTTTACCTCTCATTTTACCATTTCATTTGAACTTGGTTTGTTGGAGCTTTGGAGGTGCCTCTTCGCCCTTGATTTTCACCAGCTGATTTCGGGAGATTCTGTGGACAATTCTCGGCGCCGTCTGGACCAGGTAGGAGCTAAACCCTAGCTCTTTCCTTTCATGGTTTCATTTTCCCATTCTGTGCCTGTTTTCCTATCTTACTGAGCACCTGGAGTTTTGTTAGGGCGCCCTGCCATCAGCGCAGGTGGTTCACTCGAAACCTGCGTTGAATGTCAAGCTCCCTTAAGGCAGTTCGACCTTCAACGCAGATGGAACACTTGCTACCTGCGTTGGGCACAGAAAACTGGTTTTGTTGCACAGTTTTTGATGAAATTTTGCCAGTTTCTCATCAAATCCAGGATCTCACTCTTTCTCTTGTTTGTTTTGCAAGGACCTTTGAGCAAAATGGCCCTTACATGGCGAGAACGAGAACATGAAGAAGAGGACATGATTTCCCTCCATGATCCTGTCACGGTGAACGCGCTGCAGAACTGTGGCCTGCTGAAATTCTTCCGTATCTCTAGTACGAGAGCATAGATCTCCTTACTACAGTGTATGCTTGATGCTTGGGATCCCATCAACCAAGTATTCCAGATTAGGGGCAAATCCATCCCCTTGACCATAGTGGACATTTACTTCTTGACTGGGTTGTCAAGGCGGGGTGCCCCCATTTCTTTATCAGGTTCAGCCCGAGGGAATGACTCCATGAGAGACTATGTCCGCCAGTACTGTAGGGAAGGATCTCAGCCGAGCAGAGATGGCAAGGTCGTTATCCGTGAGATTACTGACAGGTCTCTCAGGTCCATTCCGTATACTATTGGTAGGATGGCCGGTAGTGCATCTCTTCATGTTGCCAACAGATCTTATGTGTAGCACGCCTTGGAGTGTCTCCAACCGAAAGTATTCAACTGGTATGATGCAGTACTTCTTCAGATGAAAAGTTAGTTGACCAAGGTAAAGGACGAGAAGCTGAAGAACTTTGGATTTGGTTCTATTTTGACAACCTTTGCCTTGGAAAAGATTCCACTAATGCAGCCTCAGTATATTGCACTCACTTGCCTTCTCCTACCGAGCCACGCATGCAGAGGTGGGTTGATCACATGTCTAGGCATGCTGGTCAATCTCAGATTACTTTCACTGATATCTTCTTCAGGTGGTTCGAGCGTCAGGAGATGGTCTATTCCGAGTACGCATATGTTGGCATGGATTTCCGAGGTGATTCGGATTTGGTATTACCGGATGGCGAACAATGGGGCGCTATTGGTAAAATCTTTGACCATATCACTGTTTAGTATTTTTATTCATAAGTTTTCTGTGCTTTACTCTATCAAGACTTTAATCAAACTCTTGTGTGCATGCAGATGTTGGCCCTGTTCGTCCAGCAGTTCACCCGAGAGCGCCAGTCGCTACCCCAGCAGGGGAGCCTGCTGGGAGGGTTATTCTTCGCGACCTTGATGTGGCTGAGACCCTTACAGCTGTGCAGGAGCAGGTTGAGAGCCTTACTCTCGGTATTCCGGATGTGTGGATCGACGAGTTACCTTTACAGTTGCAGCGGCATACTACTGGTGTGCCTAGACGATGGACTCATCTCTTGCACATGATTGCACGGGTCGTGACGTGCTATCATGAGCATCACTAGGCTATGGTGCCCCCTAGCATTTTGAGTTTTTGGGTCATGCGACCAATTTTGTCTTGGTTACAGAACATTATGTGTTAAACGATAAACAACTTTTATATATATATTTTGATTTTCGGGGTTTATTCTGGTTGAGTTATATGATCCACTTGTACAACATTGATGATGCATTTCTTTTTATAAATGTCGCAAATGTCTATCTAACACATAGTTTGCTAATGAGTCGGTTAATGTGTTTAAGTTCCTGGAAATATGTTGGTATTGAATTAAATCAATTTGTCCTTCCAAAATCTTAACCCTTAGAAACATACGATAAATAGCTGGATTGCGGACAGAATATATACCATTGAGTTGTAGTATCACGAGTTGTGAGTCTAGCCTGACGATTAGTCAGCATATACCATGGGTGATGGCATCAGAGAGTAGTTCTATCAACGAGCTATACTCAGCGATATTATTCGTTGATTGCCCAATACACACACCTCTGAAACTCACTAACTCGCCGCTTGGATCAAAAATGGCCCAGGCCGCGGAGGACAGGTTCCGCGAACTACGACTCGCTCCATCAGCATATCCCACATGTCTCAGAGAGGTTCGACATCTGCAATAAATATAAAAAGGTGTATTACTCGACCAAAAAAAACACTTTAGAGAAAACAAAATACAACAAAAGCACACAGGTTACTATTTAAGCATAGTAACGCTTGGGGTACAACCCATTGCGGGGTTGCGCCAGTGGAATTCCGTCATAATCCATTAACTCGTAGGCTCCTTTTGCTAACACCCGTTTAACAATATAGGGGCCCATGCATAAGGAATTAAATTTACCTGCTCCCAATTTGTCGAATTCTTGGTCGTAAAGCAAGACCAAGTCACCTTCTAAGAAGACACGGGGTTTGACATTTTTGTCGAACTGCGCCTTGACTCGTTTCTTATGGGCTTCGTTAGCCAAAGCGGCGTCACGATGGGTTTCATCCAATTGGATTAATTCCAAGAAACGTGCCTCTTTTTCTGAAGTTTCGGGGAGGAGATCAATTGCGAGTTTAAGAGACAAAATTTCACTCTGGACTGGTAAGACTGCCTCCAGGCCATACACCAGTTGGAAAGGTGTGAACCCAGTCACGTTCTTTACCAATGTTTGGTAAGCCCACAAGGCTGAGTACAGGATTAGGTGCCACCTTCTTTTGTGAACTCCGATCATCCTTTGCAACATACGGTTCAGGACCTTGTTGATCGCTTCAACTTGTCCATTGGCTTGCGGATAATATGGGGTAGAGCTGTCGTGAGATAGCCCTAGCTTGGCAGCTAATTCAACCATCATGTGATTGCGAAAATGCGATCCATGATCTGTAACTATAGCCTATGGTACGCCGAACCTGGCGACTACATGATTAAAAAAGAAAAGGGCAGCTGTTTCACCAGTGTTATCTAATGTAGGCATCGCCTCGGCCCATTTGGTAAAATAGTCAACGGCGACTATAATATACCCATGCCCCCCGGTTGAGGTGGGGTTATATTGCATGAAATCGATGCCCCATTTGGCGAAAGGCCCAATAGAAACTATTGGCTGTAAGGGTGCGGGTGGTCTTCTGGTTTTGCTATCAAAAATCTGACATGCATGGCAACTTCTGACTACAGTTATGCAATCTTTGAACATGGTTGGCCAGAAGTATCTTGCTCGTAAGATTTTTTGTGCTGTTGCATATCCAGATTGATGCCCCCCACACACGCCTGAATGACACTCATTCAGGGTTTTTTCGGCCTCCTCATGGGTGAGGCACCTCCTCAGAACTGTATCGATACCACGACGGTAAAGTGTATCACCGACGATCATGTAGTCTTTAGCTTGGTATCGTATACGTTTCTGTTCAGAGTGAGAGGTGTTAGGCCTGAACTTTTGGGTTTGGAGATAAATTATGATATCTCCATACCACTCATTGCTTGTAGACATCGGAAACAAATTCTCGTCCACGATTGATTCTTCGGATGTTTCATCGTTGGACGACGATGGGAGGTCACACAATAATTCTGCGGAAACTAGAGCTTTCTTTGATTTGGATTTTACAAATTCCAGATCAAACTCTTGAAGGATCGCTATCCATTTTGAATATTTGCCCCCCAGCAACTGTCGCAAAAGTATATAAGTCATGGGGTTGCAATCTGATAAAATGGTAGTTTTCCGAAAGAGGACATAATGTCGAAATCTTTGAATCGCTTGAACAGCTGCAAGCGCTAGTTTTTCACCATAAGAATATTTTCTTTCTGTATCATTCAAGTTTTTACTTAAATAATATATAGGATGTTCAATTCCATCGATTTATTGAACTAAAACCAATGCAATGGTCGTATCCACTGCAGCCAGATACAGGTTAAAATCTCTTTGATAGTCTGGGGCATACATTAATGATGCTTTTACTAGAGAATCTTTTAGAGAATCAAAGGAAGCCTACCCCACCTGATCCCAAACAAAAGGTACATCCTTTTTCAAAAGACGAGTATAACCTTTAGCAAGTTCTGCGTAATTTGGAATGAACCTCCTCATAAAGTTTGCTTTCCCTTGGAGTTTCTGAATCTGAAGAAAAATTGAAGGTGGAGGAAAATTAATGATTGCCTGAACCTTGCAAGGATCGAGACGAATCCCATCCTTAGAGACTTCAAAGCCAAGTAAACGACCAGAACCGACGCAAAATACACATTTGTGTGGATTGAGTCTTATCTTGTAGTGTCGGCAACGTAGAAATATCGCGCTTAAATGCTGCGGATGATCAGTCCGCTTTCACAAATGAGCCGGAAGGTCGTCGAGATATGGTTGAACGATGTTCTTGATGTCATGGAAGGCATAATTCATTGCCCTCTGAATCGTCGCCGCTGTGTTCTTTAAACCAAAGGGTAATTTTCGATAAGCGAATGTGCCCCACGGACAAATAAATGAAGTCTTTGACTGGTCTTGTGGGCGGATATTTATTTGATTATACCCGGAAAATCCATCCGTAAATGAAAAAGATTTCACATCCGGCGCATTCATCAATTATCTGGTCGATGAAGGGTGTAGGGTAGTTGTCCTTCGGACAAGCTTGGTTTACATCCCTATAGTCGACGCACACTCTAATCGTCCCTTGTTTCTTCATAACAGGGACAATATTCGATACCCAATCAGTTAGAGGAACTGGGTAGATGAAACCAGCATGGAGAAGCTTTTCAACTTCTGCCTTAATGGCAACGGATTTCTTGGGGTGCACCTGCCGAAGCCGTTGTCTTACTGGTTTGACATCAGGATACATTTTAATTTCATGTTCAACGATACTCGAGTCAATGCCTAGAATTTCATCATATGACCAAGCAAAGACATCTCTGAACTCGCGAAAAAGAGTGTTATATATTTCCAGGTCTGAAGGAGAACATCCGTTGCCGACGTAAATATTCTCTACAACATTTGTTTTAGTTGAGATATTTATGGCTATAGTCTCTTCAATATTGGATAAGTTTCACTCGGAATCCACCGTATTTACAGTATTTGATAGGAATTCAAAAACTAAAGGGTGATAAAGGTCATGTTGAGTATCTTCTTCATATTTTGGAAGAAGGGAATGATGGTGGTGATCATTCCATGGTGCCCCCTCAATCAACATTGATTGTAAGATTCTTTCGTCAGTGCCATACACTTTCGACCACGGATCTAATGAGGTACCATATTCTCTAGACCTATCTACCCAAACGCTTGAGGAGCATTGATTTGGGTTCGCCTCCCATGCCCGAAACATTGATTGCTACAATATTTCTATTGGGCTTGGGGGTGAAACCATTGCATGATCCATGTCGATGTTGTCTTCTGCGACCTTCGTAGAAGATATCATGTTGCAGGTTGCTACCAATGCTATTTCTCCTATATAGATGGGAGGTGGAAGCGCGAAAGTTCCCATCAATGTGGGTTCTTTCAGTAGGCCTACTCCGATATCTTGAAGTGAATGGTTGCTTCCATGGATCATGGGAATGCTTCCTGTAACTTGTGAACCATTAGGGAGGAAGTTTTGTTGGTCGACGATCGTAATCCCTCCTTGAAAAGGGAATGTTATCTTCCTAAAATAAGTCGACGCTACAGCTGCCATGGCATATATCCATGGTCTTCCCAGTAGGATGTTGTAGTCAAGATTCCCATCAATGACTTCAACATCTATTTCTATTGTTTTTCCGCCTAGTTCAACCTTCAAGTTATTTAAGATACCGTACGGGGTGTAATTCCTTCCATCGAATGCTTTTAGTGCCGTCGAAGATCGCGACAAGGTTGGAGACCCTAAAGTTTTCCAGCAACTCATCGACATGATACATGTAGATTCCCCCTCATCAATAATTGTTCGGTGAACAGTTTTGTTGAGGGCTTTCACTTGAATAAGGAAAGCTAGTTCAGCTGGTAACTCAGGATCGTATCCTTTGTGGTCGAAGGATACAAGATTGGAATCCTTAGGATCAATCCCACCAATAGCCGATAACAATGCCTGCCTTTGGGATGGGCAATTTTGTAGTACTTCAAGAGTCGACATAGCGGATGGCGATTGGGCCAAATCTTCCACTATGTTATAATGCTGCATCGCTCTGGCGCGAGGATTAAATGTCGACTTGTGTACTACTCCCTTCGGCGGTTTTATTGTTAATTCAGGAATATGGGTGGTACAACTTCTGTCGAAGTTGTTTTCGAACTACTTGGTTGATCTTTACCTTTGTCGCTCGACAGCTGCGGATTCCCGTAATCTTTGTTCCTTGTCGAAATCAAAGCATCATTTTGTTGCTTGGAGATCGACAACATTAGCACTTGCGACGGGGAAGCATTTCCACTATCAACCAGATTTTGACCTGGATTGGGAAATGGATCAGTTAACACAGCTGAGGTTTGCGAACTTTTGAAGAACCTCTTAAGCTCAGCTCTGTATGGACAATCTTGTGTCCAATGATCCCCATCACATATAAAACATGGATTTTTTGGTTTCCCTTTTCCAGGAGGGTTTCAAGAAGTTTTCCCAGGGGATGACTCACCCTGTTTCTTCTTCTTCCCTTTGTTTTGCTTCTTCTTGCTTCCTGGTTGATTGGTTTCTTTGCCTTTATCTGCTCATACGACATTTACTTCCGAAGCAAGAATTTCTTCTTTCGCATTTTGATCTGAAGTCTTACGGGATTTCTTAGACGAAGCCTCTGTCTATTTCGCGTTTGCTGTGCCAATCACGCCATCGCCGGCATGAGAGTCACTATTTGATTTAGGGGGAGGAGGAATTGGGAATTCCGGTCTAGGGGCGTCAGGTATTTTGTCATAGAGCATGCCAGACTGAGTGTATACTAAGTCTAGATATTGTGCACGAGCAATAACTTGCTCCTCCGTTACGACTCCCCCCTTGGCCACATCTTCCGTTATGGCAGGAAGTAACGACTTTATAAACCATTCAGCTAATAGTTGATCAAGAACGTAAGTCTTTACCATCCTGCGACGACGACGCCACTCATGTATATGATCGGATATATGGGTGGCTGTCGTCTGCTTGAAGTTGGTTAAGATTTCTGTTCTAGTTTCATACCTAATTGGTAATTGAAAATGGGTTAAGAAAATCGTGGCTAGGGAGCTGAAATTGTTGAAAGAGGCTCTAGGTAATTCAATATACCATTTAGTCGATGGACCCGTTAATGTCCTCTGAAAAAGGCAAAGCCTTATCGAATCATCATTTAGGGTGTTTGATGAACACCACAGATGAAATGTCATCACGTGATTTGATGGATCTTCGCCTGGATTTCCATTAAATTCAGGAATGTCTGATGGAAGTTTGTGAGGAATCGCTGGCCACCAAGGGGTGTAAGCAATTGGATTGTTTGTTAATCGGTGTAAATCGGGTAATTCTAAAGTTGCCACGAATGGTAACTATTGATTCAGGTTAGGTGAGGCATACCCAGGGTACGATGGAATTGCCTGAGCAGTGGGCCTTTCCATACCAGCATAATGTAATTGATGTTGGTATGATTGATACGGTTGGTGGACTTGACCACTGTAAAGGGGTTGGTTTTGACCGTTTTGAATGTACGGTTGTCCACTGTTCGCAAAGATCTGCTGCTCAGAACCTTGGTACACTTGCTGGAATTGTGGTTGTTGGTATTGCACCAGCCACGGTTGTGAAGCCATGTTCTGCTGCGCTATACTAACCAGCGGACCAAGATGTGGGGTAATTGTACCTGTTTGGACCTGTGTCGCCCCACCAGTTGGCGATTGTGGTTGTGTCACAGGGTCAAGGGGCTGTTGCATTACAACCTGAGAAATCTGAGGTTGACATACACCAGGCATCGTTTGAACTTGTGACACTGTTACAATAGCTGGTGTCGTCGGTATGTTCTACATAGGTACACATTGTTGCATAGAATACACAACTCTTGGCTGTTGGGGTAGCATAGGTACCCAACCACTTGTCGTAACTCCAGTATAACCTGAATACTGCTGAGAACTCCCGTATGGGTATCCTCCCGGAGGGGGTAATGAAAGGGCATACTGCCCCCCATATGGTAGCAACCCGGAACTCAAGGGGATTGTTTGCCCTTGAGGACTGGATGGCCCAAGTTGACCTCCATAGGGATCAATTTGTTGAGTTTCAACATAAGAATTGCTGGATATTATTCCAGAGGAACAAACTGGAATAGACCACACTGTCGAAATAGTCTTTGGGTGGACTCCTTCTAGCGGTTGTGTGCTAGTTGGGACAGATGGTACGCCGGCAAACATTGTCGGAGTGACAGCAGGTGCTTCTGCTATCGCTGTGTCATTCGACACAGTCCTAGATGTTAACGGTTGCTCAGACATTTTGAGTCTATCCAATAGATAGCCTAGCGAATCTACAGGAACTTCCACTGGTGATAGACTAACTTCTGATGTAGAAGGAAAAAGAGTGACCCCTACTCCAAAATGGGTTGGAGTACTTGCTTGCGGATCCTCTACAATTTCCTCTATCGCAATCAAACCAGGTGGAAGAGGAAGATCGTCAGGTCCGTAAAATATTTCTGGTGCCGAAGAAGGGGTTGAATCGACAGCGACAGTTGTTTGAGGAACAAGACTCTCTGGACCAGTTACAGATGGAACGGGTTCAGTAATGCAAGTATTTGTTCTCATACTAGGATCAGTGTTACTGTCCCTCTGTGGCTGTTGAACTTCTTCAATAGAGGCAACGTTTCCAGAAATGTTTGGAGTAACCAGAATCTCAGATGTTGTCGGAACACTTGTTCTAACTTTGATAGGAGATTTCGAACCGGTTAAACGAGTTCGCTTTGTCCGTACTGTTTTCGATTCCGGAGACAAAGACGGTTGACTCGTAAGCCTCTGCGAACGACGGGGTTTCAATTGACTTTCTTCCACGATTGCGGATTACTCGATCAACTAAAATACAAAAGGGGAAAGTGTGTTTCAGAATTGAATGAATTTTTTAGACGCTTTAGACACAACTTGCTTTTTCACTTTTAAAGAGTCGAGAAAAAGCTAAAGATTACTCTAGTCTCCTTCGATGTTTTAACGAGCCCGAAGTGAAAAATGCTCGGATGGAATTTTTCTATTATAGAGTCTGAAAAAGGCCAAAAGAAACTGTTCTGGAGTTCTAGGCAGAGGGTGTGCCAAACTTTTCTCAAAACTGCAGAATACTTTTTAAGGTACGGGCGGTCGATCTTCCTGAATGCTGTGTTCAATGCATTGTGATCAGTAGGGTGGCCGACATGGCTTCCTAAGGATAAAGGTTATATTCCTATAGGGGTCTCCCAATATATACGCGACGGTACGTGGGAGCACAATCCGTACTGGTGCTATCGTCCCTCAGGAGGAATCACCCACCATCCACGAGATCGACAGTCACCAAGCTTAACGACGCCGGAACACGTCTCTAGCCTAGACCTCTATGTTGTGCGTTATGTTGCAAAGCGTTGTTAAGTTCATTCAATTTATTTTAAGTTGATCTTTTTAGAAGTTTGCCTTTCTGGATCACCACCAGATGTATGGTACAATTCCTAAATGTACTCTAAGATGATAAGCAAGCTTTATATCTTTTCAACTTTGAAAATCCTAGCTACTAAGGGAAAAGAAAGACACCATCTTTTCTCAAAGAGCAATCAGCACACTCTAATGCACTCTTCCTAAATCAAGCATGCAAACTTATCAAAATGAAAATGCACAATGCAGGTGTTTGTTTTCCGCTTTCTTAGTATTGATGCCTACAAAGAAAGCTTTTTGTACAACTTTGAATTTTCTTTTAAATGACAAATATAAACAAGTTTACTTTTTCGAAATCAACAAGGGTAGAAGGGATTACAACACTTTGCGACTTTCGAAATGAACACTTGTTTCGACACTTAAAAGAGACAAACTCAAACCAATAAGCAAAAGCAAATGTATAATCAACTGTAAACAGCCAATGAACTCTCTCCTAAGATCACAGTCAACAGATCTGAATCAAGGGCTACATGATGATTATTTCACTCATGAAAAGGAAAACTGTAAATGACGCCACAAACACATAAAAACACTCACAGTCGTTTTGTACAAAAGGAGGCAGAATTTAAGCAGAGAAAAGGAGTTATCTGACTGGTACCTATGCTGGTTACAGGCTGCAAAAAACAGAGATCAAAACAGGGCAACAGAGAGCAGAGAACCCCAGCTGCACAAGGCAAAACTGGTTCAGCGCAACCTCAACACTGTGGTTTTGACATTCAGCGCAGGTAGCCTTGACGGGACCTGCGTTGAAATGCAAAATGCCTTCATAGTTGTTGCGCTGAAGGAGAAACTCTCGTTTCTCACTGGGTTCTGGGTCACAGATTGCTAATTAATCAACGGTTTCAGGCCAAATCAAAACCACAAGCAAGGTACAATCAAAGGGATGCTTTGAGAGGGTACTAAGATCTATCACAAAGGATCATCAAATCATTTGTGAGTCCATTGTTCAGATCGTAGACAAAATCCAGTGAAGGATCAAGGCAACAACTGTCTACTTTGCAACTGAGAATAGCAGAAGCAGTTCGATTGTTGTTGTTGAGTCTATGAAACAAACAATGATAGAGACACAAATAAAATGACTAAAACAAATCTCCCCAGTGGAGTCGCCAATTTGTTGTGGGGAAAAATGCCTATGCAGGACGATCCTATCCACCTAAGGTGTGACAGTGCCTTAGCAACAAACAGAGACAGCTATTCTAGTATTCTTCCTTTATGAATTAAGAATGAAGAGGGATGGATGGACTAACTGGTGTCTTCCGTTTGTCCCTCGATCCAGATCCTCTTCTCTTTGAGTGTTCATAGCTACTTGCCTTCTCGCTCGCCCAACTTCAACAGGTTCCTGCAAGATCACAAGAGAATAGCTACTTGCGACAAGAGAACAGCTACTTGCGACAAGAGAAGAACACTACACAAAGACAGATATTCACATTCATAACTGATTCAGGATTAGAAATAAACCAAATACACTAATGCAATCATACATCAAAGATACATCAATATATAGGAGAAACCAAGATAGCTTTATTGATAAATAACAAGGTTCAGGAAGAGATACAACCTAGAGGGCTCCAATCCAGCATCTCCTTCCCAACAGAATGGAATTCCTATCTTCACCTCCCTTCAAAGCATTAAGCACCCAATGATTCCAGTCTCAAACCAACAACAATTATTTGCAATAACAAAATTCCAGCCTCTAGATCTCATGGAAGAGAGATCCATATATAGATGTTTTGGAGAGAGAATGAGTCAGCTTGAGATCTGACTAGTGTCCTCTCCCTCTGTCAGTTCTTGATTCCACTTGGAGGTTCTTGCTTCCACTTGGAGATTTGGAACCTCTTACTCATCACCAGTCGAATTCCCTGAGGCAAGTGTCATTCTGGAAGCTTCCTGGGTTTTGACACCTTGAGGAATGAGCCTGCCACATGTCCACTCTCGCTCAGCACAGGTAGCCAGTGTTGGCTTTGACATTCAGTGCAGCTAGCCAGTGGAGCCATTGACACTCAATGCAGACAGCCAGTGGAGCCATTGACACGATCCTGAATTGACTTGTTTTTGAGCAGTTTCTGGTGGAGAACTTCTGTGAATTGTTGTGGTTTGTTAGCCTTATTCCTCTAGGGGTAGGAACAACATGTTTAGGGACTTTAGATCCCTTATATTATGGAAATTTCATGCTCAATGCTGTAAGGCAAAAAAATGTCTATAACAGGAAAAAACCCTAAATTAAACATAACTTCTGCCATTAGATCTACACCTAATGAACGACCCAAATTGAATATGAAATTACAACATTTTACAAGGAAATTTTACATCTATTTTTAGCTTCAGGGGTGCTACCCCTGATCCCTCGCCAGGGGGGCTCCTAAAGATTGTTGTCCTCACACTACACCCCCCTTGCAACACAAATATTACAGGTGGTGTTTCCACCACATCTCAAACTGGGGTCCAATGAAGTGATACCTTTGAATAAAGAAGATAATCAGGCTCCACACCCAATAGTTGGGCACATGCAAAGAAAAATAGAGAAAGAGCATACCCCTCTGATACCATTGATCTGAATTTAAAAAGGAACACAAAAAATTACATATATAACCATAATACAAAGATGCATCAGAAATAAAACTTCCTTTGATTAATATCGAATAATGAAATATGATTACTAACACTATGGAAACGAGACCAGCTCGACAATAGTAGCTTATCTCTGAGAAGAGATGTGGTGGCTACATGCGTTTGAAATATGTTACAATGAGGCTTAAGGGCCTTTTTATTATTGAACAATAAGAGCAACGCGTAAACAACCAAAACCCTAACTCGAAGAGATGTAACACCAAGAGTTTATGGGCCTCGTTGGGCTTAGTTAGGTAGCCAACTTCCCGGGGTCATAACTTGGTCATATTATCTTCATTTGACGCACATGATACCCCATTGGAAAGATATCTCCGAGGACTACGACAAAAAAATGGCTTATCAAAGGTCTCTAGACGTAGATTGCCAAGAAAAACATTGTTTAGGGCCTCAAAATAGCTCTGGGAGTTTAGGACCCGAAAAAACTGCTAAAAATAGTAAATTGGGCTACAATTAAGGAAACTAAAAAACCGAAAGTAACAATGGTGGGGGTCCAAGTGGAATCAGTGGGTGGCCACCAATATCGACTTGGATCACATGACTACTACTTACACTTAATATCAAAATGTTATAATTTCAATATTACAAATTATGGTATTACTATATTCTGAAGACATCTAGATAAAAATATAATGTGGTTATCACATTCTCTTGTCAAATACATTCACTGTATTAAGTCAAGTTTATGATGAAACAAAAAATGGTCCATTGGCAAGCAAGTAAAAAAGTCCTTTGTTATTTGATTGGGACCATTTCTTACGGCCTTATGTATGAAAGAGACAAGGATCCTTATCTTCATGGGTTTATTGATGTAAATTGGGTCAAAGATGTACATTCTAGGAAGTCCACTAGAGGGAATTGCTTCTCCTTGGGTTATGGAATAGTTTCCTGTAGTAAGAAACTAGCATCTATTAGATTTATCTTCTATAGAGGTAGAGTATGTTGCTACTTCTACTGGGAGCTATGAAGTAGCTCCAGAAATTGCTTCTTGAGCTTGAAGTGATGGAGAACATTACTACATTTCCCTTTTGTGATAATTTTTCCTACATAAAGTTGAGAAACAATGAACAATTCATTGTTTCATAAAAAAATTATTGAATACATTGAGACCATATACCATTTTATTAGAGACCTCATCCACAAGAAGTAGATGTATGTGGAGTATTGCTCGACATAAGACAATATAGTTGATATTTTTACCAAATCTCTACCTAAACCAAAATTTGAATTTTACAAATTTAGGCTTGGATTATTTGTACCTAGCACTATCCTAGAGATGGAGTGTTAGTATTATTATGATTATTTTTGTATTTAATTTATAAAATTGGTTTGGATTTGAGAGTTAGTTGTCGTAACTTTTGTAGATCCACTCTCTTTCTTTAGGTGATTGCAATACGTAGTTGTTATATGGATCAATATTTGTATTCTATGAATTCCAACTCAAGGAATGAAGTTTTAAGTGAGAAAGTGTGAGTCTACATCTGCCTCTTTTTTATTTTGTCTTTAATTTCTTAATCAATATGCAGTAAGTTTATGCGGGTTGGAGGAGGGACCAAGTTCAAGAGAGAGATCAGTCTTTGTCAATGATTTAATTTAACAACTCAGCATAAATCTAAGAAAAAAAGTTGTAATATTTTTTATTATTGTTAAAGTGGTTTATAAATTTATATTTTTAAATATTTTATTTTAATTATAATTTAGATTTGTATGAGATTATTGATTTGTAATTTTTATTATCCTGAACAAAAAAATATTGATTGCAAGCAAAACCCATTGTAGTTGTTGATCCTGATGTCCTCTTGCACTTTCCTACTCTTTATTTGCTTTCTTACTCCAAAACTCCAAGCATTCCACACTCCTGCAAGAGTGCTCCAAGAAAACTCTAAGTGTCCAAGAGTATGAGAGAGAGAGAATAGAGATAGAGCTCCAAAATTAAACTAAAAAGAAAGTCTATGAATTGATCCACATAAGCCCTTTTATTAACGAGACCTCTATTTTGTTCAATTTCCATTATTTTCCTTCATTTTCCTTCTCACATGAAACTTGTGACTTTTCACCTCCCTTTTCTCCTAATTTCCATTATTTTCATAAATAAATGTGCCAAAATGCCACTTTTCCTTTCCAAAGCCTTTTCCATCGCCTTCGCCAATTTTCTTAGCCATTAATCAATCATCAATGATCCCCATTGCTATGATTTTGCCCAACATTCATCTTGCAATAAGTGTCCCATCAACTATAGTTATTATTTTTCCTTTATTAACTTTGATTACATGGATTTTTGACCAGGGTTGTCACATATTCCAAAAGATTGGTTTAAACATCAAGGATGGTGTTTCACACGAGAGGGGGAAGATGTAACACCCTGATGTCGTGAATATTTGCTTTACCGGTTAATTACTTTTAGTCTTCATAACTCAGTGATTCATAATTGATGATAATGTATGATAAGAAACTTTACATTAAGATAAATGCATGAAAATCGAATGATGGAAATGATATGATGTTTGGAATGTTACGTTTATGAAACTAGAATAGTAAATAAAGGAAAAAGGAAAAATTAAAAAAATGTATCTTTAATTCCGAGATAATTTGGAATCAGTTATCAATTTTTTCTCTCTTCCTAGAGATGGAAAAAACCCCATATCAACGGAAAATCCAGGGATGGAAAGAAGAAACAGGATTTGGAGAGAAATAGAAACTAGATTTTGTCACAATTCTTGGTAACAAAAGCAGAATAGTGCTTGAGTGGGGTGTTCATGACCTAAACCTAGAGTCAATGGAGCCCTTAGAATGATTTGGAAGAGTACAGTATTGAACTAGATCAGTGAGGTTCTGAGGCCTAGATACAGGTTACCTCCAATTGGATTTATTTTTCCAAAAACTATTGTGTCAGGAAAAGGCTCAGGGGAGAGGCAAAATGTAATTTCGAGTCTTGAGGTTGGGTGGTGAGACTTTCCTGTTGATGAATATTTACAACACATTTGATAAGATAAGTATATCAACAAGTCCTTCGTCTTTATGTCTTAAAAAAAAGAATTGTGTGTTTTTATGTATTCTTGGAAATCATATAAGAAGTGAAAAATAAAAGGTCATGATGACTCTCTTAATACTATCTATATAGTTTTTTTTTTAAGAAAGATTTTTCGAATAATTATAGGGCTATAACTTTGTCCAATGACATAGTGTGAGAAAATTTACTGCTAAAAATGTAGTTCATACATAGAAATTTGATTGAATGGGTAGAATTCTGGAAGCATCATTTTATCCCAACCTAATAGACATCAAGGAAACATAGAAGGTGACCATATTCCGGTTAAGCCTTAATATTACAGGCATAAAGTTTGTACATGGAGTCCAAAATTGTAATTGTTATTAGTTAATCACCCTAGGGATAGCAAGTAGGTCCTGGTTCATCGTAGACCTAGTCACTGCCAGGTGAGAAGGAAGGAGAAATATAGGAAAATGGGATAAGAAATGGTTATAATATTTTTGAGGAAAAATTACTAAACAATAAATTAAGGAAATGCACTTATGTGACACATTTGAAAACATCAAAACCCTTATAAGATTTAATCACCGAGGAAACCTAGACATAAAATAACAACTATAAGCATTGAGCAAATAAACAAAACATATCCCTAGATATTTCATTCACGAAAACCTAGCAAGTACCAAGAAAATCATTCACATAACTCATTAAGAGCAGTGGAATTAAAACAACAAGTTGTTGACGGTTCTGGACCCACCCAGATGTCAAGGGGACCTCCCCAGTAAGAATTCCCAATTAGACCTCAGACCGTTCGATGTAGGAGTCCCAGTAGTGGGTCGTAAGGTAATGCCTTGACCACGATGTCACACAGAGGCAATTAAGATAACTCTGTCAGTAGCAAGGGTGTGACTAATGCAGTGAGCCAAGGAATGAGTATGAGAGGTTCCAAAAATTCAACGGGAGAGGAAGGTGAAGGTGGGTTCTTGGTTGAAATGGATCAGTCTCAACTCAGCTAGGAACACACAACATGAAGGACATGCACAACTTTCAACAGAACAGTCGACACGAATGCGGAAATCCCAACATACAAGGCAAGATAACATGAACAACACCCACGAATCAATTCGAGACGAGTTTGATGGTTGATATAACAAGGTTCAAAGAAAGGTCTATCTGATGTATGGCAGAGCATTCGACACGGATGATGACATCATTAACAACATATGAAACACATTAACAACAAGATTCATATAATTGCATACAAATCAGTTCATATACAAGTATGTAAGTTAAACAACATATATCATTAAGAAAACCAGAGCAGTACAACTACAATAACAACATATGCATGAAAATGTGTTGGCTTTTATTATATAAAGAAGTATAAGTCACAATCATACAATACACCATGTAAACCTGCTAGCCCCATTAGTGGAATGTTACAGCCACATCCACCTGCTCCTCCAAAGAGATGTACTTACACTTGACATGATTCAACATTACAATGCACATGTACTCATGTGAGACAACATGGCTTGAGCAAGCCTTGCAAGACATCACTAACACTTGGTCTACTATGGTGAGACCAACTCTTTAACATGCTTGCCATGGTGAAGCTGGTGAGCTGATGCCAAGCTTGGTCGTTCCTGATGTTGTGCATGCACCTCATGGTGAAATCTTGGTGAAACGAACTATTTCATCCATTGCAAGTAGTGCATTGGTTTGGCCCCTTCATCTAACTCATCTACTAACATGTGGATGGTCTTCCTGGGTACGATTGAACCCACAATACACTGATGCATAGTGTCTATGCTAATCTTCAAGTGTGTGTTGGTGGTCATGCACATCAACTTGATGAAGTGCACGTTTAGCCTCAGTTGGACTTTCTTCTTACCTTCGCCTTGGTGAGTGTGTTGAATGGGTTCGATTGCATGCGTGCGCTCACTCGACATGTATGCTGTTGGATCCTTTGTATGCGATCAACAACACTACTCACCATGTTTGCTCTGTGTCAGCTTCTGGGATGGATCCTTAACTTGTACTGGCACAGTTTCATCTGTGAGTGCATGTCATGCCCATTGCTGTTCCTATTCTTGTGGCAACTCATTGGACTATCTGTGAAGCTTCATGTTCTTCCTGAGTTGTTGCTTCAACACATGCAACTCCTTCTTTGTTCCATCTTCTCCCTTTGTGCGATATTCATTTCATTCCATCACTTCATATCCAAATTCTCCAAAGTTTATTTTGATTATTAGTGGATCTGCTTGATCTTGCAACTTTACTTCGCCTATGTGTTGTCAACAACCTAAGTCCTCTTGCATTTGTTTTGTTTTCTTCATTCACTGCATTTGCCACATTCGGTATGCTAACTTCAGTTGTTTTTCTTGATGTTTCTCGTTGTGATGTTGCTACTTCATGTCCTTGTCCACGAACAACTTAATGTCCTCGCAAGTAGGTAAGCCCCATGGACACTTGATTGACTACATCCCTAAGCATGCTCTGAACATTGTCTTCATCTTTGATGTCTTGGAAACCATTGAACCTGTACCGTTGAGAGGCAGATGAACGCCTGTGATGCTTAGAGACATGCCAACACTCATAACAAGCAATCTATCAGTTAAAAAGCAAAATGAACATGAGAATTGACTTGCAACATACTTGGGTGAATGATCATGAAGGTTGCATAATTTTGGCTGGGATATTTGGAGACCGACTACGAAGACTACATAGGGCATAGTCCAAGCTGCTGGGAGACTGACTGACTGTTCGAACTACAAAATGCGTAATCTAGTTGGGCAGTTGGGTGCTGCGATTGCGTAATGCGTGATTCCAGTTGGGAAAGACTATTGACCTAAGGACAAATTTGCGCAAATTTTTGGGTCAAGTAGCCACTAACCTCCAGAAATGCACAATTCAGTATAGAAGGCCAATGTTGGGCCAGAATGCACAGATATGGAGTAGAAGGTGAGACTTACTTCTCCAAATTATGCAATGCAGCTTTGGCGAAGGCAAAGAACAAGCCAAGGTAGGCCCAACTCGCCAACAGGAAACCAAAAGTAAGTAAGTCGATGAAATGCATGGCGACACTAAGTGATAGCAGATATGATAAACAGTGCACGCAAAACATGAATGGAGGATTGAGAAAACAGATCAACATGCATTTGGGTGAGGTTGTTCACTGGTTGGGTGAATGTCTATGCAAAACAGTTTCATGCATGCGACAATAGTGAGATATGAACGAAAATTTAAACAGAGTTAATACAAGCTAGAATACATGTAAATGACAACATGCGTTCAAAGAAATAAAAAAAAACAGTACTTATACAAGCAAAAACCAAAAAAGAGATAGAAATGCAGCACAAGGAATGGGAAGTGAGCTTACCCCAAAACAGTTGAGCTGAATGTGCCAACTGCTCCTAGATGTGGTGTGGGATGTCAGAGTTACAAGGTTGTTGCGAGGAATGAGCTCTGTAGCATTCGGTTGATGAGTTTTGATAACATCTAGGTTGTGACATGCAAGCCACAAATTTAGGGGAAGAGACACTTAGAGGGAGGTTTCTGAATTACTCCTTGCATGTAACCTTCAACAGCTAAACATAGATCCATGAAACAAGGGATGCCTTTGCATGATGCCTTGGGAGAAGCAGCCTATTCATGCAAGTCTATTTTTCTCCACCTTGGAGGGAACCGATCAACTCGGTTGCACATGAAAGCGACTGCTCAACTGCGGGAGAGAAATGCTCATTTTTTACTATTAGCTAGGCTAATTGCCCAAGGGGATTGAGAAAGTTCTGGACATAGTAGCTGATTGCTGCCCAAATTTGTACAAATCCGGGGCTAAACATCCTGTTGATGGAAAAAATTGCACAAATCCTGTTACAGGGGTTGGGTGGTAGGATTGCGCAATCCTAGAGCCCAACAAGCTATTAGAAGGAATTGCGCAATTCCTAGAGGGAAGGATGGTTTCCCTCCAAAAATGCACAAATTTCAATGTGAAGTTGCTCATCCTGTAGCTAGATCAAGTCCAGGTGAGCATCCTGTGAAGGGAAAAGATCAAATTGTGATTCATAGGCTACCTTTGAGTAAGAAAGACACTAAAGCTTGAGGATTTGATGAAGCAAGGCAAGCTACTATGAAGGTTGGTAGGGAGGTTCCAAAGTAGGCTAAGGAAAAATTTTGGAGGGTGGTTGTAGCTGCTACAGCACTTGGCAACTCACTGGTAGAACTCCAACTCTCTAAATGGAACTTTTCGTGAAAGCAAGTCTAACACCTCTAGAAGTATTGTTCAATTCTCAGCTCATCTTGGCTTCACACTAGCTTGATGTAAGATGTAGCATCTGCTAGACTCCTTGTCGATTGACACACATTCCAAGCCAAGGAAACACAGTTTTTCCATGGGGTTTGGGCCATCATTGAACTACTAAAAGAGGAAAGTCTAGATGAAGTCGCTTGTGGAAGGGATGAGGATGTTAAAGTTCTAGTACTCTGATGGACAACAATTTGAAGTGGAGAGGTGGATGGTTGAATTTGCAATGGAGAAGTTGGAATGGATTTTGATGATGAAAGAGTCTCACTATCATACCCTTGAGGTGATTTTCTTGCTCTTTTCCTTTTAGGTAGAGGTAATTCGGTTGGTTCGATACCAAACTTTTCACTCTGCAATCTGGTTAAAGGATGAGAAGGATTGTATTGTGAAGTCACACTACCTTGAGATATTTCAGAATTTTGTGGTGATATGGAAAATCCTTGAAGTTTATGAATCAAAGATTCAACTTTAGGAGGTTCAATAGTAGATTTCTCTGAAATGTTTCGGTTTGTGGCAGCGGTTGTTGTTTTCTCAACTTCTTGCTTAGGATTTAAATATTTGGAATGTGCTGGAGAAGTCGGGGGAGATGTTGAGGGAAATTTACTCTCAGAATGGTAATAGATTTGGATTTACTAGCCATTCATTGTTTAGGGCCCTCCTTCTAGCACCAAATATGTTGAAACCCCAAAGATCGGGTCTACAACAAGGGGATACCCACCTAGTTCGGACCTTGGAAGCAACTCCTTTTCCGTTTGGGATGGTGGGTCCGACTAGGGATAATGGGACCAATTTCCAAATTTGTGTGTGTTGATTAATATTTCTGTTTTCTAAATATTTGTAAGTAAAATTCTTTTAATCTAAGTCTAATTTAAAAATGCAATTGTATTCTAATGAATAGATATATTTAAGTCTAAAACTAACCCGGGATTCAACTTTTTACTTATGTGATCTAAAATAATTTGAACAGCAATTGGTAATAAAGATCATTCAATTTCTACAAGAAAATAATTCGATAAAGATGAACTCTTTCGTATAAAAAGTTAGCTGAAACAATTGTGAGAAGCATATCGCATAATAAGTCATTCATATATTGAGCATAAACATAATAGTCATCACCGTACAAAAGTGTCAAATGATAACTCGAACATTCAAGCTTTCATATATAAATAACTGAGCATAAAATATTACTTGGACACATAAGCAGAAATCATTAAGAGATAAAAGTAACATTGATAACAAGTCCTGCTCATGAGCTTCAGCAATATAGATTTATCTCTTCCTAATTCAAAATATACTAAGAGTACAAAAGTGCATTTCAGTAGCATACATTAAACACAGATATAAATAAATATTGTTCCATTCATTTATCAAAACCTCCTCTAAGGGTGCAGAAGTGCATTTTCTAAGGAAATGTTTCTGAAAATTTTTAGGACCCTTCTCTAAATGCATGAGAGGGGTTAAAATACTACTTCCTAAATACTAAAAATAGTTTATTACAAAATATAGGAGGAGCTTTAAATGACTGTCCTCATCTGAGGCAAAAATAAATCAAACTAAAACTAAAATTGAATATGGAATTAACTATCTATGTATCTTTTCTCTTTGTTCGCAAGCATTCAACATTGGCTTGAGGAGCATTGGTTGGCCGACCTCCGATTTTAGTTGCCCTGCGAAAACAGAATCAGCAAGTGTTGGCACTATCTTCTCAACGGAGTTCATAAGGAATTTGAGAATAATGCATTGACTGTGCGGTTTAACCAAGTACTGCCAGTAAGTTTCCTAATTTAACTTGGTTAACTTCGTGATGGACTCTGCCCTTTCCTCAACTTTCTGTCTCCAACTTGTCTGTAGTTGCTGTGCCTTTGGGAGAAAGCCAGGTGTGGTCTCTGAAATGAGGTTTGCTCTGTGCAGGTTTTCATTGACGTAGTCAATGATGTTGTTTGCCACTATAACTGCTTCTTTTGCTGCCATGTGTCAGGCGTTGAATGGAATCGCTAGGTTTTAGACAAATTTTCTTACCACCCAAGGGTGCACCCGATAAATACTATCAGTTTTGGAGTGTGGGTCCCATCTTTAGCCTTTAGCACTTTTCCCCGAGGTTTTCCATCTTACATGTGACCGAATGCTTGGAGGCTTTCCTTTTTGAGGGGTTTTGCCCAGCGATGCGCGATTAGCGCTAATCACGCATCAAATACTACGTCCCTTTTTTGATCTGGGCTTCCCAGGTGGTATTTTCACCTCTTGCGCGTTCTCGATGGGCCTTGGTCAGCATGCTTTGCCTTTTTCCAATGGTTCTTCCCTTACCAACTAGTTCTTGGTGCACTCCACCAAATCTTCGTTTTCCTTGGAAAACTTTTCTACGAACTACTTGTTGTAGGTTTCTTCTGGTAGATGATACATAAGCCTTAAATCTTGTGCAGTGAATGACCCAATGAGGTCTTGGCCTCGAGTCTTGAATTGTCTATCTGTTATATCGGCTTTATCTAGTACCCACTTGACCATGTCTATGTATGGAAGAATCTTCGGTCTTGCCACTATTCGGTGCAATAACAAACATGAAAGTTTAGTGATTGACGCCTTAGATGACCCGCGTGAGTCTGTTGTTGCTCTAACCTCCATAACTATGGACTTTTCTTCTTCGAGCAAATTGTACATGCCTTCCCAAGTAGTTATGCTGGCATCTTTGTTACAGGTTGTGTCTATGTATAAGGGCGTCATTTCTTTGTACTCTGCAACCAGAGCTTTTCCCTTCTTTCCCATTACGTTCTGCACACTGCTGCATATATTACTCTATTTTCCGCTCCTGTCAATTTACAAGTAAGGAAAGAGACAAAGTGATGGGAAAGCTCTTTAATTATGAAATCATTTCCAATATACCACCATACGTGAAATAACCTTTCAACCATATTTAAATCTTATCGCAGAAGTGACCATCAACTAACCATTAAATTGACATTAATTCCCATAAGTCGGTATTGGATTACAAGAAAAAAATTATTGAACGATGAGCCCTACAGTTCTGTGATAAAGCGATTTTTCGATTTGCTTCGCAATATCGCAAATTGCAATATTGCAAATCGCAATATTGCTAATCCGTTTTTTCAACAATCATTTATCACCTTATGCATCTGCGAGATGTGATTTGCGAGATGCCTTATCGCATATCGCCTGATCGGGATATTTTACCTTAGGTGATACCCGTGGCATATGAAAGCTGCGATGCGCGATGGGTCTTCAAGATGCACGATCTCGCATCGCGTTTTCGCAATTTCGAAAGTTTTTTTATATGATGTCCTCCATTATCCTTTGTGATGCAATGTTTTATTGTTAAGAGAACGATTTTATTCGGAACTTATAATAAAACTTCATTTTTTTAGTTTTAGCGAGTGTTTTCCTAAGTTTATAATACCATGTTTTATTCAAAGGGAAACATGAGTGCTAGTTATTTTTTTTATTTTTAGAGGGGTCCCCATTTAATTATCTTTATTACTAAAACTAAATAAAAGGGGGTGTTGTTGCTGGCCACAACATGTGGTTGACCCATAACTATAATGAATCAGGGTTCAAAGATAGAGATACCCTATAATGAACTTCGGTATCACTTGTCGATATATCCGGTAGAAATGCAGTGGCTTATCTTTGTATATTCTCACTATCCAATGAGATGTTGTAAAGGGTTCCTCCAAATACTCAAGTTTCAAATTTTTTAGTCCCTCGACAACAAAGGTGAAGCAACAATTAACATACCGCTTATCATTTCCTTTGTTGGATCCATTCTCGAAGATGATGACTGGCTTTGTTTCACCATTTTTAACATGAGGCAGTGACGTTGCTGCTTACCTTGTTTTGATTGACTATCAACTACATAGGAATACCTATAGCAATTAATATTCCTAAGATACTCCAAAAACTAAATGGATCATGAAGTAAAATGTTGCCAAATGCAGGAACCAAGGAAGTCTTCAAGTGTCCCCAAGCTTCATATGTAATGGAAGATGTCTTCACAATCATAAGAAATGTCCTCTAGTTGACAATCACAAAGATCAACTAGGATAAGAAAAAAAAACATGAGGCATACACCTAGTTGCAACCATATTTTCGTTTGTCAAAAACCTGTCAACGAAGGGACAAAGTAGTTGCTTGATATAAACTTTGAATCTTCTATGGATGTTGTTTGTCATAATTTTTGCAACGCATGTGCAGAGGCACAGGAAAGGATAAACTATCTCTTGCTCTCTAAGGCCAAGCTTAGGAATTTTATCACAGAATTATGCTTCCACTACTGCTTTCTTCAAATTCCCAAAGAGCACACCACGTTTCTTCACAAAATGAGTAGCTTGCTCACTCCTGAAAGCCTGCAGCTTTGTTCAAAGAACCTTTTCAGCCCCAAGATAGTCCTTTAGAAAGGGTTGCACCATGATTCTTGGATTTTCATTCATGGTGTATCGCTTCTTGATGGTGTTGATGATCGCGCAGATGCTGTTGTTGGTCAGGGTGTAGTCCAAGTTTCCAACATGCAAGGTAGGCCTCAAAGGAACTAGGTTGTTGTTGCCTCATTTGTATAGTTGGGATTGGTTTTCTGCCACAATGGAAACCTTGTTCTTTCATTTCTTGAGAATCGTGTTGCCGACGTTGATTCTAGAGAGGAAAACACATTAGAAGGTGTCTAGGTGGTTGTTCTTCAGCATTGGTGCTACCACAACTTCATTGGGCACCGCCATCCCACTGAACTAGAGAGTGCTTGAGAGTTTGGAGTCACAATCTGAGATAATGTATTTATTCAATTTCCAAGCACCTCTGATGCTGCCTATGAGAAGATTCCTATCGGCGTCAGTGAGGGCATCATTTACCTAATTGTAGGAGCACATCACGCTGGCCACATTGCCATTCATCACACAACTTTTGAATGGTGTGTCGTATGTGGCCTCCAGATCTTGTTGCATCAAGATTTCATTGAATTTGTAACGCTCAACCCTATGCCAGTAGTCCATGTCATAGGTCATGTAATGTTTGTAGCAGGCTGCCACCCTCAACTGTTAGCGTCACCACCATTGGTTTGTTGGAGACCTTGGACATAGTTGGTGGCATACAAGTTGGCGACATCCAGGTCCTCACCAACGGTCTCATGCCTTCTTCCCCATCTCGGGTCATAGGAAAATATTCATTTTTCAACTCCAAAATGTCAGCCCTACCTGTTCCTCATTGTGGATAGCATGAGCCTCTATTAATACCACCAAACCGATTGCTTTCCATAGAGGAGTATTGAAGGAAGCAACAATGAGAATAACTTGTGGAAAACTGGTATTTCCATGAATTGGGCCTTGAAAGTTTGTTCCAGGACCTAAGTTGGACATGACATGTAAAGCTTCAGACCACCATTCATAACTAGGAATCCCTAGGTTGGGAGTCGTGTTGGCACCAATTTATCCTCGAGAGTTAGACGTCTAATGAGATTCACTATGTTTGCAACTTACATCGAGGTGTTACAGAATGGAAATTTGTTTTTCCCAGTGCTGGGATCGCAGGGGAAGGGAGAAACTGTATGAGCTAAGGATGATTCGCCATTCATAACAATCCCTATCCAAATGCAAATTAATACGAGAAACAAATTATCAATGAATCCCGATTTCAGAATTCAAAGGATTTTGATTTGATCCTCTTTGATTCCCCATTTTCATTGTCTCCCTGATCTATGAGCATTGGAAGGTGGTTGCTATGCCTTAGGAGAGGATGTCACTAGCGGTGGTGATGTTGTGTTAGAAGGCTTAGGGCTAGCAGCAAGCATTGTAGACTTGGTGGAAGGCATTGGAGTAGTTGCTAATACCACACCCTTATCACCAACCACTAAATTTATCTCAGAAGTAGCAATTCAAAAGCATAATATATAAATAAGACATTCCATTCCATTAATACCTTCATCACCATGGTATTTATGGTGGTGACAAAGATACTATAACACAGTTGTGTGGTGAAGAAGAGTATCACAACATAGGCTACTGCTAATCTCTTCTTTGAGTGAGTGTGGGCACACTTTGGGATCCCACAGTCCATTTTCTTAGATCGGGACCATAGATTCCTAAGTGCATTTTGGTTAAGTCTTTGATCAATGTTGGATACCAAAATCACTAAGTCTACGACATTCCACCCCCAAACTGATGACCAAATAGAGGTCATCAACATGATTACCGTACACATTCTATGCATGTACAACTTGAAGCATCCACGCACATGCGATGAAAGCCTCACCTACATCCAACATAGGTACAACAAAGGTCTTCATAGGTTAATAGGCCATAACCCCTTTTAGGTAGACCTCAGATTTCAACCATTATGTCACACTAATGTGACCATACCATTTGTAGTAGATCAGGCAGATTCGACTCACGTCTAGTTCAAGGCAAACAAGGCTAACAACTTCATTGAGCGCACTCAGGACATCCACTAGTAGGTCCATGATATATTGGAGAGAGCCAATGCTATGTACAGGCAGTTCCATGATCAACATCGAGTGTCATACAAGTTCCAGGAGGTCGATAAAATTTGGCTACATTTGTAGAAGGAGCTCCTCATTGGACCCCACCACAAGCTTCGCTCATTTTGATATGGGCCATACACCATCACTAACGTTGTAGTGGACAATTCTTCCAAGCTCATCATCCCATCATTCCTTGGTTTGCACCTAGCGTTCAATGTAGACCGCCTTTAGCCATACCTTCCACAATTGTTGGAAACATATGACATTGTAAAACAACTAACAACAACAATGCTAAATGCTGACTACACAGAATAGGACACAACTGACTGGCTCATGGACACTCAGATCAAGAACAATCACCAACAGAGGATATATCTATATATAGTTATAAAAGCAAGCCAACTCCTTCACCAAGGCATGTTCAACATGAACCAGGTTCAACAAAAATGTCCTCACCTCATGGAGGTTGTGCAATGGGAACCATTGCTTCCTAAGGAGGGACGACTAATCTAGGTTGATATTGGTGTCCACCCACCTATTCCACCTATACCTACAGTCGGTTTGATATCTTTCCTTTTTTATTTCAAAGTCTACTATTGCTAGCTATTTTTGGGGTCCTGAACTTTCGGACCAGTTTTGACCCCATAAACAACGTTTTTTTGAGGTCTACAATAGGCACATTGCCTACTGTAAATCATGTAATAATAAGAGACGCCTTTCCAACAAGGTAGTGTATGCACCTAACAAAGATAATATGACCAGGTTATGGCCCTAAGAAGTTGGCTACCCAACTAACCCCAACGGGGCCCAAAATATCTTGGTGTTCCATGTCTTAGGGTTAGGGTTTTGGTTGTTTAGGGTTTTCCCTTATTTTCCAATAATAAATAGGCTCTTTAGCCTCATTGTAACATAGTTCAAAGGCATGTATCCACCACATTTATTCTTAGAGATTAGCTACCATTGCCCAAACTAGTTTATTTCCATTTTGTTTTTTAACCATGTTTTAGTATTTTGAAATTAATGAAATGAAGTGTTATTTCTATTGCATCTCTGTATTTATGGTTAGATCTATAGTTTTCTGCATTCTTGTTTAATTTCAGATCAAATCACCCAAGAAAGAGAGTGCACCTCCAAGATCCAACAAACTTCAAAAAGTTACCACAACTGACTCCTTATGTAGAGAAACAAATCCAAACCAATTTTCTAAATTAAATCTAGCACTAATCATCATAATATCAAAACTAAATTTCAAGGATAGTGCTAGGTACAAACAATCCAAGCTTAGATCTGCAAAACTAAAATCTTGGTTTGGGTAGAGCCTTCGTTAAAATATAAGCTATATTGTCTTATGTAGAGAAATACTCCACATACATCTACTTCATGCCGATGAGGTCTCCGATAAAATGGTATATGGTCTCAATGTGTTTAATAAACTTCTCATGAAACAATGAATTGTTGTACAACTTTAAGTAGGACAAATCATAACAAAAGGGAAGTGTAGGAATGTTCTCCATCACTCCGAGCACAAACAACAATTTTTGGAGCCATACTAATTCATAGCTCCTAGTAGAAGTAGCAAGATACTTGTTGAGCCTCGAACCTGCACTTTCCTATACACCCTCTCAGCCTTCTTCTTCCACTCATTTCATCCACCTAGCTGATTAAATCATTGTATTTTAGTTTAAAAAGGAGATTTTGACATGATTTTCTAACTATGCTGATGACTGTTGTTTGGTTTATAATTTTGATTCAGACAGCTGCGGAAGCTTCTCAGTTTCCGCAGCCGACACAGGTTTCCGCAGCTGATCCAGGATTCTCCAGCCAGCACAGGATTCCGCAGCCGTTTTGTCAAACACCATGATACAGGTGTCCTCTGAAGGGATGAGCCACATGGGCAAGTTCCAGGAGTCAAGGACATGGATCGTGTCCCTCTAGATCATCCAACACAGCCATGAAAGCCCGCGGTCAAACAGGGGGCAAAGGATAGTCAACCGAAGTGTCCAGCGGTGGCACGGCTCTGCGTAGCTCTGTTTTTGAGCAAGTGAAGCTACATGGCACAATCCGTAGCCACAAAGACATCCTGGCAGCGCAAATCCAACAACCATACCTCTCGGATTTAATAAACATGATGACAGTTACCTAGATCCGGGCTGAGGAGGATTCACGTGTCTCTGGCAGCGTGGTTAATAGCGTAGATTTAGTTAAACTGTTTAGCTCTCTTTCCTTATAAATAACGTGTCCATGAACGCTGTAAAGTTAATCGTTGTTAATGTAATTTGAAGAGAGTTGTATTTCCCCACTCCACTTTTACGTTGCTGTTTAATATATGAGAAGACTGGTTTAAACTTCCGCATGTAGCTGTTCGTTGAATTGGTTGAAGTGGCAGAGGGACCCTGCTTACTGAAACCTTGTATAGTTGTCTTTAAACTTTTGCATTGCTTTATTTATGTTCATGTATATTAGTTGTACAATTGTCATTTAAATTCTGCGTTTTATTTCATCATGTATATTACCTGTACATAACAAAGCTATTGATTTCTGTTGATTTACATTTTCATTGTTGCTCTTTCATGGTTACAACTAATCAGTGTTTTTGCAGGTTTTCTTATGCAGCCCGGGGCAATTTTTCACCTTTTCTTTTTATCACTATTGGCATACGAGATCATCTTGTCTTTGTCGTTAACTTTTGTTTTCTGAAGTTTGATTTTCAAGTACTGTCATTTCCTTGAGTAGTACATTTATTTTCTGTTCTTAGATATCATGCTATTCATCTGTTAATGGTTCCTTTGTATAATCAAATAACTGTATTAGGGATCAGAACATCACTCATTATAGCTTGATTTAGTTTGCTTTAGATCTCACATTGCTTGACTTGTTCATGACTGTTTCTCACAGGGTAAATTAAGTTGAAAGGAAAAAGTTCAAGAGAGTTAAAGTAGTGTGATTAACTTCTTTTATGCAGTTTAACTTCTTTTAGATTTCACATTCCTTAACATTTCATGATATCTTTTCACAAGGAAGACTGAGTTGAAGAGTTGAAATAGTGTGGATTAGTTGTCCTTTTTTTTTAATTGAGTTTAGTGTAGATTTCACTTTCATTTTCATTCAGCAACAAAGATACTGGGCTGATGTCATTAGTTCATTGTTTGATGTCTTTATTTATTTTTAAGAATTGAATTCATTTCAGTCATTTTAGAGCTTGCTTTCTTTTAAGTTTTAGAGATCACCATAGTCATCCATATTTTACTTGCTTTATTACATTTTCATCATCTCACATTAGGGAAAGATAAATCCAAAAACAAACTTTAAAAAAGTTAAAAACGACAAAAGATTAAGGAAATGGTTATCTAGTACATATAGTACACTTCACTTCGTCAGTTTACGAACCCTGGGTTGACATTCTAAATAGCAATTTAGATCACACTAAATTGACCAAACATTTTGGCGCCGTTGCCGGGGAAGTGAAATTAGGTAGCCAATTTCTAAAAAAAATAAAACAAGAAAATTTCAAGAAAGGAAAATTGATGACCTCTCAAAGTATGCTCTCCTCTTGCACTTAGTGTGATCTGGAGGATCAGAAAAGAGAAAGTTATTGGTTTAATAGTTTCTTGAGTATGCTCTCTTCTTGCACCTAGAGTGACCTGGAAGATCAGAAAGAGATTATTAGCCTGACTTGAAGAAAAAAATAAAAAAAATGACATGCATAGAGCAAGAGATTCTAGGGGAAGGTTTTTAGCTAGAGCCAAAAGTTCGATTTTTACAACTCCATCTACTTCAAGGAATAGACAAGAGACACCTCCCTCATCTCCAACTTACACTCCTAGCCCTAGGATTCCTGGAATTCAAGAGGCAGGAGTTGACTCTCCCACACCTTCCATTGAATATGAACTAGAAAGAGATCCTTTCCTTCCTTCTACAGAGAGACAAATTGTAATTGAAGAAGTAGAAGCATCTGAAGAAGAGGAGGGAGAAATTCCTTCTCATACACCCCTAGTATAAGAACCAGAAGAATCTGAAGTCTCCGGAGAAACTATCATGACAGAGGAAAGAGCAACTGGATTTGGTAGAGGTAGAGGTAGAGGAAGAGGAGGAAACAATGGAGGAGGTAGAGGTAACATTGGGGGAAATAGGGATGGGGATAACTCATTCGGATTTCCTATAGTCGATGAGGACTCCCGAGCCACAATGAAAAACATCTCACCATCTGTCCTCCCAAACTTCCATGGGTTCAGGAATGAGGACCCTGAAACATTTCTATTTGAGTTTGAGGTCGTGTGTCGAACTTATGATTATTTGGAAGACTCTCAAAAACTCAAATTGTTTCCTTCAACATTGAAAGGAGCAACCTTGAAATGGTTCATGGGATTACTCACTCAATCCATTAGGTCTTGGAATGATATGAAACAAGCATTTTTGGATAGGTACCTGGACTATTGTATGCCCACCAATCATAAGGATGAGGTATTCAAAATGATGCAAAAAGAAGATGAAAACTTGGAGGAGTTACTTGAAAGATTTCAATATAACCTAAAAAGAGCAAAAATGAGTAACTTGGATGAGGAGACCTTAAAAGCCCTTCTATTAAAAGCCATTAGAGATGAATGGATAGATATTTTGAACATGATGGGAAAGGGAGATATATCTCAACTTCCACTTTCTGGTATAGCAGAGTTATGTGTCCATCTCTCAAGGGGGAAATCTAAAACTCAAAAAGGGCCTAGAGATCCTTCTCTCATTAGAGCAAATAAATCTGCAACTGGATCAGTAAGTAGGGCCGAGATTGGCAATATGCTTGATGAATTCAAAACTGACATCTTAGGGAGTATTAGTGAGCAACTAGACACCCTTAGGATTCACAATAAGCAGAAAGCTGAAGCTGAGGCTTTGGCCATCTTTTGCCCAAAGTGTAGGAAGAAACACGCTCTAAGGGAATGTCCCTTGGATGCAAAAGTTGTAGAAACATGTGTAATTTGTTAAGAGAATCATCAGACCAAGGATTGTCCTTCAATTCCTGGGCTCAGAGCTATCTTTCAAGAAGATCCAAATACAATCGAATCTCTCTGTTTTGTTGCAAGGAGACCTTGGCAGAGGCAACAAAATCAAGGGTTTAGCAACTCTATGAACTTTCAACCCCCACCAAATTGGAATCCTTGGCAACAACCTTGGTCCCAACCTCAAAATCCTTTTCAATCATAGGTACAAGGTATGCAAAATCCTTATGGGAGATTTGCTCAATTTTACCAATATCCTCCATCTTTTCAAAATCAACAAGCTCCACAACTTCCAAATCAAAATCCACAACTATCATTGCCATTTCCACAACAACCTTCTCAACATAATTGAAATTCTCAACTCTTGCTTCCATTCCAACAGAAGTCAAATCAACTTCCCTCTCAGCCATTGCCAAACCCCAATAATAAAAACCCTCAAAATGCTTACATGATGGAAGGTCAACAATTTCCTACCTATATGATTGTTCCTCTTAGTGATGTACAACTCAGATCAGGTAGAGTCCTAGATAAGCCTTCTATAAATGCTCAAAAGAAAAACATTTTTGAGGAAGATTCTCTTGAAGCCAATAAGGGTTCTGAAGCATCTCTTCAAAACCCAAGTACTCAAAAAGAAAAAGAAAAAGAGTTAACCCCCACAACTCCCATAGTTGAGCAACCTACATCTTTATCCACACCTCCTTTTCCTGAAAGATTACAAATTGACAAAGGAGTGGAAAAACAAATTTGGTTGCCTGACTATAATTTTCTAGATGAATTGAAGAATGTCTGTATCAAGATTCCCTTGTTACAAGCCATTAAAGAGATTCCTATTCTAGCAAAAACAATAAAGGAGTTGAGCCTTAAAAGACCAGGAAGGAAACCAAGAGATACCAGAAGAATCCACCTGGTAGGAAAAATTGCAGATATCACGATGGGAAAAATTACTATGCAGAAATATGTAGATCCCGGTAGTCCAATTGTCAAAACACATATCAATGGTGTAGAAATACCAAATACTTTGATTGATTTAGGGGCTGAGCTATCAACATCATGAGTAGACAGACTATGGAACAGTTAAAACTTCCTAATCTTCTTTTTACACCTACTTTATTGCAACTTGCAGATCGATCAATTATTAAAGCAGATGGTGTATTAGAAGACATTCCAGTCTCCTTAGACTCTTGGGAATATCCAGTGGATTTCATGATTTTAACTCCCAAGAGCAATCTAGGAGGGCATCCTCTTATTTTAGGAAGACCTTGGCTAGCCACAGCTGATGCTTTCATAAGTTGTAGGTCTGGGGATATGTATATTTCTGATGGCAATTCGACAAAGAAGTTCAATCTGTATCCTCCAGCAAAAGAAATTACAGAAATAGGAGATAATGAGTGGGTTGATGATGAAGATACTATACAACCTGTCTTTACCATTTCTGAGATCAATGAAGATAGTCAAATTCTGAACACTTAAGAAAACTTTGAACCATATTCAGAATATGACCACACACAATTTCAGTTGGATTCTGACATCGAGTGTCTATCATCAAGACAAATGTCTCTTTTCTCTATGGAAGAAATTGGTAGTTCTGCCATTGAGATTTTTCCAGGAAAAACATTGAATATCAACAAAAACTTGGAAAAATCACAACAGGAAGAGCTAACCAAAATCTTGCAAAAACATTCTACTGCATTTGCATGGGAGTATACCGATATGAAAGGTATTGACCCTAAGACTTGCATTCATCACATCTACATTGAGGAAAATAGTAGGCCAATCAGACAACCTCAAAGAAGGATGAATCCAAACCTTAGGGATATAGTGAAAGAAGAGCTCCAAAAGTTACTTAATGTAAACTTCATTTATCCAATTTCAGATAGCCGATGGGTTTCTCCCTTGGTTATAGTACCTAAAAAGAATGGTAAATGGAGGGTTTGCATTGATTACAGGGAATTAAACAAAGCAACTTTGAAGGATCACTTTCCTCTACCCTTTATTGATCAGGTATTAGATACTTTAGCAGGCAAAAAGTATTTCTCATTTTTGGATGGTTTTAGTGGTTACAATCAGATTCAGGTAGCACCTGAAAATCAAGACAAAACCACATTTACATGTCCATGGGGAACTTTTGCTTACCGAGTACTTCCTTTTGGATTATGTAATGCACCTGCAACATTTCAAAGGGCAGTACTAGGAATGTTTTCTGATCTAATTCATGATTGTGTAGAGGTTTATATGGATGATTTTACAGTTTATGGTAATTCATTTGAAGAGGCATTAGAGAATTTGGAAAAAGTCCTTATAAGATGTAAAGAAACAAATCTTTCATTAATTTATGAGAAATGCTTTATGATGTTTACTGAAGGGATTGTTTTAGGACATCATATTTCAGGAGATGGGATTAAAGTTGATAGATCAAAAGTTGAAGTCATCTCCAAGTTACCTATTCCAAATTGTCAAAAAGATGTTAGAAGTTTTCTTGGATTTATTGGATATTATAGAAGATTTA
Organism: Pinus tabuliformis; assembly: GCA_031772625.1. Lineage (NCBI taxonomy): Eukaryota > Viridiplantae > Streptophyta > Pinopsida > Pinales > Pinaceae > Pinus > Pinus tabuliformis. The sequence goes on along the minus strand of CM062818.1, from coordinate 397,722,845 downwards.
TTGAAAACTTCACTAAGATAGCATCTCCGCTTTTCAAATTACTTACAAAAGACTGTGAATTCAATTGGGATCCTGACTGTCAATCTGCACTTGAAACTTTAAAAACAAGAATATCTGAAGCACCCATTTTGAGAGGGCCAAATTGGAAACTTCCTTTCCATATTTCTACAGATGCTTCAGATACAACTCTAGGAGCTGTGTTGGGTCAAAAGGATTTAGTTCCTTATGCCATTTATTACACCAGTAAAAATTTGACTCCCACTGAGTTAAATTATACTGTGACTGAAAAAGAGTTCTTAGTTGTTGTGCATGCAATCATCAAGTTTATACATTATATAACAAGCTATGAAACTTTTGTCCATACTGATCATTCTGCAATTAGATATCTCATGAACAAACCTGTTACTAATGGCAGAGTTACAAGATGGATTTTACTTTTACAAGAATTCAATATTACTGTGTTAGATAGACCAGGGAAACAAAATACAATAGCTGATTTCTTGTCTAGAATCCAAAATACTAACGAAGATTCTCTTGTAGAGGATAAGTTTCCAAATGAATATTTGTTTGCAGTAACTACTAAAATTCCTTGGTATGCAGATATTGCTAACTATTTGGTTACAGGGAAGCTACCTCCACATTTATTTCCTAATGAGAAGAGGAAAATTATTCAGGAGAGTTGAAATTATTCATGGATTTCTAATGAATTGTTTAAGACAGGGCTAGATTGTGTGATGAGAAGATGTGTTCGGGAAGATGAAATGCCTGACATTCTTAAGGCATGTCATGATGAGCCATGTGGTGGGCACTTTGCTGACAAGAGGACAACTTATAAAATCCTTTCTTTAGGATATTATTGGCCTTCTCTCTTCAAAGATGCAAAACAATATTTCAGGAGGTGTGACAGCTGCCAAAGAATTGGGAGACCAACTCTTTCAAATGAAATGCCATTGCAGCCATAGGTACTCATCGAACCCTTTAAAAAATGGGCTTTAGATTTCATTGGACCTATTAATCCACCATCTAAACAAAAGAAGTATATATTGGTTTGCACTGATTACGTTACTAAATGGGTAGAAGCCAAGGCATTGCCTTCTGCCACTGAAAATTCAGTTGTTCAATTTCTTTTTGAGGGTATTTTTACTTGTTTTGGTGTCCCAAGAGAAATTGTGACAGATCAGGGAAGTCAATTTACATCTAACTTGATGGAGAAGCTGATGGAAGAATACAAAATCAAGCACAAAAAATCTACTCCATACCATCCGCAAGCAAATGGTCAAGTGGAATCCACAAATAAAGTTCTTGAGAGCATCATCACCAAAACTATTCATCTCCACAGAAGAGATTGGGCAGAAAGGCTTCCTGAAGCCTTATGGGCCTATAGAACCACATGGAGGAATACAACAGGACATTCTCCCTATGAACTTGTTTATGGAAAAGAAGTCCTGCTCCCCATTGAGTTTTAAGTCAAGACCTTCAAGATGGTAGTTCAGTTGGGGATGAATCTATCAGAAGCCCAAAAGCACAGAATGGAGCAACTGAATGAGCTAGATGAAATAAGACAAGATGCAATTTTAAGGACTGATCTAGTTCAGCACCAAAGAACTAAGTGGCATGACAAATATATCAAAGAGAAAAACTTTCAAAAGGGAGATTGGGCGTTATTGTTTGATTCCAATTTTAAAGACTTCAAAGGAAAATTTCAGACTCATTGGCTTGGACCATATGAGATTGACGAAGTCTTTAGCAATGGATAAGTTCGAGTCAAGACCATTGATGAGTTTCAAACTCCTCTTATTATGAATGGCCACCGATTGAAAATTTATCATAAGCCACTCTCAAAAGAGGACTTTGTCAAAATGTTTCAAGAAAATTCTGCAATGAGGCTGGTGGAGAGGAATCCTTCTCCTCCATCAGCCTAGTCTTTGTTTCTTTCAGTTTAAAAAAAAAAATGAAAAAAAAAAAGAAAAATCTTTTGTATAAGCCTGAAAACCAATCATAGATTGGCAGTCTTATACAGAAAATGTAGAGTGAAAATCAGGGACACCTGACACTATATTTTCCAAAAAAAAAAATCTCTCTTCCTTTCCATCTTCACTCCACCTCACTTGTCATTTCACTTCACCTCCATCTCATTTTCATCTCCATTCCACTTCACTCCACTTCATTTCCATCTCATTCCACTCATTTCATTTCATTCCATTAATAAAAGTCCCTCTCAGGACTATTTTATTTAGTTAGTTCTTCTCTAACTATCTTTGTGCAGTAAAAAGGGGTGTTGTCTTAGTTTCTGCAGCTGGAAACCGTTTCCGCAGCCAGCATCACTCTGTCTTTACAGCCGGCATCACTCTCTTTTCAAAAAAATCACAGTCAAAGGTTAGTGTCATCATCACCAAGTGCAGTGAAGGCATGGGGTATCCTCAAGATCAGAGAACAACAATGGGTCAGAAACCTTAATCAAGAAATGATCAACTTCCAAAGGTATGATCAAAAATCTCTACCAAATAGCAATTTAATGTCATTATTTGCATAGTTATTAAACCATGGCAAGTTCCACTAAATGCAATGATTTGATACGGAAAGCCCCATACCACTCCTCTTCCACGATGTCATTCCATATACACCCTATTCATTTCTAACGGTCCCATAATCATTCTAAATCTATGAACTGCTCTCCCATTTATTGGCCGTACTTTGGAGACGTGACCGACTGCACTACGACTCTCCTTCACCATAATTCCCGCAGCCGTCTGCTGAGATGTGTACGCAAGCCAGCCGATCCAAAAGGACTCAGCCGTTATTCTGCCCATTTATCACTTCACTCCCGCATGCATTCGATGCTAAACCCGTGACTGTTACTTACCTCGGTGCTCATACCATTCCCTGTTCTCCATTTCCGCTGCGTCCACTACAGCTTACTCCAAACCCTGACCACAGTCACTACATACATTCCGAACTTTGATTACGGCTACTCCAGTTACCCTAAGAATCCCGTAATCAGCCGTTTTTTTCTTGAACCGTCATACGCAGTAGAATTTCCAGTCGGAATTTGAAGCCGAGAATGGGAAAACTGATAAGAGCTGAACCGGAAGGCCCGAAATATCTGGAGGGTTATCCTCAAACGAAGGAGTCATTGAAGAAAGCAAGGTGGCTGAAATTCATTCAAAAGTTCAGGGGCTATAACAAAGAAGTGACTAAATCTTTTGCAAGGTCTTTTAATGGACAAACAACGGAAGTTGGAGACCTGAAATTTACAGTGACCGAGGCCACAATAGCAGCTGCAACAAGTCTTCCGCAAGAAGGTGAAAGGTGGTTCAAGAACAGAGGTGTAGAAGATCAAATATGGAAAACAATACTACAAAACCCAGGTATGGATACCTCTATATTTACCAAAGGAATCCCTGTGCATACAATAAAAGAAGAATGGTCCCCTCTGCTATTACTTATTCAGAAATTTATCACATGCGAGGGTCGTTTTGGCTCCATGTACATGTATCATGCCAGGCTTATGATGAATTTTATGGAAGGTTATACCCTTAATTTTCCTTATTTTCTGTTATCAAGCTTGAAGAAAATGAGTTTTACTGTTCAAAAACACGTAGGTAATATTGAACCCCATCTTTACCATCACGGGTTCATAAAAATCCTTATTGAAGAACAGTTGAAAAGCACTAAGGATACTTGGGAAAAGTTTTTGACAAGAAACCACTTCCAAGAACTGACTGAAGCCTCTGGAAGAAGTCCCCCAAAAATTCCCAAGAGAAGTAGGAGGAAATAAAAGAATATTACAACCCAAGACTCTCCTACAATAGACATTCAGGAAACTATTCAGGAAGAAGAAGAGGGAGCTAAAAACAAGAAATAGAAGAAGCAAAAGGGAAAAGTAATCATTCACGAAACCTATCCATCCACTGAACCATCCATAGATGAAGAATCTCAAACTTTGGCAGAAAGATTAGCACATCTTCAAGCTGCTTCCTTAGCAAAGAAACAAAAAGAAAAACAGAGTGCACAGAAAAAGAGCACTAGTCCACATGTGAGGAGGAGCAGTAGGCGAAAAGGAAAGAAAAGTGTAACCCAAGAAAAACAATCACACTTTATTGATTTAGGTGAAGCAACACCTGAAAAAGGTCCAGCTCAGCCAAGCATTGAGTCAAGTCCTCCACGTGAGGAAAGCCCTTTTCAGCAAGAAAGAGAAAACAATCGTCCTTTACCAGAATTTGAGTTCAGGCCGAGAAAAACACCTAAGGTAGATTCCAACCAGCAAGAAGCATATAACTACCTAGAGTCCTTGGAACAATCAGCTGCAGGACCAAGCACCATCTTGCCACTTGATGCACAAGTACAATCTTTAAAACAAGAAGTGTTCGAATTGGAAGTCCTAAATAGGCACATTAAACAAGAAAACGAAACACTCAAAGAGCAGAGTAAGGTAGACAAGATTGTCCATGATAACACTATGCTCCATTTAGGACTGTGGCAAAAGAAGAACAGGAAGCTGAAGAGAAAATGTAAAAAGTTGAGCAGGGCCTTGATTAATCTTAAGTTCAAATGTCTAGTCAGGAAACCAAGGACTATTTTAGCATCAAAGAGGAAAAGAAGAGGGCTAGATGTTCTTGCAGAAGCCTCAGAGCATATGGATTGAAGGAAAATAACTAAGTTTTGGTTGCATGAGGACATGCAACACCTTCACAGTGGGGGTATGTTGAGCCTCGAACCTGCACTTTCCTATACACCCTCTCAACCTTCTTCTTCCACTCATTTCATCCACCTAGCTGATTAAATCATTGTATTTTAGTTTAAAAAGGAGCTTTTGACATGATTTTCTAACTACGCTGATGATTGTTGTTTGGTTTAGAATTTTGATTCAGACAGCTGCGGAAGCTTCTCAGTTTCCGCAGCCGACACAGGTTTCCGCAGCTGATCCAGGATTCTGCAGCCAACACAGGATTCCGCAGCCGTTTTGTCAAACACCATGATACAGGTGTCCTCTGAAGGGATGAGCCACATGGGCAAGTTCCAGGAGTCAAGGACATGGATCGTGTCCCTCCAGATCATCCAGCACAGCCATGAAAGCCCGCGGTCAAACATGGGGCAAAGGATAGTCAACGGAAGTGTCCAGCGGTGGCACGGCTCTGCGTAGCTCTGTTTTTGAGCACGTGAAGCTACGTGGCACAATCCTTAGCCACGAAGACATCCTGGCAGCGCAAATCCAACAGCCATACCTCTCGGATTTAATAAACATGATGACAGTTACCTAGATCCGGGCTGAGGAGGATTCACGTGTCTCTGGCAGCGTGGTTGATAGCGTAGATTTAGTTAAACTGTTTAGCTCTCTTTCCTTATAAATAACGCGTCCATGAACGCTGTAAAGTTAATCGTTGTTAATGTAATTTGAAGACTGTTGTATTTCCCCACTGCACTTTTACGTTGCTGTTTAATATATGAGAAGACTGGTTTAAACTTCCGCGTGTAGTTGTTCGTTGAATTGGTTGAAGTGGCAGAGGGCCCCTGCTTACTGAAACCTTGTACAGTTGTCTTTTAACTTTTGCATTGCTTTATTTCTGTTCATGTATATTAGTTGTACAGTTGTCATTTAAATTCTGCGTTTTATTTCATCATGTATATTAGCTGTACATAACAAAGCTTTTGATTTCTGTTGATTTACATTTTCATTGCTGCTCTTTCATGGTTACAACTGATCAGTGTTTTTGCAGGTTTTCTTAGGCAGCCCGGGGCAATTTTTCACCTTTTCTTTTTATCACTATTGGCATACGAGATCATCTTGTCTTTGTCGCTGACTTTTGTTTTCTGAAGTTTGATTTTCAAGTACTGTCATTTCCTTGAGTAGTACATTTATTTTCTGTTCTTAGATATCATGCTATTCATCTGTTAATGGTTCCTTTCTATAATCAAATAACTGTATTAGGGATCAGAACATCACTCATTATAGCTTGATTTAGTTTGCTTTAGATCTCACATTGCTTGACTTGTTCATGACTGTTTCTCACAGGGTAAATTAAACTGAAAGGCAAAAGGTCAAGAGAGTTAAAGTAGTGTGATTAACTTCTTTTATGCAGTTTAACTTCTTTTAGATTTCACATTGCTTAACATTTCATGATATCTTTTCACAAGGAAGATTGAGTTGAAGAGTTGAAATAGTGTGGATTAGTTGTCCTTATTTTTAATTGAGTTTAGTGTAGATTTCACTTTCATTTTCATTCAGCAACAAAGATACTGGGCTGATGTCATTAGTTCATTGTTTGATGTCTTTATTTCTTTTTAAGAATTGAATTCATTTCAGTCATTTTAGAGCTTGCTTTCTTTTAAGTTTTAGAGATCACCATAATCATCCATATTTTACTTGCTTTATTACATTTTCATCATCTCACATTAGGGAAAGATAAATCCAAAAACAAACTTAAAAAAAGTGAAAAACGACAAAAGATTAAGGAAATGGTTATCTAGTACATATAGTACACTTCACTTCGTCAGTTTACGAACCCCGGGTTGACATTATAAATAGCAATTTAGATCACACTAAATTGACCAAACAATACTCAACCTCTATAGAAGAGAAAGCAACACATGCTAGTTTCTTACTACAAGAGACTATTCCATAACCTAAGGAGAAGCAATGACCTGTAGTGGAATTTCTAGAATTTAAATCTGTGGCCCAATTTGCATCAGTAAACCCATGAAGACAAACATCCTTGTCTCTTTCATACACAAATCCATAAGAAATGGTCCCACTCAAATAACAAAGGACTCTTTTACCTTCCTACCATTGGACCTTTTTTGGTTTCATCATAAAATGACTTAATACATTCACAATGTTTTAAGTGTAAGTAGTGCCCCTTGAGAGTGGAGTGTTATACTAGAGGATTAGGTGGACTATACAAACGACCCCTTTAAGGGGGTTCATATTTGGACTTCTCCTTGTGTAGTTAAGATCTTTGGTCATCCTTGGAGTAGGTTCTTCCATTCTAATCATATGGTATTTCGTCTAGATATTTAAAAATCCTTAAGTGTGTATGGAGAAAGGTGGATTAGGTCGATTTTGAGGATTCTTTGTGAGATTGGTGTTCATATGCCAATGAATACAAGTATCTTTGAGATCATATGAGACATATTTCCTAATTATATTTTTCCTTGATGTCATGGTATGTGAACGAAATAATATGGATCTCTTGAATTTTACCTATCCTTTCCTATAGCTCCTTGATCACCTAAGGAATTTTTTGCATGACCTTAGCACATCCACGTCCATGAAAATTAAAGCGAAAAAGCTACAATGGATATAACTTACTCAATACTCATTGGAAGTATAATATATCATAATCAAATGGGTCAAAATCCTCTTTCGAGTGGTGATATTTTGATGGAAAGTTTAGGTCCCTATCAAAAGTAATGAGCCTTACAGTTATGAAATTGTTATGAAAAAACCATAAAACTGTTTATTTGAAATTAGTGATACCTTGACCTCTTAATCTTCAATCAAGGCAACATTTAACTCAGATATTTTTTTTAAATAATTTGGACATACAACTTGTTTCCATGAATTCATCTTAGAGAGCTACAAAAATTTAATTAAATTTTGTGGCCATCAGATTTTCCTTGAAAAAACAAATAATAATCCACCAACTAGAAAAAAGTTGCCCCACTTTGATTGAAGGGCTTTCATATTGCATGTTAAATAACAAAATATATTTAAAAATAAAATTGCACACAATAGATCCAAGAATATTATAGAAATTCTCTTGTAGTAATATCTAAAACTTAAGCTAGGGAAATACCTTACAACTTGATTACTTTTATGGAAGGAGTACACTTATGTTCACCTCTTTGTAACAAATTCCTAACTACCTAGTGGACCTTTTTGAATGAAGTCACAATACGTTTATTCAACACTAACCACCATAGTGGACCTTATCTAATAATATAGTAGACCTATTCCACTGTACATTGAATGGTCTCCATTGTTATCATTCTACTATCATTCCCTTTAGGTACACTACATTTTGATCTATGCTTGCACCCTTGCAAGCATACTAATTGATATGAATTTGGTCCATGCCTTATAGCGGAAATCCTATCAACTATTAGTGAAGCTATCTAGGAAAAAAAGAAAAAAAACAAAACAAAAAAAACAAAACAAAAACAAAAACAGAAACAAAACGAAAACAAAAAAAACAAACAAACAAAAACAAACCCTTCAAATAATTATGGTGTTTGGAACTAATCACATGCCTATTTCTTATTTTATGTGATTTCTTTGGGACCGTCTCTATAAATATTAATAAAAAAGGTTCATAAAAAATGTAAAACTTATTGCAAAAAAAAATGCAAACTTGAGGCACCATAGCATTTCTTAAAATAACTTTAATAGTGATCTTATGATGAAAAGAGACTCCTCACACATTTGAGGAAAATCTTAATTAGGATATGACATTACAAAATTTGGGGTCTGATATGGAATATCTCTCAATCAACTAGTTCATGTTAAAAATAATCGTTAGTTAGTTTAGATTTTTTGTTTTTGTTAATTCTCTAATTTTGGATGTTAACTTTAGTGCATGTTCATATGCTAACTTTATTATATGTTATCACTATTATTTTTCATATTTTAATTATGCCTTGCATAATATAAATCGAGTTCTTGTGTTTTTCAACTTTGTATATTGGTTAGAATTATTAACATGTTGAAAACTGCGACAAGAAATTCTCAATTTGATTTTTTCCTTGATTAAATTGAGCAAATAGAATTTCCACATTATCAGATAACTTGGATGCAGTTAACTGAGGTGACATGGCTCTTGTCACTCAGCTAGCTAAGTAAATTCGAATTAGAGGAGTTAGAGTTCAGTTAAGCATGTGTGATTGCTAATTTGTAGCAATGAAGGTCAGTTATTTCAAGCTTTTTTTAGTTAATCCAACTGTTGGAGGAACTAGTGGAAGGTCAATTGTGTAGTGGGACTTCAATAAAATTCAGTAATCATCCAATTAATTGATCGATCAACCCAAAATAGCTAGTGCATGTAGTGACTTCGAGTTCCCCAACTGTGGTGGAGATTCCAAGGAAGTGTAACATCAATTGTAGACTAGTTTTGAGTGTACAGATGTTGCATTTGAGAGTACAAATGTTGCATGAAATCATATGATCGACCTTGGGAATTGTGCAATCAATTTGATTAATTTCATAAATAAAAGGGTCCTAATTTCTCAAGGAAATACGGGGTCAAGCACAGGCAGAAATTAACTATTGACTAAGTTTGGTTCATATCTTCTCAGTGAGTAGAGATATAAATTATTCACTTGCAGGTTTTACTCAGAGTGAGCAAGTAATTGTAATTAATCTCTATTCATCATATTAATGCAGCAGTCATAAGGGTTTTTTAATAGTTGCTTTCCCCTAGAAAAATAGTGCGTGCATGTGTGTTATTTCTTATTGCATGTTTTTTATTGTGGTTCTAAATTGTGAATTATTCCACAGAGTAGTAGAGTAGGATTGTGTCTTGTGATTTAGATTAAAATTACATGATCAATTGCAATTCTACACCATAATTTCTACATGATATCAGAGCAGGATTCATATTAGAGAAGGAATTTCGAAGTTGTTTCTCAGGAGAATCGAATTTGTAGTTCAGTGCGGCATGATCTCTATAGAGTTGGGAATATGACCTTCAATGGGCTGAGGATAGAGTATGCCTTGGAAGGCAGCTCTAATTTCATTGCATGGAAGGATCACATGGAAGCGGTATTGGATGACAATGTATTGTTGGAATACATCAAGATATATGTTGCAAAACCATAAGCATATGATGCCCAAAGCCTTGCTCAGTGGAAGAAAGATGTAGCCAAGGCGATGAGAGTAATCTTGGAAGGACTATGGGATCACATTGTCTCAAAAATCTCCACAGGAAAGAAAATCCTTTCACACTATGGAAAGCAGTGACATAATTGTTTGAGAGTAGTAGTGACCATAGAAGGCTTACACTCAAGGAGAAACTTTGAAATATTAAGATGCAAAAGAATGACACTATTCTACAGCATGTAAGTAACTTCACACAATTTCTTGATCAACTTGGTGGGGTTGGTGTTAATGTTACAACAGATGACTTGGTAAGCCTTTCCCTTCTAGGCCTTCCCAAGAACTGACATAGCTACCAAGATTCAGTGAACGAGAGGGAGAAACTACCTAATTGGGAACACTTATGGTTTGATTTGGTATAGGAGGAAATAAGGCAGAATACGAGAGATTGGACTTCATACAAGGGAAAGGATGAAGAAAAAATTTCATTGGTTGGAAAGGGAAAGAAGGGAAAACGGAATAAATCTCAATCCAAACCAGAATCTAGTCAAGGGGCCAAGAAGAAATATTTGTCCAAAATTAAATGCTTCCATTGTCATGAATTCAGACACTATGCCACGAAGTGTCCACATAAAAAGGAGAGAAAGAAGACCTTAGAAGGAGGAGCAGGTGAAGCTTTCTCTTCACAGTTCAAGCTTGACTTTACCCTTATCGCATGCATGGTAAGGACAATGATGGGGAGCGTGTGGTACTTGGACTCACGTGCATCAATCCACATGACAGGGTGTAGATATTTTTTCAGTGACCTGGAGGAGAAAGATTTTAAAATGCACATCAAGTTGGGGGACGATGAAAGGTACAACATGACTAAGATTGGTTTAGTCATTTTTCAAAGGGATTTAGTCTCCCCTATTAGGTTAAAGGATGTCATCTTCATTCTAGGCCTAAAGAAAAATATCATCTCCTTTGCAGATTTGAAAGACCGTGGTTATGATGTGATCTTTAGAAAAGGAAAAGGTTTCTTAAGACACATACACATGGGACAAGTGAAGCAGATCAGGTTTCGTGTGAAGAACTTGTATAAGCTATATGTGGAAGACTGTGTTTCATGAAGCACTAAGGTGGAGAAAGCACAGAGTCATGATATCGGTAAACTTTGGCATACAAGGCTTGGCCATTTGCATCATGGCGACTTGAATATTGTGTAGCAAATAAACATTTGCCTCCCTAAATAACCACTTGACCAACAAGATGTATGTAAAGGATATACCTTGGGGAAGTACACCAAATCCATGATTGGGACAAAAAAGCACATGCAGTCTCGAAAGGGATCCACTCTGATGAAAGTGGACCTTTCTTGATAGCCTCGATTACCAAACATAAATATTTTGTCATTTTTACTGATGACTTCTCACATAAGTGTTGGATATTGATCATGCGGAAGAAAGATGAGACATTCTCCAAGTTCGTATAATTCAAGGCACTGATTAAGAAAGAAATCAGCAACAAAGTGAAGGCTCTCAGGAGCGATAATGGAGGTGATTATGTGTCAAATGAATTGAAAAAACTCAATGTGAAAAAAGGAATTCAACGAGAGTTGACAACACCCCACAACCCAAAACAAAATGGGGCGGCTGAAAGAAGGAACCATAGCATTATGGGAGTCGCGAGGGCTATGTTGCATTATCAAGGCCTACCACTATATTGTGGGGAAAGGCATGAGACACAAATGTCTCTGTGTAGAACCAGATTCCTAATTAGATTTTCGCCATAATTACACCGAAGGAGGTTTTCTCAGGGAGAAAGTTGGATGTGTCACTATTGAAGATTTTTGGAGCCTCATTCTACTACCATGCCTCTAAAGAATCAAGGAAGAAGCTTGAGCTGACAATAGAATTGGGGATTTTTGTGGGTTACACAGAAACTTCTCACAACTATTATGTGTACTTATCATCCCTTAGAATGAAAGTTGTGCGAAGGGATGTAAAATTTGATGAGGATAAAACAATGTGGTGCTCTCTTGAGAAGGAGCCCAAAATCCCACTAGAAGAGGGGATTTTAGCTCCAAAGGAGGAGACTCACAAGGTTGTGGAGTAGCCACAAATTGAGGAGTAGAGACTGGAGACATCCACTCAAGAAGAACCATCTAGAGAAGGTAGAAAAGGACCAAGGAAGTTGATAGACTTGTGCAAGATGCAAAGGAGAATGTGGGAGCTCCTTCAAATTTTCACAGGCATAGAAGGTCACCTTATCGATACACTAGCTACATGGCTCTAATGACTAAGCTTGTTAAAACTAAGCCATCCTCTTTGGAAGAATTAGTAGAGAAACCTGTATGGGTTGATACAATGGTGGAGGAATATGAATCCATTATAAATAACAGTGTTTTGGAAGTGGTCCCAAGACCAACAAATAAATTAGTTGTGGGTTCGAGATGGATCTTCAAGGCTAAGTAGGCAGTAGACAGAAGCATATAGAAGTATAAGGCCAGATTTTTTGTCAAGGGATACTCTAGGGTTGAGGTAATTGACTATGAGGAGACCTTTGCTCCTGTAGCAAGGTACTTGTCCATTAGATCAATTCTTGCACTGGATATGCAGATGGGGTGGAAGATCCACTAAATGGATGTAAAAAAATCATTTCTCAATGGGGTTATTGAGGAGGAGGTGTACATAAAGAAACCAGAAGGTTTTGAGACATTTTATCGGGAGTCTCTTATGTGTAGACCCAAGCGATCATTGCATGGTCTCAAACATGTACATCGTGCTTAATACACCAGGATCGATAATTATCTCACTGGTTTGGGCTTCACCAAAAGTGAAGAAAATGAAAACCTATATCACATATTAGTAGAAGCTAAATTGCTTATTATTGTCTTATATGTTGATGATTTGATTTTAACTAGTGATGAGTAGTTGATCACATCTTGCAAGGAGGACGTTGCAAGAGAATTTGAAATGGACATGGGTATCATGCACTACTTCCTTGGGTTGGAAGTATGGCATGGCAATGGGGAACTCTTTGTCTCTCAAGGCAAGTATGTAAATGAGATGCTACATAAGTTCCGCATGGAGAGTTGCAAACCCATGGAGACACCTCTAGTGACCGATTGGAGGAAGGAGGATGCCACTTCATGTGAGGAAGTGGATGCTACTATTTATCGGTAGCTAGTGGGTTAACTAATGTACCTTGTGAACACATGACGAGATATGTGATGTGCATTCAACCAGTTGAGCCAAGCTATGGTTAGTCCAACCAAATTATTTTGGAAGGAAGCTACGCATGTTTTATGGTACCTCAGAGGCACTACCCAGTTTGGACTATGGTACAGAGAGATAAAGGGAGTGAAGTTGTGTGGCTTCGTAGATGCATATTGGGCGAGGAGTCCATCAGACTGAAATAATACATCAGGTGGAATTTTTAGTGTTGGCTCTGTAACTATTTCATGGTACAACAAGTAGCAAAGATTTGTGGCACTCAGCTCGACAAAATCTGAATACATGGTTGCAAATCAAGCATCATGTGAAGCAATATGATAAATATACTTGTGGGACTATTTGGCTAGATGATGGATCCAACTATGATCTAATGTGATAATAAAAGTTGCATCAATCTCTCCAAGAATCATTATTTCACGATCGATCCAAGCATATAGATATTTGGTATCACCATTTATAGGATTGTGTGCAAAGGTGGAAAATCTTACTACAATACATTCTGACAGAGGAACAAGACGCTGACATTTTGACAAAGGCTCTGTCAAGAGGGAAGTTTGAGTTCCACAGGTGTAGGATATAGGTGGTTTATAATTCCTTTCTTGCTGAGAGAGAGTGTTGAAAAATGCAGCAAGAAATTCTCAATTTGATTTTGCCTTTGATTAAAGTAAGAAAATTTGAATTTCTGTAGCAAGAAATTCTCAATTTGATTTTGCCTTTAATTAAATTGAGAAAATTTGAATTTCGACATTAGCAAACAACTTGGATGCAATTAACAGAGTTGATAGGGTTCTTGTCACTCAGTTAGATCAATATATTTGAGCTAGAGGAGTTAGAGTTCATTTAAGCATGTGTGATTGCTAATTTGTAGCAATCAAGGTTATTTATTTCAAGTTGTCTTCACTTAAACTAGTTCTAACTATTGGAGGAACTAGTGGAAGGTTAGTTGTTCAATGGGACTTTAGTCAAATTCAGTGTTCTTCCAGTTAACTGATCAATCAACCCAAAATAGCTAGTGAATGCAAAGAATTCAAGTTCTCTAGCTGTGGTGGAGATTCTAAGGCAGTGTACCATCAGTTGTAGACTAGTAAGTAGTGTACAGGTAGACTAGTAAGTAGTGTATAGGTGTTGCATGCAATCAGATGCTAGTAAGTAGTGTACAGGTAGACTAGTAAGTAATGTACAGGTGTTGCATGCAATTAGATGATCAACCTTGGGAATTGCACAATCAATTTGAAGATTTTCTTAAATAATAGGGGCCTAATTTCTTAGGGAATTGCGCAAGGAAATGGGGGCTCAAGCGGAAGCAAAAATTGACTAAGTTTGGGTCAGAGCCTCTCAGTGAGCAAAGAGATAGGTTATTCACTTGCAGGTTGTGCTCAAAGTGAGAAGTCAACTGTAATACTTCTTTATTCATTAGATTCATGCAAGAAAATATAAGGGGCTTTAACAGTCTCTTTCCACTGGAAAAATATTGTATGCATGTGTGTTATTTCTTATCACATGTTTTTTATTGTGGTTCTAAATTGTGAATTGAATTCTACGGAGAAGTAGAGTAAGATTGTGTCTTGTGATTTAGATTAAAATTTCATGAGAAATTGCAATTCTACAATATAATTTCTACATAACAAAAAACAAATTACTTTCTACACTATAATTTCTACATAACAAACAACATATTCTTTGTAAATGTGTTGTATTGCACATCATCTTGGATTTTATTTTGGAAATTATTTTTTTCTTATATTTTTTTTATAAAGATATGACATATGGTAATATTGTCATGAGGCTATTCAATATGTTGTGATATTTTGTTTCCCATTTTGAATTCATAGATAATAAGACTTACTATTGATATTTATATATAGAATACAAGTGAGGAGAATTATCATTTATGAATATTTTATTTAGTTATTCCCTTTTAAAGAAGTTTAAAGAAGTTTCTTATGTGAAGGGTGTTTGTTTTCCAATATTGGATTTGTTGTGATGGGAGTGGAGATGTATTTTGAGGTATTTAAATAAATTGTGAATAGATATAACATGTAGTTTGCTAGTGAGAATTTGTTTAGTTATTATGATTACTTTCTCAAAAATATCAAAATAATTTATATTAATCATAACAAATCTGTGTTTTTAATGTTTGAATACTAAACATAGATTTGTGTGCTTGCTGTTGAAAATAGCAACAAGAAATGCTAAAAATAGAAGTGCTAAAAATAGAACTGTTATAAATAGAATTTCGGGATACATTCCAATTTTAGTTAGTCCCTAAACTAAAATTTAGAATCAAAATTCAAATTTGATCTTAGCAATTGTTTGTAAAATAAATAATTAATTCATCTTGAGTTAATTAGTTGTAGGAAATCAAACATGAAGTCTATGTGAAGACATGCAACAATTTCTGCATTGATTGAGGAATTTATCCCTTGATTAAGGAGATCAAGATGAGTTGTAATTAGTTACCTCAATTATCTTAGTTAAGTCCAGTTAGATTAGTTCCAACCGTTTGTGGAACTGATTGTGAGTTTAGTTAGTTAATGCATGCGCTCATAACTAACTCATGCATGTATGTTCAGTTAGAGACCCAGTTGAGATTAGGTGGTCAGACAATGTACTATTAGTTGCAAGAATATTCCATGGAGG
Source organism: Pinus tabuliformis (assembly GCA_031772625.1). Classification (NCBI taxonomy): domain Eukaryota; kingdom Viridiplantae; phylum Streptophyta; class Pinopsida; order Pinales; family Pinaceae; genus Pinus; species Pinus tabuliformis. The sequence continues at coordinate 397,707,176 of CM062818.1, read as the reverse complement.
ATATCTCTTGCATGCAGAAGGAATTCATTCCTTGGAGATTGCACAGTTACTTTTGAGTTTGATGGATTCTGCAGTTACTTTTGAGTTTGATGGTTGAATTCCTTGGAGATTGCACAGTTACTTTTGAGTTTTACTTTTGAGTTTGATGGTTGTGTGATGAGGCCAATTCACAATTCACACAGGTGGCAGCATTGGACCCCAAAAGAAACTATGCAAGGAAATAGGAGGCTTGGAGGGCTGGAGGAAGGAATATGTTGTGTTTATTCAGTGTGTGAGCTGTATTGTTCGATTGTGCTGAGAGCTGGATGGCTTGTGAGCTAAAGCTTTGTGTAATCTAAACATATTTCTACTTCTATGATAATACCGAGATCGGGGTTTAGCTGAGGCTTTCCCTAGAGTATTCTTCTATGTTCATGTGTGATTTATTTCTCATTCTCAGTTATATGTGGTCTATTTGATCATATTCGATTAAGCTTCCACAAGTTTGTTGTAGAAGTAGATCATGTATTTTGCTTTAGTATATTGCATAATCTGTTGATCTATAGTGGTAAATTCTACACTTGTTTAAGGATTTCTTAAATAACTTGTTTCATTAACTGTACAATTGTAATATTTATTTCTTTTTCTAATATAATGATTGTCATAGTAGTTTGTTTTTGACAATTCTTAATAATATATATTTTGTGTTGCTTTTTTATTGCATGTGTATGGGTAATGATGCTTTATAATGGAAAGACAAACTTGGTGTATGTTTGGGGGATTAGTTGAGTTTGTTGATCCCTTTTTCAAAAAATGCACAATGACTTTTCTTGTCGTTGTTTGAAGTGTTCTTGTTTCCTGTTTTTTTTTTTGCATCACTTTTAATTGCATTATATTCTTTTTGATCTTCTATGCCATTAATTTCATCATACTCTTTGTGATATTTTCTGAGATCATTGTTTGATTGTGATATGAGAATTTAATTGTAATCAATAACTTGTGGCTATAATAATTTATGAAAACTTTTGTTTGGTATCCCAGTTTCAAAGACAATCATGTAAATATTTTAGGTTTCCTTAGAGGCCATTGCTTTTGAGAATGACTCTTTCTTGTATCAAGGTTAAGTTGTCAATGTTTGCGGTCAATTGGATGTAGATGTTGTTGTAGATGTTGTTGTCCTTTCCACTTGGGTTCGCATATGGCACCTTGAGCTCATAATGAGTATTTCTTGTAATGACTTCAAACCTTGTTAGCTAAGTAAATTAATTTATTACCTATCCTATAACAACAAGGCTCGAAGTCATAAACTCAACCAATGGCTTACTGAAATTGAACCTAGATGGAGAGGATCGTAGATGGAGATGATAATAAAGTCACTTTAGATTTGACAAATAAATAGACATAGAGTTCAATGTCTCCTAGAATAAATAGATATGGAATTTCAAATATAGAAACTATTGAATAAAACCAAGATGAATTATTCTTCACAATCAAGTGAAATGTCAGAAGATCACAGTAAATGTTCAATGCAAAAATACCTCTGACATAGCCCAATCCACCAGATAAATTATGTTTTAAATAGGCCTAGAATAATTTTTATGCTGCTCAAAAGAAAAGATGTATTAGTTAAATCTAATCTGTGTTTATGGTGAGTGGCATCAAAGTAATTTAAATTTCAGATTTGTGCAGCAATTTTGTTAGTGTTTATGGTGAGTGGCATCAAAGTAATTTAAATTTCAGATTTGTGCAGCAATTTTGTTAGGATGTGTTTCGTTCTTTTTTCAACTCCATATAACATGGATATTAAAACAGAAGTGATAAGTTCTAATAGATGTTTTTATTTATTTATTTATTTATTTTACATGGAGTTTTTTTATTTCTATTTTATTTTATTTGAATATTTTTCACTCTTGTTCCAGCTTTATAGATTAAGACTATCTTATAACTATCTCGTAAATAAAAATTTTCATCTAGTATTTCTTCCAAGACTTGCCATAACCTTTTTAAAATAGCTTAAAATTAAAGTTCAAATATTAAAGTTTACCACTCAGCTTTACACATAGTCCATGATTACCAATTATTTATGTCTAGGGAGAGGAGTAACTATCTTGTAACTCTCTCGTCATTGAAAATTTTCATGTAGTATTTCTTCCCTTTTCGCGTGAATTCCAAGACTTGTCCTAACTTTTTTAAAATAACTTAAATTAAAGTTTAAATATTAAAGTTTCCCACTCAGCTAGCCCATGATTACCAATTATTTATATCTAGGGAGACGAGTAACTATCTTGTAATTGTCTCGTAAATGTTTTTTTCATCTAGTATTTTTTCCCTTTTCACTTGAATTCCAAGACTTGCCATAACCTTTTCAAAATAATTTAAAATTAAAGTTTAAATATTAAAGTTTCCCACTCGGATTTACACTTAGCCCATGATTACCAATTATTTATTTCTAAGGAGAGGAGTAACTAAATGAAATTTTTCGTCTAGTATTTTTTCCTTTTTCACGTGAATTTCAAGACTTTCCATAACCTTATTAAAATAACTTAAAATTAAAGTTTAAATATTAAAGTTTCATTAGGCTTTACACTTAGCCCTTGATTACCAAGTCCGTGTAATTAAAATATTTACTTTTCATTGAGGGTATTACATTTTAGATTTAACTATTATATATTTTCTTTTCTCCAGCATAAAAATTATTCTATGGCTATTTAAAACATAATCTATCTAGTGCCTTGGGCTATGTTATAAGTATTTTTTCATTGAATATTTAATGTGATATTATGATATTTCACTTTATTGTGGAGAATAATTCATCTTGGTTTTACTCAATGGTTTCTATATTTGAAATTTCAGAGATATTGAAGTCTACTTGCATTTATCTGTCAAATGTGAAGTGACTTTATTATCCTCTCCATCTAGGTTTAATTTTAGTAAGTGACTTGTTGAGTTTATGACTTTGAACCTTGTTGTTGTAGGATAGAGAATAAATTAATTTACTTAGATAACAAGGTTTGAAGTCATTACATAGATTCCATTACGATTAATCTAAATTATCTTAATATTTTTGGAGAAAGTAATCATAATAACTAAACAATATTCTCACCAACAAACTACATGTTATATCTATTCACAATTTATTTAAATACGTCAAAATACATCTCCACTCCATGACAACAAATCCAACATTGAAAAACAAATACCCTTCACATAAGAAATTTCTTTAAAAGGGAATACATAAAAGAAATATTCACAAATGATAATGCTCATCTCCTCACTTGTAGACTATAGATATAAAATATTAATAATAAGCCTTATTCAAATTTATTTAAAAAGAAAAAAATAAAAGAAATATTCACAAATGGTAATGCTCCTCACTTGTAGACTAGATATAGAATATCAATGTTGTCTGCTAGTAATTCTAACCAACATACAAATTTGAAAAACACAAGACACTGATTTATATTATGCAAGGCATAATTAGAATATGACAAATAATAGTGATAACATATAATAAAGTTAGCATATGAACATGCAAAATTGGAGAATTAACAAAAACTCAAAACTAAATGAAGAAGCTACCAATAAAGATCATTTTTAAATAAAGAAGCTCAAAATAAAGACTATTTTTAATATGAACTAGTTGATTGAGAGATATTCCATTTGAGACCCCAAATGTTATAATGACATATCCTAGCTAAGTTTTTCCTGAAATGTGTGAGGAGTCTCTTGCCATAATAAGATCATTATCAAATCACTATTAGAATCAATTAAAGAAATGATATGGTTCCTCAAGTTTGCACTTTTTTTGGCAATAAGTTTTACATTTTTTATGAACCTTTTTTATTAATGTTTATAGAGGGAGTCCCAAAAAAATCACATTAGATAGCTTCACTAACATTCGATATAATTTCCCTTAGAAGGCATAGACCAAATTCATATCAATTAGTATGCTTGCAAGGGTGCAAGTATGGATGAAAACTTAGTGTACCTAAGGGGAATAATAGTCGAATAATAACAATGGAGGCCATTCAATGTAGGGTGGACTAGATCCACTATATTATTAAATAAGGCCCACTATGGTAGTTACTGTTGAATTGATGTATTGTGACCTTGTTAAAAAATGTCCACTAGGTAGTTAGAAGTTTGTCATGATTAGAGTTTTCTAAAACTCTCTTGATAATTATAAATAGGGATGGATAGCTCCTTACGGTTTGTGAGAAGATTATTCTAATTGGAGCTTTAGCTCATTAGAAGGTTCCCCCCTCGGAGAGGCAAATGAACATAAGTGGACTCCTTCCATAAAAGGAATCAAATGGTAAGGTATCGCCCTAGCTTAAGGGTTTGATATTAATAAAAGAGATTTTCCATAATATTCTTGGATCTATTATGTGCAATTTTATTTTTAGAGATGTATTTTGGTATTTAACATGCAATATGAAAACCCTTTCCTAAATCAAAGTGGGTTATTATTTTTCTAGTTTGTGGATTATTATTATTTTTTCCAAGGGGAAAATTGATGGCCACAAAATTTAAATATTTTTTTGTATCTTTCTGGGATGAATTAATGGAGACAAGTTGTAGGTCTAAATTTCCCGCAAAAATAAGTTGAGTTAACTATTGTCTCGATCAAATATGAAGAGGTCAAGATATCACTAATTTCAAATCAACAATTTTACGGGTTTTTCAAGACAATTGCATAACTGTAAGGCTCTTTACTTTTGATAGGGACCTAAAATTTCCATCAAACTATCACCACTGGAAAAGAGATTTTGACACATTTGATTTGATATATGATATTTTATACTTCCGATGAGTATTAAGTAAGTTCTATCCATTGTAAATTTTGCCCTCTAATTGTCATGGACATGGATGCACTAAGGGCATACAAAAAAATTTCTTAGGTGATCAAGGAGCTACAGGAAAGGATAGGTGAAAGCCAAGAGACCCATATTATTTCATCCATATACCATGACATCAACGAAAAATACGACCAGGAAAGATATGTCTCGTATGATCTCAAAGATGCTTGTATTGATTGGTATATGAACATCGATCTCACAAAGAACTCTCAAAATCAACCTAATCCACCTTTCACCATAAAAATCTAAGGATTTTTAAATATTTATATGAAATACCATGGAATTTGAATGGAAGAACCTATCCAAGGATGACTAAGGGTCTTAACTGCACAAGGACAAGTCCCAATGTGAACCCCCTTAAAGGGGTCCTTTGTACAGTCCACCTAATCCTCTAGCATCAAACTCCACTCTCAGGATCACATTTTTCAGAGTCTCAGGGTGATCCAAATTTAAACAGGAACACAAAAAATTACAAATATAACCTTAAATATAGAGATGTAGCAGAAATAACACTTGCTTTGATTAATATCAAAGAATGAAATATGCTTATAAACTGTATGGAAACGTCCTCTAGCATCAAACTCCACTCTCAGGATCACATTTTTCAGAGTCTCAGGGTGATCCAAATTTAAACAGGAACACAACAAATTACAAATATAACCTTAAATATAGAGATGTAGCAGAAATAAAACTTGCTTTGATTAATATCAAAGAATGAAATATGCTTATAAACTGTATGGAAACGAGACTAGCTTGACAATGGTAGATTATCTTTGAGAAGAGATGTGGTGGCTACATGCCTCTAAATTTCATTACAATGAGGCTCAAGGGCCTTTTTATTATTTAACAATAAGAGAAAACCTTAAACAACCAAAACCATAACGCGAGGAGATGTAACACCAAGAGTTTATGGGCCCCGCTGGGGTTAGTTGGACAGCGAATTTCTCGGGGTCGTGGCTTGCTTATATTATCTTTGTTTGATGTGCATGATACCCCATTCGAAAGATATCTCTGAGGAATATGATGGAAAAAATGACTTATCAAAAGTCCCTGGTAGTAGATTTCCAAAAAAACATCGTTTAGGGCCTCAAAATGGCTCCAGAATTTTACGACCCAAAAAACTGCTAAAAATAGTAAAGTGTGCTACAATTAAGGAAACTGAAAAACTAAAAGAAATAATGCTAGGGGTCCAAGTGGAATTAGAAGGTGGCCACCAATATCCACCTAGATCATTCCTGCCCCCTTAGGAAGCAATGGTCCCCATTGCGTTGAGTGCCTCCATGAGATGGGGAAACTTCTGTTGAACTTAGTCCCTGTTGAGTTGTTATGCAATCTCTGATGGGTCTAGTAATGGTGGGAAGCATGGTCGAGGGCAGTCCACATTGAACACTCGATGCAAGCCAAGAAATGTGGGAATGTATTGCTCCAAAGAATTGTTTCCCACATCTTTGTTACTAGTGTAAGGACCCTATCAGAGTGGTCTGAGCTTCCGATGAGATTTGGTAAGGCATTCTTTCTGCAAATGCAACCAAATTTTGTCACCCACCTGAAACTTGTGTGACACCTGATGTTGATCATGTCGTTGCTTGTACTTTGCATTTTCTAGAATGGAGCGGCTATATATCGACCCGTTGGGTAGAGGTGCTCTAGGAGTCAGATAGAATGAATGCTTGACCTGATAGTGTAACAGTACCCCTATCGGTGATGAGAAGATGTCCATGTATCCTTTCATGATCGTATCCACCTACTTCTGTTGCATGGAGGAACCCTTCCCGGGGGCCATGGATGTGGCTACAATCTTCCCCGTACTTTGAGAGCAAACCAAAACAAAAATACATTTCCTAGCCTGGTAGATGATCTTACTGCCTTTCTTAGCAGAGATCAAAGAAGTGGTGGTAGGTGGGGCTACCTCCAATATCCTGTATAATGTATTACACAAAGAAATAATAACAGTGTGAGGCCTTGACTCATACATAGCATGTCGCTTCCATAAGTATGGTTTGCCTAATAATACATCACAAACATCAAGAGGTGCAACATCACATAATACCTCATCTGTGAAGGGCTTGATGTTGTAGGGAGGGCGGAACTACTCGCGGACTCGGAGATCTCATCCTTGGTGAAGCCACTCGATGTTGTACGGTTGTTAGTGTGGTATGGTCAGTAGTCCCAGTCGCTTCACAACCTCTACTAAAATGAGGTTCTTTTGGCTCCCATTGTCTACAATTAATTGTAGTGACGAACCCTTCACCCACATCTGTGAGTGGAAAAGATGCTCCCCCTCCTTTGGATCTTCGGCATCATTCTCATGGATCTTAGCAGTCGCAACAATGGCGTTGGGTTCCACATAATTATTTTCTTCCCTTTGTCATTCCTCTTGTTGGTTTCTGACTCAGTGTCGGAACATGCATCTAATTCTGAAGCCTTCAACTCGGCCAACAACCACTACTTGGCCCGAGACTCACTTGTGTTGTTAGTGGGGCTCTTGTGGAACTCACACCACTTTCCTGTATCCTTCTTTGAATTCATGGTGTTGTTCATTTCTTGTGGCTTCAACGGGTTGTCTTGGGTCACCTCGCCTTGGCTTTGTCCTTTCTTAGCAGAGATCAAAGAAGTGGTGGTAGGTGGGGCTACCTCCAATATCCTGTATAATGTATTACACAAAGAAATAATAACAGTGCGAGGCCTTGACTCATACATAGCATGTCGCTTCCATAAGTATGGTTTGCCTAATAATACATCACAAACATCAAGAGGTGCAACATCACATAATACCTCATCTGTGAAGGGCTTGATCTTGTAGGGAGGGCAGAACTACTTGCGGACTTGGAGATCTCATCCTTGGTGAAGCTACTCGATGGTGTACGGTTGTTGGTGTGGTATGATCAGTAGTCCCAGTCGCTTCACGACCTCTACTAAAATGAGGTTCTTTTGGCTCCCATTGTCTACAATTAATTGTAGTGATGAACCCTTCACCCACATCTGTGAGTGGAAAAGATGCCCCCCCTCCTTTGGATCTTCGGCATCATTCTCATGGATCTTAGCGGTCGCAACAGTGGCGTTGGGTTCCACATAATTATTTTCTTCCCTTTGTCATTCCTCTTGTTGGGTTCTGACTCAGTGTCGGAACATGCATCTAATTCTGAAGCCTTCAACTCGGCCAACAGCCACTACTTGGCCCGAGACTCACTTGTGTTGTTAGTGGGGCTCTTGTGGAACTCACACCACTTTCCTGTATCCTTCTTTGAATTCATGGTGTTGTTCATTTCTTGTGGCTTCAACGAGTTGTATTGGGTCACCTCACCTTGGCTTTGTCCTTTGTTCTTCGGATTCGCAGATCCAAAATCTTGCTTCTTTTGTTTAAAATTCTGCTTGAGGATATGTCTAGGAACTCCATCTCATCTTGGATGTACATGTGTAGGCAGTCGCGGTATTTGAGTAGAAAATGCCGCTTAGAATCCTTGATACCCAACTTTGTGTGAAGGGTATGAAAAATATTGGTAAACTTTGGAATGTCTTGGTCCCTTCCTTGCCGCAACATGGTCCACTTTATGTATTTATCCTGATAGCTTCTGATAGGGTATTACTGCTCCTTGATGGAATCCCGGAATGAATTCCAAGTGGGTGCAACTGAAAACAGTGAGGTCGTACTTTCATCCTTCTGCTCATAGTAGGTTTCCCACCAGTCCTTGACATAGGGGACTATTTTGAGAAGAGCTAAAGTAATATTTTCCTAACTGGAAAAATTATGAACATAAAAATACCCTTCTAGCAGATTTAACCTTTTATCTACGAAATATGCATCTATCTGACCCTCGAATATGGGGATATCAAAGTTAACTTCTACCTTAAAGTGTGTGGCATTTCTAGAGTAGTTATTAGATGCATCACCCCTGGGTAGTCGCTGAAGGATCTGGGAAAAGTTGTCCATCATCACGTTCCTTTGTCACTCGAGGGCTTCTTCGAGCAAGATTTTGATATGATCTCCTGCCCCCTCGTCTTTCTTTTCATTTTCCATGGGAGGCCGTCGAGATTTGTGAGGCTGGTCTTGCAAAGGTTCAACCAGTTCAAGCCCTAACTCCTTATATCCCAACCTTGTTGGTGTTAGAAAATTATATATTACAAAGCAATGGAACACATAAAATATATTGCCGAAATATAAACACAGAAAACACAAAAAACAAGAGAGACATAGATATATGTGGTTCACCCAATTTGGGCTAAGTCCACGGAGAAACAACCAATCCTTCCTTTTATATTATCCAGAAAACTGAAGAGATACAACCTACAACAGATCCACTGTAATTCCCTCTTCGCTCTCACACAATCTCCTCTCTCTTTCTCACTCAGAATACAGGTATACATAGACGCAATACAATTCCCTCATATATAGCGAGGGGTTTCCTTCTAGGGAAAAAAACCTAAATTAAACATAACTTCTACCGTCAAATCTCTGCCTAATGAATGACCCAGATTGACTATGAAATTACAACATTTTACAAGGCAATTTTACATCTATTTTTAGCTTCGATGGGGCTCCTAAAGAATGTTGCCCCCACCCCCTAGACCCCCCTTGCAGTGCAAATATTACAGGTGGTGTTGCCACCACATTTCGATCTGGGGTCCAACGTGGTGATACCTCTAAATAAAGAAGATAATCAGGCTCCACACCCAACAATCTCCCACTTGGAAACTGATTATAGCAACTCCACCGCTGCTTCATTTTTTGGACAATGCCTCCACTTTGGACCTGGTTGTTTCTCATCTTATTCATCATAATTGAAGACCAATTGAAACTGAGTAGAATCTTAGTTTCTCCCTGGTTACAATTTTGTTAATATATTTGCATGATTCTGCCTAGTGTGTATCTTTTCCAGCTTCAACTGTCCATATTCCAACAATGACCATATGAAATGATACTTGAGTTGTATATGTTTTGTCTTGGAATGAAATGCAGAGTTCTTTGCAAGATGTATGGAACTCTGGTTGTCACTGCATAACCTGCCCAACTCCTGCTTCTGACCCAATTCATCCAGAAACATTTATAACCAAATCATTTGTACACTAACCTCTATAGCATCAACATATTCTGCTTTCGTTGTTGAGAGTGCAACAACACTTTGCAGTTTTGAAACCCAACTAATAGTTGTTCCACCTACAGTAAACAGATACCCTGTTGTGCTCCTATTGTTATCTTTATCACCTGCAATATTTGCATCAACATATCCTTGTAGAGCAATGTTTGAACCACCAAAGCATAATGCTTGATTTGTGGTACCTCTCAAATACCTGAGAATCCACTTAACCGCCATCCAATGTTCTTTTCCTGGATTTTTCATGTACCTGCTTACAACTCCCAATGCATGTGCAATATCAGGCCTTGTGTAGACCATTACATACATTAAGCTTCCAAGTGTTGATGCATATGGAACTTTAGACATATAAGTTATTTCTTCGTAAGTCTTGGGACACACGTCCTTACTTAGTTTGAAATGGCTAGCCAAAGGTATACTAATTGGTTTTTCATTCTACATATTAAATCTTTTCAAGACTTTTCTATGTACTCACTCTGAGACAATGTTAATTTTCGATTCTTCCTATATCTAGCTATTCTCATGCTAAGGATTTCTTTTGAAGCACCCAAATCCTTCATTGCAAATGAGTCTGCCAATTTTATTTTGAACACATTTATTTCCTGCATGTTAGAACCTGCAAAAAGCATGTCATCTACATACAATAACAATATAATATAGCTGCCATCATTTTTCCTTTTGAGATAAATACAATGATCAGAGTGACATCTAGTATAACCTTGTTCAGACATAAACCTGTCAAATTTTAGATACGACTGCCTTGGAGCCTGTTTTAAGCCATACAAGCTCTTCTTCAACCTGAACACTAGTTTCTCCTTCCCTTTCACCTCATATCCTTGTGGTTGTTGCATATATATCTCTTCCTCCAAATCCCCATGGAGAAAGGTTGTCTTTACATCTAGCTTCTCAAGATGCAAATCTTCAGCCAAGGATTCTAGCTATTCTCATGCCAAGGATTTGTTTTGAAGCACCCAAATCCTTCATTGCAAATGAGTTTGCCAAATTTATTTTGAACACATTTATTTCCTACATGTTAGAACCTGCAACAAGCATGTCATCTACAGACAATAACAATATAATATAGTTGCCATCATTTTGCCTTTTGAGATAAATACAATGATCAGAGTGACATCTAGTATAACCTTTTCAGACATAAACCTGTCAAATTTTAGATACGACTGCCTTGGAGCCTGTTTTAAGCCATACAAGCTCTTCTTCAACCTGAAGACTAGTTTCTCCATCCCTTTTACCTCATATCCTTGTGGTTGTTGCATATATATCTCTTCCTCCAAATCCCCATGGAGAAAGGTTGTCTTTACATCTAGCTGCTCAAGATCCAAATCTTCAGCTGCTACTAGACTCAAAATAGTTCTGATTGAAGTCATTTCCAGAACAGGAGAAAATATCTCATCAAAGTCTATACCCTTTTTCTGTGCAAACCCCTTCAACACAAGTCTAGCTTTATACCTTTTTCTACCTCCATCTTCTTCATTCAACATGTAAAACCATTTGTTCTACAATGTTTTTTTACCTCCAAGCAACCCGACTAAGTCCCAAGTCTGGTTAGGTGCTAAGGAGTCCATCTCTTCTTTCATGGCTTGCTCCCACTTCTTCCTAGTTTCTACCTACACTGCTTCTTCATAACATTCTGGTTCAGCAAAACCAATCAACAATACATAATATAATGAAGGAGAGTATCGTTCAGGGGGTCTACTTATCTTGGTAGATCTTCTAACATGACTTTTAGGTGTTTTAGGTTATTGTTGCTATTGTGGTTGTTGTATTTGTTCTTGTTGTTGATCATTATGATTTTCGGTCACCTTCACTTTTTCTGTGATCTCATCAATCACTGTGTATTCTCTGTTTTCTTTTTCCTATTTCTTTTCCTACCAGTGATCCTTATACAAAAACTTTTCATTGAATATGACATTTCTGCTCCTAATGATTTTATGTTTTTCATAAACATAAAAGTGATAACCAAAATCATTGACACCATATCCAATAAATGTACATTTCTTTGATTTTTCCTCAAGCTTTGTTATATTTTCTTTATTAACGTGGTCAAATGCTTCACAAAAAAACTCTTTAAAAATGGGTAGTTTACCTTTTTACTTATCCATGCCTCCTCTAGAATACCACCATCCAAGGAACTTGAAGACCCTCTATTTATTAGATAAAAAACAGTATGTACAACATCTGCCCAAAATTGTAAAGGTGCATGCAATCTCATGCACCTTGCACGCTCCATGATTATCCTGTTCATCCTTTCTAACACACCATTTTCTTATGGTGTTCTTAGAACTATCTTCTCTCTGTAGATTCCGTTCTCTGAATAGTACCTATCAAACACTTTGCTGCAATATTCACCTCCATTGTCTGATATGAGACACTTCAATCTTTTTCCTGTCCCATTTTCAACCAAAGCTTTCCATTTCATGAAAGTATCAAATACATCATATTTATTTCGAATACATTAAATCCAAGTTTTTCTGGTTGCATAATTAATAAAAGTAACATAATAACAAGATCCACCGAGAGATGATACCTGAGAAGCTCCCCATACATCTGTATGAAAAAGCTCTAATTTTTCACTCTTCTTTTCTTTCCCAACTCTAAGGAATCTGACTCTCTTCTGTTTTCCATAAATACAATTCTCACAGGATTTTAAATCAACATGCTTCAAACCTGGAAAAAAAAAATTGAGTGAAGAATCTACATCCCCTTCTCACTCATGTGCCCAAGCCTATGATGCCACATGTTGTATCTTCTCCTGTAGAGGTTAAAGCATTAACTAATTAGAAATACCATTGCATAAATACAATGTACCAACCTTTTCTCCTTTTGCTATTACGAGGACTCCTTTAGTGACCTTCCAGGTTTTATCTTTAAAAGTAGTTACACAACCTTCACCTCCCAACTACCCTATTGAAATCATATTTTTCTTTAGATCTGGAACATGCCTTACCTCCTTCAATAGCCATTGATTTCCATTCTGTTGTTTTATGAAAACACTACCCATTACAATGATTTTACAACGTTTATCATCACCCAATCGAACCTGTCCAAAATCTCCTTGAACATAATCATGAAAATGTTTCCTATCAAGTGTGGCATGGAATGGATCCCTTGAATCTACCACCCAAGAATCACTAATATTTTTTAATGAAAGAATAAAAGCATCTTGAAACACATCACCTGTCAAATTTTCTTCATGATTGTTTTCTTGTTGCACGTCTCCTTCTTTTTCCTTTCGAGACTTGCAGTCTTTCTTCAGGTGTCCTTTCTTTTCGAATTTCTAGCACACTATCCCCGATCTAGACTTTGATTTGTCTTTCCTCGACTTACTATGGTATCCTGGGCTCTTTCCTCTTTCCATTCTTCTTTCCCTAGTCTTTGCAGTCAAAGCATTACCCAAAGCTTTTCTATCGCATTTCCTCGCTAAGGATTGCACCAACAACATCATCAAATTTTAAAGTACTAGATCCAGAGACAAGGTTACTAATGGCCATAACTAAACCATTCCGACTTTCTCGCAATGAGCACAGAAATAACAGAGCCCTAACTTCATCATCAAAAGTTACCCCTAGAGAACTTAGTTGACTGGTAATTGTATTAAATTCATTTAAATGATCAGCAATAGATCCACCTTCTAACATATTCATATTAAATAAACCCTTCATAAGAAATACCTTACTTGAGGCCGACGATTTTTCATATAGTTTGGCTAATTCCTTCATTAAACCCTCTGTTGTCATTTCCTTTGAAATATTAAACACTATTGATGCCACTAGGCACAACAGTATTGTTCCAAGTGCCTTTATGTCGACAATATCCCATTCTATGTTTGTCATACTCATTGGCTTCTTTGTCTTTCTACTAAATGGTAGGTACATATATTTTCTGATACAAGTAATCTTCCATCTACATCTTCCATAGCTGGTAGTTTTGTCCGTTAAATTTTTTGACCCTAAACCTACCATCTTCCACCATTGCTCCCACTCAGACCAGGAACCCTTCTCTCCTACAAGTTTATCAGCCAAATAAACCTCGCTCTGATACCAATTGTTAGAAAATTATATATTACAAAGCAATGGAACACATAAAATATATTATAAAAATATAAATATAGAAAACACATAAAACAAGAGAGACACAGATATATGTGGCTCACCCAATTTGGGCTATGTCCATGGAGAAACAACCAGTCCTTCCTTTTATATTATCCAGCAAACTGAAGAGATACAACCTACAACAGATCCATTGTAATTCCCTCTTCGCTCTCACACAATATCCTCTCTCTTTCTCACTCAAAATACAGGTATACATAGACGCAATACAATTCCATCATATATAGAGAGGGGTTGCCTTCTAGGGAAAAAACCCTAAATTAAACATAACTTCTACCATTAGATCTATGCCTAATGAACGACCCAAATTGAATATGAAATTACAACATTTTACAAGGAAATTTTACATCTATTTTTAGCTTCGGGGGCGCTACCCCTGATCCCCCACCATGGGGGGGCTCCTAAAGATCGTTGTGCCCCCCCTGGACCCCCCTTGTAACACAAATATTACAGGTGGTGTTTCCACCACATTTCAAACTGGGGTCCAATGTAGTGATACCTCTGAATAAAGAAGATAATCAGGCTCCACACCCAACAGTTGGGGACATTCAAAGAAAAATAGAGAAAGAGAAAACCCCTCTGATACCATTGACCTGAATTTAAACAGGAACACAACAAATTACATATATAACCATAATACATAGATGCATCATAAATAACACTTCCTTTGATTAATATCAAATAATGAAATATGCTTACTAAGACTATGGAAACGAGACTAGCTCGACGATGGTAGCTTATCTCTCAGAAGAGATGTGGTGGCTACATGCCTTTGAAATATGTTACAATGAGGCTTAGGGGCCTTTTTATTATTGAACAATAAGATCAAAGCCTAAACAACCAAAACCCTAACCAGAGGAGATGTAACACCAAGAGTTTATGGGCCTCGTTGGGCTTAGTTAGGTAGCCAACTTCCTGGGGTCATGACTTGGTCATATTATCTTCGTTTGAGGCACATGATACCCCATTGGAAAGATATCTATGAGGACTACGGAAAAAAAAAGACTTATCAAAGGTCTCTAGCCTTAGATTTCCAAAAAAACATCGTTTAGGGCCTCAAAACAGCTCTGGGATTTTAGGATCCAAAAAACTGCTAAAAATAGTAAATTGTGCTACAATTAAGGAAACTGAAAAACTGAAAGTAACAATGGTGGGGGTCCAAGTGGAACTTGGATCACACGACTACTAATTACACTTAATATCAAGATGCTATAATTTCAATTTTACAAATTATTGTATTACTATATTCTGAAGACATCAAGATCAAAATATAATGTGGTTATCACATTCTCTTGTCAAATACTTTGACTGTATTAAGTCAAGTTTATGATGAAACAAAAAATGGTCTATTGGCAGGAAAGTGAAAAAGTCCTTTGCTATTTGAGTGGGACCATTTCTTATGACATTATGTATGAAAGAGACAAGGATCCTTATCTTCATGCATTTATTGGTGTAAATTGGGTCAAAGATGTAAATTTAGGAAGTCCACTATAGGGAATTGCTTCTCCTTGGGTTATGGAATAGTTTCCTGTAGTAAGAAACTAGCATCTATTAGATTTATCTTCTATAGAGGCAGAGTATGTTGCTACTTCTACTGGGAGCTATGAAGCAGCTCTAGAAATTGCTTCTTGAGCTTGGAGTGATGGAGAACATTACTACATTTCCCTTTTATGATAATTTTTTCTACATAAAGTTGAGAAACAATGAACAATTCATTGTTTCATAAAAAAATTATTAAACACATTGAGACCATATACCATTTTATCAGAGACCTCATCCGCAAGAAGTAGATGTATGTGGAGTATTGCTCGACATAAGACAATATAGCTGATATTTTCACAAAATCTCTACCTAAACCAAAATTTGAATTTTATAAATTTAGGCTTGGATTATTTGTACCTCGCACTATCCTTGAGATGGAGTGTTAGTATTGATCTTCCAATATGCTAGTTTCAACAACTCCCGTTCTTTACATTTCTTCTTAGTTGCTTGGCCCGTAGCAGGTATCTGGTTTACCACTCTAGGCATAAGCACTATGGCTTTCAACCTAAATGGATTCAATTTCATCCAATCTGTAGTTGACAGTCAAGGCCGTGTAATTAACACTTGGGCTGATATCATTAATCGTGCTAACCTAGGTATGGAAGTTATGCACGAACGTAATGCTCACAACTTTCCTCTGGATCTAGCCGTTGTTGAATCTATTTCAATAGGTGGATAATACTCTGATGGATTGTTATCGTTATTGCTTAATTGAAGCATACCAAGCCTTTCATTCATTTTATTGAAACGCTTGGTATGCTTCAATTGTTTGGTGTTATTCTTCATACTTCTTCCCATTCCATCAATAATGGATATGTGCAGTTCCCCTGCATCCAGCAGGAATTGAAGCTACGAGTTCGCCAATTATGAGTTGGGCGCTTTAACCATTCAGCCATGGATGCTGGATAAAGATCATCAACATATTCATTCTATAATATGAGTATAGACTCAGATCTAAAATTGGGTAGTTCGGGATTGGGACCCATTTACATTCTTTCTCTCATACTTGATTCATGTCAAATATTCTCAATAGACATTCAAATAACATTTCATTGAATTAATTTGATAATAAGCCATACAACTTGTTTGAGAGTTGAGAGTTAGTCATTGGTCTTGCTTTGATCCCCTATCAGAGGTCACCGACGACCCACATAAGAACAAACGTTAGCTCATCTCTCCCTACTATGGGCTATAATAGGCTATGAATGGTCTCCTCTAGGGGATATAGCCCATATGCATAGTATAATAGGCAACACCATATTAGCCCCTATTAGCCCCTATGTAGGGAGGGATCTCGTCTCGCCGTGATCGGGATATCCCCTTGGCCCATAGGTCCTGACACAAGGTTGGAATTCTAGCTCTTCCAGAGTGGTATCTCACTGGTGGCTCAGGCCCCCCCGGAAGGGGGCCTTCTTTGCCCTCCACCTAAGCTGCGCAAGAAGAACCCAAAGACAATCCCAAGGGAACAGTAAAGCTTCATAGGGTCATTCTGTCCAGGTGCAGGTAGTCCGCATCTTCACAGACATGTCTAGTTCACCGAGTCTCTCTCCGAGACAGTGCCCAGATTGTTACGCCTTTCATGCGGGTCGGAACTTACCCGACAAGGAATTTCGCTACCTTAGGACCGTTATAGTTACGGCCACCGTTCACCGGGGCTTCGGTCACTGGCTTCCCCATCATCAGGTCACCAACTTCCTTAACCTTCCAGCACTGGGCAGGCGTCAGCCCCCATACATGGTCTTACGACTTTGTGGAGATTAGTTTTGTATTTAATTTAGAAAATTGGTTTGGATTTGAGAGTTAGTTGTGGTAACTTTTGTAGATCCACTCTCTTTCTTTAGGTGATTGCAATATGTAGTTGTTATATGGATCAAGATTTGTATTCTAAGAATTCCAACTCAAGGAATGAAGTTTTAAGTGAGAAAGTGTGAGTCTACATCTGCCTCTTTTTTATTTTGTCTTTAATTTCTTAATTGATATGTAGTAAGTTTATGCGAATTGGAGGAGAGACCAAGTTCAAGAGAGATATCAGTGTTCATCAATGTTTTAATTTAACAACTCAGCATAAATCTAAAGAAAAAAAAAGTTGTAATATTTTTTATTATTGTTAAAGTGGTTTATAAATTTATATTTTTAAATATTTTATTTTTAATTTTAATTTAGATTTGTATGATATTATTTATTTGTCATTTTTATTATCCTGAACAAAAAAAGATTGATTGCAAGCAAAACCCATTGTAGTTGTTGATCCCAATGTCCTCTTGCACTTTCCTACTCTTCCTTTGCTTTCTTGCTCCAAAACTCCAAGTATGCCACACTCCTGCAAGAGTGCTCCAAGAAAACTCTAAGTTTCCAAGAGTATGAGAGAGAGAATAGAGATAGAGCTCCAAAATTAAACTGCAAAAAGGTCTGTGAACTAATCCACATAAGCCTTTTTATTAACAAGTCCTCTATTTTCTTCAATTTCCATTATTTTCCTTCATTTTCCTCCTCACATGAAACTTGTGACCTTTCACCTCCCTTTTCTCCTAATTTCCATTATTTTCATAAATAAAGTTGCCAAAATCCCACTTTTCCTTTCCAAAGCCTTTTCCATTTCCTTTGCCAATTTCCTTAGCCATTAATCAATCACCAATGATCCCCATCACTATGATTTTGCCCAACATTCATCTTGGAATAAGTGTCCCATCAACCGTAGTCATTATTTTTCCTTTATTAACTTTTATTACATGGATTTTTGACCAGGGTTGTTACATATTCCAAAAGATTGGTTTAAACATCAAGGATGGTGTTTCGCATGAGAGGGGGAATATGTAACACCCTAATGTTGTGAATATTTGTTTTACCGGTTAATTACTTTTAGTCTGCATAACTCAGTGATTCATAATTGATGATAAGGTATGATAAGAAACTTTACATTAAGATAAATGTATGAAAATCAAATGATGGAAATGATATGATGTTTGGAAGGTTACGTTTATGAAACTAGAATAGTAAATAAAAGAAGAAGGGAAAATTAAAAAAATGTATCTTTAATTCCCAGATAGTTTGGAATCAGTTATCAATTTTTTCTCTCTTCCTAGAGATGGACAAAAACCCCATCTCAATGGAAAATCTAGGGATGGAAAGAAGCAGGAGGATTTGGAGAGAAAGATAAACTAGATTCTGTCACAATTCTAGGTGACAAAAGTATAATAGTTCTTGAGTGGGGTGTTCCTGACCTGAACCTAGAGTCAATGGAGCCCTGAGAATGATTTGGGAGAGTACAGTACTGAACTAGATCGGTGAGGTTCTGACGCCCAAATACAAGTTACCTCCAATTGGATTTAGTTTTCCAAAATCTATTGTGTCAGGAAAAGGCTCAGGGGAGAGACCAAATGTAATTTCCAGTCTCGAGGTTGGGTGGTGAGACTTTTTAGTTGATGAATATTTACAACACATTTGATAAGACAAGTATATCAACAAGTCTTTGGTCTTTATGTCTTAAAAAAAAAATTATGTGTTTTTATGTATTCTTGGAAATCATATAAGAAATGAAAAACAAAAGGTCATGATGACTCTCTTAATACTATGTATATAGTTTTTTTTTTAAAAGAAAGATTTGTCGAATAATTATAGGGCTATAACTCTGTCCAAGGACATAGTGTGAGAAAACGTACTGCTGAAAATGTAGTTCATACATAGAAATTTGATTGAATGGGTTGAATTCTGGAAGTATCATTTTATGCCAACCTAATAGAAATCAGGGACACATAGAAGGTGACCATATTCCGGTTAAGCCTTAACATTACAGGCATAAAGTTTTTACATGCAGTCCAGAATCATAAGTATTATTAGTTAATCACCCTAGGGATAGTAGGTAGGTCCTGGTTCACCCTAGACCTAGTCACTACTAGGTGAGAAGGAAGGAGAAATATTGGAAAGTGGGATAAGAAACTGTTATAATATTTTTGTAGAAAAATTACTAAACAATAAATTAAGGCAACACACTTATGTGACACATCTAAAAACATCAAAAACCTTATAAGAGTTAATCATTACGGAAACCTAGACATGAAATAACAACTATAAGAATTGAGCAAATAAACAAAACATATCCCTAGGTACAGCATTCACGACAACCTAGCAAGTACCAAGAAAATCATTCACATAACTCATTAAGAGTAGTGGAATTAAAACAAAAAGTTGTTGACGGTGCTGGACCTGCCCACATGTCAAGGGACCTCCCCAGTAATAATTCCCAATTAGACCTCAGACTTGTTATAGACATTTTTGTGCCTCGCAGCATGGAGCATGAAATGTCAATAATTACAGGGATCCTCAGTCCCTAAACATGTTGTTCTTACCCCTAGAAGAACAAGGTCAGCAAACCACAGCACTTCCCATCAGTTCTCCACCTGAAAACACTCAAAAACAGGCTATTTTTGGATCATGTCAGCTGCTCCACTGAGCAACTGCGCTGAATGTCAACTGCTCCTCCTTGTACCTGCGCTGAAAGTCAACTCCAATGAAGGCTACCTGCGTTGGACGAGATTGGCCAAGTGGCACAGTCATTCTGCAAGGTGTCAACTGCCCAGGAAGCTTCCAAACTCACACTTGGTTCAAAGGATTCACCCTGTGATGAGTAAGAAGGTCTTGATCTCCAAGTGGAAGCAAGATTCTCCAAGTGGACTCAAGAACTAAAGTTTAACTGAAGAGGGAGAGGACACAAGGCAGCTTTAGGTCAGTCTCAAGCTGACTCATCCTTTCTCCAAATCTCCTATATATAGAGCTCTTCTATGAGGTCTAGGGAGGCTGGAATTTTGTGCAAAGCAAGGAAGTGCTGTTGGTTTACAGTTAGAGCTATTGGGTGATTGCTTTTATAGAGGTGAAGAGGAGATTTCTTGCTGCTGGGGAGGTGCTGCTGGATTGGAGCCATTGATGGTTGTAACCTTCTCAGAACCTTTTACTTCTATCAATAAAGCTTTGAATGTTCTCCTATATACTTGTATTGCATTCATGTATTGTATTTACTTGTATATCTGATCCACTCTAATCCATGCATCAGTTATGAGTACATGTTTCTTGTAGTTTCCCTCTCTTGTTTGTGCAGGATCTTTGTGTAGCTGGGCCGGCAAGGGAACAAGGAGCTGGGAGCAAGGGACGAAGAGAGAAGACAAGATCGACAAAAGCGAAGGATATCGGTTGGTCAATCTTTTCTTCCTTCTCTGTACTTTCATAAAGGAAAATATCAAAGCTTTACTTTCAGTTGTTGCTAAGGAACTATCGCCCTTAGAGTAGGGATAGGGTCATTCCGAGTCGAATACTTTTCCCCACAACAAACTGGCGACTCCACTGGGGAGCCTAGTATCTTGTTGGTGTTTGTAGTATCTTTGCTATTCATTTCCTGAAGAAAAGAGTACCAAATCGAAAAGCTTTTGACTATATCAAAAGCGAAGTAGAGGGGCTGCTACTCTTGCTCATTTTCTGAGCAGATTCATGATTTGAAGAGCTGATCTACAAAAGACTCTTGTGCTCTTTGTGATAGCTTTTCATCCTCTCGATCATCCCTTAGCTTGTACTTGACCTATAGCTTTTTATTTCAGCAAAAACAGTGAATTTTTGAGCTTTTTATGACCCGGAAATCCTTGTAAACGCAACTCTCGTGTCTCAGTGCAGGCTGTCCACAGGCAGTCTGCATTTCAGCGCAGGTACTCCCTTCGGGAACTGCGCTGAGAGTCAATTTGACAGACCAGAGCCTGCGCTGATCCAGTTAGGCTATGTCTTTCTGAGGTTTCCCACTGTGTCTTAGCCCTGTTTTCACTGTTATTTTGCTGCTGATTGCGTGTCATTGTACTTGCTGTAAACCAACTTTCCTTGACATTATTCCGCCTCAGTTGTGTGATGAAACTGTGATTGTTCTTTCAGTATTTCTTGCTTCAGTTACAGTTTCCCATTGTGAAAAGCAAACCAGTATAGCTGTGGCCTCTTAGATCCTGAACTGTAAAAGTGTCTTTGTGATCTTGAGAGCTAGTTTTATTACTATTCGTGGTTGTTTGAGTTTGTTTGTTTTTCATTTTATGGTTTGAATCTATACATTTCCAGTGTCTAAACAAGTCGATCTTAAGGTGTCTTTTGATTTTGGACAAGCTTGTTTATTTTCGCTTGAAATTAGATTCAAAGTTATACAACAGTTTCCTTTTTGTCTTACATCAACATTAAGGATAAAGAAAATAAATATCTGCATTGTGCATGTGCATTATTGACAGTTTGTTGATTTAGGAAAATGTGCATTTAGTGTGTGTTCTATGATCTGTGAGAAAAGTTGATCTCTTTCTTTTCCTTCAGTAGATTAAGGTTTTCAAAGTTGAAAGATTGAAAAGTTTTGCTTCTCATCTTAGATTGCATTTAGGAAGTTGTATATATACATCTCGTGGTGATCCTTAAAGGCAAACTGCTAAGCAAGATCAACATTAAAATAAATCCAATTTACATAACAACGCTTTGTAACATAACGCAAACATCTAGAGGTCTAGGTAGAGACGTGTTCCAGCGTCGTTAAACATAGTGACTGTCGATCTCTACGAAGGTGGGTGATTCCTCCTGAGAGTCGGTGGCACTAATACGGACTTGTGCTCCCACGTACCGTCGAGTATATATTGGGAGACCCCTATAGGCAATCATCCTTTATCCATAGGAAGCCGTGTCGACCGCCCTACTGATCGCGATGCAGTGAACACAGCATTCACGAAGATCGACCACCCGTACCGTAAAACGTATTCTGTGGTTTCACGAAAAGTTTGGCACACCCTCTGCCTAGAACTCCAGAGCAGTTTCTTTTGGCCTTTTTCAAACTCTATAACTGAAAAGGTCGAACCGAGCATTTGTCACTTCGGGCTCGTTAAAACATCGAAGGCGACTAGAGTCATCTTTAGCTTTTTTCTCGACTCTTAAAACATGAAAAAGCAAGTTTGTGTCTAAAAGCGTCGTTAATAAAATTTATTTTAAGCGGAACAAAATCACCTGTTATTCCCACGTTGATCTTTCAGTCGAAAAGTATGGAGCCCACCAACCAAGGAGGCAACCTTGGCGGAAGTCCAAATCCCTTCTCCTCTTGGGGAGATGTTGGTGCGCCTCATATGGCGACATTGTCACTTCCAGGATTGACAATTGGCCTACCTATATGGCTCTTTTCAACTAATGTAGTCCAGATCGCCACTAATCCTGAGCAGTCGAATCAACGGTCAGAACAGTCTAGAACTACCCACCAGCCTTCCACTTCTTACAATACTTCCTCTGATCCTTCATCTTCACGAGGTAGAGCTGGCAAAAGTCAGCCTCCCAAGGAGAAGAAGGAAAAGAAGAAGAAAGAAAAGAAGCAGAAGGAGCCTATGGCGAAGGCGACTGGGGGCAAACAGAAGACAGCTGACAAAAACCCACACACTGCACCGACCGGGCCTAAGTCCCCATGTGTCATTTGCAAAGGGACCCACTTCCATCGTGATTGTCCTTGTATTCCCCGGATACTAAGGGACTGGTCCCCAAGGTTGCACAATCCGGTAGCATCAACCTCTGATAGTCATGTTGATTGCAGTCCGTCAACTAGCGAGAGTGAAGGACGAAGAGGGAGACCAAGATCACCCTGTGTATTGTGTGAAGGCAAGCATGCCATCCACAAATGTCCATTCTTAGATGAGGCAAAGAGAGTTTTGGAAGATCATCCGGTTTCACCGTTACGACTTCCTCCTGGATACCAAAAACTCGCGCCTAATCCCTTGATAGTTGAAAATCCAGCTGACCCGCCCAAGTGGTCAGCTGAAGTGTCGGTCATTGAGAATGAACCTACTGAATCCAGACCAGACGAGAGTCTAAAGGTTGATACGGCAGTTGACCCGGTTCTTCCTTCAGAGGTTTCATCGTCCAATGACTCTGTCATTGAAGATCCATCTTCAAATGACATCGTCGCGGAAGAGTCATCTTCATGCGACACCCTCACTGAAGAGAATAAGGATGACACCATCCAGGTTCTTTTCATTAGCACCGACTCTGATGAGCGTCAGGGCAATGCGCCCATTCCTTTATCGCAGGAAGGAACATCATCAGGGTAATACCCGGCCGTATATTCGGTCCCACCACCAAGCAACCTGGTTGTATCCTTTGATTGGAATCAACTAGGCAGACCCCGGTTACCAGCCAGTATACCATTCAGAATCATTGTCCAGATCTATAGAATGATTATGGCTGGTACTATCATTGATGAAGGGGCGTCTGTGAGTATCCTTTCCTCTGTTGCTTGGAAAGCACTGGGTTCCCCGGCGCTTTTACCTGAGTTAAGAAATCTCTCAGGTTTTGATAAAGGAACCAGTCGACCATTAGGAATCCTCCCCAATGTGCCTATTAGATTGAAAGGGAAGACCGTCAATATGAACGTGTTGGTCGTCCAAGGACCCTTGGATTATAACCTACTCCTTGGACGCGACTATATTTATTGCATGGGAGCGATAGTCTCCTCACTCTTTAGAGTAATGCGTTTTCCACACGAAGGAAGGGTGGTCAAGCTCGTAGACCAACTTTCGTTTCCAGGATCTCGCATCGCAAATAGTCAAATACCATTCCTAAATGGTCTGTTCACTCAAGATTCGCCTCCACCCCCAGTCCTCCTTCCCGATGAGTGCGAGTGATTCGGAAAGAAAGACTAGGACCCAGGGGGCATGCACCCTGGTCTGCTTCAGGCAGAAGAAACCCCGGGTATAAGGTAGAATTTCCGCAGAAGAATGGACTAGTCCGTACCCCGTCCGGCAGTGGAAAGGAGGGTTGTTCTAGGATAAAATTCTTTTGTCAAAGTTATGTGAGCGAAGCGGTCGCTCCCTTTGTCTAAAGAAGTGGGCAATACCCGAGTAGGAATTCCCTTATTGCAACAAGTAGTAACCAGCTTTGGGGAAAAGCAAGCCTCACCCATTAAAACAAATGTTTTGAAGGATAAGTAGGGGCAGCCTCCAAAGAAGGAGATTCTATTGTTGTGACAGAGGGTAACCATCTTTGAGTAACCCAATGATAGACATCGCCGAAGAAAGAGATTGATTTGCGGCAGCGAATAGAACCCTCTTTAGATAATAAGTAAGAGATGGCGGTATCTCGAAATTATACTTTATACTTGGGGGCATGCAAACTTTTGGAATGTCAGCGAGGGACGACTATTTATTTTTTAAATTTTTAGGTCCTCCCTTTAAACCTGTAGGTCTAACCCTTTAAACTCGTAGGATTAGCCGATTCCGACCTTACATGAAGAAAGTCTGTGGGGCAAAGGTAAAAACTTGCCAATAATGGAGCATAACTTCGTGAGATAAAGCTCCTTAAAAAATAGCTATCTCACAGGAGGCGTTCTTATTCCATGACTGGTATATCGAGCAGTTTTAGCACATAGTTCATGCTCGTTAAAAAATAAACGCAAGATCCGAGCAGTTTTAGCGCATAGTTCATGCTCGTTAAAAAATAAACATAAGTTTATGAGCAGGCTTTCCTTTAGAGTTCAAGCTCATTCAGAAAAAATGAACCAGTAAATAACCTTTTGAGATCGTAAATTCATCAGCCATAAAAGCCTTGGTCGTGTTTGTGCACCGTCACCTCCACTTTTCATTTTGGCCGATCATTCACCTCCATTTGTGTGTTTACCTCTTTTGAGAAACAGCTGCGAAGAGTGATTTCACCTAGCCATCCTTGTGACACTGCCGTGATTGGAAAATTCCAACCTGTACCTGGAATCTGCTGCTATCCCTGTTTATCACTCGTTCCTCAAAAGACGAGTCTTCTTTGAGCTCTTTTCACTCACTCGTAAAATATGAAAAGTTTGCCGAGTTTTGGCCTTCCAGCTCGTTAAACGACCGGAAGAGCTATCCCTCCTCTAAATTTTAATCTTTTGGACCTGAGGGATTATTGCACAAAAAGATCGAGCACTTGTTTTGTTCGGCTCGTTAAAGCAATCGAAAATTCATCCCTTCTGTATTGTTTTATACTTTTTCGGACTTAAGGGATTAGATGACGAAAAAGGAATTCTGGAGTTGACTTTATGTACCTTTTCAGACTCTCTAAAAATGAAAAGGACCGAGTTATCCTTGTCGTTAGACTCGTTAAATTCATTAAATAGCGACAAACTTGTCTTTAGACGAGAACGAGTTTCCCTATCGCTAAGCTCGTTAAATCATAGCGATGGGCTTGCCCGAAGGGCAGGTTATAGAACAAGCATATGTTATCCTCCTCAAGCTTGACAAAAATAAAGAGGTACTGGTCAGAAATGACTGGGGAAAAATTGGGAGAACATCAAAGTTTAATGGTAGCAAGTCACTCTTGAACATGACACTTTTCCTCCGTTCCACATCGGGTTGGGTTGTTTCATTCACCGGTCTCATCACCATGGTCTTCGCCAAACCATCCACATTTGGGGTAATGCTACCGATCCATCGCATCAGTGTCGTTATATGTTCAAGAGAGGTCATTCTGAAAGTGTCAACCGTGTCCCATCCACTGCCATACATTATCCTTCATCCATTCATGATCGCCACCCTGAATCATATGTCACAGTTTGTTTTCACCTCCACTAAAATCATTAGCTCCGTTCCATGTCATTGATGTGGGATTCATTAAGGCCCTCCTTTGACGGATCGCTTCTTGTCGACTTCAGCTCATTATCCAAGAAGTTGATCTAGGAACACCCCCTTCAGTACTTTGAAGCTTGCATGCCTCAATGGCAAGTTTCTCACTTCCGGTGACAGGTATACATCAATGACCTTCGACCAGAAGATTTTGCGTGGCGTTCGACGCCAAGTCCTTTATTCACGCCACGTGAATTGTACTTCAGTACCTTGAGGGTCATTATCATTATCGGTGATTCCTCTCGCGCTTGTTAACGGTTTTCATCATTGACCGGTAATCAAGCGATGTCTTTCCATGTTCGACTTCAGCGCAATTCTCACATGGATCGACTTGTACTTAGAGTGAAGATCGAACGAGTTTGAAGACCCCGGATCTAGTTTCATCCATCCGGGCTGCGATATATATTCAGGAAATATAAAAGCATTTGTCATGTACATCATTGCAGCAGATGATCATCCTATTCAAAGGATGATAATTTCAGCAGAGAATTATCAGTCTACCATCAGACGATAGTCTGTTCTATGTACCAAAATATATTTATAAAGCTGAGCATGGGAATGCCCGCCTCAGCTAGATCATGAAAACAAAATGAAAAATAATGTATTGTATTGTATTGTATTACAGGGCGCCTCCTCAGCACTGGAATGAACTTCGGACCCTCTAGATAAAGCATTTCACCCGATAAACGGCCTCATACTTTAGGGGGCAACTGTTATAGACATTTTTGTGCCTCGCAGCATGGAGCATGAAATGTCAATAATTACAAGGATCCTCAGTCCCTAAACATGTTGTTCTTACCCCTAGAAGAACAAGGTTAGCAAACCACAGCACTTCCCATCAGTTCTCCACCTGAAAACACTCAAAAACAGGCTATTTTTGGATCATGTCAGCTGCTCCACTGAGCAACTGCGCTGAATGTCAACTGCTCCTCCTTGTACCTGTGCTGAAAGTCAACTCCAATGAAGGCTACCTGCGCTGGGCGAGATTGGCCAAGTGGCACAGTCATTCTGCAAGGTGTCAACTGCCCAGGAAGCTTCCAAACTGACACTTGGTTCAAAGGATTCACCCTGTGATGAGTAAGAAGGTATTGATCTCCAAGTGGAAGCAAGATTCTCCAAGTGGACTCAAGAACTGAAGTTTAACTGAAGAGGGAGAGGACACAAGGTAGCTTTAGGTCAGTCTCAAGCTGACTCATCCTTTCTCCAAATCTCCTATATATAGAGCTCTTCTATGAGGTCTAGGGAGGCTGGAATTTTGTGCAAAGCAAGGAAGTGCTGTTGGTTTACAGTTAGAGCTATTGGGTGATTGCTTTTATAGAGGTGAAGAGGAGATTTCTTGCTGCTGGGGAGGTGCTGCTGGATTGGAGCCATTGATGGTTGTAACCTTCTCAGAACCTTTTACTTCTGTCAATAAAGCTTTGAATGTTCTCCTATATACTTGTATTGCATTGATGTATTGTATTTACTTGTATATCTGATCCACTCTAATCCATGCATCAGTTATGAGTACATGTTTCTTGTAGTTTCCCTCTCTTGTTTGTGCAGGATCTTTGTGTAGCTAGGCCGGCAAGGGAACAAGGAGCTGGGAGCAAGGGACGAAGAGAGAAGACAAGATCGACAAAAGCGAAGGATATCGGTTGGTCAATCTTTTCTTCCTTCTCTGTACTTTCATAAAGGAAAATATCAAAGCTTTACTTTCAGTTGTTGCTAAGGAACTATCGCCCTTAGAGTAGGGATAGGGTCATTCCGAGTCGGATACTTTTCCCCACAACAAGACTGTTGGGTTCATGAGTCCCAGTAGTGGGTCGTAAGGTAATGCCTTGACCACGATGTCACACAAAGGCAAGTAAGATAACTCTGTCAGTAACAAGGGTGTGACTGATGCAGTGAGTTAAGGAATGAGTATGAGAGGTTCCAGAAATTCAAAGGGAGAGGAAGGTGAAGGTGGGTTCTAGGTTGAAAGGGATAAATACCAACTCGGCTAGGAACACACAACATGAAGGACATGCACAAATTTCGGCAGAGCAGTTGACACAGATGATGACATCATTAACTACATATGCAACACATTAACAACAAGATTCATATAATTGCATACAAATGAGTTCATATACAAGTATGTAAGTTAAACAATATATATCGTTAAGAAAACCAGAGCAGTACAACTACAATAACAACATATGCATGAAAATGTGCTGGCTTTTATTATAGAAAGAAGTATAAGTCGCAATCATACAATACACCATGTAAACCTGCTAGCCCCATCAGTGGAACGTTACAGCCACATGTGCCTGCTCCTCCAAAGAGATGTACTAGCTCTATGTAGTGGAGAAGCCAAGCCGCATTATAATACTATCCAAGCCTTCCTCAAGATAGTATTAGTAGAAGCTTGGCTGACCAAAAGCCCTTACAATGAGTTATGAGGGACCATTTATAGCAAAGGGTGGGGTGACCCTTGACATTCTCCTTTATGACATTTCAACTACCCTCATGACTCTTCACCTACTCTATGACTGTTACATCCAACTGTTGACACTCGACTTACACATGACATGACTCAACATTACAATGCACATGTACTCATGTGAGACAACATGGCTTGAGCAAGCCTTGCATGACATCACTAATACTTGGTCTGCTATGGTGAGACCAACTCTTTGACATGCTTGTCATGGTGAAGCTGGTGAGTTGATGCCAACCTTGGTCGTCCGTGATGGTGTGCATGCACCTCATGGTGACATCTTGGTGAAGCGAACTCTTTCCTCCGTTACAACCAGTGCATTGGTTCGGCCCCTTCATCCAACTTTTCTACTAACATGCGGATGGTCTTCTGGGTATGATTGAACTCGCAACACACTGATGCATAGTGCCTGTGCTGATCTTCAAGTGTGTGTTGGTGGTCATGCACATCAACTTGCGGAAGTGCACATTCAGCCTCAGTTGGACTTTCCTCTTGCCTTTGCCTTAGTGAGTGTGTTGAATGGGTTGGATTGCATGCGTGTGCTCAATCGACATTTATGCTGCTGGATCCTTTGTATGCGATCAACAACACTACTCACCATGTTTGCTCTGTGTCAACTTCTTGGATCGATCCTTAACTTGTACTGGCGCAGTTTCATCCGTGAGTGCATGTCGCGCCCATTGCTATTCTTGTTCTTGTGGCAACTCATTGGACTATCTGTGAAGCTTCATGTTCTTCCTGAGTTGCTGCTTCAACACATGCAACTCCTTTGTTCCATCTTCTCCTTTTGTGCGATATTCATTTCACTCCATCACTTCATAGCCCAAGTCTCCAAAGTTTCTTTTCATTATTAGTGGATTTGCTTGATCTTGCAACTTTGCTCTGCCTCTATGTTGTCAACAACCTAAGTCCTCTTGCATTTTTTGTGTTTTCTTCATTCGCTACTACATTCGGTATGCTACCTTCAGTTGTTGTTCATGATGTTGCACATTGTGATGTTGCTACTTCATGTCCTTGTCCACGAACAACTTAATGTCCTCGCAAGTAGGTAAGCCCCATGGACACTTGATTGACTACATCCCCAAGCATGCTCTGAACGTTGTCTTCATCTTTAATGTCTTGGAAACCATTGAACCTGTACTGCTAAGAGGCAGATGAACACTTGTGATGCCTAGAGACATGGAAACACTCATAACAAGAAATCTGTTAGTCAAAAAGAAAAATGAACATGAGAATTGAGTTGCAACATACCTTGGTGAATGATCATGAAGGTTGCGTAATTTCAACTGGGAGATCAGGAGAACGACTACAAAGACTACACAGGGCACAGTCCGGGCTGCTCGGAGATTGACTGACTATTGGAACTACAAAATGCGTAATCCAGTTGGGCAGTTGGCTGCTGTGATTGCGCAATGCGTGATTCCAGTTGGGAAAGACTGCTGACCCAAGGACAAATTTATGCAAATTTTTGGGCCAAGTAGCCACTGACCTCTAGAAATGCACAATTCAGTATAGAAGGCCAATGTTGGGCTATAATGCACAAATATGGAGAGGAAGGTGAGACTTCCTTCTCCAGATTATGCAATGCAACGTTGGTGAAGGCAAAGACAAGGCCAAGGTTGGCCCGACTCGCCAACGGGAAACCGAAAGCAAGTAAGTGGATGAAATGCATGGCGACACTAAGTGATAGCAGAAATGATAAACAGTGCATGCATAACATGAATGGAGGATTGAGAAAACAGATCAACATGCATGTGGGTGAGGTTGTTCACCGGTTGGGTGAACGTCTGTGCAAAACAATTTCATGCATGCGACAATAGTGAGATATGAACGAAAATTGAAACAGAGTTAAGACAAGCTAGAAGACATGTAAACGACAACATGCATTCAAAGAAATCAAGAAAACAATACTCATACAAGCAAAAACCCAAAAAGAGATAGAAATGCAGCACAAGGAATGCGAAGCGATCTTACCCCAAAACAACTGAGCTAAATATGCCAACTGCTCCTAGATGTGATGTGGGATGTTATAGCTACAAGGTTGATGCAAGGAATCAGCTCTGCAGCATTCGGTTGATGAGTTTTGATAAAATCTAGGTTGTGACGTTCATGCCACAAATCTAGGGGAAGCGACAGTTAGAGGGAGGTTTCTGAATTACTCCTTGCGTGTAACCTCCAATGGCTAAACATAGATCCATGAAAGAGGGGATGCTTTTGCATGATGCCTTGGGAGAAGCAGCCTATTCATGCAAGTTTGTTTTGCTCCGTCCTGGAGGGAATCGGTCAACTCAGCTACACATGCAAGCGACTGCTCAACTACTGGAGAGAAATGTTGATTTCTGACTATAAGCTAGGCTAACTGCCCAAGGGGATTGAGAAATTTATGGGCATAGTAGCTAATTGCTGCCTAGATTTGTACAAATCCTGGGATGAACATCTTGTTGATGGAAAAAATTTCACAAATCCTATTAGGAGGGTTGGCTAGTAGGATTGCGCAATCCTAAAGCACAACAAGCTATCAGAAGGAATTGCGCAATCCCTAGAGGGAAGGCTGGTTTCCCTCCAAAACTGCGCAAATTTCAATGTGAAGTTGCTTAGCTTATAGCTGGATCAAGTCCAGGTGAGCATCCTGTGAAGGGAAAAGATTGAATTGTGATTCATAGGCTGCCTTTGAGCAAGAAAGACACTAAAGCTTGAGGACTTGATGAAGCAAGGCAAGCTACTATGAAGGTTGGTAGGGAGGCTCCAAAATAGGGTAAGGAAAAATTTTGGAGGGTGGTTGTAGCTACTATAGCACTTGCCAACTCACTGGTAGAACTCCAACTCTCTACATGGAAATTTTAGTGAAAATAAAACTACCACCTCTGTAAGTATTGTTCGATTCTTAGTTTACTTCTTTTTCTTATTATATTCCACCGATTAGCAATCACATGTACATAAAGTAAAGTGCAGATAGAACATTAAATGATCGACAGAAAACAATCCAAGACAAGAGACACAAGATGTGGCGTGTAGCCAGGGACAAGCCCCCAAATGTGTGGGGAAATCCTTTGATCAAATCTTCTTTTATCTTCAATAATTCAGCAGAGAGAAATAGTACAATAAATATGATTCACATCAGCAGTAGCAAACCCTAGATCAGTAGCATCAACATTAACGGCTTCATTACCAAACTAGGGTAGACCATATCTCACAAACCGACAGTTGGATTGACTTCATTCCACCACCAAAAGTTTCAGCTTCCAGAGGAGGTTCAGATAAACCTACAACGCAGTTCAGATGAGGATATCTTCTAGGCCACATAAGTCAATCTTTGCTTCTGCGGTTGCAGCTTCAGTTTCAGCGGTTTCCGGCTTCAAACTAGGGCAGTTGATATCTTGCAAACCGTTCGTCGGATTGACTTCATTCCACTACCAAAAGTTGCAGCTTTCAAAGGAGGTTCAGATGAACCTACAACGCAGTTCCAAAGAGGAGATCTTCTAGGCCACGCAAGTTAATCTTTACTTCTGAAGTTGCAGCTTCAAATTCAACAGCTTCCGGCTTCACATGTGAGAGAGAGAGAGACCCATTTCAGCGCAGTAGAGAAAAGACTCATATCTGCGTAGTAGAGAGAGAGAGAGAGATGTAATGAGATGAAGTAGTATAAATGAGGAAAAGTACTCTTATATTTATACACAACGTTGGTGGGTGAATAGATGCGATTGTTGGGCTTCTGAGCCTACATGAGTTGTAGGTCGGCTTGATAATAATTCCATAATCAAAATAAATTCATATCGCCATGAATACTTATCGGAATTGGATGATCTTTATATCAATCCTACACCTCTCGACGAGAGGAATCTAATAAAAATATTATTAGCCATGAATAAGATGACCCACATGAAGTTTTTCCCTGGTTTCCAATTTTAACACTCCCTCTCAACCATGGAGAACTTCATCTGCAATTTGTCTATCGGTCGTTACTATTCATCCATCAAATGCACTTCGTTGTACAGCCTGACCCTTGCCCTGCTCTACTCTATTTTGCCTGTTCTGCTTTGTCTTGTTTTGTCCTGCACTGATCTGTACTATTTTGTTCTGTTCTGCTCTGCTCTTGCATTGTTCTGTTCTACTCTGCTTTTGTCCGAATTATGAAGAAGAAGAAATGATCGAGGATGTATCATACTGACTCAAAGTCAGTCTCAGAGTATGTACCACTGGTCCCAGACTAGTCTCAACCAACCCAAAGTCAGCATCATAGTATGTACAACTCCAATGGTCCCAGACCAATATCATCCTCCACTGACTCAAAGTCAGTCTCAGAGTATGTACCACTGATCCCAGACCAGTCTCAATCGACCCGAAGTCAGCGTCATAGTATGGTACAACTCCTACCACTGGTCCCAGACCAGTATCATTGATCCCAGATCAATGGAGGTCATCCTAGCATAGGGAGTACGGTAGTTACAACGATGCATCCATCGGTACTACTATGGTCCCTAACTTCATTTCCCTGCTCATTGATCAGATGAGAGCTACTTCCCATGTGTCCCAGACTGCGTGGGTAGGATGCCTCGATAGGAGAACTAATCAATCTTGTCCTCACAGGAGAACACATCAATCCTGCTACAATCGCCGTGGAGAACACATCAATCCAGGCTGCCATGGAGAACACATCAAACCAGGCCTCACAGGAGTGTTATAGACATTTTTGTGCCTCGCAGCATGGAGCATGAAATGTCAATAATTACAGGGATCCTCAGTCCCTAAAAATGTTGTTCTTACCCCTAGAAGAACAAGGTCAGCAAACCACAGCACTTCCCATCAGTTCTCCACCTGAAAACACTCAAAAACAGGCTATTTTTGGATCATGTCAGTTGCTCCACTGAGCAACTGCGCTGAATGTCAACTGCTCCTCCTTGTACCTGCGCTAAAAGTCAACTCCAATGAAGGCTACCTGCGCTGGGCGAGATTGGCCAAGTGGCACAGTCATTCTGCAAGGTGTCAACTGCCCAGGAAGCTTCCAAACTGACACTTGGTTCAAAGGATTCGCCCTGTGATGAGTAAGAAGGTCTTGATCTCCAAGTGGAAGCAAGATTCTCCAAGTGGACTCAAGAACTGAAGTTTAACTGAAGAGGGAGAGGACACAAGGCAGCTTTAGGTCAGTCTCAAGATGACTCATCCTTTCTCCAAATCTCCTATATATAGAGCTCTTCTATGAGGTCTAGGGAGGCTGGAATTTTGTGCAAAGCAAGGAAGTGCTGTTGGTTTACAGTTAGAGCTATTGGGTGATTGCTTTTATAGAGGTGAAGAGGAGATTTCTTGCTACTGGGGAGGTGCTGCTGGATTGGAGCCATTGATGGTTGTAACCTTCTCAGAACCTTTTACTTCTATCAATAAAGCTTTGAATGTTCTCCTATATACTTGTATTGCATTGATGTATTGTATTTACTTGTATATCTGATTCACTCTAATCCATGCATCAGTTATGAGTACATGTTTCTTGTAGTTTCCCTCTCTTGTTTGTGCAGGATCTTTGTGTAGTTGGGCCGGCAAGGGAACAAGGAGCTGGGAGCAAGGGACGAAGAGAGAAGACAAGATCAACAAAAGCGAAGGATATCGGTTGGTCAATCTTTTCTTCCTTCTCTGTACTTTCATAAAGGAAAATATCAAAGCTTTACTTTCAGTTGTTGCTAAGGAACTATCGCCCTTAGAGTAGGGATAGGGTCATTCCGAGTCGGATACTTTTCCCCACAACAAACTGGCGACTCCGCTGGGGAGCCTAGTATCTTGTTGGTGTTTGTAGTA
Organism: Pinus tabuliformis; assembly: GCA_031772625.1. NCBI lineage: Eukaryota > Viridiplantae > Streptophyta > Pinopsida > Pinales > Pinaceae > Pinus > Pinus tabuliformis. Next base: position 397,672,700 of record CM062818.1, on the reverse strand, counting down.
TCTTTGCTATTCATTTCCTGAAGAAAAGAGTACCAAATCGAAAAGCTTTTGACTATATCAAAAGCGAAGTAGAGGGGCTGCTACTCTTGCTCATTTTCTGAGCAGATTCATGATTTGAAGAGCTGATCTAAAAAAGACTCTTGTGCTCTTTGTGATAGCTTTTCATCCTCTCGATCATCCCTTAGCTTGTACTTGACCTATAGCTTTTTATTTCAGCAAAAACAGTGAATTTTTGAGCTTTTTATGACCCGGAAATCCTTGTAAACGCAACTCTCGTGTCTCAGTGCAGGCTGTCCATAGGCAGTCTGCATTTCAGCGCAGGTACTCCCTTCGGGAACTGCGCTGAGAGTCAATTTGACAGACCAGAGCCTACGCTGATCCAATTAGGCTATGTCTTCCTGAGGTTTCCCACTGTGTCTTAGCCCTGTTTTCACTGTTATTTTGCTGTTGATTGCTTGTCATTGTACTTGCTGTAAACCAACTTTCCTTGACATTATTCCGCCTCAGTTGTGTGATGAAACTGTGATTGTTCTTTCAATATTTCTTGCTTCAGTTACAGTTTCCCATTGTGAAAAGCAAACCAGTATAGCTGTGGCCTCTTAGATCCTGAACTGTAAAAGTGTCTTTGTGATCTTAAGAGCTAGTTTTATTACTGTTCATGGCTGTTTGAGTTTGTTTGTTTTTCATTTTATGGTTTGAATTCATACATTTTTAGTGTCGAAACAAGTACCTGTAAGGCGTCTTTTGATTTTAGACAAAACTTGTTTGTTTACGCTTCAAATTGAATTCGAAAATCATACGACAGTTTCCTTTTGTTTACATCAACATTAAAGGAAAAGAAAAGAAATACATGCATCTTGCATTTGTATTTTGATAAGTTTGCGTGATTGATCTAGGAGAAAGTGCATTAGTTTGTGCTTTGTGCTCTGTGTGGAAAGATAATGTTTTTCTCTCCCCTCATTAGTTAGGATTTTCAAAGCTAAAAAGATTGTAAAGCTTGCTTATCATTTTAGCTGCATTTAGGAATTTGTACCAATACATCTCGTGGTGATCCTGAAAGACAAACTGCTAAACAAGATCAACTTAAAATATATTGAATGAATCTAAAAACGCTTTGTAACATAACGCTCACAATAGAGGTCTAGGTAGAGATGTGTTCCGGCGTCGTTAAACGTAGTGATTGTCGATCTCTACGAAGGTGGGTGATTCCTCCTGAGGGACGATAACACTAATACGGACTTGTGCTCCCGCGTACCGTCGCGTATATTGGGAGACCCCTATAGGCATTTATCCTTTATCCTTAGGAAGCCGTGTCAACCGCCCTACTGATCGCGATGCAGTGAACACAGCATTCACGAAGATCGACCACCCGTACCGTAAAACGTATTCTGTGGTTTCGCGAAAGGTTTGGCACACCCTTTGCCTAGATCTCCAGAGCAGTTTCTTTTGGCCTTTTTCAAACTCTATAACTGAAAAGGTCCAACCGAGCATTTGTCACTTCGGGCTCGTTAATACATCGAAGGCGACTAGAGTCATCTTTAGCTTTTTCTCGACTCTTAAAACATGAAAAAGCAAAGTTGTGTCTAAAAGCGTCTAATAAAATTCATTCAATACGAAAACATAATTCCCCTTTTTGTATTTTAGTTGATCAAGTAATCCGCAACCGTGGAGGAAAGTCAATTAAAACTCCGTCGTTCGAGGAGACTCGCGAGTCAACCGTCTTTGTCTCCGGAATCGAGAGTAGTACGGACAAAGCGAACTCGCTTGACCGGGTCAAAATCTCCCATTAAAGTTAGAACAACAGTTCCGACAACATCTGAGATTCTGGTCACTCCTGATATTTCTGGAATCCCTGCCTCTATTGAAGAAGTTCAACAACAACAGAGGGACAGTTGTACTGATCCTAGTCTGAAGACAAGTACTTGCATAACTGAACCAGTTCCATCTGGAACCGGTCCACAGAGTCTTGTTGCTCAAACAACTGTCGCTGTCGAAGCAACCCCTTCTTCGGCACCAGAAATCTTTTACGGACCTGACGGTCTTCCTCTTCCTCCTGTTCTGATTGCAATAGAGGAAATCGTAGAGGACCAGCAAGCAAATACTCCAACTCATTTTGGAGTAGGCACCACTCTTTTTCCTTCTGCATCAGAAGTTTGTCCATCGCCACAGGAAGTTCCTGTAGAATCGTTAGGCAGTTTATTGGATAGACTTAAAATGTCTGAGCAACCATCGACATCTAGGACTGTGCCAAATGACACAGCGACAACGGAAGCTCCTGCTGTCAATCCAACGATGTTTGTCGGCATACCAGCTGTCCCGACTAGCTCTCATCAGCTAGAAGGAGTCTGTTAACACCCAGGTTGTTCCCTATGACTCCCAAGGGAATACGGCCGGGGTAACCACTAACCAATCTTTGGATCACTGTTTCTAGCCAAACTGTGATCAGAGAGGGCTCTCTCTTTATGATTTGTAACTGTTTATGATAGGGTTTTAGGCTAGCTATTATGCACAGGTTTTGTTTATGTTTTGGTTGAAGAGTTTCTTTTAGGTCTTAGTGATGTAGTATTCAGAGAGTCAAGTATCATTGGGCAATGGAGTCTATGGTTGTAGGTGTCTAGAAACCTTGAGGTGAACTGGTGAAGTTTGCAGGGCCATTTGGATACTTCATAGAACAAATTTTGATTTATAACACGAACAGGTGAAAAAACCAGTGAAAGCAATTAAGAATTTTCACTAAAGTATTCGAGTATTTCCACCAAACTAGGAGAAACAGATAGATGCCTCAGGAGCAAAACTTGAATCCCTGGGGATGTCTATCACTGTAAAAGATATAGTTTAAAGTGCAGCAATTAAGAATTACACTTCATTCACTGTATCTGAAGAAAACATGGATAATAGCTCAGATTGAGTTCAGGGTAATCAGTGATTAAATCCTGTAACTATTCTTCTACTTTGCTATTAAGTGTAAAACATTTAAACAACAAAAGAGAACAAAAGACTCGAAAACATGTAACACAGAGATTCAAGAAAACTTATTGTTTTATGAAACACTCTGGAATCCTGCAACATTCACCACTCATCACAACGCATCAAATACACCGAGCTTTGGAAATTCCATTCTCCCTTTGTATTGCTTCTCTGAGAATTTTACAGCAAATGAGACTTCCAAAAGGAAAATAACAACAACCTCCTGAGCTTCTGCCAGGGGTGAATATATACTTGCGATTTTTACAAAAATATCTGAGTCCTGAGTTATCTCAGACTTAATATTCTCACCAACTTTGAGATATTATTATCAGAAATTTATTACAGCATTGAATACAAAATAAAGGCGCCTTAATGTTCTGTCAGAAGATATTTTGGCCTTTGGGATCTGCTGAGTCGGTTGAGATACTTTGATTAAATACTGGAGAACCCGACTTTATGGCTTGTACGCTGTATTTTGGGTTGTCACCTGTGATTGTGACTGCTGCTGTGGTGAGTAAATAGCTCTGCTGAGTTGGCTCAGCATCTGCCTCTTCCTTGTAGATTTTATTCATCAAAATTGTGCCTGCGCATGACTGCTTATGTACTGGAGAAGACTACCGCTACAGGTTCTGGCCTGATAAAATTATCTGTGTCAAGTTCCTCCATACTTCCTGTGTGGGCAATTGATGATTTATGATTGCCCCCATAGTCTCATCTGCTTCAGTATACTTAAAGAAATTTGGTGGTGTATCAAACAGATGATCAATTTCATTCATAATAAAAAACAGATTATCCACCCTATCATACAAATTCTGCCTTGATGCTGGCCCTGTGTTTGTTGAGGTACTGGGCTGTTTTGCAATCTGTGCTACTGCATGGGCATCAATCCTTTTGTTGTAATTTTCTAGGGTGAGCAGTCTTCCTACACTGCTTAAAATGCTGGGGAGGCCTCTGTTCTGCAATGCCACAAATCTGTCCAGGAACTTGTTGATCTCGGTCTGCATATCCTGTGTCCTCCTCTCCAGCGTTCCAACTAGACTTCTTAGTGTCAGGACTCTTTTAACTACTGAGATTGTTTCAGTCCCGTTAGTAATTCCCATGGTAGCTAGTTGAGAGCTAGTTTTGTTATTTAAAACATTGATCATTCTGCTGGCAGCATCTGGCATGTGGCCAAGGCTTGCTCTGGCTCTGTGTATTTCCTTGTTTGCCTTGGTGATGAGTGCTATTTGCTCATCCATAGTCTCAATATACTGCCACTGATTGGTGATGGATCGACCAATGTTGCCCCAGAGGACTGCTTTCAATTCTGCTGTTACTTTTTCTAGTGCAAGCTCTTTTTCTAGTTCAGCTATTCTCCTTTTTAGAGCTTTTATCTCTCTCTCCTTTGCTGCTTCATTCTGCTTGCTTTTGTCAAATTTTTCATTCACCTTGGCCAAAGATTTCTTGACTTCATCAAGCTCTTTCATTTGAGATTCGAGAACTTGGATCTCAGCTTGCAGCTTCTGCATATCCAGACTGGGAGTTTGTCCTGGTGTTGGTGTAGTTGTTGCCGTAGATGGTGCTGTAGTTCCCGTTTGCTGAGGAGGAGGAGTAGTTGTTGGAGGGACTTCCTCAAGATTAATTATCACAGGAGGAGGCTGGGAGGGTTGGCCCTCTTCTCTTTGCTTCATTGTTGTTTGTAGTGCTGCCTTTGCAGCTTCTGATTGTCCTAGCTGGTCTTGAGTTCGAACCAGCTCCTTGTACAGGGATATCAGTAGGTCTGTAGCATCCTTTTCCTGCCTTTGCTGGGCAACCTCGTCTGTTTGCGGATGGATGGTAGCTGGGAGCTTGATTTTCTTTCTTAAGGCCGCCATGTCTGCATCCCTTAGCTTCAAGAGTTCTTGGATACCCTTAACATCTTTAGGATCATGTCCTATTTCTATAATTACTTCTTCCAAGGACTTGATCCTGTTGTCCTTGGCTTGTGATGATGCTCTCTCCAATTCCAGCTGAGATGCTGTGTTATCAAGGCTGCTCTTCAATTTGTAATTCTCCAATGTCTCATCTGCCAAGGAGGCATACACCATTTCACCAGTTTGTTTATGTAACTCAATCTTATCCATAGGGTGTATGTCTTTGGCCAGCACCTCCATGTTGGTTCTTAGGTAATCCGAGGTAGATTGAGGATGCAGCGTTGTGGGCATGAAGTGACTCATGATCATCTTGCCTTCACTTACATCAAAGGCAGACATGAGTCTTTGCTGATTGGTAGGAGCCAGGTTCAGCAAATGATTGTACAGCTGTACTTTAATAGGATCACTCCTCCTCTTAATGTCAATAAATTGCTGTTTAATGCTTGATTGTCCTTCTCTGTGCTGGCTGGAGGAGCTAACCTCTCCTCCTATGGCTCTATCATGTTCATGCTGAAATGAACTGGCTGAAACTTCTCCACTGGGTGGGCCCATGCCCATTGCTTGCCTTACTGCTATATCCTCCTCTTGAGAGTCATTTAGTCTTTGTCTTTTCTCTCCCCGATTGAAAGATGAGGTCAAGGGAGTCTCTCTATCCCTTTTCCTGGTCAAGTCCTCCTTTTGTGGGGTTTGGAGGACCGAGGTATCAACAGTAGTTTCTGCCCTAGGAGGCACCACTGTCTGAGCCTGTTGCTCAGTGGAGCTTGGAGCATTCATCACTTTTTCTTGCTGCAAGGGCTGCTGTTCACTAAACTGTTCCTCTTCTTGTTGCTGCCCAAGTTCCTGCTGCTCCATCTCTTCTTGCTGCTGTAGTAATGTGTCCACTTGTTCTTCTGTCAATGGAGGTGGCTGTTCCACCTGCTTCCCTTTATCCTTGCTTGCTGTCTGTGATGCTTTCTCGGCAGTTTGCTGCTGTACTGTTGATGATGTAGCAGCTGCTCCAAGTTGCTTTTTGTAGGAGAGGGGCACCTGTCCACAAGTTTCCAAGTCAGCTTCCTTTTGCATATTTCTAGCCTCTCTCTCAAGTAACTCTTCATTAGTAATTTCCTCCTCTAGGGTACCCTCTTCCCAATTTGATGCGTTGGCATACTGTTCAATCTCGGGTTGTCTCTTGTGTGCATAGCTACCCAATTTGTATCTAATCCTCCTGAGGGAGATAGCATGATTGGGGTCATAGGGTATCCATTCAAAGCTGGTTTGCAGTCTGAGGCCTTCCAGGATAGTGTTTGCCTCTTTCCATCCCTCTTCTTTTCTGTTATATAGGAAAGGACCCAGCTGGTTCCTTACCTTCAACTGTGACTTCTTGTTGTTGCTCTGAAAATGAAGATAGTCTGAGTTCCCAAACTGTCTGAAATATTCCAAGGCAAAAAGCCTCATGGGGACATACCTTGGCAACCTAAATGGGTTCAACTCACAGCCATATATCCTGATGACTGTGTGGTTTTGGTAGAAGTACCAATTACCAATGCTGTAGGACTTATTCAAATGGAGAATTCTTCTCATGTCATCAGTTAGTCTAGGAGGAGGAGTACCATGCAATACTGTCATGACTGGATAGATGAATAAGTCAATGAACTCAGTGTATGTGTAAGGTGATACAGAGGTATGATGAAAAACAGAAGTCCAGAACACAACTGACCTTGGAATTCCCTGGGCATTGCGTGGCTTCAAAGGGACAGAGAAGGTGGCTGGCTGATAGAACAAGAATAGATGGTATATATATGAAGTATACCTGAATAGTCTTTCCCTCTTCAAGTTCATAAACTGCTCATGGATTTTATCTGCAATGTAGGTTGCATAGTCATAATGTATAGCTGGGGGCTTACAAGGAGAGAATATAGACAGCATTGCCATTAGGCTATCATCCACGTCCTCCATCCCCCTGAATCCTAGGACATAACTGATTAAATCCACTAACATCCTGCCCAAATCATTCAAGTAGTGATACCCAATAGGAGGGGTTCTGACTGATTCAGAGCCTGGTCTTACAAACAACTGATTGATTTTAATGATTTGGTCATTTGACAGCTTGGTCCCTTTGTTTATCAAATTCTGCATAAAGAGGGGGGTCAATTGCTTGGCAGTTTGGAAGTGCAGCATTCCATTTATACTCTCTGGGGTAATCTGGAACAGGATTGAGCCTGTGGGGCTGATGACAGCTCTTTGGTTTGGGTCATAACATTCCTGGCAGCTGTAGATGAGTTCTGGCATAGGATTTACTTGGGGAAGGTAGTAGATGGGCAAATTTGAGTCCCAAATTCCCAAGATGTCTGCCCCACTCAGGTGCTGGGCTTTTAACTCATTCATCATCTGGATATTGTATTTGGTTCCCATAGGGAACCAGTCCAGCATTTGGTAATCCATGTCTCCCAGAGCTTTCCATGCTAATTCCTGGTGAGGAGCATTGAGGGGCTTGATATTTAGAGCAATAGGAGTCTCCATAGTTCTTCAAAGTGCAACAATTGTAGGTGAATAGTCAAAATGGAAGCAACACAGAATAGAGGTGATTCTCTGTGAGAACAGTCTATATTTTGGATACCAGAGGGGAATTTACTCAACCAGCAATTGAAATACTGTTTGTTTTTAGGAGCAGAGCTTCTCTAAGGTCTAACTGTCCCCTTCCAGCGGGTGAATTGTATTTATCAAGAAATCTGCCGGGAAATGCAGAGGGACAGTGGCTTTGAGCGAAATTACAAGTATTAAGGCTCGGCCGGTGCTTTTTGGGCTTCACAGTTACAATGGTGGACGTGCAGAGGGAAATGGGCGGTGTAAATGTAGTTTCAAGGTGTCTTAAGCCTTCTGAGCAACTTAAATTTCAATAACAGTCGTATGGAGGGCAGAACAATGGTAAATACCTGTTAATTGACGAACAGAGGTTGCGCAGGTGTGCACGGTTGATGCTGAGGAGGTCGCCCGGGTTAACTCAGCAGGTTGGCGGAAATTCGAACGTAAACGGTCATGCAAAAAGAATAATAGCAACAGGAGCGAAAAGTGGGAAAAACACGGTTTTTTGGGTAAATATAGACTTTTTTACCATTTTGGCGCTTTTTAGTGATGACGTCAGCATGACGTCATTGGTGGGTCAAGGTGAGGTGACGTCAGCTGATGTCATCGGGTGACATGGCGGTAGACTATTGGTCCAAGGGGCGATGAGGTGGCGGCCATGTCAGCGGCCAGGTGGACGAATAGCGGGGCGAGTACAGGCGGGCGTGACGTGGCGATACGTTGGCGGAAAACAGGTGGCGGTTAGGACCGTAGCGGTTACGGTCAAGGTTAACCGCTACGGTTTCTCGGGGCGGTTTGGGTACGGCGCCGAATGTGTCAGGCCTTGCTCCGAGATACCTTAGCGCTTGACGCGTGGAGAGGCCCTGACGTGACGCAACGTCAGCTTCTCGGACGGTAAAGGACAGCAGTGGGGGCCGCTCCGATATCAACGTGGATCGTCGGATCTTCGGGGCTTGATCCGACGGTGGGCGGAGTGCGAAGATGCTCGGGTTATATGCAGGCGGAAAACTTTGGGTAGAGGGTTTTTTTATTGGTTTTTTCAATGTTTTTTCATAAAATCAAACTGCGCGCTAACCCTTTGGAAATGCGCCAGAGGCGGGTTTTTGACTTTGGTAATTTTTTGCAAAGGATTTTTAAAGGAAAAAGAGGTTTTATAAGGTTTTTTCAATGCAAATGGTGGTTTGAGGAGCAGTTTGACTTGCAGCAAGGGGGAATGGGATGGGACAGGTTCACCAAAGTGACCAGAGGTCATTTTGGTCCCTTTTGAAAAACATATGGCTATAATGCCAAGGGGAGGGAGTATTTATAAGATTTGGGGCTTTATACACCATAGTGTTAATATTATTAGGGGAAAGGGTAAAATAGGGGAGCTATATAGTAAAATTGGAGGTTAATATGAATGAAGGGAGCAAATGAAGGGGATTTTACTGAGTTTATCTGAAATTGACTTGGTTTTGAGAGTAGATCAAAATGAAAAGATCTTAGACAAGAAATGTGGATTCTGAATGAACTAGAACCACCATAAAACCATGATCTCTCTTCATAAATCTCAGCTAAAGGAAGGGAGTGTTAGTAATGGAATAGAGGGGAAGAGGGAGGTTAGTTATGCTCCTTGCTGTAATTTGATGGAATTAACCATTTTGTCCACCGACAGATTTTTTTTTTTTGCCTTGGCAAAACACCTCTTGACATATGAGTAGTGGTGAAGATATCCTTTCTGCAACCACAACTGCCTACCCAGCTATTTTCCTAGCATTTTTTGTTTCTCCATTGGAGGGTGCATTTAGGCTTGCAAACCCTTACTTGCCTTTTCTTTTCTTTGGCTTTTTCTTCTTTCTTTTCTATCTACTTCTACCCTTATCTCTTCCAAGGTCCCAGTTTAAGCTGTTGGGAACCTTTGCTTCTCTACCTAAACTACTTGTCTGCTAAGATTAAACAGTTTGGACAGACTTCTTTCTCTATTCTATAACTCAAAATTGAACACATGGCATGATCCAGATTAGACTGTTGAATCATCCACAAAATTGAAATAAAGGTCTTCAATATTTGAAACAGATTACACACCTCTTGTTCCCTAGGAAATATGGGATCTTTGTAATACCAAAGCAGAGCATATTTGGACTTTCCTTGGCCAATCATGAAATATGAAACCTATTAGTATAGGTATCCAACAGAGTCCACCCAGGGACTATTACGACAACTTGGTCTGTTCCAGTTTGTTCTTCCGGTATAATACCCGGTAATTCTTATGTTGAAACTAGACAAATTGATCCCTTTGGAAATCAGTTTGGGCCATCCAGTCCTCAAAGGCAATCTATACCCTTGAGCTCCGGATTGTTACCGTATGGGGGGCAATATGCCCTTTCAATTCCCCTTCCGGGAGGACACCCATACGGCAGTTTTCAACAACATTCAGGTTTGACTGAAGTAACGACGAGTGGTTGGGTACCTATGTTACCCCAACAACCAAGAGTTGTATATTCCATGCAACAGTGTGTACCTATGTCTAGTATCCCGACGACGCCAGCAATTGTAACTGTGTCGCAAGTTCAATCGATACCTGTTGTATGTCAACCCCAAGTTGTAATGCAACAGCCCATTGACCCTGCAACACAACCACAATCGCCAACCGCCGGGATGACACAGATACAAACGGGAACCATAACCCCGCATCTTGGTCCGTCGGTTAGTGTCGCACAGCAAAACATGGGTTCACAACCATGGATGGTGCAATACCAACAACCTCAGTTTCAACAGGTGTACCAGGGATCTGAGCAACAGATCTTTGCGAATAGTGGGCAACCCTATATTCAGAACGGGTTAAATCAACCACTTTACAGTGGCCAAGCCCACTAGCCGTATCAGTCATATCAACATCAGTTGCATTATGCTGGTATGCAAAGGCCAACTGCTCAGGCGATTCCATCATATCCTGGGTACGCCTCGCCAAACCTGAATCAGCAGTTGCCATTCGTGGCGACCCTAGAATTACCAGATTTACATCGATTGACGAACGATCCAATCGCCTATGCCCATTGGTGGCCAGCGATTCCTCACAAACTTCCTTCGGACATTCCTAAATTCAATGGAAATCCTGGCGAAGACCCGTCGAATCATGTGATGACATTCCATCTGTGGTGCTCGTCGAATACCTTGAATGATGATTCGATAAGGCTTCGCCTTTTCCAGAGGACATTGACTGGACCGGCGGCTAAATGGTATATTGAATTACCTAGAGCCTCTTTCGACAATTTTAGTTCCCTAGCCACGACTTTCTTAACACACTTTCAGTTACCTATAAGGTACGAAACTGGAACAGAGATCTTGACCAATTTCAAGCAGACAACGGCCACACATATATCAGATCATATACATGAGTGGCGCCGTCGTCGCAGAATGGTAAAGACCTATGTTCCAGATCAGCTATTAGCTGAGTGGTTTATAAAGTCGCTTCTTCCTGCTATAACAGAAGATGTGGCCAAGGGAGGCGTCGTAACAGAGGAGCAGGTTAATTCTCGTGCTCAATATTTGGACTTAGTATATACTCAGTCGGGCACGCTCTATGATAAGATACCTGACGCCCCCAGACCGGAATTTTCAATCCCTCCTCCTCCCGGATCAAATAGTGACTCTCATGCCGGTGATGGCGTGATTGGAACTGCAAACGCTAAGTCGACAAGGGATTCAAATAAGAAAGCCCGTAAGACTTCGAATCAAAAAGCAAATCAAGAGATTCTTGCTTCGGAGGTAAATGCTGTATCTACGGATAAAGGCAAAAACTCCAATCAACCAGGAAGCAAGAAGAAACAAAACAAAGGGAAGAAGAAGAAGCAGGGTGAGTCATCCCCTCAAAAAACTTCTTCAAACCCTCCTGGGCAAAGGAAACAAATTTATCCATGTCATATATGCGATGAGGATCATTCGACAAAGGACTGTCCGTTCAAAGCTGAGTTAAAGAGGTTCTTTAAAAGTTCCCAAACTTCAGCAGTGTTGACTGATCCATTTCCCACCCCAGGTCAAAATATGGTTGATAATGGAAATGCTTCACCGTCTCAAGTGCTTATGTTGTCGGTTTCTAAGAAAAATGATGCTTTGATCTCGACCAGGAATAAAGATTACGGAAATCCGCCGGTGTCGAACGACAAAGGGAAAGATCAACCCAGTAGTTCGACAACAACTTCGGCAGAAGTTGTACCCCCCCTCACGCATGAATTAACAATAAAGCCACCTAAGGGAGTAGTACACAAGTCGACATTTAATCCTCGCGCCAGAGCAGCGCAGCATTATAACATAGTGGAAGATTTGGCCCAATCGCCATCTGCTATGTCGACTCTTGAGGTACTGCAAAATTGTCCATCCCAAAGTCAGGCATTGTTATCAGCAATTGGTGGAGTGGATCCTAAAGGTTCCAATCTTGTATCCTTTGATCACAAAGGATATGATCCTCAGTTACCAGTGCAGCTAGCTTTCCTTATTCAAGTGAAAGCGCTCAACAAAACTGTTCATAGAACGATTATTGATGAGGGAGCATCGACATGTATCATGTCGATGAGTTGCTGGAAAACTCTTGGATCTCCACCCTTGTCGCGATCTTCGACGACATTGAAAGCATTTGACGGTAGGACGTACACTCCGTACGGTATCCTAAATAACTTTAAGGTTGAACTAGGAGGAAAGACGGTGGAAATTGATGTTGAAGTCATTGATGGCAATCTCGACTATAACATCCTATTGGGAAGACCATGGATATATGCCATGGCAGCTGTAGTGTCGACATATTTTAGGAAGATCGCATTCCCATTTGAAGGAGGGATTACGATCGTCGACCAGCAGAATTTCCTCCCTAATGGTTCACAAGTTACTGGAAGCATTCCCCTGATCCATGGGAGCGACCATTCAGTGCAAGATATCGGAGTAGGTTTGCTAAAAGATCCCACAATGATGGGAACTTTCGCGTTGCCACCTCCTTTCCATGTAGGGGATATCCCGTTTGTAGCAACATGCAACATGGTATCTTCTTCGAAGGTCGCAGGAGACAAAGTCGTCATGGATTATCAAGTGGTTTTGCCACCTAGCCCTATAGAAATATTGTAGCAATCAATGTTTCAAGCATGGGAGGCGAGCCCAAATCAACGCTTGTCAAGCGTTTCGGTAAATAGGTCTGGAGAATATGGTACCCCATTAGATCCATGGTCAAGAATTCATGGGACTGACGAAGGAATCTTACAATCAATGATGATTGAGGGGGCACCATGGAATGATCACCACCATCGTTCCCTTCTTCCAGAGTGTGAAGAAGAAACTCAACACGACCTATATCACCCTTCGGTGTTTGAATTCCTAACAAATACTGTAAATACGGTGGATTCAGAGCGAAACCTATCCAATATTGAAGAGACCATAGCCATAAACATCTCGACAAAACCTGATGTTGTAGAGAATATTCATGTCGGCAAAAGTTGTTCCCCTTCAGAACTGGAAATATATGGTGCTCTCTTTTGCGAATTTAGAGATGTCTTTGCATGGTCATATGATGAAATGCCAGGCATTGACTCAAGCATAGTTGAACATGAGATTAAAATGTATCCTGATGTCAAACCAGTAAGACAACGGCTTCGGCAGGTGCACCCCAAGAAAGCCGCTGCCATTAAGGCAGAAGTTGAAAAACTCCTCCATGCTGGATTCATCTACCCGGTTCCTCTAACCGATTGGGTATCGAATATTGTCCCTGTTATGAAAAAACAAGGGACGATAAGAGTGTGCGTCGACTATAGGGATGTAAACCAAGCTTGTCCAAAGGACAACTACCCTACACCCTTCATCGACCAGATCATTGATGAATGCGCCGGATGTGAAATCTTTTCCTTTATGGATGGATTTTCCGGTTATAATCAAATAAATATCCGCCCACAGGACCAGTCTAAGACTGCATTTATTTGTCCGTGGGGCACATTCGCTTACCGAAAATTACCCTTTGGTTTAAAGAACGCAGGGGCGACGTTTCAGAGGGCAATGAATTATGCCTTCCATGACATCAAGAACATCGTTCAACCTTACCTCGACGATCTTCCGGCTCATTCGCGGAAGCGGACTGATCATCCATGGCATTTGAGAGCAATATTTCTATGTTGCCGACACTACAAGATAAGACTCAATCCGCACAAGTGTGTGTTTTGCGTCGGTTTGGTCGTTTACTTGGCTTTGTAGTCTCCAAGGATGGGATTCGTCTCGACCCCTGTAAGGTTCAGGCAATCATTAATTTGCCTCCACCTTCAAATTTGCTTCAGATTCAGAAACTCCAAGGGAAAGCAAACTTTCTGAGGAGGTTCATTCCAAATTACGCAGAACTTGCCAAAGGTTATACTCGTCTTTTGAAAAAGGATGTACCTTTTGTCTGGGACCAGGTTGCGCAAGCTTCCTTTGACGCTCTGAAAGATTCTCTAGTAAGAGCGTCATTAATGTACGCCCCGGACTATCAAAGAGATTTTAACCTGTATCTAGCTGCAGCAGATACGACCATTGTGATGGTCTTAGTGCAAGAAGTCGATGGAATCGAACATCCTATTTATTATTTAAGTAAAAACTTAAATGACACAGAAAGTAAATATTCCTACGTTGAAAAACTAGCGCTTGCTGCTGTTCAAGCGATTCAAAGGTTTCGACATTATGTCCTCTTTAGGAAAACTACCATTCTGTCAGATTGCAACCCCATGACGTATATACTGTCGCGACAGTTGCTTGGGGGCAAATATTCAAAATGGATAGCAATCCTTCAAGAGTTTGATTTGGATTTTGTAAAATCCAAATCGAAGAAAGCTCTAGTTTTCGCAGAATTATTATGCGATCTCCCATCGTCGACCAACGATGAAACATCAGAAGAGTCAATCGTGGATGAAAATTTGTTTCTGATATCAGTAAGAGATGAGTGGTATGGAGACATCATTGTTTATCTCCAAACCCAAAAATTTAGGCCTAATACCTCACACTCGGAACAGAAACGTATACGATACCAATGTAAAGACTACATGATCATCGGTGATACACTTTACCGTCGAGGTGTCGATACGGTTCTCAGGAGGTGCCTTACCCATGAGGAGGCCGAGAAAGCCCTGAATGATTGTCATTCAGGCGCGTGCGGGGGGCATCAATCTGGATATGCAACAGCACAAAGAATCTTACGAGCAGGATATTTCTGGCCAACTATGTTTAAAGATTGCATAATAGCTGTCAGAAGTTGCCATGCCTGTCAGATCTTTGATAGCAAAACCAGGAAACCACCCGCACCTTTGCAGCCTATAGTTGCTGTTGGGCCTTTCGCCAAGTGGGGCATCGATTTCATGCAATGTAACCCCACCTCGACCGGGGGGCATGGGTATATTATAGTCGTTGTTGACTATTTTACCAAATGGGCCGAGGCGATGCCTACATTGGATAACACTGGTGAAACAGCTGCCCTTTTCTTTTTTAATCATGTAGTCGCTAGGTTCGGCGTTCCGCAGGCTATAGTGATAGATCATGGATCGCATTTTCGCAATCACATGATGGTTGAGTTAGCTGCCAAACTAGGGCTATCGCACGACAGCTCTACCCCATATTATCCACAAGCCAACGGACAAGTTGAGGCAATCAACAAGGTCCTGAAGCGTATGTTGCAAAGGATGATCGGGGTTCACAAAAGAAGATGGCACCTACTCCTGTACTTAGCATTGTGGGCTTACCGAACCTCGGTAAAGAACGCCACTGGGTTCACACCATTCCAATTGGTGTATGGCCTGGAGGCAGTCTTACTGATCCAGTGCGAAATTTCGTCTCTTAAACTCGCAATTGACCTCTTCCCCGGAACCTCAGAAGAAGAGGCTCGTTTCTTGGAATTGATCCAATTGGATGAAAACCGTCGTGACGCCGCTTTGGCAAACGAAGCCCATAAGAAACGAGTCAAGGCACAGTTCGACAAGAATGTCAAACCCCGTATCTTCTCTGAGGGTGACTTGGTTTTGCTTTACGACCAAGAATCCGACAAATTAGGAGCAGGAAAATTTAAGTCCTTATGGATGGGTCCCTATATTGTTAAAAGGGTGTTAGCAAAAGGAGCCTACGAGTTAATGGATTATGACGGGATACCACTGGCACAACCCCGCAACGGGTTGTACCTCAAGCGTTACTATGCCTGCATAGTAACCTGAGTGCTTTTGTTGTATTTTGTTTTCGCTAAAGTGTTTGTTTCGGTTTTGTAATCCACCCTTCTCGTTTGTTGCAGATGTCGAATCTTTCTGAGACATATGTAGGATATGCCGACGGAGCGAGTCGTAGTACGCGGAATTTGTCCTCCGCAGCCTGGGCCATTTTTGATCCAAGCGGCGAGTTAGTGAGTTTCAGAGGTGTGTGTATTGGGCAGTCAACGAACAACATCGCTGAGTATAGTGCGTTGATTGAACTCCTCTCTGATACCATCGCTCATGGTATACGCCGACTAATTGTTAGGCTAGACTCACAGCTTGTGATACTACAACTCACTGGTATATATTCGGTCCGCAATCCAGCTATTTATCGAATGTTTCTAAGGGTTAAGATTTTGGAGAGAGAGTTTGAGTCAATTCAATACCAACATATTTCCAGAAACTTGAACACATTAACAGATTCATTATCAAACTATGTATTAGATAGACATTTACGACATATATAAAAAGAGATGCATCGGTGCTATGCAAGTGGATCGCAAATAAACCAGAATAAACCCCGAAAATCAAAATATATAAAGCTGTTTATAGTTTGTACATGATGTGCTGTAATCAAAACAAAATTGGTCGTATGACCTAGAACTCAAAAAGATGCTAGGGGGCACCCTAGCCTAGTGGTGCTCATGATAGTACGTCACGGTCTGTGCAATCATGCGCAAGAGACGAGTCCATCGTCTAGGCATGCCAATAGTGTGCCGCTGCAACTGTAAAGGTAACTCATCAATCTGTACATCCGGAAGACCACGAGTAAGGCTCTCAACCTGCTCCTGCACAGCTGCAAGTATCTCAGTATCACCAAGGTCGCGAATAACAACTCTCCTAGCAGGCTCTGCTGCTGGGGCAGCAGCTGGCGATCGTGGACGGGCTGCTGGACGAACAGGACCAACATCTGCATGCACCCAAGAGTTTGATCAGTTTTGCACAGTAACATCATGAGTAAAAACAATAAACAGTGATATGGTCAGAGATTTTACCAATAGCACCCCATTGCTCGCCATCTGGTAGCACCAAGTCCGGATCACCTCGGTAGTCCATACCCACATATGGATACTCAGAAAACGCCATCTCCTGGCGCTCGAACCACCTAAAGAAGGCCTCAGTGAAAGTAATCTGAGGTTGACCAGCATGTCGGGACATGTGGTCAACCCACCTCTGCATGCGTGGCTCGGTCGGAGAAGGCAAGTCAAGTATGATGTACTGAGGCTGCATCAATGGGATTTTCTCCAAGGCAAAGGCAGTCAGAATAGAACCAAATCCAAAGTTCTTCAGCCTCCCATCCTTTACCTTAGTCAATTGACTTTTCATCTGAACAAGTACTGCATCACACCAGTTAAACACTTTCGGTTGGAGACACTCCAAGGCGTGCTGCATGTAAGATCTGTTGGCAACATGTAAAGCTGCGCTACCGGCCATCCTACCAATGGTAAACAGAATGGACCTAAGAGACCTGTCAGTGATGTCACGGATATTGATCTTGCCGTCTTTGCTCGGCTGTGAACCTTCCCGGCAATACTGACGAATATAGTCTCTGGTGGAATTAGTCCCTCGAGCCGTACCTGACAAAGAAATGGGGGCACCCCGCCTTGACAACCCAGTCAAGAAGTACATGTCTTCTATGGTCAAGGGGATGGTTTTTCCCCTAATCTGGAATACTTGGTTAACAGGATCCCAAGCATCAAGCATATACTGCAGTAAAGAAATATGTGCTCTCATGCTAGAGATACGGAAGAACTTCAGTAGGCCACAGTTCTGAAGCGCGTTCACCGTGACCGGGTCATGGAGTGCAACCATGTCCTCTGCTTCATGTTCTCGTTCTCGCCATGTAAGGGACATTTTGTTCAAAGTTCCCTGCAAGCAAACAAGAGAAGGAGTAAGTTCCCAATTTTGATGATAAACTGGCGAAAAAATCATCAAAAATCACATGCAGGATCAGTTTTTCTAGGCCCAGCGCAGGCAGAGAGTCTCTCCCTTGCGCTGAGGCGCAGTCTGCCTTAAGACAACCTGACATACAGCGCAGGTTTCGAAAGGAGAACCTGCGCTGATGCCAGGGCACCTTAATGAAACCCCTGAGGCTCAGAAACCCTGAAAAATGTGCATGAAACTGAAAAAGGAAACCATGAAAGTGAAGAGCTAAGGTTTAGCTCCTACCTGGCCCAAACGGCGCCGAAAATCGTCCACAGAATCTCCCGGAATCAGCTGGTGAAAACCAAGGAAGAAGAGGCACCTCCAGAGCTCCAACAAGCAAAATGCAAATGAAATGGTAAATGAGAGGTAAAAACACCTTTTTATGACTTTTTACACAGTTTAAAGTTAAATATTAGGGTTATAATCTCATTTTCATGCGAATATTGTCCATTTCTAACAAAGTTTGTTGCAGCAATTGAAGGTGAAGTACTACATTTGAAAAGAGAAAAGCTAGTAAAAGTAAAAAATCAAATTTGACCATGAATCGAGCAGTTTTACCGCGGAATTTATGCTCGTTAAAAAATAGAAAAGTGTGAGCAAAAGTTTCCACCAGAGTTCAAGCTCATTAAAAATGAACCTATCCCGGTAAATAACTATTGCATCAGCCTTAAAAGCCTTGGTCGTGTTTTCATCCATCACCTCCACTGTCATTTGGCCGGTCGTTCACCCCCATATGTGTGTTTACCCATTTTGAGGGACATCTGCGAAGAGTGATTTCACCTAGCCATCCTTGTGACACTACCGTGATTGGAAAATTCCAATTTGTACCTGGAATCAGTTGCTATCCCTGTTTATCACTCGTTCCTCAAAAGACGAGTCTTCTTTGAGCTCTTTTCACTGACTCGTAAAATATGAAAAGTTTGCCGAGTTTTGGCCTTCCAGCTCGTTAAACGACCGGAAGAGCTATCCCTCCTCTAAATTTTAATCTTTTTGGACCAGAGGGATTATTGCACAAAAAGATCGAGCGCTTGTCTTGTTCGGCTCGTTAAAAGTACCGAACACCCATCCCTTCTGTATTGTTTTATACTTTTTCGGACTTAAGGGATTAGATGACGAAAAAGGAATTATGGAGTTAAATTTCTGTACCTTTTCAGACTCTCTAAAAATGAAAAGGACCGAGTTTTCCTTGTCGTTAGACTCGTTAAAATGATTAAATAGCGACAAACTTGTCTTTAGACGAGAACGAGTTTCCCTATCGCTAAGCTCATTAAATCATAGCGATGGGCTTGCCCGAAGGGCAGGTTATAGAACAAGCATATGTTATCCTCCTCAAGCTTGACAAAAATAAAGAGGTACTGGTCAGAAATGACTGGGGAAAAATTGGAGAACATCAAAGTTTAATGGTAGCAAGTCACTCTTGAACATGACACTTTTCCTCCGTTCCACATCGGGTTGGGTTGTTTCATTCACCGGTCTCATCACCATGGTCTTCGCCAAACCATCCACATTTGGGGTAATGCTACCGATCCATCGCATCAGTGTCGTTATATGTTCAAGAGAGGTCATTCTGAAAGTGTCAACCGTGTCCCATCCACTGCCATACATTATCCTTCATCCATTCATGATCGCCACCCTGAATCATATGTCACAGTTTGTTTTCACCTCCACTAAAATCATTAGCTCCGTTCTGTGTCATTGATGTGGGATTCATTAAGGCCCTCCTTTGACGGATCGCTTCTTGTCGACTTCAGCTCATTATCCAAGAAGTTGATCTAGGAACACCCCCTTCAGTACTTTGAAGCTTGCATGCCTCAATGGCAAGTTTGTCACTTCCGGTGACAGGTATACATCAATGACCTTCGACCAGAAGATTTTGCGTGGCGTTCGACGCCAAGTCCTTTTTTCACGCCACGTGAATTGTACTGCAGTACCTTGAGGGTCATTATCATTATCAGTGATTCCTCTCGCGCTTGTTAACGGTTTTCATCATTGACAGGTAATCAAGCGATGTCTTTCCATGTTCGACTTCAGCGCAATTCTCACATGGATCGACTTGTACTTAGAGTGAAGATCGAACGAGTTTGAAGACCCCGGATCTAGTTTCATCCATCCGGGCTGCGATATATATTCAGGAAATATAAAAGCATTTGTCATGTACATCATTGCAGCAGATGATCATCCTATTCAAAGGATGATAATTTCAGCAGAGAATTATCAGTCTACCATCAGACGATCGTCTGTTCTATGTACCAAAATGTATTTATAAAGCTGAGCATGGGAATGCCCACCTCAGCTAGATCATGAAAACAAAATGAAAAATAATGTATTGTATTGTATTGTATTACAGGGCGCCTCCTCAGCACTGGAATGAACTTCGGACCCTCTAGATAAAGCATTTCACCCGATAAACGGCCTCATACTTTAGGGGGCAACTGTTATAGACATTTTTGTGCCTCGCAGCATGGAGCATGAAATGTCAACAATTACAGGGATCCTCAGTCCCTAAACATGTTGTTCTTACCCCTAGAAGAACAAGGTCAGCAAACCACAGCACTTCCCATCAGTTCTCCACCTGAAAACACTCAAAAACAGGCTATTTTTGGATCATGTCAGCTGCTCCACTGAGCAACTGCGCTGAATGTCAACTGCTCCTCCTTGTACCTGCGCTAAAAGTCAACTCCAATGAAGGCTACCTGCGCTGGGCGAGATTGGCCAAGTGGCACAGTCATTCTGCAAGGTGTCAACTGCCCACGAAGCTTCCAAACTGACACTTGGTTCAAAGGATTTGCCCTGTGATGAGTAAGAAGGTCTTGATCTCCAAGTGGAAGCAAGATTCTCCAAGTGGACTCAAGAACTGAAGTTTAACTGAAGAGGGAGAGGACACAAGGCAGCTTTAGGTCAGTCTCAAGCTGACTCATCCTTTCTCCAAATCTCCTATATATAGAGCTCTTCTATGAGGTCTAGGGAGGCTGGAATTTTGTGCAAAGCAAGGAAGTGCTGTTGGTTTACAGTTAGAGCTATTGGGTGATTGCTTTTATAGAGGTGAAGAGGAGATTTCTTGCTGCTGGGGAGGTGTTGCTGGATTGGAGCCATTGATGGTTGTAACCTTCTCAGAACCTTTTACTTCTATCAATAAAGCTTTGAATGTTCTCCTATATACTTGTATTGCATTGATGTATTGTATTTACTTGTATATCTGATTCACTCTTATCCATGCATCAGTTATGAGTACATGTTTCTTGTAGTTTCCCTCTCTTGTTTGTGCAGGATCTTTGTGTAGCTGGGAGCAAGGGACGAAGAGAGAAGACAAGATCGACAAAAGCGAAGGATATCGGTTGGTCAATCTTTTCTTCCTTCTCTGTACTTTCATAAAGGAAAATATCAAAGCTTTACTTTCAGTTGTTGCTAAGGAACTATCGCCCTTAGAGTAGGGATAGGGTCATTCCGAGTCGGATACTTTTCCCCACAACAAGGAGAACTAATCATCCTGCTACACAAGAGAGCGAATCATCCTATTCCACAAGAGAGCGAATCATATTGTCCCACAAGGGAGTGAATCATCTTGTTCCAGTGTGCACCACCAGGGGAGGGTGAGTCACCCTATGGTCATATGTTGCTCCAATAGGAACCGCAAGCCCTCAGAGCTCCCAGAGCTCAATGTATGCAACATTCAGGACCCTTGTACAAGAGTTTCTTACCGACTCCAAGTCGTTTGGGAAAGTCATAGATTAAATCTTTCCTTGGGGCTTTGACAAGGTGTATCAACTTGTACATCATCTTAACATGATGGAGCTTCCTTGCTCATCGACTTACCATATCCCAGATGATGTCTATCTGCCGGAGCAATTGACAAATACGGGATTCCTCAATAATTGAATCCCACCTCTGGTTGTTACAGAGAATCACAGTGGTATCCAATGTAAATCCAAACAGCTCACTGAATAGCTTTCGCAACTAGACTGCCGAACACGAGGTTATGCTAGCAACAATATATCCTGCTTCGGCGGTGCTCAAAGTCACCGACTTCTGCTTCCTACTCATCTAGGATATTGAAGCAGATCCCAAGGTGAAATACTACCCAGAAGTGCTCTTATGGTCCACCACACTGCCTGCCCAATCAACATCAGTATATCCAAGTACTCTTAGATCTCCAGCAGTGTATCTTAATCCATGAGAGATTGAGTCCTGAAGACATCTCAAAAGATTCCTGGCATCAATCCAGTGAGGCTCAACCAAATATGAGCTCACAATGCTAACTGCAAAACATATGTTCGGAGGGAGGTTCACCAAGAACATCAATGCGAATGAGTTTTTGAAACTCATAGGCATTTCCCAAGTCTGGTCCGACATCACTACCATATAACTTCTAAAAGTTAAGATCCTCGAGGTAGTCACAGGCTTGCAGTCCATCATATCGAATCTTTCCAATATATTTACCCCATATTTTCCTTGAGATAAGAAAATTTCCCTTGGCTTCTGCCACACTTCAAGTCCTTGGTCCTTCATTTCAAATTCAGAAGCCATCTCCCTCTTATATTTGTGAATGAGAGGGTTTGCACCTGTTAGAAAGAGGTCATCCACATACAACACCAGTATGAGAGGCTTGTCATCTTCAACCTTAAAGTAAAGGTTAGGATCAGCTTCACTCCTAGTGAATTCTAGCTTCATCAAGTAGCTATCGATCCTCTCATACCATGCCCGGGGTGCTTGCTTCAGCCCATAGAGAGCCTTCTTCAACCTGCATACATGAGATTTTCAATCATAAATCTCAAATCCTTTAGGTTGCTCCACATAGACCTCTTCTTTGACAGAACCATGCAAGAACGTGATCTTAACATCCATCTGATGTAGGTTCCATCCTTGTGAAGCCACAAGGGCTATGATCAAGCGGATTGTGGTATATCTGGCAACAGGTGCAAATATCATAGTCTATACCTCCCTTCTGGGATAAACCACGAGCAACAAAATGAACCTTATATTTTTCCATACTTCCATTTGCTGCATGCTTTATCTTATAAAGCCATTTTAAAGTAACAATTGTCTTGTCCAGGGTCTGGGAACTACTTCCCAGACATCATTCTCCATAATAGACTCATATTCTATGGTCATAGCATCCTTCCATAGTTAATCCTAGACGACTTTTGAGAATGATGAAGGTTCATTTTGTATGATAGTGCTCATGATGGTCAGGTATCCCTGATACCTGTTAAGTTTCTTACTTTCACAAAAGGTTCCTCGGGGTGCAGCATGTCCTTCAGCATCATCAACTAGGCCCCTAAGCCATGAAGGCCTCTTCCTAGAAGAGGAAGGCTCATGTGGTTGAGGATCAATCGGATCCATGGGTTCTTCTACATCAGGCATTGATTCATCATCCTTTTCTTTCGGTTCCCTGGTGTCGGCTTCTTGAGAGCTCCTCAAAGTCGGAAGATTGATCACCTTGCTGAGAGCCATATCTTCGTCAAAGGTGACATCATGGCTAATTATGACTTCCCTTTGACCGGCTACATAGATTCTATAGCCTTTAGTATTTTCACCATAGCCCACGAAAATTCCCTTCTTTCCAGATGCTCCCAATTTATTTCTTTTCTCTTTCGGCACATGAAAGTATACAGGGCTTCCAAAACTTTTAAAGTGAGAAACATCAGGTTTCTTACCGGTGAATTTTTCTTCAGGAGTCTTGGAACCCAATGCTTGATGAGGGCATTGATTTTGTACATATACGGCAGTGTTTGCAGCTTCAGCCCATAGAAACTTAGGAAGACTTTGATCATGTAGCATGGCCTGGACAACTTCCATCATCGTGTGGTTCTTCCTTCCCACCACACCATTCTGCTTAGGAGTATGTGGTGTAGTAGTCTCCCTCTTAATGCCAACCTCAGGTATGCCTGAGTAAACCAATTGTAATATATCGGAGGTCTTGCTTTGGCTTGAGGGGAATGGTCCCCTTTTGAGCTTTCCTTTGGCACATCCCGGACATACACCTTCTTTCTCTACTTGGAATTCGGGCATCCCTGTTACCATCTGTCTTACATTGGGTAGAGCTTTGTAATGAAGGTGGGCAAACGTCCGATGCCAAAGTTCGGACTAAAGAATTGTGTCACAAGACATGACACCTAGTGGACTTCCATCGACCTGATATAATGAATCAACACTAAACCCAAGAGTAAAGGCATCTTTAACATTATTTTTCCATATACATACCTTGCCATTACTGAAGGTTACCTTGTAGCCTCTGTCTTCCATTGCCGAGATGGACACTAGGTTCCTTTTGAGGTCAGGTGCATTTAATACATCCTAGAATTTCTAGCCTTCTTGAATGCTTGTCCTCTTCCTTGATTCCCAGCTCTCCTCTTACCTTTGCTGTTGAATTTTTCATTCCTTTGATTGCTATCAGAGGGATTTCAGGTTGCACCACTACATATTGTACCATGCTTCTCTAATCATGATTATCATCATGCTGCCCATGTCCATGATTTTATCCATCATAATGCTGCTCAAACTAGTGTGCATCATCATCATGCTATCCTATATGTCCATGATCTCATGTTGCCCTTTATGTCCATGATCTCATTCATCATGGTGCTCATGATCTCATACATAGTGACTTACTTTATCGCAAATGTAACATCATCATTTTCTTCTAGCCTTAGGTCCAGCCTTTCCTTTTGATTTAGTCCCAGAATTATTTCTTTTCTTAGCATGAGAAGAAAAGGCAGCAGGAGGACCTTTAGGCATGTGCATTTCTTGCTCTTCTTCCCTTGTATCTTCTTGAATGCATCTAGCCATTAATTCCTCAAAACTAGGAATTACATTATGGTTCAGAAGAGTAGTCTTGAACACGTACCATTCGGATGGTAGTCCTCCAAGAGTTGTGAGTGCCATTTCGTTGTCAGTAATAGTTTCCCCAATAGATAGGAGATCGTTCTTGATCTCGGTGATTCTTAAGAAGTATGCTTGCATACTTTCATCTTTACCCTTCTTGATTTCCCTCAACTTATTTCTAAGAAACAAAACTTGATTAACTTTAAATAAACTCACCAGTCTGTCGTAGATTTCCTTGGAGGTGTCTAGATCAGAGATGTAGGCCACCAAGCGCTTGTCGATAGAGTCCCGGATGATCTTCTTTGTTTTGACTTCTCCATTTTTCCATTTGTTCCAGGCAGCAGCAGATGCATTTGATGAAGGATCAACAATATTGCCTCTTACATGGTCCAGCACTCCTTGATCTTCAAGGGTTAGATCGATGGAAATCTTCCATCTGTGATAGTCAGCTTTCTCACGGAGCTTGTCTTCGGCAGGAAAGAGTGTTGAGGACCCCATAGTTCTTTTAGGATAGCCTTGCCAATCTTCTCTTCAATGATTGCTCTTGCTCTTGCTTGGGCTTTTTCTTCACCTCAGCTCTGATACCATGTTAAGCTATGGTATGTTCTATGCTTATAACAGTTTACTTCTTTTTCTTATTATATTCCACCGATTAGCAATCACATGTACATAAAGTAAAGTGCAGATAGAACATTAAACGATCGACAGAAAACAAGCCAAGACAAGAGACACAAGATGTGGTGGGAAGCCAGGGACAAACCCCACAATGTGTGGGGAAGCCCTTTGATCAAATCTTCTTTTACCTTCAATAATTCAGCAAAGAGAAATAGTACAATAAATCAGATTCATATCAGCAGTAGCAAACCCTAGATCAGTAGCATCAGCATTAGCGGCTTCATTATCAAACTAGGGCAGACCATATCTCACAAACCGACAGTCGGATTGACTTCATTCCATCACCAAAAATTTTGGCCTCCAGAGCAGGTTCAGATGAGCCTACAACGCAGTTCAGATGAGGAGATCTTCTAGGCCACGCAAGTTAGTCTTTGCTTCTGCGGTTGCAGCTTCAGTTTCAACAGTTTCCGACTTCAAACTAGGGCAGTCGATATCTTGCAAACCCTTCGTCGGATTGACTTCATTCCACCACCAAAAGTTGCAGCTTTCAAAGGAGGTTCAAATGAACCTACAACACAGTTCCAAAGAGGAGATCCTCTCAGCCACGCAAGTCAATCTTTACTTCTGCATTTGCAGCTTCAAATTCAACAGCTTCCGGCTTCACATGTGTGAGAGAGAGAGACCCATTTCAGCGCAGTAGAGAAGAGACTCATATCTGCGTAGTAGAGAGAGGGAGATGTGATGAGATGAGTGAGTCTAAATGAGGAAAAGTCCTCTTATATTTATACACAACGTTGGTGGGTGAATAGATGCGACTGTTGGGCTTCTGAGTCTACATGAGTTGTAGGTCGGCTTGATAATAATTCCATAATCAAAATAAATTCATATCTCCATGAATACTTATCAGAATTGGATGATCTTTATATCAATCCTACACCTCTCGATGAGGGGAATCTAATAAAAATATTATTAGCCATGAATAAGATGACCCACATGAGGTTTTTCCCTGGTTTCCAATTTTAACATAGCTCATCATGTAGCATCTGCCAAACTCTTGGTCAATTGACACACATTCCAAGCCAAGGAAACATAGTTGTTTCGATTGCGGTTGAGGGGTATATAGGTGCACAAGAAATACAATTGTCAGAGTCTAAGTTTCATCTCTGGTGTTGCTCCACTACTAGCAGGCTTGGACAGTACCCCGGTGGAGTCACATAGGAACACAAGCATGGCTTCGCTACCAGTGAGCTTGGTCAATACCCTGGAAGAGTTGCTTGCATCACCTCCTTGCATAGGAAGCCTTTCTCTTCTTTCGTCTTATTCATTTTTGGTTTTGAATTTTTTGACTTTTCATTTTTTTCATTTTTCATTTTCAGTGTGCATAGCACTTATTCATTTCAGAGGTGGAAGATGGATCCCGACTTATTGAGAGAAGAAGAGGTTGTTCCAACATAGAAGTAGTTTAATGTATCTCTAACGTGCCTGTTAAGGTTTTTCCCCTCCCCTCACTCTACTTGACTGAGTTGACAAGGGTTAACCCAAAAAAAATCGACTAGAGAAGGTGACACTAGTTAGTGCACAAGTGTTGTGTTTACACCAAGGTTCACTTCAAAGAGTACGTATTTTCCTTCGATGTATCATGGACTAAGAGTAAAAAGTTCATCATATGGAGGCAAGATGACAGATGACCAAGTAGTGATAGTTGTACAAACTCTCTTGTACTTTACCCAGCTCGTTTCATGAGTCACACATGGTTTCATGCAAACTATCCTATGAACGAAACAAGTGAACGAACTAACAATCAACAAAGCAAAGCAAGAGTAGAAGTGAAAATGAAAGAGAAACAAATAAACATACAAGCAAGAAAATAAACAAACAGACAAATAATGTAAGCAAACAACTAAAAGAAAACACTACTCCTACTCCTACAATAATGGTGCAAGGGCCTGATCACGTGTAGTGGTACTTCCAATGCAGCCACCGGAGCATTGGTAGACACATGTTGGTGAAGGTTTGGTCGGCGATTAACCTCGTTGTGTGGACCAACATACAAGAATTATATAACAGTGAAGACAACCACACTTCATGTTTCAAAGTTCCCATGGGACATAAGTGAGTGCATGTGCATGACGAACAATCTGTGGACTTATCATGGTGTTTTGTGATGCTACATGCAACTTTGAAGCACAAGCACACTCTTAACTGTGACATGCAAGAAAATGAAAGAAACAAATATAACCTGTGTTATGCATGAGTGCTTGTAATATAAGACTCCTCCAATCCATGAGCAATGTTATCATGAAATTCGAGTGGAGGAAGTGTGATCTGATTGTTTGATTGATCTTGAGTGCATACTGATGAGTGATGAGGAGCCTTGAGTGTTTGAACAATTTCTTGATCAGAAGCGAAACTAACCTCAGGACAGCAAGAGCCTAACATAACCATTAGCTCGGGCTAAAGTGCCTCGATGATCTATGGGGTTTCGACTTTGTTGAGAGATGGATCTTCATAGACCAGTGGCTTAGATAGATTAACAACGAGTGAATCAACATTGTGATCGGATGATGAGGTGAAGAGATCACTAAAAACAAGATCAAAAAATTCAGGATGTTGGTCGACATCCTCATAATTTGACGAATCACACAGAGGGGTAGATGAGAAGGAAGGATGTTCACCCTCTGCTTTTCCAGAAAGAGAAGATGAAAGATCAAGTGGATTTTCATTTAATGATTGGTCCTCTCCGTTGTTGGATGATGGGCTAACATATGGTCTGTCATATGAAATATCAACAATGGGTGCATCCGTAGATGAAGATGCACTTGAAAAATCATGGATGGTAGGTTCACCAATGATGTCAGGCAAGAATAGAGGGGGCTCAGATGGAAGGGAGTCATCCTTCACCGAGTGTTGATGCTCAAGCTCCCACTCATACTCTTCATGAATGACAGTGCATGTTGGTTGTGCAACACCAACTCCATTAGTGGGTTGTTCCTCATTTACAACAAGTGGAGAGTCCAGAATGGATGAACACAAGACAACATCATCTGGATGAACATCTGGGTGCAAAGATAGAGGTCAAAAAAAGGAATTTATATGAGAACGCAAAGGCTCACAACCAAATCTGTGCAAAAATTGTGTGAAGTGATGTTGGGAGGGTGTGAAGGCTAAACAGGTTTGTGAACATGATCCTCAACATCACAAGGTGATGGTGGAACTGTTGAATGAGAGGAAGGCAGACGGTCCATTGAGACGGTGCTTGCTCCCACATGGGATTGTGCAGTTCCAGAAGAATGTTGAGCAAGGCTTGATACCAAGCTTCCTCTTGGGACGGGTTGATTTCTTAAGACAGTACTTGAACCAGTCCCAGAGATAAGAAAACCTCATATGGATCTTGGGAGCTTGAAACTGTAAGTCACGGAAACACTGCCAAAAATCAATAACGAATTCATGAAAAGCGCTCTGTTGTTGTAACAGTTTATGGTCAACATGGTCTAGATCAAAATGATGGAAGGCATATTCAATAAGATCACAGAAGTTCTCACATGAGTGGACAGTGTCAGTTGGTAGGCTCAGCACCCAACGAAATTGGGATTTGCAAAGTGTGAATGCAAGCAGCAAACCAGCTTGTTCGTCAGTAAACTCATCTTACTCATAAATCATGGAGAGGAAGTTATGTAAGTGCTCATGCCAAACCACTTCGCCTTCACCATCATATGTGTGAGTGGAAAAGAGATTGAAAAGCTTCCCCAAGATGGAGACATATTCATGATTCGAAAAAAACCTCGGGGGAAGAAGAATACAAGATTCCATGAAAGATATGTGAAGGTTCAAAACTGGATGAGAGGACACTACTTGTCATCAGGCCCTCCTTCTAGCACTAGGAATGTTGATGGTGCTGGACCCGCCAACATGTCAAGGGGATCTCCCTGGTAAGAATTCCCAATTAGACCTCAGAACGTTTGAGGTAGGAATCCTAGTAGTGGGTTGTAAGTTAATACCTTGCCCACATGTCGCATAGAGGCAAGTAAGATAAATCTATGAGTAGCATGGGTGTGACTGATGTAGTGAGTCAAGGAATGGGTATGAGAGGTTCCAACACTTCAAAGGGAGAGGAAGGTGAAAGTGAGTTCTAGGTTGAAAGGGATCAGTCCCAACTCAGATAGGAGTACACAACACAAAGGACATGCACAACTTCTGGTAGAGTAGTCAACATGGATGTGGTAGACCCAACATACAAGGCAAGATAACACGAACAACACTCACGGATCAGTCTGAGACGAGTGTGATGGTTGATATAACAAGGTTCAAAGAAAGGTCTGTCTGATGTCTGGTAGAGTAGTGGACACAGACGGTGACAACATTAATAACATATGCAACACATTAACAACAAGATTCATATAATTGCATACAAATCAGTTCATATACAAGTACATAAGTTAAAAAACATATATCATTAAGGCAAATAGAGCAGTCTAACTACAATAACACATATGCATGAAAATGTGTTGGCTTTTATTATATAAAGAAGTGTAATTCAAAATCATACAATACACCATGTAAACCTACTAGCCCCATCAGTGTAACGTTATAGCCACATTCGCCTACTCCTCCAAAGAGATGTACTATTTGCATGCAGTGGAGAAGCAAAGGTGCATAACAATACTGTCCAAGCCTTCTTCAAGATAATCTTAGTAGAGTCTTGGCTGACCAAAAGCCCTGACAATGAGTTATTAGGGACTATTTATAATAAAGGGTGGGGTAACCCTTGACATTCCCCTTTGTGACAGTTCAAATACCCTCATGACTCTTCACCTACTCTATGACTGTTACATCCAACTGTTGACACTCGACTTACACTTGACATGACTCAACATTACAATGCACATGTACTCATGTGAGATAACATGGCTTGAGAAAGCCTTGCAAGACATCACTAACACTCCGTGTGCTGTGGTGAGACCAAATCTTTTACATGCTTGTGATGGTTAAGCTGGTGAGCCGATGCCAAGCTTGGTCATCCATAATGGTGTGCCTGCACCTCATGGTGAAATCTTGCTGAAGCGAACTCTTCCCTCCATTGCAACTATTGCATTGGTTCGGCCCCTTCATCCAACTTGACTGCAACATGCACATGGTCTTCTTGGGTACGGTTGAACCAGAAACACAATGATGCATAGTGTCTATGTTGATCCTCAAGTGTGTGCTGGTGGTCATGCGCATCAACTTTCCGAAGTGCACGTTCAGCCCTAGTTGGACTTGCTTCTTGTCTTCACCTTGGTGAGTGTGTTGAATGGGTTAGACTGCATGCGTGTGCTAAATCGACATGCATGCTACTGGACCCTTTGTATGTGATCAACAACATGTTTCACCATGTTTTCTCTATATCAACTTCTAGGTTGGATCCTTAACTTGTACTGGCATAGTTTCATCCCTGAGTGCATGTTGCGCCCACTGCTATTCTTGTTCCTGCTACAACTCATTGGACTATCTATGTAGCTTCATGTTATTCCTGAGTTTCTTCTTCAACACATGCAACTCCTTCTTTGTTCCATCTTCTGCCTTCACGTGATCTTCATGTCATGCCATCACTTCATAGCTCAAGTCTCCAAAGTTTCTTTTCATTATCAATGGATTTGATTGATCTTGAAACTTTGCTCTACCTCTATGTTGTCAACAACTCTTGCATTCACTGTGCCCACTTCATTGGTTGCTTTCGGTGCATTCGATACACTTCCTTCAACTATTTTTCATGATGTTGGTCATTGTGATTCTGCTGGTTGATGTCCTTATCCAAGAACAACTTGATGTCCTCGTGAGTAGATAAGCCCCATGGACACTTTCTCTACTACATCCCCAAGCGCAATATGAACAGTGTATTCATCTCTGCTCTCTTGGAAACCATTGTACCTATACTGCTGAGAGGCAGATGAACACCTATAATACCTGGAGACATGGAAACACTCATAGTAAGAAATCTGTCAATTGAAAACAAAAATGAACATGAGAAATGACTTTCAACGTACCTAGGTGAATGATCATGAAAGTTTCCTAATTCTGGTTGGGAAGTTGAGAGACTGACTGCCAAAACTGCACAGGGCATAATCCGAGCTACTGGGAGGCTGACTGACTATTGGAACTACAAAATGCATAATCCAGTTGGGCAGTTGGCTGTTGGGATTGTGCAATGTGTGGTTCCAACTGGGAAAGAATACTGGCCCCAGGGACATATTTGTGCAAATTTTTGGGCCAAGCAGCCACTGACCTAGATAATTACATAATTTAGTCCAAGAGGTCATTGTTGGGTCAAAATGTGCAAATCTGGAGAGAAATGTTAGCCTTCCTTCTCCATAGTGCACAATGCGGCTTTGGTGAAGGCAAAGACCATGCCAAGGTTGTCTAGACTCACTGATAGGAAACTAAAAGAAATTAAGTCAATGAAATGCATGGCGACACTAAGTGATAACATAAATAATAAACATTTCATGCAAACGCATGAGTGAAGGATTGAGCAAACAGATCAACATGCATGTGGGTGAGGTCATTCGTCGGTTGGGCGAACGTTCATGCAAAACAATTTCATGCATGTGACAGCAATGAAAATTGAAACAGAGCTAGAACAATCTGGAATACATGTAAACAATAGCAGGCGTTCAAAGGAATCAAGAAAATAGTACTCATACAAGTGAAAACACAAAAAGCGACAAAAATGGAGAACAAGGCATGGGAAGTGAGCTTACCCCAAAACAATTGTGCTAAATGTGCCGACTGCTCCTAGATGTGTTGTGGGATGTCAGAGCTACAAGGTTGATGCAAGGAATGAGCTATGTAGTGTCTGGTTGATGAGTTTTGATAGCATCGAGGTTGTGACGCACATGCCACAAATCTAGGGGAAGTGACACTTCGAGGGAGGTTTCTGAAGTACTCCTTGAATGTAACCTCCAACTGCTAAACATAGACCCCTGAAACAACGGATGCCTTTCCATGTTTCCTTGGGAGAAGTAGCCTATGCATGCAAGTCTATTTTACTCAGTCCAGGAGGTAACCGATCAACTCAGTTGCACATGCAAGCCATTGCTCGACTGCTAGAGAGAAATGCGCATTTCTAACTATTAGCTAGGTTGACTTCCCAAGGGAATTGTGCAATTTCTCGGTAGAGAAGTTGACTGTTATCCAGATTTGTGCAATCTTGTGCTGAACAACCTGTTGATGGAAAAAATTGTGCAAATCCTGCTGGGAGGGTTGGCTGGCAGGATTGCGCAATCCTGAAGCCCAATAGGCTGTCATAAGGAATTGCACAATTCTTGGAGGGAAAGTTGGTTGCCCTCTAGAAATGCATAAATTTCATTGGGAATTTGCTCAACCTGTAGCTGGACCAAGTCCAGGTGAACAGACTGCGAAGGAAAAAGATCAAACTGTGATCGATAAGATGCCTTTGAGAAAGAAAGACACTGAAAATTGATGACTTGATGAAGCAAGGCAAGCTATTGTGAAGGTTGGTAGGGAAGCTCCAAAACAGGCTAAGGAAAATTTTTGGAGGGTGGTTGTAGCCGCTACAACAGAAGCTTACCACAAATATGTACACAGAAGAGTGAAAGGCATGCAAGAATGTCCATTATAAGCCAAAAAATAAAAATTGCAGTTGAATACATGTCGAGATGATCGACTGATTATTACAAAGCATAGACCGGGGTTCAGCCCTTTAAAAAGAAACAAACGATATTGTTTACAACCCTTATGATTAAAATTTTAACCTTAACTGCCTACTGCAAAAAAAATATGACCATAGTGTACGCCTCATCCAGTTAAGGAAATTATTGTAGGGAAAAACCATAATGATGGAACTCAAAATTCATGTTAAGATAAAAACTTGGTATTGGAGTTATTGTTCCTCCACAAATGGGTAAATTTTGTGATGCAAGGGTGGCATATATCAGCAAAACCCTGGTCAAACAATGACATGAGATTAGTAAAAACCCATAAGGAAAAAGGAAGATAATATTTACCCAAAAACACCAATAGAGAATATTATCCTTAAGAAGTGGTGTAATTATCTGTGTGAGGGCAGTGCTAGAAACCCACTCAGTCGAATCTTGTAAACAATTTATGCATTGTACATACTTGCATTATGGCATAGGAAAATCTTAAATACTAATAAATATGAAACCCTTGTGGTGCTAAAACTTAAGAAAAGTCTATAGCTCAAAAGCTTACCAAAAATATATGAAACAACAATAAAGAAAACCCTAGTTGCAAAGTAGAGAGAAGCTTGTGTTACCACTGTAATCCCATACCCCAAGGTGTAGTGTGCACCAGTAAAGAGGTGGAGTTCGGCAATGGAAACTCACTTGTGTATGCAAACTCACTTGTGTATGCAAACATTCACCTGTAAGAAATTGATAGGGTAAATAAAGTGAGATCTATGTTAGCCAATGGAATGGGGGCTGACAAATACCTCATCAACGGGCGATGGTCGCATCTTTGACCTACGATGAGAATTGGAGAAAAGGAAATTGCAGAGCTTGAGTCTTCATAATCAACGGTGCAAATGGAGAGGCAGAACAATGTTTGAGGTAAGGTTAGTTACCCTAACCATCTCCAGGCGAATGATGAACATTGAATCAACAATCTCCCATCCAATGACAAAGAAACATCCACCTGCCAGTCATCTCATGAACGACATTTGTCAATGGTAACCTAATTCAAGAATTTTCCAGAAATCCTTTGCCCATCCAAACTTTGGATAAGGCCAGTGGATTATGTTGAATTGTTCACTGCAATAAAAAAAATAATATAAGCATAATGTTTAACCTTTATTCATCGCACTATGGTATATACATGTATATAAATACATTGTCTAACCTAGGCACTCTTTGCAAATGAAACATGTGATACAAATTCCATCATATAACATAGGAACATGTAAAAACTCATACTATCATAAATGAAAGATTTGTTGGTAATTTTATTTTATTTTATTTTTTTATGTTCGAATTTCAACTTTGAAGTTCTTTAGTAATGCATGTTACAAGTGGTATCAGAGCATGGTTTCAATACTATGGCCTAATTGGGAAGTTGTAGTAATGATGGTGTGTTGATGTGCATAGAAAAAGACAGTGAGAAAGTAAAAATAGATCATGATGAGGAGAGGAGTCAGAGGTCAATTACCACCAAGAAAAATGATAAGAGTGAATCCTAAAACAACTTCAAAAATGTGGGTGCAGATGGGCGCAGCACAAAAGAACCAGACAAGTATACTGCTTGAAATTGTTAAACAGTTGTAGGCCGAAATGGTTCAACTAAGAATAGATAATGAAATATCAATGTGTGAACAAGAGAGGATCTTGAAGAGTCTCTCAGACAGACAAAACCATCTAACCTCTCGACCTAGTCTTGACCCCATAACTGGAGATAATGAAGAACACCAACATAGAAATGAGGTTTCTCCTTAAGGAAGTCACAATCAGATGATTTATGGAAATAGAGATAACAATGAAGAGGAATTAGGCAATGTCTCTAATAAAAGGAGAATGAACAATATTTTCAAGTTTATGAATATGATAATAACCTCAAGGCCAAATTGGCTATCTATTAGCTTTAGGGTAAAGCCACCTTATGGTGGGTAGACATCAAGATAGTGCAAGGGATAGATGAGCAAGAGGTGACTTGGGATGAATTTCAAAGACACTTCAAAAACAAATATCTGACAAAATGATTTTACGATGAAAAAAATAAATAGTTCCACGACTTAAAATTGGGGAAACTAACTATGGACGAGTTTGTGACCAAGTTTATGTACTTGTTAAGATATGTTCCATATATCCAAGAGGAAAGAGCTAAAGTACAACATTTTATAAGAAGCTTGCATATATTTATGAAGGAAAGAATATAATTCGATAATCCCAAGACCATGGATGAAGCAATTCGGAAGGCTTGAATTCGCTATCAATAGATGAAGAAGAAAGGGGACAATGCAAAAGGTTGGCCCCATAAGAAAGGGAAGTAGACCTATCATAATTTCATAAGCACTAAGTCTGCAAGTTATAGAAACATGCAAAAAAATCAGCCAAACAAACAACTTGGAAGAAATCAGCAAAAGACTAGATGGTAAGAAGAAACTAAGCTTACAGAAGCAACCAACAAGTTGGATCCTAGCAAAGTGCAGAAGCCCCCCTTACAATGTTGGGGCTATGGTGAACCTCATTATTAAAATAATTTCGCTCACTGCAACATGCCTCAATAGAATTATGTGAAAGAAGCATCTACAGTTGGGGAGTTGGTGAGAAGTATGCCAAGGATCAACGCTGCATTGGAAGAGCATCAAGCATATTATCATCCTAGTCTTATAGAGCTGGAAGGTAAGTTAACTAATAAATTTCCATCTATTATGGTATATCTGAGTGTAAGTTTAAGTTATGTCAACCTCAAAGTAGTGGAAAAATGTCGTTTGTATAATTCCAAATTTAAAAAACCCTGGTTGGTACACCTAGCTATAGGAGCCAAGATGAGAGTAAATGCTAAGGTGCCAAATTGTTCCATTATGATAGGAAGTTAGCAGATCAAGGCTGATTTTAATGTTTCACCTCTAGGATCATATGACCTGTTGATTGGGATGGACTGACTAGAAGAGAATTGGTCCTTAATAAATTTTAAAGAAAATTCTATTAGCTACCTCACTGAGAATGGTCCCCGGAAAGTGTTCCAAGGAGTTAAAAAACCCATGGAGTTATGCCCCATTACTGCCTCTCAAGTAGGTAAACATATTAGAAAATTTTTCATGATTTATGTTGTTCAAGTTGGGTATTCTAATTATAAAGACAAGATCTCTACCTTGGAAAACATACTAGTTATTTAGGATTTTGTAGATGTGTTTCCTGAAGATATACCAAGGTTGCCCCCAAAACGAGACATTGATTTTACCATTAAATTAAATCATGGATCCATGGTAATATATAAAGCTCCTTACCACATGAGTGTACCTGAGTTAACAGAGCTTAAGATGCAATTAGAGGAATTTCTTGATAAAGGGTATATTCATCATAGTGTATTACCCTAGGGAGCTCCAGTATTGTTTGTAAGAAAGAATGATGACACACTGATATTGTGCATTGACTGTAGATAACTCAATAAATTAACCATCAAGAATAAGTACCCCCTTCCTTGACTTGACAATCTTTTTTATCAAGTCAAGGGTGCAATAGTTTTTTCTATGATTGATTGACGGTCATGATACAACCACATTCCGGTAAAGGAAGAAGACATTTGTAAGATGAATTTTAGAACTTGTTATGGCCATTACGAGTTTGTAGTCTTACCTTTTGGGCTGACTAACGCATCGACGACATTCATGAGTTTGATGTATGTCATATTTCATCCTTTTTTGGATAAATTTGTTATGATCTTTATAGATGATATATTGATTTATTCGAAAACTTTAGAAGAACATAAGGAGCACTTGTGTATGATGTTGCAAGTATTATGAGACCATCAATTATATGAAAAATTTAATAAGTGTGACTTTTATAAAAATCAGATGTAGTACTTGGGACACATCATTTCAGCTAAGGGAATAAATGTTGACCCCCAAAAGATTAGAACCATTATGCAGTGGTTTATGCCCAAAAATGTAGCTGATATATGATGTTTCATGGGTTTGGTGGGGTATTACTACTATTTTATTGAGGAATTCTCTTAGATTGCATATCCCATCACCTCCTTACAAAAGAAGGGAAAAGTTTTTAAGTGTACTAGATAATGTCAGTAATGTTTTGAACAGTTAAAACACCTATTAACTATTGCCCCTATACTAAGTATTGCCAACCCAAATAAGGAATTCATGGTCTGCACAAATGTGTGTCGGGAAGGTGTGGGTGAAATACTAACTTAAGAGGGGAAAGTAATAGCATATGAGTCACAAAATTTGAAGGATCATGATCAGAGATATTCGACATATGATTTGGAATTAACCGTCGTAGTCCACCAATTAAAATCTTTTAGGCAAAAGATTTATGTTAATGATTGATCATAATAGCCTGACAAGTTATTTTAAATAGCCCAATTTAAAGGCCCATTAAGAAAGATGGAATGCCTTTCTTAGCAAATTTGAATTTGACATCAAACATTTAAAAGGAAAGGAAAATCGTGTTGTAGACGCACTAAGTAGAAGAATATATTTTGTTTATGAACTCCATTATAATAAAATATAATTTAAATTTCTGGAGCAAATTAAAGAAGCTTCCCAATGAGAACTTGAATATAATTTTTTTATGGCAACAATCTCAAAAAGTTAGTAACCAGGAAAAACAATTAGACTACAGTATTAATGAGGATCAATTATTAAATTTTAGGAAAAGAATATATGTCCCCAACCAGATTTCAGTTAGGAAACTAATTCTAGACGAATTTCACAGGATTCCCTACACTGCCCATCCCAAATATCAGAAAATGTTTCCAGCAATTAAATAAGATTATTTTTTGCCAGGGATACATAGGGATATTGCAAAATATTTGATAAGATGTTTATAATGTCAACAAGTAAAAGCTGAACATCTACATCTTGCTGGTCTTCTTCAACCAATGCCTATACCTGAATGGAAGTGGGAAATAATTACACTTGAATTTTTCGCTGGATTAGATATCTAAAAAGCACAATGATTCAATCACGGTGATTATGGACAAACTCAGTAAAACAACTCATTTCATTCCATTATAATCTACCTTAAAAATAGTTCAAATTGTTGATATTTTCATGAAAGAAGTATTTCACTTGCATGACATTCTAATCTGGATCTTGGGGAGGGCCCCAAGATCTGAATAATTGCCACATAAAGAAAAGAACAAAAAAATAACCCAAGCTAGAAAAGTAAATCATGAACCAACTTTTATTAGATCAGAAAATAATAGTTGCAACTACATTGGGTTGGACAATTTGTCCTCTTACAAAAAGAGGCTTGTTATTTATAACATTTTCTAGTTACATTACCATGGGTGGATTTCCATTTAGATCATTCCTCCTTCCTTAGGAAGAAATGGTCCCCATTACGTGAAGTTCCCTCTAGAGAAGCTTTTGTCGAAGATGAGTTGTGGATGACCAAGTGTTGTCAAAGACAAGTGTTTTGCACGGTTGATCAATAATCAAGGGTTTGTGGATGAACCATAACCATGATGCACGAAGATCCAAGGATAGAGATATTGAAGCAAACAAAGTTCACACTTCCTGTTAACTACTCTAGAAAACTTGGAATATAAATATCTCCATAGAGATACAAGAATATATATTAGAAAGTATGAATACGATGATGATACAAATGAGAGTGAGGGTCTTGTATATATAGCTCGGTACGAACCCTTTCACGATCAGCCATGTCTCCTTAGACATGCCTCTTTGTTTAACTAATTATTAATTAACTAACCATTATTACAATTATTTATATTTATATTATTTATATATATTTTATTCGTAACAGATACCTTGTAATGCTTGTGAGCCAAATGTGATATTAACAATGTGTGGCAAAGCAAATGGATTTCACTGGCAAGGGTTTTGCATGGTTGACCCATAACCATGATGAACGAAGAGCCGAGGATAGAGATACCTTGTAATTCTGGTGGGCCAACTGTGAGGTGGACAGTGTGTTTCCAAGCAAATGGATTTCACTACCAAGGGTTTTTCATGGCTGATCCATAATCTTGATGAACGAAGAGCCGAGGATAGAGATACCTTGTAATGATGGTGGATCAACTGTGAGGTGGATAGTGCGTGGTCGAGAAAATGGACTTCATTGGCAAAGGGTTTTGTGTGGTGTTGAATCCCTGAAAATCAGGACTACAACAAGGGGGATACCCACACGATTCGGTGGGTCTAACTGGGGATAATGCGACCAGTTTCCCAATTTGTGTGTGTTGATTAATATTTATACTTTCTAAAGATTTATAAGTAAAATTCTCTTAATCTAAGTCTAATTTAAAAATGCAATCGTATTCTAATGAACAAAAATATTTAAGTCTAAAACTAACCCGGGATTCAACTTTTTACTTATGCGATCTAAAATAATTTCGAATAGCAATTGGTAATAAATATCATTCAATTTCTACAAGAAAATAATTCGATAAAAATGAATTGTTTAGTATAAAAAGTTATCCGAATCAATTGTGAGAAGCATATCGCATAATAAGTCATTCATATATTGAGCATAAACAAAATATTCATCACCATACAAAAGTGCCAAATGATAACTCAAACATTCAAGCTTTCATATATAAATAACTAAGAATAAAATATTACTTGGACACATAAGCAGAAATCATTAAGAGATAAAAGTACCATTGATAACAAGTCCTACTCATGAGCTTCAGAAATATAGATTTATCTCTTCCTAATTCAACATCTACTAAGAGTACAAGAGTGCATTTCAGTAGCAGAAATTAAACACAAATATCAATAAATCTTGTTCCATTCATTCATCAAAACTTCCTCTGAGGGTGCAGAAGTACATGTTCGGAGGACATGTTTTTGACAAATTTCAGGACCCTTGTCTAAATGCATGAGAGGGGTTAAAATACTACTTCCTAAATACTAAAAATAGTTTATTACAAAAATATAGGAGGAGGTTTAAATGACCGTCCTCATCTAAGGCAAAAATAAATCAAAACTCAAACTAAAACTGAATATGAAATGAACTATCTATGTATTTGTTCTCTGTGGCCGCAAGCATTCAGCATTAGCTTGAGGAGTGTCGGTTGGCTGACCTTTGATTTAGTTGCCCTGCGAAAACAGAATTGGCAAGTGCTGGCACTATCTTCTCGGCAGAGTTCGTAAGGAATTTGAGAGTCATGCATTGACTGTGCGGTTTAACCAAGTACTGCTAGTAAGTTTCCCAATTTAACTTGGTTAAATTTTTTATGGACTCTGCCCTTTCCTTAGCTTTCTGTCTCTAGCTCATCTGCAGTTGCTATGCCTTTGGGAGAAATCCAGATGCAGTCTCTGTAATGAGGTTTTCTCTGTGTAGGTTTTCATTGACGTCGTCAATGACGTTGTTTGCCACTGTAGCTGCTTCTTCCGCTACCATGCATCAGGCACTGAATGGAATCGCTAGGTTTTAGTCAAATCTGCTTACTGCCCAAGGGTGCACCCAATAAATACTGTCAGTTTTGGAGCGTGGGTCCCGCCTTTAGCCTTTAGCACTTTTCCCCGTGGTTTTCTAGCTTACATGCGACCAAACGCTTGGGGGCTTTCCTTTTCGAGGGGCTTTTCCTAGTAATGCGCAATTAGCGCTAAGCGCTAATCGCGCATCAGAAACTACTTCCTTTTTCTGATCCGAGCTTCCCAGACGCTATTTTCGCCTCCTGCGCATTCTCGATGGGCCTTGGTCAGCGCGTTTTGCCTCTTCTCAATGGTTCTTCCCTTACTGACCAGTTCTTGGTGCACTCCGCCAAATCTTCGTCTTCCTTGGCAAACTTTTCTACAAACTACTTGTTGTAGGTTGCCTGCAATTCTGGTAGATGATACATAAGCCTTAAATATTATGCAGTGAATGACCCAATGAGGTCTTGGCCTCGAGTCTTGAATTGTCTATCTGTTATATCGGCACTGTCCAGTACCCACTTGACCATGTCTGTGTATGGAAGAATCTTTGATCTTGCCACTATTCAGTGCAAGAACGAACATGCAAGTTCAATGATTGATTCCTCAAACGACCCACATGAGTCTGTTGTTGCTTTAACCTCCATAACTTTGGGCTTTTCTTCTTCGAGCAGACTATACATGCCTTCCCAAGTAGTTATGTCGGCATCTTTGTTACAGGTGGTGTCTGTGTATAAGGGCGTCATTTCATTGTCCTCTGCAACCAGAGCTTTTCCCTTCTTTCCCATTGCGTTCTGCACACTGCTACGTATATTACTTTGCTTGCTGCTACTGCGAATTTACAAGTAAGGAAGGAGATAAAGTGGCGGGAAAGCTCTTTAATTCTAAAATCATATCCAATATACCACCCTACATGAAATAACCTTTCGATCAGATTTAAATCTTATCTCATAAATGACCATCAACTAACCTTTAAATTGACATTAATGCCCATAACTCGGTATCGGATTATGAGAAAAAATTTATTGAATGATGAGCCCTGCAAATCTGCAATAAAGCAATTTTGCAATTTTCTTCGCAATATCGCAGATCACAATATTGCTAATCCGTTTTGTCAAAAATCATTTATCAGCTTATGCGTCTGCGAGATGAAATATGCGAGATGCCTTATCGCATATCGCCGGATTGGGATATTTTATGTTGGGTGATACTTACGGCATATGAAAGCTGCGATGCGCGATGGGTCTTCAAGGCACGTGTTCTCGCATCACGTTTTCTCAATTTCAGAAGTTTGTTTATATGATGTCCTCCATTATCCTTTGTGATGCGATGTTTTATTGTTAAGAGAACGATTTTATTCAGAACTTATCATAAAACTTAAATTTTTTAGTTTTAGCGGGTGTTTTCCTAAGTTTATAACAACATGTTTTATTCAAAGGGAAACATGAGTGCTAGTTTTTTATTTTTAGAAGGGTCCCCATTTATTTATCTTTATTACTAAAACTAAATAAAAGGGGGGGTTGTTGCTGGCCACAACATGTGGTTGACCCATAACTATAATTAACGAGGGTTCGAGGATATAGATACCCTATAATTCTGGACTATCTATAAAATTAACACATAATTTAGAACTATCTAT
This sequence comes from Pinus tabuliformis, assembly GCA_031772625.1. NCBI lineage: Eukaryota > Viridiplantae > Streptophyta > Pinopsida > Pinales > Pinaceae > Pinus > Pinus tabuliformis. The sequence continues at coordinate 397,630,982 of CM062818.1, read as the reverse complement.
TTGAGAAAAATTTTCCACCTGAGACAGAACAAAATGTTTTAGGTAAGGCGAAGAATGAGCATTAAAATTTCCTAAGAAAGAGTCAACAGATTAGTTTCCAATTATATTTTTGCCGTATGCTATAGGTTCATTTTCTCCTTCCAATTCTGTCACTATGTATTTTTGGTGTCTCTCTCACTCAACCTTTATCTGATTTGGTTTACCATTATAAGGGAGCCACATATGTGACTAGTCGGTCGCGAAGTATCCATGAAGCTTTTCAGACCAATCCCTTCTAGGAATTAAGCCATAAAATTTGGGAATGTCTGCAACTAGAATATCAATAACTTGACATACCTTTGGATTAGATGACAAGCTTATGGTAACTTGATTTTGTTCACCGATTACTTCAACCTACAATCAGTTGAGCTGAACTATGCGTACTGCAGATTTTTGAGGTTGGACACTTAACTTTGCACATATTATTTTAGGTAAGATATTAGATGAATCTCCTGAATCTACCAAACAATTATGCAAGTTTTTATTGAAAATTTCATAAGTAAGAAGGAATGGGGGAGTATGGGATTTTGACCTACCTCCACTTAAAGAAATATCATTCGGATCAAATTTATTTGCCATATTAGTTGGAGGTTTTCCCATCTCATGAGAAGCTTGCGAGATTACAGCAGCAGGAAGAGGTGCAACAGGTACTGCATGTAAATTTTTCAAAAGTATCTTTTGTTGATGTTTCAATTTGGTCAATTCATGAAAAGTAATGTTAGCCCTAGTCTTCTTCATATCTTCAACGATATTATACTCCATCTCATCAGAAACAATTAGTGTTTTTGATGGAGTTGAGGGATCGGATTAGACTAGGTTTGTTTGAGTCGCTTTTGGTGATGATTTCTTACCTGCAACTTTATCTTAAGATGTCGAGCTTGCACTCTTCTATTTAGGACTAGGTTGTGGAGGATCGAGTTGATTTCTACTTCTTGTACTAACTGGTAATACTTCTTGATCCTCTTCGTCTGGAAGAATGAAGTCCCACATTCCCTGTACTTCTACAACTTCATCTTCATCAGTAGGTTCTTCATTAGAAACTTCTTCTTCTTCTTCTGATTCTGTGTTTGTTATAGCGTTGGGAGGCTTTAAATCAGTTGAGGGATTTTTTCTATAAGGCTTGTAGGGCTTTTTCGAAGAAGTGTTTGCTACTTGTTTCTTAATGTCAACCATTTCGTTAGACATGGTTTTTAAGACTTTCTATAATCTTTCTAAATTAAATGGGTCTTTTGATTTCTTTTTTTTAGGATCATATTTAAAAGTAGCCTTCTTAGGTTTTCTTTCATCGACGACATTTTTCTTTTCTAAAGCTAAACGTTTCTCTACCGCTATCACTCCCTTCATGTTTTCAGCTAATGTTGTCTTGGCAGCCCTACACTTCGAACTTCTTCGCTAGGCTTGGAAGCGGTCAGAATTTTATTCAAAAGCTTGTTGAAATGTGAGTTAAAATCCTTGATAGGTTCTCTCAATTCAGTCTTTAGATTTGATAGGTCATTGATAAGTGTTGTTGTAGATCTATTATCGCTGAACTTAGTCAAGAATTGCTCTCGGGAAATGTCCCAATTAGTGATGGATCCTGATGGTAATGAAAAATACCAAGATCCGGCTGCTCCTTGTAAAGTGTAAGGGAAATGTCGAACAACAACATCTTCATTAGTAACACCATTTAAATTTATTGATAACTTAAAGTTTTTTATGTGTTCTTCTGCTAGCATGCCTGCTTCAGGATTAAACTTGGGCAACCATTTTTTAGGATGGGCTGGTAATTGACTTAAGGGGTTAGGAATTAAGACTGCCCCTGGGTTATTCCATGGGGTTTGGGCCATCATTGAACTACTAACAGAGGAAAGCACAAATGAAGTCGCTTGTGGAAGGGACGAGGATGTTAAAGCTCCAGTACTCTAATGGACAACAATTTGAAGTGGAGCGGTGGATGGTTGACTTTGCAATGGAGAAGTTGGAATGGATGTTGATGATGAAAGAGTCTCACTATCAGACCCTTGAGGTGATTTCCTTGCTCTTTTCCTTTTAGGTAGAGGTAATTGGGTTGGTTCGTAACCAAAATTTTCACTCTGCAATTTGGTTAAAGGATGAGAAGGATTGTATTGCGAAGTCACACTACCGTGAGATATTTCAGACTTTTGCAGTGATTTGGAAAATCCCTGAAGTTTATGAATCAAAGATTCAACTTCAGGAGGTTCAACAATAGATTTCTCTGAAATGTTTGGGTTTGTGGCAGTGGTTGTTGTTTTCTCAACTTCTCGCTTAGGATTTAAAGATTTGGAATGTGATGGAGAAGTCAGGGGAGATGTTGAGGGTGATTTACTGTCAGAATGGTATTTAGATTTGGATTTACTAGCCATTCATAGTTCGGGGCCCTCCTTCTAGCACCAAATATGTTGAAGCCCCGAAAATCGGGTCTACAACAAGGGGGATACCCACCCGGTCCGGACCTTGAAAGAAGCTCCTTTTCCATTTGGGATGGTGGGTCTGACTGGGGATAATGGGACCAGTTTCCCAATTTGTATGTGTTGATTAATATTTCTATTTTCTAAAGATTTCTAAGTAAAATGCTTTTAATCTAAGTCTAATTTAGAAATCCAATTGTATTCTAATGAATAGAAATATTTAAGTCTAAAACTAACCCAGGATTCAACTTTTTACTTATGCGATCTAAAATAATTTCAAACAAAAATTGGTAATAAATATCATTCAATCGCAACAAGAAAAGAATTCGATAAAAATGAACTGTTTCGTATAAAAAGTTAGCCGAAACAATTGTGAGAAGCATATCGCATAATAATTCATCCATATATTGAGCATAAACAAAATAGACATCATCGTACAAAAGTGCCAAATGATAACTCAAACATTCAAGCTTTCATATATAAATAACTGAGCATATTACTTGGACACATAAGAAAAAATCATTAAGAGATAAAAGTACCATTGATAACAAGTCCTACTCATGAGCTTCAACAATATAGATTTATCTCTTCCTAATTAAACATCTACTAAGAGTACAAAAGTGCGTTTCAGTAGCAGACATTAAACACAGATATCAATAAATCTTGTTCCATTCATTCATCAAAACCTCCTCTAAGCGTGCAGAAGTGCATGTTCTGAGGAAATGTTTTTGGAAAATTTCAGGACCCTTCTCTAAATGCATGAGAGGGGTTAAAATACTACTTCCAAAATACTACAAATAATTTATTACAAAAATATAGGAGGAGGTTTAAATGACGGTCGTCATCTAAGGCAAAAATAAATCAAAACTAAAACTAAAACTGAATATGGAATTAACTATCTATGTATCTTTTCTTTGTGGTCACAGGCATTCCTCATTGGATTGAGGAGCATCAGTTGGTCGACCTCTAATTTTAGTTGCCCTGCGAAAACAAAATTGGCAAGTGCTGGCGCTATCTTCTCAGCAGAGTTCATAAGCAATTTGAGAGTCATGCATTGACTGTGCGGTTTAACCAAGTACTGCCAGTAAGTTTCCCAATTTAACTTGGTTAACTTCTTGATGGACTCTGCCATTTCCTCAGCTTTCTGTCTCCAGCTTGTTTGTAGTTGCTATGCCTTTGGGAGAAATCTGAGTGCAGTATCTGAAATGAGGTTTGCTCTACGCAAGTTTTCATTGACGCAGTCAATGACATTGTTTTCCATTGTAACTGCTTCTTCCACTACCATGCATTGGGTGTTGAATGTAATCGCTAGGTTTGAGTCAAATTTTCTTACCGCCCAAGGGTGCACCCGATAAATACTGTCAGTTTTGGAGTGTGGGTCCCGCCTTTAGCCTTTATCGCTTTTCCCCGTGGTTTTCTAGCTTACATGCAACCGAACGCTCGGGGGCTTTCATTTTCGAGGGGTTTTGCCCAGAACTGCTTCATTTTTCTGATCCGGGCTTCCCAGGTGCTATTTTCGCCTCCTGCACATTCTCGATGGGCCTTGGTCAGCGTGCTTTTCCTTTTTTCAATGGTTCTTCCCTTACCGACCAGTTCTTCGTGCACTCCGCCAGACCTTCATTTTCCTTGGAAAACTTTTCTACGAACTACTTGTTGTAGGTTTCCTGCAGTTCTGGTAGATGATACATAAGCCTTAAATCTTGTGCAGTGAATGACCCAATGAGGTCTTGGCCTTGAGTCTTGAATTGTCTATCTGTTATATCGGCATTGGCCAGTACCCACTTGACCATGTCTATGTATGGAAGAATCTTCGGTCTTGCCGCTATTCGGTGCAATAACGAACATGCAAGTTCAGTGATTGATGCCTCAGAGGACCCACGTGAGTCTGCTATTGCTTTAACCTCCATAACTCTGGGATTTTCTTCTTCGGGTAGACTGTACATGCCTTCCCAAGTAGTTATGCCGACATCTTTGTTACAAGTGGTGTCTGTGTATAAGGGTGTCATTTCTTTGTACTCTGCAACAGGATATTTTCCCTTCTTTCCCATTACGTTCTGCACACTGCTATGTATATTACTCTACTTGCTGCTCCTATGAATTTACAAGTAAGGAAAGAGATAAAGTTATGGGAAAGCTCTTTAATTCTAAAATCATATCCAATATACCACCCTACGTGAAATAAACTCTGGATCAGATTTAAATCTTATCTCATAAATGACCATCAACTAACCATTAAATTGACATTAATGCCCATAACTTGGTATCGGATTACGAGAAAAAATTTATTGAACGATGAGCCCTACAAATCTGCGATAAAGCGATTTTGCAATTTTCTTCACAATATCGCAGATCGCAATATCGCTAATCTGTTTTGTCAACAATCATTTATCACCTTATGCATCTGCGAGATGCGATTTGCGAGATGCCTTATCGCATATCGCCGGATCGAGATATTTTACCTTAGGTGATACTTGTGGCATATGAAAGCTGCGATGCGCGATGGGTCTTCAAGGTGCACGATCTCGCATCGCATTTTCGCAATTTCAGAAGTTTGTTTATATGATGTCCTCCATTATCCTTTGCGATGCAATGTTTTATTGTTAAGAGAACAATTTTATTCAGAACTTATCATAAAACTTAAATTTTTTAGTTTTAGCGGGTGTTTTCCTAAGTTTATAATAGCATGTTTTATTCAAAGGGAAACATTAGTGCTGGTTTTTTATTTTTAGAAGGGTCCCCATTTATTTAGCTTTATTACTAAAACTAAATAAAAGGGGCGGTTGTTGCTGGCCACAACATGTGGTTGACCCATAACTATAATTAACGAGGGTTCGAGGATAGAGATACCCTATAATGAACCTCGATATCACTTGTCGATATATCCGGTAGAAATGTAGTGGCTTATCTTTGTATATTCTCACTATCCAATGAGATGTTGTAAAGGGTTCCTCCAAATACTCAAGTTTCAAAATTTTTATTCCGTTGACAACAAAGGTAAAGAAACAATTAACATACCGCTTATCATTTCCTTTGTTGGATCCATTCTCGAAGATGATGATAGGCTTTGTTTCACCATTTCTAACATGAGGCAGTGGCACAAGCTGCTTACCTTGTTTTGATTTACTATCAACTACATAGGAATACAAGCCCGTGCCAACTATAGCAATTAATATTCCTAAGGTACTCCACAAACTAAATGGATCATGAAGTAAAATGTTGCCAAATGCAAGAACCAAGCAAGTCTTCAAGAGTCCCCAAGCTTCATATGTAATGGAAGATGTCTTCACAATCATAAGAAATGTCCTCTAGTTGACAATCACAAAGATCAACTAGGATAAGAAAAATAAAACATGAGGCATATACCTAGTTGCAACCATATTTTCGTTTGTCAAAAACCTATCAACGAAGGGACAAAGTAGTTGCTTGATATAAACTTTGAATCTTCTATGGATGATGTTTGTCATAATTTGTGCAATGCATGTGCAGAGGCGCAGGAAAGGATAAACTATCTCTTGCTCTCTAAGGCCAAGCTTAGGAATTTTATCACAAAATTCTGCTTCCACTACTGCTTTCTTCAAATTCCCAACGAGCACACCAATTTTCTTCACAAAATGAGTAGCTTGCTCACTCCTGAAAGCCTGCAGCTTTGTTCAAAGAACCTTTTTAGCCCCGAGATAGTCCTTCAGAAAGGGTTGCACCATGATTCTTAGATTTTCATTCATGGTGTATCGCTTCTTGAAGGTGTTGATGATTGTGTAGATGTCGTTGTTGGTCAGGGTGTAGTCCAAGTTTCCAACATGCAAGATAGATCTCAAAGGAACTAGGTCGTCGTTGCCTCGTTTCTATAGTTGGGATTGGTTTTAATGTATACATTCAATTTCCAAGCACCTCTGATGATGCCTGTGAGAAGATTTATATCGGTGCCAGTGGGGGCATCGTTTACCTAATTGTAGGAGCACATCACGCTGGCCACATTGCCATTCATCACACAACTTTTGAATGGTGGGTCATATGTGTCCTCCAGATCTTGTTGCGTCACGATGGAATTGAATGTGTAACACTCAACCCCATGCCAGTTGTCCATGTAATAGGCCATGTAATGTTTGTAGTAGGCCGCCACCCTCAACTATTAGGGTCACCACCATTGGTTTGTTGGAGACCTTGGACGTAGTTGGTGGCATACAAGTTGGAGACATGCAGGTCCTCACCGAGGGTCTCATGCCTTCTCCCCCATCTCAAGTCATAGGAAAATATTCATGTTTCAACTCCAGAATGTCAGCCCTACCTATTCCTCATTGTGGATAGCCCGCACCTCTGTTAATACCACCAGACCGATTGCTTTCCATAGAGGAGTATTGAAGGAAGCAACGGTGAGAATAACTTGTGGAAAACTGGTATTTCCGAGAATTGGGCCTTGAAAGTTTGTTCCAGGACATAAATTGGACATGACATGCAAAGCCTTAGACCACCATTCATAACTAGGAATCCCTAGGTTGGGAGTGGTCGTGGCGCCATCCTCCAACTGCTGCAATTTATCCTGCAGAGTTAGACGTCCAATGAGATTCACTTTGTTTGCAACTTACAGCGAGGTGTTACGGAATGGAAATTTGTTTTTTCCGGTGCTGGGATCACAGGGGAAGGGAGAAACTGAATGAGCTAAGGATGATTTTCCATTCAGAACAATCCCTATCCAGATACAAATCAATACGAGAAACAAATTATCAATGAATCTAGATTGCAGAATTCGAAGGATTTTGCTTTGATCCTCTTTGATTCCCCATTGTCATTGTCTCCTTGATCTATGAGCATTGGAAGGTGGTTGCTACACCTTAGGAGAGGATGTCACTAGTGGTGGTGATGTTGTGTTAGAAGGCTTAGGGCTAGCAGCAGGCATTGTAGACTTGGTGAATGCAGGCGTTGGAGTAGTTGTCAATACCACACCCTTATCACCAAGCACTAAATTTATCTCAGAAGTAGCAATGCAAAAACATAATATATAAATAAGACATTCCATTCCATTAACACCTTCATCACCATGGTATTTATGGTGGTGACAAGGATACTATAACACAGTTGTGTGGTGAAGAAGAGTATCACAACATAGGCTACTGCTAATCTCTTCTTTGAGTGAGTGTGGGTACACTCTGGGATCCCACAGTCCATTTTCTTAGATCGGGACAACAGATTCCTAAGTGCATTTTGGTTAAGTCTTTGATTGATGCTGGATACCAAAATCACTAAGTCTACGTCATTCCACCCCCAAACTGATGACCAAATAGAGGTCATCAACATGATTATTGTACACATTCTATGCATGTACAACTTGAAGAATCCATGCACATGGGATGAAAGCCTCAACTATATCCAACACAGCTACAACAAAGGTCTTCATAGGTTAATAGGCCATAGCCCCTTTCAGGTAGGGCTCATATTTCAACCATTATGTCCCACTGATGTGACCATACCAGTTGCAGTAGATCAGGAAGATTCGATTCACGTCCAATTCAAGGCCAACGAGGCTAACAACTTCATTGATCGCACTCAACACATATGCCAGTAGGTCCATGATATATTAGACAGAGACAATGATATGTACAAGCAGTTCCATGATCAACATCGAGTGTCATACAAGTTCTAGGTGGTCGACAAAATTTGGCTACATTTGTAGAAGGAGCCCCTCGCTGGACCCGACCGCAAGCTTCGCTCGCTTCGATATGGGCCAGACACCATCACTAACGTTGTAGGGGACAATTATTCTGAGCTCATCATCCCATCATTCCATGGTTTGCACCTAGTGTTCAATGTAGACCGCCTTCAGCCATACTTTCCACAATTGTTGGAAACATATGGCATTGTAAAACAACTCACAACAACAAAGCTAAACACTGACTGCACATAATAGGCCACAACTGATCAGCTCACAGACACTCATATCAAGAACACTCACCAACAGAGGATATATCTATATCGAGTTGTCAAAGCAAGCCAACTCCTTCACCAGGGCATGTTCAACAGGAACCAGGTTCAACAAAAATGTCCTGACCTCATGGAGGTTGTGCACGCAATAGGCACCATTGCTTCCTAAAGAGGGAGGAATGATCTAGGCTGATATTGGTGTCCACCCACCTATTCCACCTATACCTCCAGTCGTTTTGATATTTTTCCTTGTTTATTTCAACGTCTACTATTGTTAGCTATTTTTGGGGTCCTGAACTTCCGAAGCAGTTTTGACCCCCTAAATGACATTTTTGCGAGGTCTACAATAGGCCCATTGCCTACTGTAAATCGTGTAATAATCGGAGATACCTTTACAACAAGGTAGTGTATGCACCAAACGGAGATAATATGACCAATTATGGCCCTGAGAAATTGGCTACCCAACTAACCCCAATGGGGCCCAAAAAATCTTGGTGTTCCATCTCTTAGGGTTAGGGTTTTGGTCGTTTAGGGTTTTCCCTTGTTTTTCAATAATAAATAGGCCCTTTAGCCTCATTGTAACATAGTTCAGAGGCATGTATCCTCCACATCTCTTCTTAGAGATAAGCTACCGTCGCCCAAGCTGGTTTATTTCCATTTTGTTTGTAACCATTTTTCAGTATTCGGATATTAATGAAATGAAGTGTTATTTCTACTGCATCTCTGTATTTATGGTTAGATCTATAATTTTTTGCATTCCTATTTAAGTTCAGATCAACTCACCCAAAGAAAGAGAGTGCACCTCCAAGATCCAACAAACTTCAAAAAGTTTCCACAACTAACTCCTTATGTAGAGAAAGAAATCCAACCAATTTTCTAAATTAAATCTAGCACTAATCATCATAATACCAAAACTAAATTTCAAGGATAGTGCTAGGTACAAACAATCCAAGCTTAGATCTGCAAAATTCAAATCCTGGTTTGGGTAGAGCCTTGGTGAAAATATAAGCTATATTATCTTATGTAGAGAAATACTCCACATACATCTACTTCATGCCGATGAGGTCTCCGATAAAATGGTATATGGTCTCAATGTGTTTAATAGACTTCTCATGAAACAATGAATTGTTGCTCAACTTTAAGTAGGACAATTCATAACAAAAGGGAAATGTAGGAATGTTCTCCATCACTCCGAGCACAAACAACAATTTTTGGAGCCATACTAATTCATAGCTCCCAGTAGAAGTAGCAACATACTCAACCTCTATAGAAGAGAAAGCAACACATGCTAGTTTCTTACTACAAGAAACTATTCCATAACCTAAGGAGAAGCAATAACCTGTAGTGGAATTTCTAGAATTTAAATCTCTGGCCCAATTTGCATCAGTAAACCCATGAAGACAAACATCCTTGTCTCTTTCATACACAATTCCATAAGAAATGGTCCCACTCAAATAACAAAGGACTCTTTTACCTTCCTACCATTGGACCTTTTTTGGTTTCATCATAAAATGACTTAATACATTCACAATGTTTTAAGTGTAAGTAGTGCCCCTTGAGAGTGGAGTGTGATGCTAGAGGATTAGGTGGACTATACAAAGGACCCTTTAAGGGGGTTCATATTTGGACTTCTCCTTGTGCAGTTAAGATCTTTGGTCATCCTTGGAGTAGGTTCTTCCATTCTAATCATAGGGTATTTCGTCTAGATATTTAAAAATCCTTAAGTGTGTGTGGAGAAAGGTGGATTAGGTCGATTTTGAGGATTCTTTATGAGATTGGTGTTCATATGCCAATGAATACAAGTATCTTTGAGATCATACGAGACATATTTCCTAATTATATTTTTCCTTGATGTCATGGTATATTTTTCCTGGATCACCTAAGGAATTTTTTGCATGATCTTAGCACATCCACGTCCATGACAATTAAAGCGAAAAAGTTACAATGGATATATCTTACTCAATACTCATTGGAAGTATAATATATCATAATCAAATGGGTCAAAATCCTCTTTCGAGTGGTGATATTTTGATGGAAAGTTTAGGTCCCTATCAAATGTAATGAATCTTACAGCTATGAAATTGTCATGAAAAAACCATAAAACTGTTTATTTGAAATTAGTGATACCTTGACCTCTTAATCTTCAATCAAGGAAACATTTAACTCAGATATTTTTTGCAAATAATTTAGACTTACAACTTGTTTCCATGAATTCATCCTAGAAAGCTACAAATCTTTATTTAAATTTTGTGGCCATCAGATTTTCCTTGGAAAAAACAAATAATAATCCACAAACTAGAAAAAAGTTGCCCCACTTTGATTGAAGAAAGGGCTTTCATATTGCATGTTAAATACCAAAATATATTTAAAAATAAAATTGCACACAATAGATCCAAGAATATTATAGAAATTCTCTTGTATTAATATCTAAACCTAAGCTAGGGAAATACCTTACAACTTGATTCCTTTTATGGAAGGAGTAAACTTATGTTCATCTCTTTGTAACAAATTCCTAACTACCTAGTGGACCTTTTTTAATGAAGTCACAATACCTTTATTCAACACTAACTACCATAGTGGACCTTATCTAATAATATAGTGGACCTATTCCACCGTACATTGAATGGTCTCCATTGTTATCATTCTACTATCATTCCCTTTAGGTACACTACATTTTGATCTATGCTTGCACCCTTGCAAGCATACTAATTGATATGAATTTGGTCCATGCCTTATAGCGGAAATCCTATCAACTGTTAGTGAAGCTATCTAGAAAAAAAAAAAAAAACAAAAACAAAACAAAAACAAAAACAAACAAACAAACAAAGAAAAACAAACAAACAAACCCTTCAAATAGTTATGGTGTTTGGAACTAATCACACGCCTATTTCTTATTTTATGTGATTTTTTTGGGACAGCCTCTATAAAATATTAATAAAAAAGGTTCATAAAAAATGTAAAACTTATTGCAAAAAAAAATGCAAACTTGAGGCACCATAGCATTTCTTAAAATGACTTTAATAGTGATCTTATGATGACAAGAGAGTCCTCACACATCTGAGGAAAATCTTAATTAGGATATGACATTACAACATTTGGGGTCTCATATGGAATATCTCTCAATCAACTAGTTCATGTTAAAAATAATCATTATTTAGTTTAGGGTTTTTGTTTTTGTTAATTCTCTAATTTTGCATGTTAACTTTAGTGTATGTTCAAATGCTAACTTTATTATATGTTATCACTATTATTTTGCATATTTTAATTATGCCTTGCATAAAATAAATTGATTTCTTGCGTTTTTCAACTTTGTATGTTGGTTAGAATTATTAACACGTTGAAAAATGCAACAAGAAATTCTCAATTTGACTTTTGCCTTGATTAAATTGAGAAAACTAGAATTTCCACATTATCAGATAACTTGGATGCAGTTAACTGAGGTGACATGGCTCTTGTCCGTCAGTTAGCTAAGTAAATTTGAATTAGAGGAGTTAGAGTTCAGTTAAGCATGTGTGATTGCTAATTTGTAGCAATCAAGGTCACTTATTTCAAGTTGTTTTCAGTTAATCCAACTGTTGGAGGAACTAGTGGAAGGTCAATTGTTTAGTGGGACTTCAATCAAACTCAGTAATCATCCAATTAATTGATCGATCAACTGAAAATAGCTAGTGCATGCAGAGACTTCAAGTTCCCCAACTGTGGTGGAGATTACAAGGCAGTGTAACATCAGTTGTAGACTAGTTTTGAGTGTACAGGTGTTGCATTTGAGAGTACAAATGTTGCATGAAATCAGATGATCAACCTTCGGAATTTTGCAATCAATTTGATTAATTTCCTAAATAATAGGGTCCTGATTTCTCAAGGAAATACGAGCTCAAGCACAGGCAAAAATTAACTATTGACTAAGTTTGGGTCATATCTGCTCAGTGAGTAGAGAGATAAATTATTCACTTGAAGGTTGTACTCAGAGTGAGCAAGTAATTGTAATTAATCTCTATTCATCGGATTAATGCAGTAGTCATAAGGGTTTTTTAATAGTTGCTTTCCCCTAGAAAAATAGTGCGTGAATGTGTGTTATTTCTTATTGCATGTTTTTTATTGTGGTTCTAAATTGTGAATTATTCTACAGATCAGTAGAGTAGGATTGTGTCTTGTGATTTAGATTAAAATTTCATGAGCAATTGCAATTCTACACCATAATTTCTACATGATATCAGAGCAGGATTCACATTAGAGATGGAATTTCGATGTTGTTTCTCAGGAGAATCGAATTTGCAGTTCAGTGCAGCATGATCTCTACAGAGTTGGGAATATGACCTTCAACAGGCTGAGGATAGAGTATGCCTTGGAAGGCAGCTCTAATTTCATTGCATGGAAGGATCACATGGAAGTGGTATTGGATGACAATGGATTGTTGGAATACATCAAGACATATGTTGCAAAACCATAAGCATATGATGCCCAAAGCCTTGCTCAGTGGAAGAAAGATGTAGCATAGGAGGCTGACGCTCAAGGAGAAACTTTGAAATATTAAGATGCAGAAGAATGACACTATTCTGCAGTTTGTAAGTAGGTTCACACAATTTCTTGATCAACTTGGCGGGGTTGGTGTTAATGTTGCAGAAGATGACTTGGTAAGCCTTTCCCTTCTAGGCCTTCCCAAGAACTAACATAGCTACCAAGATTCGGTGAACGGGAGGGAGAAACTACCTAATTGAGAACACTTATGGTTTGATTTGGTATAGGAGGAAATAAGGCGGAATACGAGAGATGGGACTGCATACAAGGGAAAGGATGAAGATAACTGTCTCTTTTCATCTAGTATTTTTTTCCTTTTCACGTGAATTCCAAAACCTGCCATAACCTTTTTAAAATAACTTAAAATTAGATTTTTCCACTCGGCTTTACACTTCGCCCATGATTACCAATTATTTATCTCTAAGGAAAGGAGTAACTAAATGAAATTTTTCATCTAGTATTTTTTCCCTTTTCACGTGAATTTCAAGACTTTCCATAACCCTTTTAAAATAACTTAAAATTAAAGTTTAAATATTAAAGTTTCATTAGGCTTTACAAGTCGTGTAATTAAAATATTTACTTTTCATTGAGGGGTGTTACATATTAGATTTAACTAATATATATTTTCTTTTCTCCAGCATAAAATTATTCTATGGCTATTTAAAACATAATCTATCTAGTGCCTTGGGCTATGTTAGAAGTATTTTTGCATTGAATATTTAATGTGTTATTATGAGATTTCACTTGATTGTGGAGAATAATTCATCTTGGTTTCACTCAATGGTTTCTATATTTGAAATTTCAATTCTATATTTGAAATTTTAGAGATATTGAAGTCTACTTAGATTTTTCTGTCAAATCTGAAGTGACTTTATTATCCTCTCCATCTAGGTTTAATTTTAGTAAGTGACTTGTTGAGTTTATGACTTTGAACCTTGACTTTATTATCCTCTCCATCTAGGTTTAATTTTAGTAAGTGACTTGTTGAGTTTATGACTTTGAACCTTGTTATAGGCACGGAATAAATTAATTTACTTAGATAACAAGGTTTGAAGTCATTACAAGAATTGAGCCTAAGTGGAAAGAATAACATCATCTAAATCCAATTGACCACAAAGGTTGACAACTTGACCTTGATGCAAGAAAGAGTAATTCTCGAAAATAGTGGCCTATAAAAAAACCTAAAATATTTACATGATATTTACATGATTGTCTTTAAAGTTGGGATACCAAACAAAAGTTTTCATAAATGCATTTGTTGGCACAAATGCTCAATGATTACAAGTATACTCTATCAAAAAATGATCACACAAAAAAGACATAAAAGATCACAAAGAATATAATGAAATTAGAAGTGATGAAAAAAAGTCAAAGCCTAAAAATCTCAAGTAACCCTCCAAGCATACACCAAGTTTGTCTTTCCATTAGAAAGCATCATTACCCATACACATGGAAAAAATAAAGAGCAACAAATTTTTAATTTTTTATTAAGAATTGTTAAAAACAAACTACTATGACAATCATTATATTAGAAAGAGAAATAAATATTAGAAAGAGAAATGAATATTACAAGTGTACAATTAATGAAAAAAATTAATCTAAAATCTTTAAACAAGTACACAAATCTATGTTATGTGCAAAAAACATAGATTCCATTACGATTAATCTAAATTATCTTAATATTTTTGGAGAAATTAATCATAATAACTAAACAATATTCTCACCAACAAACTACACGTTATATCTATTCACAATTTATTTAAAGACATCAAAATACATCTCCACTCCATGATAACAAATCCAACATTGGAAAACGAATACCCTTCACATAAGAAATTTCTTTAAAAGGGAATACATAAAAGAAATATTCACAAATGAAAATGCTCATCTCCTCACTTGTAGACTATAGGCATAAAATATTAATAATAAGCCTTATTCAAATTTATTTAAAAAGAAACACATAAAAGAAATATTCACAAATGGTAATGCTCCTCACTTGTAGACTAGATATAAAATATCAATAATAAGTTTAGTTCTCTATGAATTCAGAATGAGAAACAAAATCCCACATATTGAGGAGCCTCATGACAATTTTACCATGTTTCAATATCTTAAGAATAAGACAAATAATTTCCAAAATAAAATCCAAGATGATATGAAATATAACACACATTCACAAAGAATATGTTGTTTGCTAGTAATTCTAACCAACATACAAATGAGAAAAACACAAGAGACTGATTTATATTATGCAAGGCATAATTAGAATATGAGAAATAATAGTGATAACATATAATAAAATTAGCATATGAACATGCAAAATTAGAGAATTAACAAAAACTCAAAACTAAATAAAGAAGTTACCAATAAAGATTATTTTTAAATAAAGCTCAAAATAAAGATTATTTTTAATATGAACTAGTTGATTGAGAGATATTCCATTTGAGACCCTGAATGTTATAATGTCATATCCTCGCCAAGTTTTTCCTAAAATGTGTGAGGAGTCTCATGCCATAATAAGATCATTATCAAATCACTATTAGAGTCAACTGAAAAAATGATATGGTGCCTCAAGTTTGCATTTTGTTTGGCAATAAGTTTTACATTTTTTATGAACCTTTTTTATTAATATTTATAGAGGGAGTCCCAAAAAAATCACATTAGATAAGAAATAGGTATGTGGCTAAACACCATAAGCATTTGAAGGGTTTTTTTTTTGTTTTGTTCCTTTTTCTATTTCTAGCTAGCTTCACTAACATTCGATAGAATTTCCCTTAGAAGGAATAGACCAAATTCATATCAATTAGTATGCTTGAAAGCGTGCAAGTATGGATGAAAGTGTAGTGTACCTAAGGGGAATAATAGTAGAATAATAACAATGGAGGACATTCAATGTAGGGTGGACTAGATCCACTATATTATTAAACAAGGCCCACTATGGTAGTTAGTGTTGAATAGATGTATTGTGACCTTGTTAAAGAATGTCCACTAGGTAGTTAGAAGTTTGTCATGATTCGAGTTTTCTAAAATTCTCTTCATAATTATAAATAGGGATGGATAGCTCCTTATGGTTTGTGAGAAGATTATTGGAGCTTTAGCTCATTAGAAGGTTCCCCCCTCGAAGAGGCAAATGAACATAAGTGGACTCCTTCCATAAGAGGAATCAAATGGTAAGGTATTGCCCTAGCTTAAGGGTTTGCTATTAATAAAAGAGAATTTCCATAATATTCTTGGATCTATTATGTGAAATTTTATTTTTAGAGATATATTTTGGTATTTAACATGCAAAAGGAAAGCCCTTTCCTAAATCAAGATATCACGAATTTCAAATCAACAATTTTAGGGGTTTTTCATGACAATTGCATAATTGTAAGGCTCATTACTTTTGATAGGGACCTAAAATTTCCATCAATCTATCACCACTGGAAAAAGGTTTTTGACCCATTCGATTTGATATATGATATTTTATACTTCCGATGAGTATTGAGTAAGTTATAACCATTATAAGTTTTGCCCTCTAATTGTCATGGACATGGATGCACTAAGGGCATACAAAAAAAATTCTTAGGTGATCAAGGAGCTATAGGAAAGGATAGGTAAAAGTTAAGAGACCCATATTATTTTGTCCATATACCATGAAATCAATGAAAAATATGACCAGGAAAGATATGTCTCGTATGATGTCAAAGATGCTTGTATTGATTGATATATGAACATCGATCTCACAAAGAACTCTCAAAATCAACCTAATCCACCTTTCACCATAAAAACCTAAGGATTTTTAAATATTTATATGAAATACCATGGAATTTGAATAGAAGAACCTACTCCAACGATGACTAAGGGTCTTAACTGCACAAGGACAAGTCCAAATGTGAACCCCCTTAAAGGGGTCCTTTGTATAGTCCACCTAATCCTGTAGCATCAAACTCCACTCTCAGGATCACATTTTTCAAAGTCTCAGGGTGATCCGAATTTAAACAGGAATGTAACAAATTACAAATATAACCATTAATACAAAGATGCAGTAAAAATAACACTTCCTTTGATTAATATCAAAGAATGAAATATGCTTACAAACTGTATGGAAACGAGACTAGCTCGATGATGGTAAATTATCTCTGAGAAGAGATGTGGTGGCTACATGCCTCTAAATTGTGTTACAATGAGGCTCAAGGGCCTTTTTATTATTTAACAATAAGAGAAAACCCTAAACAACCAAAACCATAACTCGAGGAGATGTAACCCCAAGAGTTTATGGGCCCCGCTGGGGTTAGTTGGACAGCAAATGTCCCAGGGTCGTGGCTTGGTCATATTATCTATGTCTTACATGCACGATACCCCATTCGAAAGATATCTCCAAGGAATACGATGAAAAAAATGACTTATCAAAAGTCTTTGGTATTAGATTACCAAAAAAATGTCATTTAGGGCCTCAAAACAGCTCCAGAAGTTTAGGACCCAAAAAACTGCTAAAAATAGTAAATTGTGTTACAATTAAGGAAACTGAAAAACTAAAAGAAATAATGGTGGGGGTCCAAGTGGAATTGGAAGGTGGCCACCAATATCCACCTAGATCATTCCTCCCCCTTAGGAAGCAATAGTCCCCATTGCGTTGAGTGCCTCCATGAGATGGGGAAACTTCTGTTGAACTTGGTCCCTGTTGAGTTGTTATGCAATCTTTGATGTGTCCAATAACGGTGGGAAGCATGGTCGAGGGTGGTCCACATTGAACACTTGGTGCAAGCCAAGAAATGGGGGAATGTATTGCTCCAAAGCATGGTTTCCCACATCTTTGTTACTAGTGTAAGGACCCTATCAGAGTGGTCTGAGCTTCCGATGGGATTTGGTAAGGCATTATTTCTGCAAATCCAACCAAACTTTGTCACCCACCTGAAACTTGTGTGACAGCTGATGTTGATCATGTCGTTGCTTGTACTTTTCATTTTCCAGAATGGAGCGGCGATATATTGACTCATTGGGTAGAGGTTCTCTAGGAATCAGATCAAATGAATGCTTGACCCGATAGTGTAACAGTACCCCTATCGGTGAGGAGAATATGTCCATGTATCCTTTCATGATCGTATCTGTTAGCCTCCTATACCAATAGGTTTTCATTTTTCATGATTGGCAGTGGAAATGCCAAAAATGTTCATCTTTCGTGGTACTAAGGTTCCATTTTTGTGAAAGAAACAGACATTTAAAAAATGTAAAGAGCGTATGCCTTAAAAGAATAATCAAAAGGAAAGAAAATAAATTGGTCAAAAGGAAAAATAAATGAAATGAACCCCAAATAAAGACAATGAAAGTGGCTAAGCCAAAATGCCACTGCTATCTTGATGGATGGTCCAACAGTTCAAGCTGGGCCATACCATGTTTTAAATTGCATGTTCTAGACTAGAGAGAAAGTACCTGCTCAAACAGTTCAAGCTTGGCAGATGACTAGGTGGATAGAGAAAGGAAGGAGCCCAACTGCTTAATCTGGGCCCTTGGAAGACATAAGGGTAGACTTAGATAGGAGAACAACAACAAAGAAAAAAGGATTATCAGGGTTTGCAAGGCTACGTGCACCCATCCAAAAGAAGAAAGAATGTTAGGCATATTAGGCAGGGTAGGCAGTTGGAGGTTGCAGAAAACAAGATCTAAACACATGATATATGAAAATCATATCTGATCTCACCAATAAGAGAAAGGCAAGAGCAATGGCCTATATGGCAAACTACCAAACCATCACTAATTTCCCTCATTCCCTTCAAAAGTTTTCTTACTAACATCCCCTTTAGGACTGTAGGATCTGCCTAAACAGTCCTCCTTACATTTCTCATTTGTGAATTTCATGTCAAGTTGTGACCTCCTTCTCCGAAAAGAAGCCACATTTCTTGTGTAAAATCATTCTTCACTCTCATCTGCTTCTAAATCTAAGTTTACTCATTAAACTTAGCTCTCTGTTCCTCTTTCACATCCTAGATCCATATTAATTTCTAAACTTACTATGTAGCTCCCTAAGAGTTCCCCATCCCCCTACTATTATAGAATTTATGCAAAAAACCCAAAAAATATGTAAATATCCCCCCCCCTTTTAGCATTATAGCTAACTAGCATTCTCATGGGAGACATTAGTCCATCTGGGACTCTAGTCAACCCTAACCTTGGAATTAATCTAACCCCTGGTTAGATTAATAGCCCATAACTAAACCCTTACCCATCATTTAGCCGAAAAACCTTTGAAAATTCACCCCTGCGGTCAAACCCAAAGTTTAAATATTTTGTTAAAGCCTCGTCGCATTAACCCTTATCCTTTTGAAGCCCATAAAACCCTCCAAAACCAAAGTTTTTAACCCGCAACATTTAAATATTATTTAATTATCGGGCGGGTCCCGCAGCAACATGGGCGCCGTGTCGGAGCGCCCACCAACCGTGGATCTTCCGCCACCCCCAATCCAACGGTGGGCGGGTAATCTGGGCGGTGGATGTGTCGTTGTTTAGCGTCCGGGGAGCGGGTGGTTTTGCTCCCGTACGCAGGACACGCGTCGGCCGCTGGGGTTGTTCGGAGCCCCCCTCCCCAATACCACCTTTCCCCAAAGGCGGTGCGGGGAGACCGGAAACCGCCCTCCCGCAAACTGCCAACCCTGTCGCGTCAGCCCCATGGCACGGTGACGTCATGCCCAAGGCCCCCGCCACTGCGCCACGTCGCCCTCCACGCCGTCTTGCCACCTCCGCATGCCTCCACCGTGTCCCGCCATGCTGGCGTCCAAGTCAGCATCCACGTCACCGTCCGTACCCGAGGCCCGCTGATGATGTCATGCTGACATCATCGCGGGAAAAGCGCCAAAAAGCCATATGCGCTAAATTTATTGTTAAAAATGCGAAAATGGACTGTTTTTGGTCATTTTCGTTGGAAAGGTGAGGGAGTTGTTTTGCCTGTTTACGCCAAAATTTCCCCCAGATTTCGAATTCAAACGCTGCGGACGCTGCCACTCACCAGTTCAACAACATTCTTCGTCTATTCATCAATTCAACGACCCTCGGCATTGGCCAAACCAAGTATTTTCCGAAACCTACCCGTTTGCCCGTGTTCTTACCATTTCTCTGCAAATTTCTCCACTGAATTACCTGATAAACTCCTAAATTAAATGGTGTTGTTCGGTTAAATATTGACCCAAAATAATCCAAAGCGCCTCCCTGTTCAAAATTCACTAATGTACAGTCATTCTCGGGCCTAATTTTCGATTTACCCCCCCCAACTACCCGGCATTGTTCCCTTTTGCCGAGCGTATAATTCAAAAACTTCATTACACCAGGTTATAATCCTGCTCCCCTCTGCAATTTGCCCTCACTGTCCAGAATTCCTGTGAATTCACCAGAAGAAATCACAGTCAAGTCTACTCATCCAAGTTGCTCTTGTGAATTCCCAAATGATAGATCACTGAACTCAGAATTAGAAAGAGATTAGTTGTTTGAAGTTTTAGAGACAACGGTCTATTATGTGCAGTAAATAAATTTTTAGCTATGTTTAAACAAATCAAATAATGAAGGTTGTTGCAGTTCAAAGACGCTAAAAATCACAGTATGGTATCTACAGAATGTGCCTCTACTTACAATATTTGATTCAGAATATTTATTTTTGCAACAGCCTGTAAATCTAAGGTGCGCGAAGTAGAAGAAATTACTTGAGATTTTCATTCAATAAGCATATGTCTTCAATATGCCCTCTGTAAAATTCAACCACTGTTAAGCTGGTGAAATAGATTGTTGTGTAGCAATCTGAAGTACAAATTTAGATTTGGGTTCCAGCTATTTTTGTGAAAGAGGTTCTTTACATGATTACCAAATTTGGCCAAATTGCTAAGAAAAAGAAAATAGAAATTAAATTTAGGCTCAATTTATTTTTAAAAGAATTTTCTCTTTATACCATAGTTCCAAGTTTGGCCAATTTCGTAAAAAAAATTCAAAAAAATTATCAATTTGTTAGATTTAATGAAATTGGTAAAAAAAGATTTCAAAATTTTGTCAATTTTATAGATTGGGCAGAATTATGGGTGAATTTTGAGGAGGGTTCTCCAAATATTTGAAGGAAGGATCTGCCATTGCGACTATGATACTTAAAACATGATTATTTAGTATGTAATATTAACATTTATTTCTAAGGGCTCTTCAACCACTCCGTTCCCTCCTTTTTTTTTATCTATAAAAACCCACCATTTCCCTCAATGTTCCAACAATAACAATTATCTTAGTGTTTACAACAAGTATCTTACTATTACACTGTAAGAAAGATCTCCCATTGCAAACACGATACTTAAAACATGCAACAAATATAGAATGGTTCAACAGTACATTTCCCACTTATTTTTTTATGCTTTTCAACTTGATAGGCCAACCATAAAACTACAAAAATAGTTTGCAAAAGTAATTTTGCAGAAAGACATGCCAACCATAAAACTATAAAAATAGTTTGCAAAAGTAACTTTACAAAAAGAGAACTTTTTCTTCAATACTTATCTATTTAGGTTTTGGCAGTTAGGGAATTCAACCACCACTCCTCCCAACCTCCCAACCCAGAATGAAAATCACTAGGAGAGAGACCACTCCTCCCAACCTCCCAACCAGTGAGAATGACAATCACCAAGAGAGAGACCACTCCTCCCAACCTCCTAACCAGTAAGAATGACAATGACGACTTCAACCAAGTGAGGGAGGAGTGACAATCACCAAGAGAGAGACCACTCCTCCCAACCTCCTAACCAGTAAGAATGACAATGACCACTTCAACCAAGTGAGAGACCACTCCTCCCAACCTCCCAACCAGTAAGAATGACAATCACCGAGAGAGAGACCACTCCTCCCAACCTCCCAAGTAAGAATGAAGTAAGAATGACAATCACGTCCAATTCTCCCCTGAGCCTTTTCAAATCCCATAGCAATTGATAGACAACGACCTAGAAAGGTCCTCAAGAATTCCCCAACTGGCTAGTTGATTTTCCTCTCTTGCACATCCTTGAGCTAAGTACCAAGTCTCCTCCCTCTCAGACTCTTGGCTCCCCAAGGGAGATTATTTATCTCTAGGGAGAGGAGTAACTTTCTTCTAGTAAATGATTTTTTCCGTCTAGTATATTTTCCCCCTTTTGGCGCAATTCCAAGACTTTCTTTACCAATTATTACCAATTATTACCAGTTAGCCCATGATTACCAATTATTTATCTCTACTATCTTGTAACTCTCTCGTAAATTATTTTTTTCATCTAGTATTTTTTCCCTTTTTGTGCAAATTCCAAGACTTACCATAACCTTTTAAAATAACTTTAAATTAAGGTTTAAATATTAATTTTTTCCATTGGGGCTTTACACTTACCACAGGATTACCAATTATTATGAAAAATTTCATGTAATATTTTTTCCCCTTTCGCTTGAATTCCAAGACTTGCCATAATCTTTTTAAAATAACTTAAATTAACGTTTAAATATTAAATTAAAGTTTAAATATTAAAGTTTCCCACTCCACTTTACACTTAGCCCATGATTATCAATTATTTATCTCTAGGGAGAAGGTTAATGGCTTAGTCTAACGAGGCGGAGGAGTTGCCCAGAAAATTATGAAAATTCTGGTCATATTTAGAGAAAATCCGGCAAGGATTTTTGTAAATCCAAGTTATAGTTGTTAAACATCAAAATTTTAGGTGTCCTAGACGTTTTTGATGGTGTTGAATCCATTTGCATCATCCAAAGCACGATTTAAGCACTCCCTCTACAAGATTTTTTGAAAATTTTTTGCGCGGATTCCGGCCACTTTTATCCGTGACGGCAATTCCTCCGCCTCGTTAGACGACTCTGAAGAGTAACTATCTTATAACTATCTGGTAAATAAATTTTTTCATCTAATATATTTTCCCTTTTCGCATGAATTCCAAGACTTGCCATAACCTTTTTTAAAATAACTTAAAATTAAAGTTTCCCACTTTGCTTTACACATAGTCCATGATTACCAATTATTTATGTCTAGGGAGAGGAGTAACTATCTTGTAACTGTCTCCTGATTGAAAATCTTCATTAGTATTTCTTCCCTTTTCGCGTGAATTCCAAGACATGTCGTAACTTTTTTAAAATAACTTAAAATTAAAGTTTATATATTAAAGTTTCCCACTCAGCTAACCCATGATTACCAATTATTTATCTCTAGGGGTTAGACTCCTATATATAGAAAGGAGGTTTTGTCATTTGAATCATGAATGGAATCATCCATTTGTGTAATGTAAAGGAGGTTTCCCCTCGAAGAGGCTGAATTCTAAGGCGCTGATCTATCTTTTCTATCTTTTTGTCAGCTGGTTTCATAACATTTTATATCAGAGCTGATTATCTTTCTCGGTTTCCCTACAATACCCCTTAATTCAACTTCCTTTCCTTCCACAGAAAATTTCATGAAAAGTTCTTGAAAATTAAAAGCTATTGTACCCAAGGATTGTAGCCATTGGACTCCTAGTACAACATCAACACCTCCCATTGGAATGGAAAGCATTGGGCTAGTCAATAAATATTCTCCCATGGATAGCTTGATATTATGGCACTTTCCAAAGCAATTTATTGTTCCTCCATTTGCAACCATCACTTCACACCCTGATGCTAGATATAAGAAGAAATTCAATTCTTTTGCTACCTTACAATGAATAAAATTGTGGGTACTTCCTGAATCAATCAACAATTACCTTTTTATTCTTGATTTGTCCTTCTATCTTGATTGTTTGAGGAGTGGTAATTCCCACCAATGCATTACAAGATATGTTCGGATTCATCTCTGCTTTATCTAGGTTTTTTTCCTGGAGTATATCCTCTTCTTTTGACCTTTCTTTCTCCTTTTCTTCTTCATCTTCACAATTTTATATAGAAGCATCCAGAACTACTCAAGCGTTGAGGACAACACTTTTTTGAAGGAGAGGGGCATGTTGTGTCCCTATAATACTAGTGATTACCCCATTACTATTGTAGCTGTATCCATTATTAATATTGTTGCACCCCTATTGTTCCCATATTGTTATTACTATGCCCCATAGAATCCCTCCATTGTTATTTTTGTGGCTTTATATTATTATTGTTAGGTCGGCTGGGTTATATTGTTACTCCTTAGACTCTTATATATAGAAAGGAGTTTTTTTCATTTGAATCATGAAGGGAATAATCCATTTGTGTAATGTAAAGGAGGTTTCCCCCTTGAAGAGGCCGAATTCTAAGGCATTGATCTATCTTTTCTATCTTTTTGTGAGCTAGTTTCATAACAATGTGGCTACGATCTTCCCCTTACTTTGAGAGAAAACCAGAAAGAAAATAAATTTCCTAGCCTGGGAGATGATATTACTGCCTTTCTTAGTAGAGATCAAAGAAGTGGTGGTAGGTGGGGCTACCTCCAGTATCTTGTATAATGTATTACACAAAGAAATAATAACAGTGCGAGGCCTTGACTCATACATAGCATGTCACTTCCACAAGTACGGTTCACCTAATAATACATCACAAACATCAAGAGGTGCAACATCACACAATACCTCATATGTGAAGGGGCTTGATGTATTAGGGAAGGCGGAACTACTCACGGATTCAGAGATCTCGTCCTTGGTGAAGCCACTCGATGGTGTATGGTTGTGGGTGTGGTATGGGCAGTAGTCGCAGTTGCTTCACGACCTCTACTGAAATGAGATTCTTTTGGCTCCCATTGTCAACAATTAATTGTAGCGACAAACCGTTCACCGACATCTGTGAGTGGAAAAGACGCTCCCCCTCCTCTGGATCTTTGGGATCAATCTCATGGATCTTAGTGGTGGCAATAGTCGCGTTGGGCTCCACATCAATTATTTTCTTCCCTTTGTCATTCCTCTTGTCGGGTTCTGACTCAGTGTTGGAACATGCATCTAGTTCTGAAGCCTTCAACTTGGCCACCAGCCACTACTTGGCCTGACACTCACTTGTGTTGTGAGTGGGGCTCTTGTGGAACTCACAACACTTTCTTGTGTCCTTCTTTGAATTCGTGGTGTTGTTCATTTCTTGTGGCTTCAACGGGTTGTCTTGGGTCACCTCGCCTTGGCTTTGTCTTTTGTTCTTGGGATTCGCAGATCCAAAATCTCGCTTCTTTTGTTTAAACTGTTGCTCGATCTTGGCATCCTATTGGTATGTCATACCAAGTGCGGATATGTCTAGAAACTCCATCTCATCTTGGATGTACATGTGTAGGCACTCGCAGTATTTGAGTAGAAAATGCCGCTCAGAATCCTTGATACCCAACTTTGTGTGAAGGGTATGAGAAATATTGGTAAACTCTGGCACGTCTTGGTCCCTTCCTTGTCACAACATGGTCCACTTTATGTATTTATCCTCATAGCTTCCGACAGGGTATTACTGATCCTTGATGGAATCCAAGAATGAATTCCAAGTGGATGCAACTAAAAAAAGTGAGGTTGTACTTTCATCCTTCTGCTCACAGTAGGTTTCCCACCAGTCCTTGACATAGGGGACTATTTTGAGAAGAGTGAAAGTAATATTTTCCTGACTGGAAAATCATGAACATAAAAATACCCTTCTAGCAGATTTAACCATTTATCTACGACATCTGCATCTATCTAACCCTCGAATATGGGGATATCAAAGTTAACTTGTACCTTAAAGGGTGTGGCGTTTCTAGAGTAGTTATTAGATGCATCACCCCTAGGTAGTCGCTGAAGGATCTAGGAAAAGTTGTCCCTCATCGCGTTCCTTTGTCACTCGAGGGCTTCTTCGAGCAAGATTTTGATATGATCTCCTGCCCCCTCGTCTTTCTTTTCATTTTGCATGGGAGGCCATCGAGATTTGTGAGGTTGGTCTTGCAAAGGTTCAACCAATTCAAGCCCTAACTCCTTATATCAAAACCTCGTTGGTGTTATAAAATTATATATTACAAAGCAATGGAACACATAAAATATATTGCTGAAATATAAACACATAAAACATAAAAAACAAGAGAGACATAAATATATTTGGTTCACCCAATTTGGGCTATGTACATGGAGAAACACCAGTCCTTCCTTTTATATTATCTAGCAAACTAAAGAGATACAACCTACAACAGATCCACTGTAATTCCCTCTTCGCTCTCACACAATCTCCTCTCTCTTTCTCACTCAGAATATAGGTATAAATAGACACAATACAATTCCCTCATATATAGCGAGGGGTTTCCTTCTAGGGAAAAAAACCCTAAATTAAACATAACTTCTACTGTCAGATCTCCGTCTAATGAATGACCCAGATTGACTATGAAATTACAACATTTTACAAGGCAATTTTACATATATTTTTAGCTTCGAGGGGGCTCCTAAAGATCATTGCCCCCACCCCCTGGACCCCCCTTGAAGCGCAAATATTATAGGTGGCATTGCCACCACATTTTGATCTGGGGTCCAATGTTGTGATACCTTTGAATAAAGAAGATAATCAGGCTCCACACCCAACAATCTCCCACTTGGAAACTAATTATAGCAACTCCACTGCTGCTTCATTTTTTGGACAATGACTCCACTTTGGACCTGGCTATTTCTCATCTTCTTCATCATAATTGAAGACCAATTGAAACTGAGTAGAATCTCAGTTTCTCCCTGGTTACAACTTTTGTTAATATATTTGCATGATTTTGCCTAGTGTGTATCTTTTCCAGCTTCAACTGTCCATCTTGCAACAATGACCGTATGAAATGATACTTGAGTTGTATATGTTTTGTCTTGGAATGAAATGCAGAGTTCTTTGCAAGATGTATGGCACTCTAGTTGTCACTGCATAACCTGCCCAACTCCTACTTCTTACCAAATTCATCCATAAATGTTTGTAACCAAATCATTTGTTTACTAGCCTCTATAGCATTAACATACTCTGCTTTCGTTGTTGAGAGTGCAACAACACTTTGCAGTTTTGAAACCTAACTAATAGTTGTTCCACCTACAGTAAACACGTACCCTGTTGTGCTCCTCTTGTTATCTCTATCACTTGCCATATTTATATAAACATATCCCTGTAGAGTAATGTTTGAACCACCAAAGCATGATGCTTGATTTGTGGTACCTCTCAAATACCTGAGAATCCACTTCAGCGCCATCCAATGTTCTTTTCCTAGATTGTTCATGTACCTTCTTACAACTCCCAATGCATGTGCAATATCAGGCCTTGTGTAGACCATTACATACATTAAGCTTCCAACTGTTGATGCATATGGAACTTTAGACATATAAGTTATTTCTTCGTAAGTCTTGGGACACACCTCCTTACTTAGTTTGAAATGGCTAGCCAAAGGTATACTAACTGGTTTTGCATTTTGCATATTAATTCTTTTCAAGACCTTTTCTATGTACTCACTCTGAGACAATGTTAATTTTCAATTCTTCCTATCTCTAGCTATTCTCATGCCAAGGATTTGTTTTGAAGAACCCAAATCCTTCATTGCAAATGAGTTTGCCAATTTTATTTTGAACACATTTATTTCCTACATGTTAGAACCTACAACAAGCATGTCATCTACATACAATAACAATATAATATAGTTGCCATCATTTTTCATTTTGAGATAAATACAATGATCAGAGTGACATCTAGTATAACCTTGTTGAGACATAAACCTATCAATTTTAGATATCACTACCTTGGAGCCTGTTTTAAGCCATAAAACTCTTCTTCAACCTGAACACTAGTTTTTCCTTCCCTTTTACCTCATATCCTTGTGGCTATTGCATATATATCTCTTCCTCCAAATCCCCATGGAGAAAGGTTGTCTTTACATCTAGTTGCTCAAGATGCAAATCTTCAGCTGCTACCAGACTCAAAATAGTTCTAATTGAAGTCATTTTCACAACAGGAGAAAATATCTTGTCAAAGTATATACCCCTTTTTTGTGAAAACCCCTTCACCACAAGTCTAGCTTTATACCTTTCTCTACCTCCATCTTCTTCATTCAACTTGTAAACCCATTTATTCTACAATGTTGTTTTACTTGTAGGCAACCCGACTAAGTCCCAAGTCTGGTTATGTTCTAAGGAGTCCATCTCTTCTTTGAGGGCTTGCTCCCACTTCTTCATGGTTTCTACCTACACTGCTTCTTCATAACATTCGGGTTAACCAAAACCAGTCAACAATACATAATATAGTGAAGGAGAGTATTGTTCAAGGGGTCTACTTATCTTGGTAGATCTTCTAACACCACTTTCAAGTGTTTTAGGTGCTTGTTGCTATTGTGGTTGTCGTATTTGTTATTGTTGTTGATCATTAAGATTTTCAGTCACCTTCACTTTTTCTGTGATCTCATCAATCATTTTGTATTCTCTGTTTTCTTTTTCCTATTTCTTTTCCTACCGTTGATCTTTATACAAAACCTTTTCATTGAATATGACATCTATGCTCCTAATTATTTTATGTTTTTCATAATCATAAAAGCGATAACCAAAATCATTAACACCATATCTAATAAATGTACATTTCGTTGATTTTTCCTCAAGCTTTGTTATATTTTCTTTATTAACGTGGTCAAATGCTTCACAACAAAACTCTTTAAAAATGGGTAGTTTACCTTTTTACCTGTCCATGCCTCCTCTGGAATACCACCATCCAAGGAACTTGAAGGCCCTCTGTTTATTAGATAAACAATAGTATGTACAACATCTTCCCAAAATTGTAAAGGCGCATGCAATCTCATGTACCTTGAACGCTCCATGATTATCCTGTTCATCCTTTTTGACACACCATTTTCTTGTGGTGTTCTTAGAACTGTCTTCTCTATGCAAATTTCATTCTCTGAACAATACCTATCAGACTCTTTGCTGCAATATTCACCTCCATTGTCTGATATGAGACACTTCAATCTTTTTCCTATCTAATTTTCAACCAAAGCTTTCCATTTCATAAAAGTATCAAATACATCATATTTATTTTGAATACAATAAATACAAGTTTTTCTGGTTGCATAATTAATAAAAGTAACATAATAACATTATCCATCGAGAGATGATACGTGAGAAGCTCCCCATACATCTGTATGTACAAGCTCTAATTTTTCACTCTTCTTTTCTTTCCCAACTCTGAGGAATCTGACTCTCTTCTGTTTTCCATAAACACAATTCTCATAGAATTTTAAATCAACATACTTCAAACCTGGCAAAAAATTTCTTGAGTGAAGAATCTACATCCCCTTCTCACTCATGTTCCCAAGCCTATGATGCCACAATGTTGTATCTTCTCCTGTAGAGGTTAAAGCATTAACATAATTAGAATTACCATTGCATAAATACAATGTACCAACCTTTTCTCCTTTTGCTATTACGAGGACTCCTTTAGTGACCTTCTAGGTTTTATTTTTAAAAGTAGTTACACAACCTTCACCTCCCAACTACCCTATTGAAATCATATTTTTCTTCAGATCTGGAACATGCCTTACCTCCTTCAATATCCATTGATTTTTATTTTGTTGTTTTATGAAAACGCTACCCATTCCAAGGATTTTACAGCGTTTATCATCACCCAATCGAACCTGTCCAAAATCTCCTAGAACATAATCATGAAAATGTTTCCTATCAGGTGTGGCATGGAATGAGTCCCTTGAATATACCACCCAAGCATCACTAATATTTTTTAATGAAAGAATAAAAGCATTTTGAAACACATCACCTGTCAAATTTTCTTCAAGATTGTTTTCTTGTTGAGTGTCTCCTTCTTTTTCCTTCCAAGACTTGTAGTCTTTCTTCAGGTGTCCTTTCTTCTTGAATTTATACAACACTATCCCCGATCTGGACTTTGATTTGTCTTTCCTCAAATTACTATGATATCTTGCGCTCTTTCCTCTTTCCATTTTTCTTCCCCTAGTCTCTGCAGTCAAAGCATTACCTGATGTCTCACTAGGGCTTTTCTATCGCATTTCCTCGCTAAGGATTGCATCGACAACATCATCAAATTTTAAAGTACTAGATCCAGAGACAAAGTTACTAATGGCCATAACTAAACCATTTCAACTTTCTGGCAATGACCACAGAAATAATAGAGACCTAACTTCATCATCAAATGTTACCCCTATAGAACTTAGTTGACGGGTAACTATATTAAATTCATTTAAATGATCAGCAACAGATCCACCTTCTAACATATTCCTATTAAATAAATGCTTCATAAGAAATACCTTACTTGAGGCCAACAATTTTTCATATAGTTTGGCTAATGCCTTCACTAAACCCTCTATTGTCATTTCCTTTGAAATATTAAACACTATCGATGCCACTAGGCATAGCAGTATTGTTCCAAGTGCCTTTCTGTCAACAATATCCCATTATATGTCTGTCATACTCATTGACTTCTTTGTCTTTCCGCTAAATTGTAGGTACATATCTTTTTGATATAGATAATCTTCCATCTTCATCTTCCATAACTGGTAGTTTTGTCTGTTAAATTGTTTGACCCTAAACCTACGATCTTCCACCGTTGCTCCCACTCAAACCAGGAACCCTTCTCTCCTACGAGTTTATTAGCCAAATAAACCAAGCTCTAATACCAATTGTTAGAAAATTATATATTACAACGCAATGGAACACATAAAATATATTACAGAAATATAAATATAGAAAACACATAAAACAAGAGAGACATAGATATATGTGGTTCACCCAATTTGGGCTACGTCTATGGAGAAATAGCCAGTCCTTCCTTTTATATTATCCAGCAAACTGAAGAGATACAAGCTACAACAGATCTGTTGTAATTCCCTCTTCGCTCTCACACAGTATCCTCTCCCTTTCTCACTCAAAATACAGGTATACATAGATGCATCACAATTCCCTCATATATAGAGAGGGGTTTCCTTCTAGGGAAAAAAAACCCTAAATTAAACATAACATCTACCATTAGATCTACGCCTAATGAATGACTCAAATTGAATATGAAATTACAACATTTTACAAGGAAATTTTACATCTATTTTTAGCTTCGGGGGCGCTGCCCCTGATCCCCTCCCAGGGGGGCTCCTAAAGATTGTTGTCACCCCACTGGACCCCCCTTGCAACACAAATATTACACGTGGTGTTTCCACTAATTTCAAACTTGCATCCAATGCAGTGATACCTATGAATAAAGAAGATAATCAGGCTCCATACCCAACAGTTGGGGACATGCAAAGAAAAATAGAGAAAGAGAAGACCCGTCTGATACCATTGATCTGAATTTAAAGAGTAACAGAAAAAATTATAGATATAACCATAATACAGAGATGCATCAGAAATAACACTTCCTTTGATTAATATCAAATAATGAAATATGCTTACTAACACTATGGAAATGAGACCAGCTCGACAATGGTAGCTTATCTCTGAGAAGAGATGTGGTGGCTACATGCCTTTGAAATATGTTACAATGAGGCTTAAGGGCCTTTTTATTATTGAACAATAAGAGAAAAGCCTAAACAACCAAAACCCTAACCCAAGGAGATGTAACACCAAGAGTTTATGGGCCTCGTTGCGCTTAGTTAGGCAGCCAACTTCCTAGGGTCATGACTTGGTCATATTATCTTCGTTTGACGCACATGATACCCCATTGGAAAGATATCTCTGAGGACTATGACAAAAAAAAATGACTTATGAAAGGTATCTAGCCATAGATTGCCAAAAAGACATTGTTTATGGCCTCAAAACAGCTCTGGGAGTTTAGGACCCGAAAAAATGCTAAAAATAGTAAATTGTGCTACAATTAAGGAAACTGAAAAACTGAATGTAACAATGGTGGGGGTCCAAGTGGAATCGGTGGATGGCCACCAATATCGACTTGGATCACACGGCTACTACTTACACTTAATATCAAAATGTTATAATTTCAATATTACAAATTATTGTATTACTATATTATGAAGACATCAAGATAAAAATATAATGTGGTTATCACATTTTCTTGTCAAATACTTTCAGTGTGTTAAGTCAAGTTTATGATGAAACAAAAAATGGTCCATTGGAAGGCATGTAAAAAAGTTCTTTTTTTATTTGAGTGGGACCATTTCTTACGGCCTTATGTATGAAAGAGAAAAGGATCCTTATCTTCATGGGTTTATTGATGTAAATTGGTTCAAAGATGTACATTCTAGGAAGTCCACTAGAGGGAATTGTTTCTCCTTGGGTTATGGAATAGTTTCCTATAGTAAGAAACTAGCATCTATTAGATTTATCTTCTATAGAGGCAGAGTATGTTGCTACTTCTACTGGGAGCTATGAAGTAGCTCCAGAAATTGCCTCTTGAGCTTGGAGTGATGGAGAACATTACTACATTTCCCTTTTGTGATAATTTTTCCTACATAAAGTTGAGAAACAATGAACAAATCATTGTTACGTAAAAAAATTATTAAACACATTGAGACCATATACCATTTTATCAGAGACCTCATCCGTAAGAAGTAGATGTATGTGGAGTATTGCTCGACATAAGACAATATAGTTGATATTTTCACCAAATCTCTACCTAAACCAAAATTTGAATTTTACAGATTTAGGCTTGGATTATCTATACCTAGCACTATCCTCGAGATGGAGTGTTAGTATTATTATGATTAGTTTTGTATTTAATTTAGAAAATTGGTTTGGATTTGAGAGTTAGTTGTGGTAACTTTTGTAGATCCACTCTCTCTCTTTAGGTGATTGCAATATGTAGTTCTTATATGGATCAATATTTGTATTCTATGAATTCCAACTCAAGGAATGAAGTTTCAAGTGAGAAAGTGTGAGTCTACATCTGCCTCTTTTTTATTTTGTCTTTAATTTCTTAATTGATATGCAGTAAGTTTATTCGGGTTGGATGAGAGATCAAGTTCAAGAGAGATATCAGTCTTCGTCAATGTTTTAAATTAACAACTCAGCATAAATCTAAAGAAAAAAAATGGTTGTAATATTTTTTATTATTGTTAAAGTGGTTTATAAATTTATATTTTTAAAGATTTTATTTTTAATTATAATTTAGATTTGTATGAGATTATTTATTTGTCATTTTTATTATCCTGAACAAAAAAAGATTGATTGCAAGAAAAACCCATTGTAGTTGTTGATCCTGATGTCCTCTTGCACTTTCCTACTCTTCTTTTGCTTTCTTGCTCCAAAACTCCAAGCATGCCACACTCTTGCAAGAGTGCTCCAAGAAAACTCTAAGTTTCCAAGAGTTTTAGAGAGAGAGAATAGAGATAGAGCTCCAAAATTAAACTGAAAAAAAAAAGTCTGTGAACTGATCCACATAAGCCTTTTTATTAATGAGACCTCTATTTTATTCAATTTCCATTATTTTCCTTCATTTTCCTCCTCACATGAAACTCGTGACTTTTCACCTCCCTTTTCTCCTAATTTTTATTATTTTCATAAATAAATGTGCCAAAATGCCACTTTTCCTTTCCAAAGCCTTTTCCATTTCCTTTGCCAATTTCCTTAGCCATTAATCAATCATAAATGATCCCCATCACTATCCTTTTTCCCAACATTCATCTTGGAATAAGTGTCCCATCAACTGTAGTTATTATTTTTCCTTTATTAACTTTTATTACATGGATTTTTTACCAGGGTTGTTACATATTCCAAAAGATTGGTTTAAACATCAAGGATGGTGTTTCACACAAGTGGGGGAAGATGTAACACCCTGATGTCGTGAATATTTGTTTTACCGGTTAAATACTTTTAGTCTGCATAACTCAGTGATTTATAATTGATGATAAGGTATGATAATAAACTTTACATTAAGATAAATGTATGAAAATCAAATGATGGAAATGATGGTTACGTTTATGAAACTAGAATAGTAAATAAAAGAAAAAGGAAAAATTAAAAAAATGTATCTTTAATTCCTAGATAGTTTGGAATCAGTTATCAATTTTTTCCCTCTTCCTAGAGATGGAAAAAAACCCCATCTGAGTGGAAAATCCAGGGACGGAAAGAAGTAGGAGGATTTGGAGAGAAATAGAAACTAGATTTTGTCACAATTCTTGGTGACAAAAGCAGAATAGTGCTTGAGTGGGGTGTTCTTGACCTAAACCTAGAATCAATGGAGCCCTCAAAATGATTTGGGAGGGTACAATACTGAACTAGATCGGTGAGCTTCTGAGGCCCAAATACAGGTTACCTCCAATTGGATTTATTTTTCCAAAAACTATTGTGTCAGGAAAAGGCTGAGGGGAGAGACCAAATGTAATTTCCAGTCTCGAGGTTGGGTGGTGAGACTTTCCTGTTGATGAATATTTACAACACATTCGATAAGCTAAGTATTTCAAAAAGTCTTTGGTCTTTATGTCTTAAAAAAAAACAATTATGTGTTTTTATGTATTCTTGGAAATCATATCAGAAATGAAAAACAAAAGGTCATGATGACTCTCTTAATACTATGTATATATTTTTTTTTAAAGAAAGATTTACCGAATAATTATAGGGCTATAACTTTGTCCAATGACACAGTGTGAGAAAATGTACTGCTGAAAATGTAGTTCATACATAGAAATTTGATTGAATGGGTAGAATTCAGAAAGTATCATTTTATCCCAACCTAATAGACATCAGGGACACATAGAAGGTGACCGTATTCCGGTTAAGCCTTAATATTATAGGCATAAAGTTTGTACATGCAGTCCAGAATTGTAATTATTATTAGTTAATCACCCTAGGGATAGCAAGCAGGTCGTAGTTCATCCTAGACCTAGTCACTGCTAGGTGAGAAGAAGGAGAAATATAGGAAAATGGGATAAGAAACTGTTATAATATTTTTGTAGAAAAATTACTAAACAATAAATTAAGGAAATGCACTTATGTGACACATTTGAAAACATCAAAACCCTTATAAGAGTTAAACACCGAGGAAACCTAGACATGAAATAACAACTATAAGCATTGAACAAATAAACAAAACATATCCCTAGGTATTGCATTCATGACAACCTAGCAAGTACCATGAAAATCATTCACATAACTCATTAAGAGCAGTGGAATTAAAACAACAAGTTGTTGACGGTGCTAGACCCTCCCACATGTCAAGGGGACCTCCCCAGTAAGAATTCCAAATTAGACCTCAGACCATTTGGTGTAGGAGTCCCAGTAGTGGGTCGTAAGGTAATGCCTTGACCATGATGTCACACAGAGGAAAGTAAGATAACTCTGTCAGTAGCAAGGGTGTGACTAATGCAGTGAGTCAAGGAATGAGTACGAGAGGTTCCAAAAATTCAAAGGGAGAGGAAGGTGAAGGTGGGTTCTAGGTTGAAATTGATCAGTCCCAACTCGGCTAGGAACACACAACATGAAGGACATGCACAACTTTTGGCAGAGCAGTTGACATGAATGCGATAGTCCCAACATAAAAGGCAAGATAACATGTACAATACTCACAGATCAATCCGAGATGAGTGTGATGGTTGATATAACAAGGTTCAGAGAAAGGTCTATCTGATGTATGGCAGAGCAGTCGACACAGATGATGACATCACTAACAAAATATGCAACACATTAACAACAAGATTCATATAATTGCATACAAATCAATTCATATACAAGTATGTAAGTTAAACAACATATATCATTAAGAAAGCCAGAGCAGTACAACTACAATAACAACATATGCATGAAAATGTGTTGGCTTTTATTATATAAAAAAGTATAAGTCACAATCATACAATACACCATGTAAACTTGCTAGCCCCATTAGTGGAATGTTACATTCACATCCACCTGCTCCTCCAAAGAGATGTACTAGCTCTGTGTAGTGGACAAGCCAAGGTGCATTATAATACTATCCAAGCCTTTTTCAAGATAATATTAGTAGAAGCTTGGCTGACCAAAAGCCGTTACAATGAGTTATGAGGGACTATTTATAGCAAACGGTGGGGTGACCCTTGACATTCCCTTTGTGACAATTCAACTACCCTCATGACTCTTCACCTACTCTATGATTGTTACATCCAACTGTTGACACTCGACTTACACTTGACATGACTCAACATTACAATGCACATGTAGTCATGTGAGACAGCATGAGAGAGGGAGGGCATTGCAAGACATCACTAACACTTGGTCCGCTATGGTGAGACCAACTCTTTGACATGCTTGTCATGGTGAAGCTGGTGAGTTGATGCCAAGCTTGGTCGTTCGTGATGGTGTGCATGCACCTCATGGTGAAATCTTGGTGAAACGAACTCTTTCCTCCGTTGCAACCAGTGCATTGGTTCGACCCCTTCATCTAACTCGTCTACTAACATGTGGATGGTCTTCTTGGGTATGATTGAACCCGCAATACACTGATGCATAGTGTCTATGTTTATCTTCAAGTGTGTGTTGGTGGTCATGTACATCAACCTGCCGAAGTGCATGTTCAGCCTCCATTGGACTTTCTTCTTGCCTTCGCCTTGGTGAGTGTGTTGAATGGGTTGGATTGCATGCATGCGCTCAATCAACATGTATGCTGCTAGATCCTTTGTATGCGATCAACAACACTACTCACCATATTTTCTCTGTGTCAGCTTCTTGGATGGATCCATAACTTGTATTGGCACAGTTTCATCCGTGAGTGCATATCGCGGCCATTGTTGTTCTTGTTCCTGTGGCAACTCATTAGACTATCTGTGAAGCTTCATGTTCTTCCTGAGTTGCTACTTCAGCACATGCAACTCCTTCTTTGTTCCATCTTCTCCCTTCATGTGATATTCATTTCACTCCATGTCTTCATAGCCCAAGTCTCCAAAGTTGATTTTCATTATTAGTGTATCTCCTTGATCTTGCAACTTTACTCCGCCTCTATGTTGTCAAAAACCTAAGTCCTCTTGCATTTGTTGTGTTTGCTTCATTCGCCACATTTGGTATGCTACCTTTACATTTTGTTCATGATGTTGCTCACTGTGATGTCGCTACTTCATGTCCTTGTCCACGAACAACTTAATGTCCTCGCAAGTAGGTAAGCCCCATGGACATTTGATCGACTACATCCCCAAGCATGCTCTGAATGTTGTCTTCATCTTTGATGTCTTGGAAACAATTGAACCTGTACTATTGAGAGGAAGATGAACATTTGTGATGCCTAGAGACATGGAAACTCTCATAACAAGCAATCTGTCAGTCAAAAAGCAAAATGAACATGAGAATTGACTTGCAACATACCTGAGTGAATGATCATGAAGGTTGCACAATTTCGGCTAAGAGATCGGGAGACTGACTACAAACACTACATAGGGCACAGTCCAGGGTTCTGGGAGACTGACTGACTATTGGAACTTCAAAATGTGTAATCCAGTTGGGCAGTTGGCTGCTGCGATTGCACAATGCGTGATTCCAGTTGGGAAAGACTATTGACCTAGGGACAAATTTGTGCAAACTTTTGGGCCAAGTAGCCACTCACCTCAAGAAATGCATAATTCAGTATAGAAGGCCAATGTTGGGCCAGAATGCACAAATATGGAGAGGAAGGTGAGACTTCCTTCTCCAAATTATGCAATGCAGCGTTGGTGAAGGAAAAGACCAAGCCAAGTTTGGACCAACATGCCAACAGGAAACCAAAACCAAGTAAGTCGATGAAATGCATGGCGACACTAAGTGATAGCAGAAATGATAAATAGCGCATGCAAAACATGAATGGAGGATTGAGAAAATAGATGAACATGCATGTGGGTGAGGTTGTTCACCAGTTGGGTGAACGTCTGTGCAAAACAGTTTCATTCATTCGACAAGAGTGAGATATGAACGAAAATTGAAACAGAGTTAAGACAGGCTAGAATACATGTAAATGACAACACGCATTCAAAGAAATCAAGCAAACAATACTCATACAAGAAAAAACCAAAAAAGAGATAGAAATTCAACAAAAGGAATGGGAAGTGAGCTTACCCCAAAACAGTTGAGCTGAATGTGCCAACTGCTCCTAGATGTGTTGTGGGATGTCAGAGCTACAAGGTTGATGCGAGGAATGAGCTCTGTAGCATCTGGTTGATGAGTTTTGATAACATCTAGGTTGTGATGTGCATGCCACAAATCTAGGGGAAGCGACACTTAGAGGGAGGTTTTTGAATTACTCCTTGCATGTAACCTCCAATAGCTAAACATAGATCCATGAAACAAGGGATGCCTTTGCATGATGCCTTGGGAGAAGTAGCCTATTCATGCAAGTCTATTTTGCTCCATCCTGGAGGGAACCGGTCAACTTAGCTGCACATGCAAGCAACTGCTCAACTGCGGGAGAGAAATGATCATCTCTGACTATCAGTTGGGCTAATTGCCTAAGGGGATTGAGAAATTTATGGGCATAGTAGCTGATTGCTTCCCAAATTTGTATAAATCCTAGGTTGAACATTCTGTTGATGGAAAAAATTTCACAAATCCTATTGGGAGGGTTGGT
Organism: Pinus tabuliformis; assembly: GCA_031772625.1. Classification (NCBI taxonomy): domain Eukaryota; kingdom Viridiplantae; phylum Streptophyta; class Pinopsida; order Pinales; family Pinaceae; genus Pinus; species Pinus tabuliformis. The sequence continues at coordinate 397,592,739 of CM062818.1, read as the reverse complement.
TGGTAGGATTGCGCAATCCTAGAGCCCAACAAGCTATTAGAAGGAATTGCGCAATTCATGGAGGGAAGGCTGGTTTCCCTCCAAAAATGTGCAAATTTCAATGTGAAGCTGCTCAGCCTGTAGCTGGATCAAGTCCAGGTGAGCATCCTATGAAGGGAAAAGATCAAATTGTGATTCATAGGCTACCTTTGAGCAAGAAACACACTAAAGCTTGAGGACTTGAAAATGAGTCTAAAACCTCTGGAAGTATTGTTCAATTCTTAGCTCATCTTGGCTTTACACTAGCTTGATGTAAGATGTACCATTTTCGAGACTCTTGATCGATTGACACACATTCCAAGCCAAGGAAACACAGTTGTTTCAATTGGGGTTGAGGGGCATATAGGTGCACAAGAAATGCAATTCTCAGAGTGTAAGTTTCATCTTTGGTGTTGCTCCACTACTAGCAGGCCTAGACAGTACCTTGGCGGAGTCACATAGGAACACAAGCATGGCTCTGCTACCAACGAGCCTGGTCAATACCCTAGAAGAGTTGCTTGCATCACATCCCTGCGTAGGAAGCCTTTCTCTTCTTTCACCTTATACATTTTTCTTTTTGAATTTTTTGACTTTTCATTTTTTTCATTTTTCATTTTCATTGTGCATAGCACTTATTCATTTCAGAGGTGGCAGAGGGATCCCGACTTATTGAGAGAAGAAGAGGTTGTTCCAATAGAGAAGTATTTTAATGTATCTCTAACGTGCCTGTTAAGGTTTTTCCCCTCACCTTACTCTACTTGCTGAGCTGACAAGGGTTAACCCAAAAAAAATCGACTAGAAAAGGTGACACTAGTTAGCACGCAAGTGTTGTGTTTACACCAAGGTTCACTTCAAAGAGTACGTATTTTCCTTCGATGTATCATGGACTAAGAGTAACAAGTTCATCATATGGAGGCAAGATGAAAGATGACCAAGTAGTGATAGTTGTACAAACTCTCTTGTACTTTACCCAACTCATTTCATGAGTCACACATGGTTTCATGCAAACTATCCTATGAATGAAACAAGTGAATGAACTAACAATCAACAAAGCAAAGCAAGAGTAGAAGTGAAAATGAAAGAGAAACAAGTAAACAAACAAGCAAGAAAATAAACAAACAGACAAAGCATGTAAGCAAACAAGCATGCAAGCAAACAACTGAAAGAAAACACTACTCCTACTCCTACAATAATGGTGAAAGGGCCTGATCACATGTATTGGTACTTCCAATGCAGCCACTGGAGCATTGATAGACCCATGTGGGTGAAGGCTTGGTTCGCGAGTAACCTCGTTGTGTGGACCAACATACAAGAAATATATAACAGTGAAGACAACCACACTTCATGTTTCAAAGTTCCCATCGGACATAAGTGAGTGCATGTGTATGACAGATAGTCCGTGGACTTATCATGGTGTTGTGTGATGCTACATGCAACTTTGAAGCACAAGCACACTCTTAACTGTGATGTGAAAGAAAACGAAAGAAACAAATATAACCTGTGTTATGCATGAGTGCTTGTAATATAAGACTCCTCCAATGCATGAGCAATGTTATCATGCAATTTGAGTGGAGGAAGTGTGGTGTGATTGTTAGATTGATCTTGAGTGAATACTCATGAGCGATGAGGAGCCTTGAGTGTTTGAACAATTTCCTGATCAGAAGCGAAACCAACCTTAGCACAGCGAGGGCCTAACATAACCATTCGCTCGGGCTAAAGTGCCTTGACGATCTGTGGGGTTTTGACTTTGTTGAGAGATGGATCTTCGTAGACCAGTGCCTTAGATGTATTAACAATGAGTGAATCAACATCGTGATCAGATGATGAGGTGAAGAGATCATGAAAACCAAGATCAAAAAATTCAGGATTTTGGTCGGCATCCTCATGATTTGACGAATCACATAGAGGGGTAGATGAGAAGGAAGGATGTTCGCCCTCTGCTTTTCTAGAAAGAGAAGATGAAAGATCAAGTGGATTTTCAATGAATGATTGGTCCTCTCCATTGTTGGATGATGGGCTAACATACGGTGTGTCATATGAAATATCAACAATGGGTGCAACCGTAGATGAATATGCACATGAAAAATCATGGATGACAAGTTCACCAATGATGTGAGGAAAGAATGGAGGGGGATCAGATGGAAGGGAATCATCCTTTGCCGAGTGTTGATGCTCACGCTCCCACTCATACTCTTCATGAATGACAGCGCATGTTGGTTGTGAAACACCAACTCCATCAGTAGGTTGTTCCTCATTTACAACAAGTGGAGAGTCCAGAATGGATGAACACAAGACAACATCATCTGGAGGAACACCTGGGTGCGAAGACGGAGGTAAAGGCTGAACAATTTTGTGAACATGATCCTCAACATCACAAGGTGATGGTGGAACTGTTGAATGAGAGGGAGGTGGACGGTCCATTGAGACAGTGCTTGCTCCCACATGAGATTGTGCAGTTCCATCAATGAAGAATGTTGAGCAAGGCTTGATATCAAGCTTCCTCTTGGGATGGGTTGATTTCTTAAGACAATACTCGAACCAGTCCCAGAGATAAGTGAAATTCATATGGCTCCTAGGAGCTTGAAACTGTAAGTCACGGGAGCACTGCCAAAAATCAATAACGAATTCATGAAGAGCCCTTCATTGTTGTAACAATTTATGGTCAAGATGGTCTGGATCAAAATGATGGAACGCATCTGGTTGAAGGGAAAGTACCCCTAGAGTCCTTTGGGCTGAGACTCTACCAGACTGAAAATTGCTTATACAAAGAAACACACACACACAGCCATCTTTTTTACTTTTAAGCAAATTCTAATGTTTAGGGTACATACCTAAGGTCCTACGTTCGAGAAGACCGTTAGGGTGCAAACCCTTCTTGGAGTTCCCTTCTTCTTTCTCTGACCTGCAAGACAAACAAATCAAAGAACACAACAGTACATGTATAGAAGTTTATGTATAAATCATCTTCATGCTATAAAGTTAGTTATAAAAAATCTTTAAGTAACCACTTTCATAAGAATTCAACACAAGAATCTCATAAGCATAAAGAAAGATTATTCGGGAACAAAGACGTGTTTCTTTATATGTAAAGGCAAATAAAGTACATATATCGGAAAGATATCACCTGAACACCTTCAGCAGGCTCCAAGCAAGCTTCCTCCCGGATTCGTTCCAGCCTCCAGCCTTCAACAAGAGCTCCTTCCAAGTCTTACTCAATGATGATGTCAAGGATGAATGATCACCAATACACATGGAAACAAGGGTTTCCTATGCAAAATGGGGGAAGTGCAGAATGCACCAAGGACTTCAGACCTGGTTTAAGGGAAAAATCTCAGCATAATAATCTTGCTCTCCTTTCTCTCTCTCCTTGGCCTTCCCTTTGATGTCTTTTTATACCCTCTCCAAAGTAGTTTTTTAGTTAGGAGTTGGTTGGGAACAGTTGGGCCACGGGCACTAACAGGTGATCCAGCAGGTAAACCCGCGATCACCGCCCGAAAAAGAGGAAATTATATTTTTTTAAGTGTTTTAATAGATACACGCGGGTTGGGTATGACAGACCCGCGTGTACACGCGTTTAACACAGGGAAAAGTCGCGTATAGGGAATAAAACACTGTTTTTTAAATTTTTGGACCAGGTCTGGAAGGAGGGGTTGCCCTAGGCCATAAGTGCAGCATCACAAACCATAAGAGTGAGATTTGGAGCTATAACAGATGCCCCCTAATGTATGAGGTCAGAAGGGGAACATGATGGCCGAAATACATTAAGTAAGTACAAGGAAAGGAACTCTGCCGAAAAACCGAGGAGGACTTCACCAGAATTCAGCCTGCCAAGCCACCGAAAGGAGATCAGAAAGAAACACTGTCTGAGGCGGGCATACCCATGCTCAGGAAAGGTAAAGCATGTCCGCATATCAAGTACAAGCGGATCCACTAAGTATACAAGTATAAATGACTGTAAAATACATAATGGATCATCTGATCATAATGAGTAAGTACATGTCTGAATATCACATATAAAACTGTCAATGATGCTGAAAGATGCAATGGATCACTGAAATCAAAGACTGATCCCATAAGGTACCAACTGAACATGATGGAATAGGATGGTACTACACTGCAAACTCAGGTGCCAGCATATAGAATGTCGCCATGACTAACTGCAACATATAAGGTGGAATGGTATCAACTAGCAGCAACAGGAGCAACTGTCAAGTGAACCAATGAATGCTGATACAACCTGAGGTCTTCACCGACCGCCGTGGTACATTTCTACACCATGGGAATAAATGATCTGAAGTCGACCATGTGAGAAATCGTTTGATTACCGGTCATTGATGTATACCGTTAACAAACGCGAGACTACCCACTGATAATGATAATGAGCGTCAAGGTACCCAGTACAATCTAATAAGTGTGAATAGATGAGCTGAAGTCGAACACCTGTAAGAATCTATCAATCAGGAGACAATGATGGTTTCCCACTGTCGATAGCGAGGAATCTGCCACTAATGACTGCAAACCCCAAGGTACTGCCAAATGGACTCTAGATCTTTGCCCCAGAGCAATGAGTCGGAGTCGATAGGGAAAGATCCGCTAGAAGGAAGGCATTAAGGCATCCTCCATCAATCTAGCGCGAGTGTAACCCGTAGGCCAATAATGTGGAAGGAATCGGACGAAAAAGATGTAGTAACCCAACCGAAGTACGTTTCCGGCGTACACAAGATGTGGCTAGCGCACGGCAGAAACCCTCTGAACCAACCAATAATGAAAGCTGACACAGAGGCGAGGTATCCACCAATAGGGTCAAATGGAAACCAAGGTACTGCACGAATCCCAATGTGTGATAATGTATGCTGATGTCGAACACAAGGGAAACCACTCAGTCAAAGACCCATGATACTGATCGATGCTGAGCACAAGGTGACCTATCAATAATGAAAATAGGGCCAGGGTGCGGTCTCTAGGTCTGCCCTCAGAGCAATGTGTCGTCGTCGATAAGGACAAGACCCGCCAGCAAGAAGTCAATGGGGACCTTCTCAAACCGGCACGAGTGAAGGACCAATATAACTGATGTGATGATAGACATGACACTGACAACCAGGGATGGCCGACTGAAAAATGAGTCAAGAGACACCGCAGAAAGGCCGACTCAGGCTAACTTCCCTTGAACAAAAGCACGACTCAATGTGACTATGTGGCAGCATATAATGAATCTGTATAAGTTCGTCATGCAGGAGGCACGAACGAACCCTCCATATGATTGGAAGAGATAACCAATCGGGGGAGAACTGACTCGATAACAAGGTTATGGCTTACCTAAGTCAAACTAAATCCCACCCATACGGAGGAGACTTTGTTTTGAGTGCTTTGTTCAAGGGCGACATGACTGACTCTAGCTGCCAACAATAAATGGAAGTAATGTCCCTGTTCCCGCTCTTTTTGGAATATTTAATTTTTTTGTCTTTTTCTGATAAGCCGGAAAAAGAATAAAAGAATGCTATGGCACAGTGGAAAGAACGAGTGTCGGTGAAACAGATGCTCTAGTTCCTGGGAAAGGAACGTTCCTATGCTCAATGCAGGGAGGTGAAAAACCGGTCAGTGACACTCAGAGGTATGTCCCTTCCATGGATCTGGGTATGCCAAGCTGCAGAGGTCAAGGGTATGGAAGGTTGATTTTTGCAGACGTCATGGTCAAAAGTGGGCTTAAACACGAGTCCAAGTGAAGCCGGCTATAGGCCAAAAGGTGCAAATGGTCAACATGCAATGTAGAAGTACAACTCAACACACATAGGAGCCTCTAGGGTATAAGGCCAGAACGAAGCGAAGAAGCAAGGAAGAATGAGTCTTCAACGCATAAGTCATGGCGGGACTACAGAGGACTCCCGAGCCTACTCAAAACGAAGCAGCATGGGCAACAAATGTCAGTGAGGTGCTAACTAGGATGCCCATGTAAAAGGATGGCTCTACCATCATGTCATGATTTAAAGAATCGGCGAGTGAAAATGGCTTGCGAACCATAACATGATGGGGTCGACCCTACGGCAGATGTATCGGTCAAATGGAGGCTAGTATGCATAATGCAACGGAAAAATGGTGTCCCTAACCTATATGCCAGTGAGAACACGATACCTGCCATGACGGGTCAGCAGTCATGGAACCGTCTCGAACCGTCGAAAAATGTCCAAAATCTCCTGAAAAACAACTCAATCTCGACATTCCAAGCTCCCAAGTTAAAAGTGACATGAAACCAAACAAAATAAAATTTTGAAAAAATTTTGCATTTTCAAAACTTATAAAAAGAAATTTTGGACTTACCATTTTCACCGTTTGACTTGGAGAGCAAATTGTGGAGCAAAAGGAGCAAACTTTCCCCGTGACTTATTCAACCGTTCAAACTTGCCGAAAACTTCCAGGTAAGCACTAAACTTGTCTTGCAATCAATTGTGATAGTTTTTAGGAAGTTTAATTAATGTTTCACCGTTAGATTTTTGCAAAAAATTGCTCTGCGGCGTACACGCGGGTTGGATGTATATAAATCGCGTATACGACGGCCCTACACGCGACTGTGTATAGGGTAAACCGCGTGTGCGCAGCGAAAAAATTTTTATACAAAAAACTAATGGATGAAAATGATTTTTTCTTCCAGGATGACTCTCACATGGCGTGAAAGAGAGCACTCAGCTGTAGATAATGAAGTTATGGACAATGATGAGGCATTAGATGCCTTACGGGGATGCGGATTGTTAAAATTCTTCAAGTTGCCGAATATGAAAGCAAATGTGCGTCTGCTCGAGAGACTTATAGATTATTGGGATGTCGAGGAAGAAGCCTTTATGATTGATCAAATGCCACTCAGGATAGAAGTGGAAGATATATATTTCATCACGGGCCTTTCCCGAAGGGGAGAGGTAGTCCACTCCCGGGGCAGGACCCGGAATAGTCTCAGCGTAGACGACTATGTACAACTTTACTGCCCAGGTCATCGGAAGGTCGGGAGTCAGATCTCGATCCCACACGTGGCGAGTTTGTCACTGCGGATAATCCTGTTCACCATAGCTCGAGTGAACGGGTCATCTTCGCTACATCAGGCATCACGAGTAAACATGAGCGTAGCAGTGGACTGTCTCACCACGGTGTTTGACTGGTGTACTCCTCTACTTGCCAACATGAAGGAGCAGCTTGCTTCTATCAGGAAGGGACAGACCAAGAACTTTGGGTATGGAACCATTTTATGCACATTTTTCTTCGAGAAGGTTCCTGCACTCCGCCCCAGGGTAGCAGTTCCCATCAGTAGTCCACGTGATCCACGTATGGGCCGGTGGGCTGACTTGATGAAACGTCTGGGGGGTGGGGAAGTGCCCAGGAATGCATTCGACGACGACTTTTTTGCTTGGTGGGAGCAACAGATCATCGCCATAGACGACTACCCCTATGCTGGATTGGATTTCCGAGGAGATCCTGACCTAGTGTTACCACCAGACGCAGCATGGGGCGAGATCGGTAAGATTTTTTTGATTTTTATGATTTTATGATTTTTAGGATTTTTCAAGCATAATGATGAACTTTGAAAAATATATTTTTTTTTGATGAGATTCAAATGACTGATATGATGATCATGTTCCAGACATTGGGCCTGTGCGACCAGATGGATTCCCACGGCACGGGCGGCGTGGCCGAGGAGCCGAAGAGGCGGCTGCGGATGCGGAAAGGACCCTCGCCAACGTCCAGCGACACTTGGCGAGATTGAGCTATCAAGTACCGATGGCCGAGATAGAGGACCTTCCTCCAGATATGCAGCGTCATGTGGTTGGGATGCCACGTGACTGGGTTCGCGTTTTTCGGCGCGTGGCCAATGCTATAGTTAGTTATTTAGCTGCTCATCCAGAGCCGAGGCATTAGATATGCCTGACATGATTATGGGCATTTGAGTCCCAATGTTGTATATTTTTGGACACACATATGTACACTCGAGACGCTTTGCGATATATATATATATACAGTTTGACTTTTTGATGCATGATTTTATGATGATGAATGATTGATATGCCAATCTAATGCTTGATTAGCGATAGAATCAGCTAACCAATTTTGAGATCTTGGAATGTGCAAATAATTAATGTAAGTAAATGATCTTTGCAACAACCTCACCCTTAAATATTGGCGATATAATGATGGATCTCTAACCCGATAAATGTTATTTAACTGAGACACTATCAATTGAGAATCAAGATACACTACCAACGAGTCGATCCCATGAGAGATTGCCTCGGATAATAAATTGATAACAGCTGTATACTCGGCCATATTGTTTGAAGCAGGACCGATACACACGCCTCTCGATGTCATCAACTGACCAGTTGGGTAATAAAGTACCCAAGCTGCGGAAGCAAGATTCCGAGTGTGCCGACTAGCACCATCGGCGAATCCAAAATAAACCAAATCATCCATCAACACCTGCCAAAGCAGACCAAAAGTGCTGATATCAGAAAACGCTCGATAAGATATGTACAAATATACATAAAATACAAAGAAGCCATTGCCTGGTAAAACTAAGCAAAATACTTCTTTAAATAGAGCCCATTTCGGGGCTCCGCCAGCTTGTTTCCTTCGAAATCAATTAACTCATACGATCCTTTTTCTAAGACTCGTTTGATAATGAAAGGACCGTACCACATAGGCTTGAATTTGCCTGCCCCCAAGGCGTCCTTATCTTGGTCATAGACCAAGACAAGGTCACCTTCAGAAAAGACACGAGGTCTGACAGACTTATCATACTGAGTTTTGACCCTTTTCTTATGGGCCTCATTCGTCGTGGCGGCATCTCGACGCTGCTCATCGAGATGTTCCAGATGAACTAGGCGCTCCTCGAGACTCGAAGTCTTAGGAAGAAGCTCGACAGCCAATTTCAGAGATGGAATTTCACATTCGACCGGAAAGATAGATTCCACCCCGTAAACTAACTGAAAAGGAGTAAAACCAGTAGCCGTTTTAACGGAGGTTCGGTATGCCCAAAGAGCCGGATACAACATAATGTGCCAATTGGACCGATTTTTATCGATTGTCCGTTGGAGTATCGTCTTAAGAGTTTTATTGACCGCCTCGACCTGTCCATTGGCCTGAGGATAGTAAGGAGACGAATGCTCTTGACGGAAACCTAATTTAAAAGCCAATTCGGACATTAGCTGATTTTGGAAATGACTGCCATGGTCAGTGACAATCTCTCTTGGGATACCGAATCTTGAGATAACTTGATTGAAAAGAAACAAAGCTGCCGTGTCACTGTCGTTCTTATAAGTAGGCATGGCTTCAGCCCACTTCGTGAAGTAGTCTACAGCCACGATAATGTACTTGTGATTTGCCGCTGAAGGCGGATTACAAGTCGTAAAATCAATACCCCACTTAGTAAAGGGACCGACGGTGACAACGGGAAAAAGGGGAGCTGGATGTGCGCGCATCTTGCGAGTAAAAATTTGACACGGGTGACAGCGTTTTACCGCTTCCACACAGTCCTTAAAGAGTGAAGGCCAAAAGTAGCCAGCACGTAAGATGCGCTGGGCTGTAGCAAGCCCGGATAGATGACCACCACAAGCTCCACTGTGGCAATCATTAAGAACAGACTCTGCTTCCTCTAAGGTTAAACAACGTCGAAGAATTGAATCAACCCCTCGACGGTATAAAGTGTCACCAATGATAACATAGTTTTTAGCCAGGTGACGTAACTTGCGACGTTCATCCTTGGAGGAAGTAGAGGGAAACTTCGAAGTCTGGAGATAAACAATGATATCTCCATACCAAGGGTCTTGTGAAGAGATGAGGAATATATGTTCGTCGGGTAAACTTTCCTCATAAACAACATCCTCTCCACAAGGAAGCTCAGAAATTAGCTCCGCGAAGACCATAGATTTCTTAGACTTGGCGGACAAGAACTCGAGGTCGAATTCTTGTAAAATGACTATCCATCTATTATATTTGCCCCCAATCACTCGCCTACTGAGGACAAATTGGAATGGATTGACCGCCGCTAAGACAAAAGTTTTGCGTAGCAAAATGTAATGACGGAGCCTCTGGACAGCATGGACTGCTGCCAAGGCCAACTTCTCAACAGGAGAATAGCGGAGTTCAGGGCCTATCAAGCCTCGGCTCAAATAATAAATCACGTGCTCGACAAGAGCATCGTCTTCCTGAACTAGAACCATACCAATGGTAGATTCTGCTGCAGCGAGATATAAAAGGAAGTCTCTACCGTAATCCGGTGGACTCAAAAGCGGGGCAGAGACTAATGCCTTTTTCAAAGCATCAAACGACCGCTGCGCAAAGTCGTCCCACAGGAATGGAACTCCTTTCCGTAGCAAACGCATGAACCCTTTAGTAATCTCGGCATAGTTTGCTATAAACCTTCTTAAGAAATTGGCCTTCCCTTGAAGACTTTGAAGTTGACGAATTGAAGACGGGGGAGGCAACTGAACTATTGCCTCAACCTTGAAGGGATCAACCCGAATCCCTTCATTGGAAACTATAAACCCTAACAACCGACCTGATGTAACCGCGAAAACGCACTTATTAGGATTCAACCGGATTTTGTAAAAACGACATCGCTCAAAGACTAATCGAAGATGACTAGGATGATCAGTTCTCTTTCGAGAACGAGCAGCGAGATCATCTAAGTATGCCCCGATGATATGTTTGATGTCGTGGAAAGCGTAAGACATGGCCCGCTGAAAGGTGGCTCCAGCATTTTTAAGACCGAAGGGCATCTTTCGATATGCAAAGGTACCCCAGGGACATATGAAGGCAGTCTTATGCTGATCCTCAGGACGAATAGAGATTTGATTATAACCTGAGAAACCATCCATAAAGGAGAAAATCGCATTACCCGCACACTCGTCAATAATTTGATCAATAAATGGCGTGGGGTAATTGTCTTTTGGACAAGCCTTGTTTAAGTCCCTAAAATCGATGCATACGCGGATTGTTCCTTGCTTTTTGTCCACGGGGACTGGATTCGAAACCCAATCCGTAAGAGGAACAGGGTATATAAAACTCGCCCTTAGCAGCTTCTCAACCTCAGCTTTGATAGCCGCTGCTTTCCTAGGGTTAACCGGCCGAAGCCTTTGACGAATCGGTTTTGCGTTTTCGTACGTCTTGATCTCATGTTGGACTATAGAAGGATCAATGCCGGGCATTTCCTCATAAGACCAAGCAAATACATCACGATATTCCTTGAATAGGTCGGTGTAAATTTGAATTTCTTCAGGGGAACACTCACTTCCGATGAAGATATTCTCGATGATGTTAGGATTTTTAGAGATGTTTATAGGTATCGTTTTTGAGATTACCGACATATTACCTTCAGCACGTGTGTGTGTTGGAGCCAAAGGGTTCGATACCGTACAAACATCACTACCAACGAGCTCGGAGAATCTAGATTCTACTTCCTGCAATGGAGGAAGAAAATATGAGCGATGGTGTAAGTCTTCCCAAGGTCGATCTATACCCATCATAATTTCGAGGATTGCTTCTTCAGAAGGTAGAACCGAATCTAAGCAGTCCAAGGCAGAGTTAGAATCAAAGCTCCAAGCGGGGGCCACATGACCATCTAGCTCCTCTTCGGAAAAGGGAGTAGAATGGTTATCTGCAGAGTCTACGATAGCCTGATATCTAAGCTCAGCTGCAGATATAGGAAACGCCATTCCATTAACTTGCCCTTCAACTAATGTGGTCGTAGGTGAAGGCAAGGTCCAAGGGTCGGAAAAATGATGAGTTCGGAAGAACCCCTCTCGAGAAGATTCCTTGGATGATGAAATAGCATTGATTCTTGCAAAAGGAGAGGGAAGATCAAACGTACCCATCAATGAGGAATACATCCCTACTCCTAAATTCTCAGTCGGCGGGCGAGGGTTATCCACCAAAGGAACAGTAGAGTCGGAGGTTGCTTGAGGATCGATTGGAGCATAGTCCAATTGATCAACCTTAACGATTTTCCCCTCATGAGGAAAGCAAATGACACGAAACAAAGTCGAAACAACGGCTTCCATCTCGTACACCCAGTTCCTTCCTAATAGGAGATTATAGTCTAGGTTAGCATCTACGACTTCAACTTCGATATTAACGACCTTCCCTCCAACACATATAGGAAAGGCCGGGATAATCCCATGCGGCTTGTGAGAATGGCCATCAAATGCAGTTAAGACGGTTGGTGAAGGAACAGCCGAAGGTGAACCAATAGCCTTCCAACAAGACATGGACATGACGCATGTGGAAGCTCCTTCATCTATAACGGTGCGAAAAATATTGATTTTCCGGTATGTTGACTTTACCTGAAAAGCCATATGATGAGGGAGTCTCTTTTTGACACTTGACATGTCAAAAGAGAGCACTAGAGAGTTAGCTGGATCGACTGCTCCAATGGCGGACAGTAAAGCACTTCTCTGAGACGGACACGACTGGAGAACTTCCAAAGCGGACATAGCACATGGGCTTTGAGCCAAATCCTCCACAATGGAGTAATTTTGAGCAGCTCTAGCATTGGGGTTAATTGTCGCGCGTTTGGCGGAACCTTTCGGTATCCTAGGTACAGTCTCAACAGGAGGTCGCTCAATATGAAGGTCATTACTTCCGGGAACCGTTTTATCCTTAGATGTTTCGGCTTCACCATAATCACGTGACCGAGTAGTCACGTTAACGTTTGAACCCATCATAAAAACATTTGATGCTTTTTCCCCTTCCTGGTTGCCCCCTGAGGAGGTACCAGGATTCGAATTTGCGCCAGCAAGAAGTTGCTGCCCTTGGGGAAACGGGTTAGTCAACACAGCTTGCGAACTAGAAGTCCCTTGCTGTGCTAACAAGCGCTGAGCGTCTTCGATTCTAGGGCAAAGATGAGTTAGATGGTCCCCACTGCATAACTTGCAAGGAAACTTGACTTTCTTTCTCGACTCACCCTTACCACCACCAGCGTTGTTGTCGGATTTATTTGCATCGGGCTTCCCATCCGAGTTCTTCTTTTTACCACGTCCTTTCTTTTTCCCATTGGAATTTTGATTTCCTTTGGGGTTATCGGATTGGACGGCGTTAATGGAAGAATTTTGGGAAGCAGGAGGATTAGACATTGTGACTTGGTTGTTAGGAGCAGTTTGTAATGACAACTGCTGCAATTGATTCAACAAGTTCACTGTAGTCGAGTCTACAGACCCCACGATACCATCCGCATGCGGACCTGGCTTTGGCTTAGCTAAATCAACCTTAGATCCAGGAGCATCTGGCAAGTACTTTTGGAGGATCCCAGACTGAGAGTAGATCAGTTCTAACTGCTGGGCCCTGAAAATGGCTTGCTCCTCAGAATAGACCCCAGACATGGAGACATCCTTGGAGATCTCAGGTTGCAAAGACTTCAAAAACCACTCTAGACGGTACTCCGGAGGGATTTCGGCTTTAATGAGCCTTTTTCTCCGTCTCCATTCCTGTATGTGATCAGAAATGTGGGTTGCCTTATCCTGACGAAAGGTAGCCAGAAGCTCAGTTCCGGCATCATAGCGGACAGGCAACTGAAAGTGATTCAAGAAGATATTAGCTAAGTCTGCGAACGATGTAAAGCTGCCCCCTGGCAACTCTATGTACCATTTAGCCGCATTACCAGTCAAGGTGCGTTGAAAGAGTCTCAACCTAACCGAATCTTCGATGAGGGAGTTAGATGAGCACCACAAATGGAATGTGGTTACATGATCGCCCGGATCTTCACCACTCTTCCCTTCGAATTTTGGGATGTCCGAAGGGAGTTTGGTTGGGACCGGAGGCCAGGCTGGATTGTATCTGATAGGGTCGTTCGTTAGCTTAGTGAGATCTGGCAAGTTTAACGTTGCCAGAAATGGAAGCCTAGGAGGACCTAGGGGATTCCACCCAGACTGGGCAGAACTCCCCAAGTTCTGAAAAGATTGTCCTGGGATTTGAGAGGCACCAGGCTGCCCCAAGTGACCAGTAGAACCAGCTGAACCAAAGGGCAAGCCTTGTGGTCCAGCAAAATTCGGAGTTTGACCAACTCCTGCCGTATAAGCTCCATAGCTTGCAAAGTTTCCTCCTATAGAATTGTAAGGAGTCGATAACCCCTGATATGGGTTCCAAGCCGAAGCGAGGGGAGGAATACTTTGAAACATGCTAACCGTGGAATACGGCCTACTTCCTTGTTGGCCAATGAATGGATTCGCAGTTCCTGCGTTACTAGCCCCAGGGTTATTCCAACCTTGGAAAGGATTGCTGCTTTGTCCTATTGAAGAAAAAGGCATGGATCCTACCGTTGGGTTGGAATGTGGAATATGACCACTTCCAAAAGGAAAACCCTGAAATGAAGCCGATCCGCCCATCATGGACGTAGCGGCACTGAACGGAACTGACGGAATACCCTGTGATTGGGTGCCAAAAAGGAAGGAACCAGTACTAAAAGCATTGGTTTGGGCATTTCCACTCGTGGACGGAATGGAGGTAGACCCAACCAAAGATGTGCTAGCAAACGATCCGAACAAGGAAGCGGAGGGGATGGAAATGGTTCCTCCCCCTTGCACCGATGTTGGGGTTTTCATAGTCGCAGCACTCGTGGAAGCCATGCTTCCAGTAGTGATCATAAATGGTAAGCGCGTAGCGTAACCTGGACTCGCTGGTCTATATAATGGAGGCCCAACGTATTGCAATACGTCTGGGTAACTAGATGGTAGTGGAGAATTTGGAATCACTAATGATTCTGAAAGTTCTTCTACCTCTACGTTATCCTCCGCTTGAAAGCGAACTTGAGAAAAGACTGGAGCGTCCCTCTCTTGTTCAAAAGTACCAGGCCTTGCTTGGCCGCTAATATCCCCGAGAGGAGGATCAATCCCCGATGCGTCAGCCGGCGTGGGACGGACCCCACCGGTAGTATTCCCTCTGCGCCTTCTAGGAGAAGGCTCTAAACTAGGTGGCGAGAGACCACGAAGTCTTCGAGACCGTCTTGGAGACCGGTCAGCCACTTTGAATTTTTTTTTTTAAGATCTAACTAAAGACTCAAAAAAAATTAAAAGCTAAGCCGACTAGGAGCACAGAGCACACAGTATAAAGTTCCTAAAGATACAGCCAGTCATAATCCAAGGCCCTAAAATCCTAAACTTGTTGGTGTAATAACTAAAACAAAAAGTTCTAGTGGATTTTAATTAAGCGCTTGATTTTATTAGGCTGTTCTTAAAGTCAAAGGTAATGGAGGTGAAACTTGTGGTGTTTTATGGACGCAAAAGAAATTAATAAAACCTAGCTACATGCACATGCACTTTTGTTTTCGATGAATAGCAATTTCTATGAGGTTCAGAAGGCACTTGTAATATAAACAAAAAAAAAAAAAAATTCCTTTTTCTTTTCAGACTCCACACTCACAAAAACTAACAAAACTAAATATGCCTAAAAAGAGATGCAAATCTTTCCCTAATGCAAGAACTAAATGTGGATGCACGATTCAAAGACTACTCTAAGAACAAAGAAGGAAAGTTGTTGCTTTACCAAATTTTGTCTTGCCACTGAAATGCTTAGATAGAAGATGATTTGTTACTAATCATTTCGTCCAAACAATAAAAACAAGTTTTAAGATAAAAAACAAAGCACTTTCACTTCGCAAAAAAGGAAATCAGATGAGAAGCAAGTTTAAGAAAGCGAAACTCAAAAACTTTCAAAAGATTTTCTTTCAATCAAACCAAAAAGTCTTTTTCAAAGGAAAACTCTCAAAAAAATACTGACACTAATGATTGATAAACAAGCCACCAAACACTTTTGTGAATTGACACCTTTCAAATGATGAAAACTCAACAAAAATAAAATGTGTTCGAAAACGCTTTTGACAATCAAAAGCAGCAATGAAAGTCCAAGAAATCAAAAGACAAGTTTCAAGGAAATGGTAACAAACAACTTTCCCGAAACGAAGGAGCAAATGGTCATAAAAATGATTTCGTTAAGCAAACACAAATGTCATGAAAACAAAATGGACACAAAGATTTTAAGACAATCTTCCCACTCTGCCGAAACAGAGCAATCAAGATTCTTAAACAGAAACCTTGTGTGTCAAAAATCAATGACGCTTGCAATCAACGAAAAACAAGACTAGCACTCCTTATAACTAGAGAGAGTTCGAAACAAGATGCCCCCTATTAAACAGAGAACTGTCACTGGGAATTGACTGCTTTAAACTGACCCAAACCACCAGACAGACATTCAGCCAAAAGAAAAATTATAAATCTTGAAAATTATGTGATATACGCGCCTGCAATTATTTGCAGAATGCGTGTACACGCGACTGTAACTAAGGAAACCTGCGTATACGCGGGTTTACTTAGTGCAACTTGCGTATATACGCTTCTGTAATCCCGAAAAAGTGCGTATATGAAGTGTTTCAAGAAAAATAAAAAACACAAACTGAAAAACTGGAAAAGCTTGGAGTTCAAGAAAATATCAGACAGTCAGAACCAACAAACAGAGGGACTGAGCCTTGATTGGCTTGAGGACTACCCAAACTAGGAACAACAAGAATGTTGTCCCCAGCAGAGTCGCCAATTCTGGTTGAAGGGAAAGTACCCCTAGAGTCCTTTGGGCTGAGACTCTACCAGACTGAAAATTGCTTATACAAAGAAACACACACACACAGCCATCTTTTTTACTTTTAAGCAAATTCTAATGTTTAGGGTACATACCTAAGGTCCTACGTTCGAGAAGACCGTTAGGGTGCAAACCCTTCTTGGAGTTCCCTTCTTCTTTCTCTGACCTGCAAGACAAACAAATCAAAGAACACAACAGTACATGTATAGAAGTTTATGTATAAATCATCTTCATGCTATAAAGTTAGTTATAAAAAATCTTTAAGTAACCACTTTCATAAGAATTCAACACAAGAATCTCATAAGCATAAAGAAAGATTATTCGGGAACAAAGACGTGTTTCTTTATATGTAAAGGCAAATAAAGTACATATATCGGAAAGATATCACCTGAACACCTTCAGCAGGCTCCAAGCAAGCTTCCTCCCGGATTCGTTCCAGCCTCCAGCCTTCAACAAGAGCTCCTTCCAAGTCTTACTCAATGATGATGTCAAGGATGAATGATCACCAATACACATGGAAACAAGGGTTTCCTATGCAAAATGGGGGAAGTGCAGAATGCACCAAGGACTTCAGACCTGGTTTAAGGGAAAAATCTCAGCATAATAATCTTGCTCTCCTTTCTCTCTCTCCTTGGCCTTCCCTTTGATGTCTTTTTATACCCTCTCCAAAGTAGTTTTTTAGTTAGGAGTTGGTTGGGAACAGTTGGGCCACGGGCACTAACAGGTGATCCAGCAGGTAAACCCGCGATCACCGCCCGAAAAAGAGGAAATTATATTTTTTTAAGTGTTTTAATAGATACACGCGGGTTGGGTATGACAGACCCGCGTGTACACGCGTTTAACACAGGGCAAAGTCGCGTATAGGGAATAAAACACTGTTTTTTAAATTTTTGGACCAGGTCTGGAAGGAGGGGTTGCCCTAGGCCATAAGTGCAGCATCACAAACCATAAGAGTGAGATTTGGAGCTATAACAGCATCTTCAATAAGATCACAAAAGTTCTCACATGAGTGCATGGTGTTAGCTGGTAGGCTGAGCACCCAATGAAATGGGGATTTGCAAAGTGTGAATGCAAGCAGAAAACCGACCTGTTTGTAAGTAAACTCATCTTCCTCATAAATCATAGAAAGGAAGTTATGTAAGTGCTCATGCCAGACCACTTCGTCTTCACCATCAAACGTGTGAGTGCACAAGACATTGAAAAGCTTCCCCAACATGGAGACATCTTCACAATTCGAAAAAAACCTATGGGGAAGAAGAATGCAAGATTCCATGAAAGATATGTGTATGTTCAAAATGGGATGAGAGGACACTACTTGTCATCAGACCCTCCTTCTAGCACTAGAAATGTTGATGGTGCTGGACCCACCAACATATCAAGGGGATCTCCCTAGTAAGAATTCCCAATTAGACCTCAGAACATTTGAGGTAGGAGTCCTAGTAGTGGGTCGTAAGGTAATACCTTTCCCACGATGTCGCATAGAGGCAGGTAAGATAAATATGTGAGTAGCATGGGTGTGACTGATGTAGTGAGTCAAGGAATGAGTATGAGAGGTTCCAAAACTTCAAAGGGAGAGGAAGGTGAAAGTGAGTTCCAGGTTGAGAGGGATCAATCCCAACTCAGATAGGAATACACAACACAAAGGACATGCACAACTTCTGGTAAAGCAATCAACATGGATGTGGTAGTCCCAACATACAAGGCAAGATAACACGAAAAGCACTAACAGATCAGTCCAAGACGAGTGTGATGGTTGATATAACAAGGTTCAAAGAAAGGTCTCTCTGATGTCCGATAAAGCAGTGGACACGGACGGTGACAACATTAACAACATATGCAAAACATTAACAATAAGATTCATATAATTGCATACAAATCAGTTCATATACAAGTACATAAGTTAAAAAAAACATATATCATTAAGGCAAATAGAGAAGTCTAACTAAAATAACACATATGCATGAAAATGTGTTGGCTTTTATTATATAAAGAAGTGAAGGTCACTATCATACACTACACCATGTAAACCTACTAGCCCCACCAGTGCAACGATATAGCCACATTCGCTTGCTCCTCCAAAGAGATGTACTATTTGCAGGCAGTGGAGAAGCAAAGGTGCGTAACAATACTATCCAAGCCTTCTTCAAGATAACCTTAGTAGAGTCTTGGCTAACCAAAAGCCCTTATAATGAGTTATTAGGGACTATTTATAACAAAGGGTGGGGTGACCCTTGACATTCCCCTTTGTGACAGTTCAAATACCCTCATGACTCTTCACCTACTCTATGACTATTACATCCAAATGTTGACACTCAACTTACACTTGACATGACTCAACATTACAATGCACATGTACTCATGTGAGACAACATGGCTTGAGCAAGCCTTGCAAGACATCACTGACACTCCGTCAGCTGTGGTGAGACCAACTCTTTGACATGCTTGTGATTGTGAAGCTGGTGAGCTGATGCCAAACTTGGTCATCCATGATGGTGTGCATGCACCTCATGGTGAAATCTCGCTGAAGTGAACTCTTCCCTCCATTGCAACTAGTGCATTGGTTCGTCGCCTTCATCCAACTTGACAGATAACATGTACATGGTCTTCTTGGGTATGGTTGAACCAGAAACACAACGATGCATAGTGTCCGTGTTGATCTTCAAGTGTGTGCTGGTGGTCATGCGCATCAACTTACTGAAGCCTGAGTTGGACTTTCTTCTTGTCTTCGCCTTGGTGAGTGTGTTGAATGGGTTGGATTTCATGTGTGTGCTAAATCAACATGAATGCTACTGGATCCTTTATATGTGATCAACAACATTACTCACCATGTTTTCTCTATGTCGGCTACTGGGCTGGATCCTTAACTTGTACTGGCACAGTTTCATCCGTGAGGGGATGATGTGCCCACTGCTATTCTTGTTCCTACTGAAACTCATTGGAATATCTTTGCAGCTTTATGTTCTTCTTGAGTTTCGTCTTCAGCACATGCAAATCCTTCTTTGTTCCATCTTCTGCCTTCGCACGATCTTCATGTCGTACCATCACTTCATAGCCTGAGTCTCCAAAGATTCTTTTCATTATCAATGGATTTTCTTGATCTTGAATCTTTGCTCTACCTCTATGTTGTCAACAACCTTCCTCTTGCATTCTTTGCGCCCACTTCATTGGTTGCTTTTGTTGCATTCAGTACACTTCCTTCAGTTATTGTTCATGATGTTGGTCGTTGTGACTCTACTGCTTGATGTCCTTATCCAAGAACAACTTGATGTCCTCGTTAGTAGGTAAGCCCCGTGGATATGAACAGTGTCTTCATCTCTGCTCTCTTGGAAACCATTGTACCTATACTTCTCAGAGGCAGATGAACACCTGTGATACCTGGAGACATGAAAACACTCATAGCAAGAAATCTGCCAATCGAAAACCAAAATGAACATGAGAACTGGCTTTCAACGTACCTAGGTGAATGATCATGAAAGTTTCCTAATTTCAGGTGGGAATTCGAGAGACTAACTACCAAAACTGCACAGGGCATAGTCCGAGCTGCTGGGAGGCTGACTAACTATTGGAACTACAAAATGCATAATCCAGTTGGGCAGTTGGCTGTTGGGATTGTGCAATGCGCGGTTCCAACTGGGAAAGACTACTGGCATAGGGACAAATTTGTGCAAATTTTCGGGCCAAGCAGCCACTGACCTAGAGAATTGCATAATTTAGTCCATGAGGCCATTTTTGGGTCAAAATGTGCAAATCTAGAGAGGAAGTTTAGCCTTCCTTCTCCATATTGCACAATGTAGCTTTGGTGAAGGCAGACACCGTGCCAAGGTTGTCTGGAGTCGCCGACAGGAAAGTAAAAGCAATTAAGTCAATGAAATGCATGCAGACACTAAGTGATAATAGAAATAATAAACATTGCATGCAAACACACGAATGAAGGATTGAGCAAATAGATCAACATGCATGTGGGTGAGGTCATTCGTTGGTCGGGCGAACGTCCATGTAAAACAATTTCATGCATGCAACAACAATGAAAATTGAAACAGAGCTAGGAAAATCTAGAATACATGTAAACGATTGTAGGCATTCAAAGAAATCAAGCAAATAGTACTCATACAAGTGAAAACCCAAAAAGCAACAGAAATGCGACAAAAGGCATGGGAAGTGAGCTTACCCCAAAATAGTTGTGTTGAATGTGCCGACTACCCCTAGATGTGATGTGGGATGTTAGAGCTACAAGGTTGATGTGAGGAATGAGCTCTATAGTGTCTGGTTGATGAGTTTTGATAACATCGAGATTGTGGTGCGCATGCCACAAATATAGGGGAAGCGACACTTGGAGGGAGGTTTCTAAAGTACTCCTTGCATGTAACCTCCAACTGCTAAACATAGACCCCTAAAACAAGGGATGCCTTTGCATGTTTCCTTGGGAGAAGAAGCCTATGCATGCAAGTCTATTTTGCTCAGTCCAAGAGGTAACCGATCAACTCAATTGCACATGCAAGCCACTACTCGACTGCTAGATAGAAATGGGCATTTATGACTATTAGCTGGGTTGAATTCCCAAGGGAATTGTGCAATTTTTTGGCAGAGAATATGAATGTTATCCATATTTGTACAAATCCTAGGCTGAACAACCTATTGATGGAAAAAATTGTGCAAATCCTACTAAGAGGGTTGGCTGGCAAGATTGAGCAATCCTCGAGCCCAACATGCTATCATAAGGAATTGCACAATTCCTGGCAGGAAAGTTGGTTACCCTCTAGAAATGCATAAATTTCATTAGGAAGCTGCTCAACCTGCAGTTGGATCAAGTCTAGGTAGGAGCCCTAGTAATGGGTCGTAAGGTAATGCCTTTCCCACAATGTCGCATAGAGGCAAGTAAGATAAATTTGTGAGTAGCATGGGTGTGACTGATGCAGTGAGTCAAGGAATGAGTATGAGAGGTTCCAACACTTCAAAGGGAGAGGAAGGTGAAAGTGAGTTCCAGGTTGAAAGGGATCAGTCCCAACTCATATAGGAATACAAAACAAAAAGGACATGCACAACTTCTGGTAGAGCAGTCAAAATGGATGTGGTAGTCCCAACATACAAGGCAAGATAATAAGAACAACACTCACGGATCAGTTCGAGACGAGAGTGATGGTTGATATAACAAGGTTCAAAGAAAGTTCTCTCTGATGTCTGGTAGAGCAGTGGACATGGACGGTGACAACATTAACAACATATGCAACACATTAACAACAAGATTCATATAATTGCATAAAAATCAATTCATATACAAGTACATAAGTTAAAAAACATATATCATTAAGGAAAATAGAGCAGTCTAACTACAATAACACATATGCATGAAAATGTGTTGGCTTTTATTATATAAAGAAGTGTAAGTCACGATCATACAATACACCATGTAAACCTACTAGCCCCATTAGTGGAACGTTATAGCCACATTCACCTGCTCCTCCAAAGAGATGTAATATTTGCATGCAGTGGAGAAGCAAAGGTGCATAACAATACTATCCAAGCCTTCTTCAAGATAATCTTAGTACAGTATTAGCTGACCAAAAGCCCTTACAATGAGTTATTAGGGACTATTTATAACAAAGGGTGGGGTGAACCTTGACATTCCCCTTTGTGACAGTTCAAATACCCTCATGACTCTTCACCTACTCTATGACTGTTACATCCAACTGTTGACACTCGACTTACAGTTGACATGAATAAACGTTAAAATGCACATGTACTCATGTGAGACAACATGGCTTGTGCAAGCCTTGCAAGACATCACTGACACTCCGTCCGTTGTGGTGAGACCAACTCTTTGACATGCTTGTGATGGTGAAGTTGGTGAGCTGATTCCAATTTTGGTCATCCATGATGGTGTGCATGCACCCCATCGTGAAATCTTGCTAAAGCGAACTCTTCCCTCCATTGCAACTAGTGCATTGGTTCGGCCCCTTCATCCAACTTGACTACTAAGATGCACATGGTCTTCTTGTGTATGGTTTAACCGGAAACACAATGATGCATGGTGTCTATGTTGATCTTCAAGTGTGTGCTGGTGGTCATGCACATCAACTTGCCAAAGTGCACGTTCAGCCCCAGTTGGACTTGCTTCTTGTCTTCACCCTGGTGAGTGTGTTGAATGGGTTGGATTGCATCCGTGCACTAAATCTACATGCATGCTGCTGGATCCTTTGTATGTGATCAACAACATTACTCACCATGTTTTCTCTATGTCAGCTGCTAGGCTGGATCCTTAACTTTTACTGGCACAGCTTCATCCATGAGTTCATGTTGCACCCACTGCTATTCTTGTTCCTGCTGCAACTCATTGGACTATCTATGCAGCTTCATGTTCTTCCTGAGTTTCTTCTTTACCACATGCAACTCCTTCTTTGTTCCATCTTCTACCTTCGCACGATCTTCATGTCGTGCCATCACTTCATAGCTCGAGTCTCCAAAGATTCTTTTCATTATCAATGGATTTGTTTGATCTTGGAGCTTTGCTCTACCTCTATGTTGTCAACCACCTTCCTCTTGCATTTGCAGCACCCACTTCATTGGTTTCTTTTGCTGTATTGGTACACTTCCTTCAATTATTGTTCATGATGTTGGTCATTGTGATTCTGCTGCTTGATGTCCTTATCCAAGAAAATATTGATGTCCTCGTGAGTAGGTAAGCCCCATGGACACTTTATCTACTACATCCGCAAGCGTGATATGAATGGTGTCTTCATCTCTTCTCTTTTGGAAACCATTGTACCTATACTGCTGAGAGGCAGATGAAAACCTTTGATACCTAGAGACATGGAAACACTCATAGCAAGAAATCTATCAATCGAAAACAAAAATGAACATGGGAACTGACTTTCGATGTACCTAGGTGAATGATCATGAAATTTTCCTAATTTCAGCTGGGAAGTCGAGAGACTGACTGCCAAAACTACACAGGGCATAGTCCGAGCTGCTGGGAGGCTGATTGACTATTGGAACTACAAAATGCATAATCCAGTTGGGCAGTTAGTTGTTGGGATTGTGCAATGCGTGGTTCCAGCTGGGAAAGACTAATGGCCCAAGGACAGATTTGTGAAAATTTTTGGGCCAAGCAACCACTGACCTAGAGAATTGCGTAATTCAGTCCAGGAGGCCATTTTTGGGTCAGAATGTGCAAATCTGGAGAGGAAGGTTAGCCTTCCTTCTCGATATTGCACAATGTGGCTTTGGTGAAAGCAGAGACTGTGCCAAGTCAATGAAATGCATGGCGACACTAAGTGATAATAGAAATAATAAACATTACATGCAAACACATGACTGAAGGAATGGGCAAACAGATCAACATGCATGAGGGTGAGGTCATTCGTCGGTTGGTCGAATGTCCATGCAAAACAATTTCATGCATGCGACAACAATGAAAATTGAAACAGAGCTAGGACAATCTAGAATACATGTAAACGATAGCAGGCATTCAAAGAAATCAAGAAAACAGTACTCATACAAGTGAAAACCCAAAAAGCGATAGAAATGCGGCACAAGGCATGGGAAGCGAGCTTACCCCAAAATAGTTGTGTTGAATGTGCTGACTTCTCCTAGATGTGATGTGGGATGTCAGAGCTACAAGCTTGATGAGAGGAATGAGCTCTGTAGTGTCCGGTTGATGAGTTGTGATAACATCAAGGTTATGATGCGTATGCCACAAATATAGGGGAAGCGACACTTGGAGGGAGGTTTCTGAAGTACTCCTTGCATGTAACCTCCAACTGCTAAACATAGACCCTTGAAACAAGGGATGCCTTTGCATGTTTCCTTGGGAGAAGCTGCCTATGCATGCGAGTTTGTTTTGCTCGATCCAGGAGGTAATCGATGAACTCAGTTGCACATGAAAGCCACTGCTTGAATTCTAGAGAAAAGTGTGCATTTCTGACTATTAGCTGGGTTGACTTCCCAAGGGAATTGTGCAATTTTTGGGCAGAGAATCTAACTGTTATCCAGATTTGTGCAAAACCTGGGTTGAACAACCTGTTGATGGAAAAAATTTCGCAAATCCTGTTGGGAAGGTTGGCTGGCAGAATTGCGCAATCCTGGAGCCCAACAGGCTGTCATAAGGAATTGCACAATTCCTGGAGGGAAAGATGGTTGCCCTCTAGAAATGGGTAAATTTCATTGGGAAGCTGCTCAACCTGTAGCTGGACCAAGTCCAGGTGAGCAGCCTGTGAAGGAAAAAGATCAAACTTTGATCGACAGGATGCCTTTGAGAAAGAAAGACACTAAAGATTGACGACTTGATGAAGCAAGGCAAGCTATTGTGAAGGTTGGTAGGGATGCTCCAATACAGGCTAAGGGAAAATTTTGGAGTGTGGTTGTAGCCACTACAACAAAAGCTTACCACAAATATGTACACAGAAGAGTGAAAGGCATGCAAGAACGTCCATTATAAGCCAAAAAATAAAAATTGCAGTTGAATACATGTCGAGATGGTCGACTGATTATTACAAAGCATAAACCGGGGTTCAACCCTTTAAAAAGAAACAAACGATATTGTTTACAACCCTTATGATTAAAATTTTAACCCTAACTGCCTGCTGCAACAAAAATATGACCATAGTGTATGTCTCATCCAGTTAAGGAAATTATTGTAGGGAAAAACCCTATTGATGGAACCCAAAATTCATGTTAAGATAAAAACTTCGCATTGGAGTTATTGTTCCTCCACAAATGGGTAAATTTTGTGATGCAAGGGTGGCATATATCAGCAAAACCTTGGTCAAATAATGACATGAGATTAGTAAAAGCCCATAAGGAAAAAGGAAGACAATCTTTACCCAAAAACTCCAATAGAGAAGATTATCCTTAAGAAGTGGTGTAATTATCTTTGTGAGCGTAGTGCTAGAAACCCACTCAATCGAATCTTGTAAACAATTTATGCACCGTACATACCTACATTAAGGCATAAGAAAATCTTAGATACTGATAAATATGAAACCCTTGTGGTGGTAGAACTTAAGAAAAGTCTATAGCTCAAAAGCTTAACAAAAATATAGGAAACAACAATAAAGAAAACCCTAGTTACAAACTAGAGAGAAGCTTGTGTTACCACTGTAATCCCATACCCCAAGGTGTAGTGTGCACCAGTAAAGAGGTGGAGTTTGGCAATGGAAACTCACTTGTGTATGCAAACATTCACCCATAAGAAATTGATATGGTAAAGAAAGTGAGATCTATGTTAGCCAATGGAATGGGGGCTGAAAAATACCTCATCAAGGGGCAATGGTTGCATCTTTGACCTACGATGAGAATTGAAGCAAAGGAAATTGTAGAGCTTGAGTCTGCACATCAACGGTGCAAATGGAGAGGAAAAACAATGTTTGAGGTAAGGTTAGTTACCCTAACCATCTCTAGGCGAATGGTGAACGTTGGATCAACAATCTCCCATCCAACGACAAAGAAACATCCACCTGCCAGTCATCTCACGAACGACATTTGTCAACGGTAACCTAATTCAAGAATGTTCCAGAAATCCTTTGCCCATCCAAACTTTGGATAAGGCCAGTGTGTTATGTTGAATTGTTCACCGCAATAAAATAAAAGGAATATAAACATAATGTTTAACCTTTATTCATCACACTATGGTATATACATGTATATACATATGTTGTCTAACCTAGGCGCTCTTTGGAAATGAAACATGTGATACAAATTCCATCATATAACATAGGAACATAAAAACTCATATTATCATAAATGAAAGATTTGTTGGTAATTTTTTTTTTTATTTTTTTTATGTTTGGATTTCAACTTTGAAGTTCTTTAGTAATGCATGTTACAAGTGGTATCAGAGCATGGCTTCAATAATGTGGCCTAATTGGGAAGTTGTAATAATGATGGTGTGTTGATGTGCATAGAAAAAGACACTGAGCAAGTAAAAATAGATCATGATGAGGAGAGTAGTCGGAGGTCAATTACCACCAAGAAAAATGATAAGATCAAATCCTAAAACAACTTCAAAAATGTGGGTGCAGATGGGTGCAGAACAATAGAACCAGACAAGTACACTGCTTGAAATTGTTCAACAGTTGCAGGCCGAAATGGTTCGACTAAGAATAGATAATGAAATATCAAAGTGTGAACAAGAGAGGATCTTGAAGAGTCTCTCAGACAGAAAAAACCATCTAACCTCTCGACCTAGTCTTGACCCTATAACTAGAGATAACGAAGAACACCAACACAGAAATGAGGTTTCTCCTTAAGGAAGTCACACTCAAAGGATTTATGGAAATAGAGATAACAATGAAGAGGAATCAGGCAATGTCTCTAATAAAAGGAGAATGAAGCAGAACTAGAATCGCAGGGGGAATTTAGAAAGATCAAACCCCCAACCTTTGATGGTGAAGCGAAAGAAGTTGCGGAAGCCTCGATCATCGATATGAACAAATATTTTCAAGTTTATGAATATGATAATAACCTCAAGGCCAAATTGGCTATCTATTAGCTTTAGGGGAAAGCCACCTTATGGTGGGTAGACATAATGACAGTGCAAAGGATAGATGAGCAAGAGGTGACCTGGGATGAATTTCAAAGACACTTCAAAAACAAATATCTAACAAAATGATTTTGCGATGAAAAAAATTAATAGTTCCACGACTTAAAATTGGGGAAACTAACTATGGACGAGTTTGTGACCAAGTTTATGTACTTGTTAAGATATTTTCCATATATCTGAGAGGAAAAAGCTAAAGTAAAACGTTTTATAAGAAGCTTGCATATATTTATGAAGGAAAGAATATAATTTGATAATCCCAAGACCATGGATGAAGCAATTCGGAAGGCTTGAATTCGCTATCAATAGATGAAGAAGAAAGGGGACAATGCTAAAGGTTGGCCGCATAAGAAAGGGAAGTAGACCTATCATAATTTCATAAGCACTAAGTCTGCAAGTTATAGAAACACGCAGAAAAATCAACCAAACAAATAACTTGGAAAAAATCAGCAAAAGACTAGATGGTGAGAAGGAACTAAGCTTACAAAAGCAACCAACAAGTTGGATCCCAGCCAAGTGCAGAAGCCCCCCTTACAATGTTGGGGCTACGGTGAACCCCATTATTAAAAGAATTTCCCACACTGCAACATGTCTCAGCAGAATTATAATGTGAAAGAAGCATCTACAGTTAGGCAGTTGGTGAGAAGTATGCCAAGGATCAGCGCTGCATCGGACGACCATCAAGAATATTATCATCCTAGTTTGATAGAGTTAGAAGGTAAGTTAATTAATCAATTTGCGTCTATTATGGTATATATGAGTGTAAGTTTAAGTTATGTCAACCTCAAAGTAGTGGAAAAGTGTTGTTTGTATAATTCCAAATTTAAAAACCCCTGGTTGGTACAACTAGCTATAGGAGCCAAGACGAGAGTAAATGCTAAGTTGCCAAATTGTTCCATTGTGATAGGAAGTTAGTAGATCAAGGTTGACTTTAATGTTTCACCTCTAGGATCATATGACCTGTTGATTGGGATGGACTGACTGGAAGAGAATTGGTCCTTAATAAATTTTAAAGAAAATTCCATTAGCTACCTCACTGAGAATGGTTCCTGGAAAGTGATCCAAGGAGTTAAAAAAACCATGGAGTTACGCCCCATTACTGCCTCTCAAGTAGGTAAACATATTAGAAAATTTTGCATGATTTATGTTGTTCAAGTTGGGTATTCTAATTATAAAGACAAGATCACTACCTTGGAAAACATACTAGTTATTTAGGATTTTGTAGATGTGTTTCCTGAAGATATACCAGGGCTGCCCCCAAAACGAGACATTGATTTTACCATTAAAATAAATCCTGGAGCCATGGTAATATATAAAGCTCCTTACCACATGAGTGTACCTGAGTTAACAGAGCTTAAGATGCAATTAGAGGAATTTCTCGATAAAGGTATATTCATCATAGTGTATTACCATAGGGAGCTCCAGTATTGTTTGTAAGAAAGAATGATGACACACTGAGATTGTGCATTGACTATAGATAACTTAATAAATTAACCATCAAGAATAAGTACCCCCTGCCTCGACTTGACGATCTTCTTTATCAAGTCAAGGGAGCAACATTTTTTTCTATGATTGATTTACGGTCATGACAAAACCACATTCCAGTAAAGGATGAAGACATTTGTAAGATTAATTTTAGAACTTGTTATGGCCATTACGAGTGTGTAGTCTTACCTTCTGGGCTAACTAACGCACCGATGACATTCATGAGTTTGATGCATGTCATATTTCATCCTTTTTTGGATAAATTTGTTATGATCATAATAGATGATATATTGATTTATTCGAAAACTTTAGAAGAACATAAGGAGAACTTGTGTACGGTGCTGCAAGTATTATGAGACCATCAATTATATGCAAAATTTAATAAATGTAACTTTTATAAAAATCAGATTTAGTACTTGGGACACATCATTTTAGCCAAGGGAATAAATGTTGACCTCGAAAAGTTTAGAGCCATTATGGAGTGGTCTATGCCCAAAAATGTAGCTGATATATGACGTTTTATGGGTTTGGTGGGGTATTACTGCTATTTTATTAAGGAATTCTCTTAGATCGCATATCCCATCACCTCGTTACAAAATAAGGGAAATTTTTTTAAGTGTACTAGCTAATGTCAGTAATGTTTTGAACAGTTAAAACACCTATTAACTATTTCCCCTATACTAAATATTTCCAACCCAAATAAGGAATTCATGGTCTGCACAGATGTGTGTCGGGAAGGGGTGGGGGCAATACTAACGTAAGAGGGGAAAGTAATAGCTATGAGTCACAAAATTTGAAGGATCATGATCAAAGATATTCTACATATGATTTGGAATTAACCGTCGTAGTCTACCCATTAAAAATCTTTTAGGCAAAAGATTTATGTTAATGACTGATCATAATAGTCTGACAAGTTATTTTAAAGAGCCCAATTTAAATTCCCATCAAGAAAGATGGAATGCCTTTCTTAGCAAATTTGAATTTGACATCAAACATTTAAAAGGAAGGAAAATCGTGTTTCGGATGCACTAAGTAGAAGAATATATTGTGTTTATGAACTGCATTATAATAAAATATAATTTAAATTTCTAGAGCAAATTAAAGAAGCTTCCCAATGAGAACTTGAATATAATTTTTTATGGCAACAATCTCAGCAAGCTAGTAGCTAGGAAAGACAATCAGACTACAGTATTAATGAGGATCAATTATTAAATTTTAGGAAAAGAATATATGTCCCCAACCAGATTTCAGTTAGGAAACTAATTCTAGACGAATTTCATAGGATTCCTTACACTGCCCATCCCAAATATCAGAAAATGTTTTCAGCAATTAAATAAGATTATTTTTGGCTAGGGATACGTACGGATATTGCAAAATATTTGACAAGATGTTTAGAATGTCAGCAAGTAAAAGCTGAACATCTACATCTTGCTAGTCTTTTTAACCAATGCCTATAGCTGAATGGAAGTGGGAAATAATTACACTTGACTTTTTCTCCGGATTAACCATATCTAAAAAGCACGATGATTCAATCATGGTGATTGTGGATAAACTCAGTAAAACAAATCATTTCATTCCATTACAATCTACCTTAAAAATAGTTCAAAATGTTGATATTTTCATGAAAGAATTATTCCACTTGCATGACATTCTGATCCAGATCTTGGGGAGGGCCCCAAGATTTGAATAATTGTCACATAAAGAAAAGAACAAAAAAATAACCCAAGCTAGAAAAGTAAATCATGAACCAACTTTTATTAGATCAGAAAATAATAGTTGCAACTAGATTGGGATGCAAAATTTGTTCTCTTACAAATAGAGGCTTGTTATTTATAACATTTTTTAGTTACATTACCATGGGTAAATACCATGGGTGGATTTCCATTTGGATCATTCCTCCTTCCTTAGGAACAAATGGTCCCCATCGCATGAAGTTCCCTCTAGAGAAGCTTTTGTCGAAGATGAGTTGTGGATGACCAAGTGTTGTCGAAGACAAGGGTTTTGCATGGTTGACCAATAATCAAGGGTTTGTGGATGAACCATAACCATGATGCACGAAGATCCAAGGATAGAGATATTGAAGCGAACAAAGTTCGTACTTCCTGTTAACTACTCCAGAAAACTTGGAATATAAATATCTCCATAGAGATACAAGAATATATATTAGAAAGTATGAATAAGATGATGATACAAATGAGAGTGAGGGTCTTGTATATATAGCTTGGTAAGAACCCTTTCACAATCAATCATGTCTCCTTAGACATGCCTCTTTGTTTAACTAATTATTAATTAACTAACCATTATTACAATTATTTATATTTATATTATTTATATATATTTTATTCGTAACAGATACCTTGTAATGCTTGTGAGCCAACTGTGATATTGACAGTGTGTGGCAAAGCAAATGGATTTCATTGGCAAGGGTTTTGTATGGTTGACCCATAACCATGAGGAATGAAGAGTCGAGGATAGAGATACCTTGTAATTCTGGTGGGCCAACTGTGAGGTGGACAGTGTGTTTCCAAGAAAATGGATTTCACTGCCAAGGGTTTTTCATGGCTGACCCATAATCTTGATGAACGAAGAGCCGAGGATAGAGATACCTTGTAATGATGATGGGTCAACTATGACATGGACAGTGTGTGGTCGAGCAAATGGACTTCATTGGAAAATGGTTTTGTGTGGTGTGGAAGCCCCGAAAATTGGGTCTACAACAAGGGGGATACCCACCCGGTTCGGACCTTGAAAGCAACTCCTTTTCCATTTGGGATGGTGGGTCCGACTGGGGATAATGGGACCAGTTTCCCAATTTGTGTGTGTCCATTAATATTTCTGTTTTCTAAAGATTTCTAAGTAAAATGCTTTCAATCTAAGTCAAATTTAAAAATGCAATTGTATTCTAATGAATAGAAATATTTAAGTCTAAAACTAACCTGGGATTCAACTTTTTACTTATGTGATCTAAAATAATTTCGAATAGCAATTGGTAATAAAGATCATTCAATCACTAAAAGAAACTAATTCGATAAAAATGAATTGTTTCGTATAAAAAGTTAGGCGAAACAATTCTGAGAAGCATATCACATAATAAGTCATTCATATATTGAGCATAAACAGAATAGTCATCACCGTACAAAAGTTCCAAATGATAACTCAAACATTCAAGTTTTCATATATAAATAACTAAGCATAAAATATTACTTGGACACATAAGCAGAAATCATTAAGAGATAAAAGTACCATTGGTAACAAGTCCTACTCATGAGCTTCAGCAATATAGATTTATCTCTTCCTAATTCAACATCTACTAAGAGTACAAAAGTGCATTTCAGTAGCAGACATTAAACACAAATATCAATAAATCTTGTTCCATTCATTCATCAAAACTTCCTCTGAGGGTGCAGAAATGCATGTTCTGAGGAAATATTTTTGACAAATTTCAGGACCCTTGTCTAAATGCATGAGAGGGGTTAAAATACTACTTCCTAAATACTAAAAATAGTTTATTACAAAAATATAAGAGGAGGTTTAAATGACCGTCCTCATCTAAGGCAAAAATAAATCAAAACTAAAACTAAAACTGAATATGGAATTAACTATCTATGTATCTGTTCTCTGTGGTCACAGGCATTCAGCATTGGCTTGAGGAGTGACGGTTGGCCGACCTCCGATTTTAGTTTCCCTGTGAAAATAGAATCGGCAAGTGCTGACGCTATCTTCTCGGCAAAGTTCATAAGGAATTTGAGAGTCATGCATTGACTGTGCGGTTTAACCAAGTACTGCCAGTAAGTTTCCCAATTTGACTTGGTTAACTTCTTGATGGACTCTACCCTTTCCTCAACTTTCTGTCTCTAGCTTGTCTGCAGTTGCTGTGCCTTTGGGAGAAATCTAGGTGTGGTATCTGTAATGAGGTTTTCTCTGTGCAGGTTTTCATTGACATTGTTTGTTGTTG
The DNA here is from genome assembly GCA_031772625.1 of Pinus tabuliformis. Classification (NCBI taxonomy): domain Eukaryota; kingdom Viridiplantae; phylum Streptophyta; class Pinopsida; order Pinales; family Pinaceae; genus Pinus; species Pinus tabuliformis. Next base: position 397,560,151 of record CM062818.1, on the reverse strand, counting down.
TAGCTGCTTCTTCTGCCGCCACGCGTCGGGCACTGAATGGAATTGCTAGGTTTTAGTGAAATCTACTTACTGCCCAAGGGTGCACCCGATAAATACTGTCGGTTTTGGAGCATGGGTCCCGCCTTTAGCCTTTAGCGCTTTTCCCCATGGTTTTCTGGCTTACATGTGGCTGAATGCTTGGGGGCTTTCCTTTTTGACGGGTTTTTCCTAGCAATGCGCGATTAGCGCCTAGCGCTAATCGCGCATCAGAAACTGCTTCCTTTTTCTGATCCGAGCTTCCCATGTGCTATTTTCGCCTCTAGCGCATTCTTAATCGGCCTTGGTCAGCGCGCTTTGCCTTTTTCAGTGGTTCTTCCCTTACCGACCAGTTCTTGGTGCACTCCGTGAAATCTTTGTTTTCCTTAGCAAACTTTTCTATGAACTGCTTGTTGTAGGTTGCCTGCAGTTCTGGTAAATGATACATAAGCCTTAAATCTTGTGCAATGAATGACCCAATGAGGTCTTGGCCTCAAGTCTTGAATTGTCTATCTGTTATATCAACACTATCCAGTACCCACTTGACCATGTCTATGTATGGAAGAATCTTTGATCTTGCTGCTATTCGGTGCAAGAGCGAACATGCAAGTTCAATGATTGATTCCTCAAACGACCCACGTGAGTCTCTTGTTTCTTTAACCTCCATAACTCTGGGATTTTCTTCTTCGAGCAAACTCTACATGCCTTCCCAAGTAGTTATGTCAGCATCTTTGTTACCAGTGGTGTCTGTGTAGAAGGGCGCCATTTCTTTATCCTCTGCAACTGGAGCTTTTCCCTTCTTTCCCATTATGTTTTGCACAATTCTGCATATATTACTCTGCTTTCCACTCCTATGAATTTACAAGTAAGGAAAGAGATAAAGTGACGAGAAAGCTCTTTAATTCTGAAATCATATCCAATATACCACCCTACGTGAAATAACCTTTCGATTAGATTTAAATCTTATCTCATAAATGACCATCAACTAACCATTAAATTGACATTAATGCCCATAACTCGGTATCAGATTACGAGAAAAACTTTATTGAAGGATGAGCCCTAAAGATCTGCGATAAAGAAATTTTGTGATTTGCTTTGCAATATCACAGATTGCAATATCGCAGATCGCAATATCGCTAATCCGTTTTGTCAAAAATCATTTATCACCTTATGCATTCGCGAGATGCGATTTGCGAGATGCCTTATCGCATATCGCTGGATCGGGATATTTTATGTTGGGTGATACTTGTGGCATATGAAAGCTGCGATGTGCAATGGGTCTTCAAGGCGCGCATTCTCGCATCACGTTTTCTCAATTTCGGAAGTTTGTTTATATGATGTCCTCCATTATCCTTTGTGATGCGATGTTTTATTGTTAAGAGAACGATTTTATTTGGAACTTATCAAAAAAATTAAATTTTTTAGTTTTAGCAGGTGTTTTCCTAAATTTATAATAGCATGTTTTATTCAAAGGGAAACATGAGTTCTAGTTTTTTATTTTTAGAAGGGTCCCCATTTATTTAGCTTTATTACTAAAATTAAATAAAATGGGGGGTTGTTGCTGGCCACAACAATTGGCGATTCACTAGGAAGAACCAATTATCTCTGATTATCTTTTGAATTTTCTAAACTTCCAAAACAGAAATGTTTTCTGGAAAATCAAACTTTATTATAGAAATATAAAGTGTATCATGCTTTCAGCTGTCAATGGTAGTTTGTTTCTCCTGTGTTAATTTTGATTATTTACTTTCCAAAGCTAGTCATTGTATTTACATCAGACACTACTTAGTTTATAAAGATAAAAAGAAAGACTTCTCTGTAGATCAGTTTTAAGTATGCTCATTTGTCGTAGGTAGAGCCTTTGCTGCCAGCAGACGTTCATAGCCTCAACAGGGTTACCTGTTACCAAACAATGATCCTGTATCCTACTTGGAGAAATATACAATTTTCAAAGATAAATCCATATCCACACTTGTTGTTTTCGTTTTCTTTTAATTCTTAAATAAAAATGTCTTGGTTTGGTAGCCAAATTATGACAGTGCCATTCACTTGATTTATAACTTTGCTGAACAAGCTGGCTCGTGATGAGACCCCTTGTCTTTTGATTGCAACAATCTTGAGCCATTGCCCTGTTGTCGTATGCAGTTTTGGCAATGTCAGCAAGTCATAATATCTATGATCATGATAAGTCGGCTCATGATGAGACCTCTTATTCTTTAAGCTTAGAGTGTATCATTGGATTATTCCTTGAAACTCGTAATTCCCTAGGTGGGGAAGAAGTCATTGGCTCCTTAAGAATAGCTCTCGACAACAATTATAGAGTTTTGGGAAATAGCTTTTCTACAAAGAACCTTTGTTTTGTTATTGATGCTTTTCATTGACTGATATAAAACAAATTCTAGCTAAAGGTTGTTTTTCATCAAAATTCGTAAGGCTAAAACTAGTAGAATTTTTAGGCTTATAGCATTTGACTGTATTTTTCAATAATAATGATCAATTTCCAAATCAGTTCTATTTATACAAGCAAAAAAACGAAATCTAAAAGAAACACTAATATTTTTCGTGAATTCCCAAAGTTAACCATTTACAACCTGTTTTATTATCAAAGTAAAGCTATAAACACTAATTTACAGAGACAGAGGAGTTCATTTTCTATGGATAGTATTTTTTAAGGATCTGCCCATTAGCAGGCAAAGATTCTTTTTTCCCTGCTAAATCTTGCAACATGAAAGTGGATGGACCTATGATTTCAACAATTTGGAATGGGCCAAGCCATATTCATTGGAATTTAAATGTTTTCCTTTTTCCTCATGAGCCTTATCCCATTTCAAAACTAAATCTCCAATTTGAAAATCCTTCCTAGATACCATGCTTGAATCGAAGGAAGTATTTGCTAATGCTTGATGATGAGTGTGTGTGATTTTAGCCTGTTCGCATTGCTCTTCTAGCTTAAGAATCTGCAATTGTCTTAGTTGTAAAGATGAAGTTGGTGTTTCATCAATAAATTGAACTAAAGCCAAAGAAGGAATTTCTAGATGAGTTGGGAGAACTACTTCTTTCCCATAAACTAAATTAAAGGGAGAAGTGCTAATGGAAGCCTTTTGGGTTATTCGGTCTGCCCATAAAGCATACATCAAAGGTTTGTGTCAATTTTTATGACTCTGATCAATGGTTCTCTTAATGATTCTAATTAAGTTTTTATTTGTTGATTCAACCAACCTGTTCCCTTGTGGGTAATAATTGGCTGAATATTTAAGCTTAAAACCTCTTTTAAGTGCAAATTTAGTCATAACATTGCCAAAAAAATATGATGCATTATCAAACATTAAAGCGGAGGGTAAACCAATCTTGGTGATTATGAACTGATCTATGAAATCAATGATATGTTCAGCATTGGCTATCTTGAGTGGAACTACTTCTACCCATTTAGTAAAATAATATGTAGTTGTAAGGATATACCTACGCTGTTTAGAAGAGTGAGGAATGATATCACCTATTATATCCAATCCCCATTGATCAAAAGGTTGATCGATATTGACTAATTGCAAAGGAAATGATGGTTTGTTTTGTCTTCCAGCAGTAGTTTGACAAACTGGACATTTCCTTACATAGTTATGTGCATCCTTAAATAGTGTAGGCCAATAGTATCCTACGCGCAAGATTTTATGTGATGTAGCATCTTCTACATAATGTCCACCTGCTGGTCCATCATGGAGTTCCTACAACACATTTTCAGCTTCAGATTTCTCAAGACATCGAAGGAGAGCAGAATCATAATCCATCCTAAAAGGTACAACATTTATGAGTTGATATTGCCTAGCCTTCAATCTTAAAGCTCTTTTCTTTGTATAATCCATATTTGAAGGAGCATATCCGTTCTTTAGAAAAAATATGATATCAGCATATCTCGATTCAATATCGTTTAGGCTTACCTCATACATTTGTACCTCTTGATTTGAAGATGATATTTCAGAAACAAGCGAAGCTCCAACCAACATCTTGCAAAAGCCTTGACCTTTTACAATATTTGATGGCCTGATCTCAGCGTCGTATTCTTGTAAGGCAGTGACCCAATTTTCTCTCATTTCACCCACATCTTTCTCTACTAAAAGATTTCTTACCATTGGAAACGGTACTATGATCTTTGTATGGGTTTTAAGAACAAAGGGTCTAAAATATTTGTTGGCTTTGAAAACAGCGTAAGCTTGTTTTTCAACGTCAGAATAATTTAATTCAGCCCGTTGCAGATTTGAACTAAAGAAGCCAATTGGCGCTTCTGCCTTATCTTGATTCGCTTGAGTGAGTATCGCAGCATATGATTTATCAGAGGAAAATGTGTACAAAATAAAAGGATTAGAAAAATTTGGAGTTGCTAAAGATGGGGCATTAATAATCGCTTGCTTAATCAAATTGAACGCTTCATATTATTTGTTATCACTGACAAAATTTCAAAGAAAAAAGGTAAGGGAAGAGTTAATTGATCCTGGACATATTCATGCTGATCTTGGTCGTGTTCATGCAATAGACATTTGACCCAATTCTTAGTTTGAGCAAACAAGCCCATGGTGAGCAGAGATAAGAAATCTTCATCAAATTCAAGCAAGTACAGGAGGTACCACCAAGGGCAAAAGAAACAGGTTGAAGACTTAAAGATACAATTGAACCAGCAAAAAGGATCTCCATAAAGAAATCTCACTTCAAGTAAGGATATGCTTCAAAGTTTTGGTAGTTTTGCTTGGTATAATCTTTTCAAACATTTCCATTCAGTTTTGGAGGGTCTTGAAACATTTGAAAGAATGTTTTAATAGCAAAGTTCTCAAATAGCAAAGTTTTGGGTTGAAACTGTGATTTTTGAAACAACTCAGCAGTTTCGTAGCGCGCTACGAAACTGCTGAAGGTGACAGTTTTGTTTTTTGAGGATCTACCTTGAAAGAAAAAGAAGATTATTTTGAAAGGGATGTTGCTGCAGAGGTGTAATAAGATCGCTTGAGAAGGTTTGAGCCCTAATCAAAAGGAAAATTCAAGAAATGAAGATACATACACATGCTAAACCTTGCGCTACGAAATCACTGAAGCAACGTTTTTCAGGAGAAAACTGTTTTAGGTAGTCAACTTCCAGGAGGTCTCTAGAGAAACTGAAAGCATATTTTTGGAAATTGAAAGAGGTTTTTATTCCTAACATACTGAAATAGAAAAACCTCTTTCAGTTTTTTCAAATTAATTATGAGTTTGGAGAAATGGGTGACTAAAAATTGCGCTACGAAACTGTTGTAGGTGCAGTTTTTCAAAAAATCAAAATTTCCTGTTTTACACATCTTCTTCAAGGATCGATTCTGGGCAGCTGGAGTAATGTTTCAAAAAAAAAAAAGGTTTTTTTTTCAGCATGGATTGGTTCACAAAAGCCTCCTTCAGTTTTTCCAAATACATTTTTTACGAGAAGTTATGAGCTCTGTCCCAAGACCTATTTTTCAGCCAGAACAGAGCAAGGGACAGTCTCCTAGTTTCTAGGAACACCAAAGGGATGAGTCATCAAGGGCCAGCTGGAAGGTTATGAGCACCATCAAATTCGACTTCATGGAGTTTTAGGTGTCAAATAATGTTTTAAATGTTTATATAAGGTTGTTGTAATCATAATAAGGAGTTACACTCCTAGTTGTATTAGGTCTCTATGACTCCTAGTTAGCTGTCCTTTGTATTAAATAGTTAGTTTTAAGTGTCAATAGGTGTCAAATTAGCAGGAATTCGAATTCCCCTCATGCTGGAGGAAGGAATCTACATGAACTCTATATATGGGAGAAGAACTAATGTATTAAGGGTTGGAAATTTTATGAAAAAAGATGGTATTTGGCCTATGTAAGACTCATTTTCAATAATATACATGCTGGACTTTACTTCTCAGGATTCATAAAGGATTTTTTATGTTCAGAATATGTGATGTTGTCCTTTTCTTAATTCTTACAGTGGTATAGATGTATAATCACTCAGAATTCACTGAATGTGCTCTGACTTCCTGTATACATTTATAAACTGTGTGGTCCCATATGAGTTTATGTTCTAAATGTTTAAATGCTGAATGCCCTGACTTCCATGTAAGGTTGAGTTCATTGTTATATTGAGGTGTTGTTGACTCCATAAGCCCAATGGATAGTTTTGTTTAATGTGTTTCCACCATTCATATTTTTCACAGTTGTTATATAAGAGTTAGCCATCTTATCTTTAATCAAAATCATTAATCCATCAAGAGAGAGCCCTCTCAGGTTGAGGAGGCTAAGCCTCAGCCTAAAGTAGGTTGAAATAGTTACCTAGAGTCAACCTGACCAGCAGCCTATCAGGATCTGATTTTGAGCTAACATTATTCTTGGCACCTTTTGAAAAGTGAATTCTTTTTTGTCATTGCTTGTAATGGTGACACAATCCTTGAGAAGTCTGGAACAAATATTTTGACAAAATTAATCTAGCCAAGGAAGGATTGCATGGATTTCTTATTATGTGGCAAGGATATTTCGGAAATTTCCTTAATTCTATCGGGATCAATATGGATTCAAGATTTTGACACTATAAATCCAAGAAGTTTTCCTTCACTTAATGCAAAAAAGGACTTTTTTGGGTTAAGTGAAATCCCATACCTTTGGCAATGTTGGAAGATTCGCTTTAAGTCTCTAAGGTGATTACCATGTTTTTTATAATATACTGTTATGTCATCCAAGTAAATCACCACTGATTTGTTTACTAATCCCTTAAATGTGATATCCATGGCCCCTTGAAATGTGTCACTAGCGTTAATCAAACCAAATGACATTTTTTGATATGCGTAAGTACCCCATTTGGTTATGAACATGGTTTTTAACTGATCCTCAGGATGGACCAGGACCTAGTTGTAGCCGGAGAAACCATCTAAAAAGGAAATTAATTCTGATCCTACAACTGCTTGTAATATTTGTTCCATAGGAGGCAGGGGAAAATTATCCTTTTGACAGGGTTTGTTAAGATTTCTAAAGTCAATACAAATCCTAATATCTCTATTTTTCTTTCTAACTGGGACCATATTGGAAACCCACCTAGAATGTCGAATGGGAAAAATAATTTGGCTTTCAATAATTTATTAAGCTCGAACTTAATCTGTCTTTTGAGATTAGGATGGATTTTTCTTAGCTTTTGTTGAACAAGTTTTTCATTAGCTATCATTGGGATAGTATGCTGAATAATCAAAGTGTCATAAGTCTTAAGGTCCTCATAGTTCCAAGCAAAGACATTTTTGTATTGTTTTAGGAGCTGAACATAGGCTAATTTTTATTCTGTGGCTAGGCCAAGACCTAGGTTGATATTCTGTGGCTTGGTATCTGTTCCTACATTTACTAATTCATAGTTTATAGTTGAACTCTGAAGTTTTGAATTGGTAGATATTTTAAAACTGTCTTTCAAATCATATAGGTCTTCCAACTTGACTACAAATTTTGGTATAGCATTATTAGTGCTTTCTTGTTGTAACTGCTCGTCATGTTGGTCCTCATCAATTATCTAATTATCATAAGATCCTTCCGATGTCAGGAAACTTACAATATCAGGATCATCATTGAAAATTATCTAGTTTGTAACATTATCAGGGATGGATGGCCTAAAGATCAATTTGATTGAGAATCTGTTTGGGCTATAGTATTCTAATGGAATGAGCTTGGAAGCTACATTAGCCAAGAGGTCAGCACTAGCATTTTGGGGTCTAGGAATAGGTGAAATATTAAATGCTATAAAATGTTCAGTCAGATCTTGCACTAAAGATTGATAATGTTTTAAATGACCTGATACACAATCTATAGTATTTCGTACCTATTTAATAACAATCTCAGAGTCTCTGAAGAATTGTAGATACTTGATATCTAATCCGATTGCCTTGTATAGTCCTTGGACTAGAGCTTCATATTTTGCAGTATTGTTTGTGCAATCAAACTCGATTCTACATGTCAGCATAGTTTTGTTTCCCTCTGGACTAACTAATACACATCCTGCTCCTGCTCCATCATTAGACTTAGAACCATCAAAAAATAATTTCCAAACTAAAGATTTATTTACAGGACTATCTATAACATTAACACATTTAGAACTATCTGTTTGAGAAAAAAATTCCACTTTAGACAAAACAGAATGTTCTAGGTAAGGCAAAATATGAGAATTAAAATTTCCTAACAAAGAGTCAACAGAATATTTGGCAATTATATTGTTGTTGTATGCTATAGGTTCATTTTCTCCTTCCAATTTTGTCACTATGTATTTTTGGTGTCTTTCTCACTCAACCTTTATCTGTTTCGGTTTACCATTGTAAGGGAGCCACATATGTGACCAGTCAGTCGTAAAGTACCCATGAAACTTTTCATACCAATTCCTACTAAGAATTAAGCCATAAAATTCAGGAATTTCTGCAACTAGAATATCAATAACTTGACATACCTTTGGATTAGATGACAAGCTTAAGGTAACTTGATTTAGTTCACCAATTACTTCAACCTGCGCTCGGTCGAGCTAAACTATGCGTACTACAGATTTTTGAGGTTGGACATTTAACTTTGCACATATTGTTTTAGGTAAGATATTAGATGAAGCTCCTGAATCTACCAAACAATTATGCAAGTTTTTATTGAAAATTTCATAAGTAAGAAGGAATGGGGGAGTATGGGATTTTGACCTACCTCTAATTAAATCAATATCATGCGGATCAACTTTATTTTCCATATTAGTTGGAGGTTTTCCCATCTCAGGAGAAGCTTGCAAGATTACAGTGGCAGGAAAAGGTGCAACAGGTACTGCATGTAACTTTTTCAAAAGTATCTTTTGTTGAAGTTTCAATTTGCTCAATTCATGAAAAGTAATGTTAGCCCTAGTCTTCTTCATATCTTCAACGATATTATACTCCATCTCATCAGAAACAATTAGTGTTTTTGATGGAGTTGAGGGATCGGATTGAACTGGGCTTGTTTGAGTCACTTTTGGTGATGATTTCTTACATGCGACTTTATCTTAAGATGTCGAGTTTGCGCTCTTCTGTTTAGGACTAGGTTGTGGAGGATCGAGTTGATTTCTACTTCTTGTACTAACTGGTAATACCTCTTGATCCTCTTCGTCTGGAAGAATGAAGTCCCACATTCCCTGTACTTCTACAACTTCATCTTCATCAGTAGGTTCTTCATTAGAGACTTCTTCTTCTTCTTCTGATTTTGTGTTTGTTATAGTGTTGGGAGGCTTTAAATCAGTTGAAGGATTTTTTCTATAAGGCTTGTAGGGATTTTTCGAAGAAGTGTCTGCTACTTGTTTCTTAATGTCAACCATTTTGTTAGACATGGTTTTTAAGACTTTCTGTAATCCTTCTAAATCAAATGGGTCTTTTGATTGCTTTTTATTAGGATCATTTAAAAGTAACCTTCTTAGATTTTCTTTCATCGACAATGTTTTTCTTTTCTAAAGCTAAGATACGTTTCTCTACCGCTATCGCTTCCTTCATGTTTTCAGCTAATGTTGTCTTGGAAGCCCTATCAATGAAGATCGCTATGTTTGATGGTAAAGGAGACATGTACCATTCACTTTGAACTTCTTCGCTAGGCTTGGAAGCGGTCGGAATTTTATTCAAAAGCTTGTTGAAACGTGAGTTAAAATCTTTGATAGGTTCTCTCGATTCAGTCTTTAGATTCGATAGATCATTGATCAATGTTTTTGTAGATCTATCATCACCGAACTTAGTCAAGAATTGCTCTTGGAAAATGTCCCAGCTAGTGATGGATCCTGATGGTAATGAAAAATACCAGGATCCAGCTGCTCCTTGTAAAGTGTAAGGGAAAATCTGAACAACAACATCTTCATTAGTAACACCATTTAAATTTATTGATAACATAAAGTTGTTTATGTGTTCTTCTTCTAGCATGCCTACTTCAGGATTAAACTTAGGTAGCCATTTTTCAGGATGGGTCGGTAGTTGACTTAAGGGATTAGGCATTAAGACTACCCCTGGGTTATTCCATGGGGTTTGGGCCATCATTGAACTACTAACAGAGGAAAGCACAGATGAAGTTGCTTGTGGAAAGGATGAGGATGTTAAAGTTCTAGTACTCTGATGGACAACAATTTGAAGTGGAATGGTGGACAGTTGAATTTGCAATGGAGAAGTTGGAATTGATGTTGATGATGAAAGAGTCTCACTATCAGACCCTTGAGGTGATTTCCTTGCTCTATTCCTTTTAGGTAGAGGTAATTCAGTTGGTTCAATACCAAAATTTTCACTCTGCAATCTGGTTAAAGGATGAGAAGGATTGTATTGTGAAGTCATACTACCTTGAGATATTTCAGACTTTTGCGATGATATGGAAAATCCTTGAAGTTTATGAATCAAAGATTCAACTTCAGGAGGTTCAATAGTAGATTTCTCTGAAATGTTTGGGTTTGTGGCAGTGGTTGTTGTTTTCTAAACTTCTCGCTTAGGATTTAAAGATTTGGAATGTGATGGAGAAGTCGGGGGAGATGTTGAGGGTGATTTACTCTTAGAATGGTATTTAGATTTGGATTTACTAGCCATTCATAGTTCGGGGCCCTCCTTCTAGTGCCAAATATGTTGAAGCCTGGAAAATCGGGTCTACAACAAGGGGATACTCACCTAGTCCGGACCTTGAAAGAAACTCATTTTCTGTTTCAGATGGTGGATCCGATTGGGGATAATGGGACCGGTTTCCCAATTTGTGTGTGTTGATTAATATTTCTGTTTTCTAAATATTTCTAAGTAAAATGATTTTAATATAAGTCTAATTTAAAAATGCAATTGTATTCTAATGAACAAACATATTTAAGTCTAAAACTAACCTGGGATTCAACTTTTTACTTATGTGATCTAAAATAATTTCGAATAACAATTGGTAATAAAGATCATTCAATTGCTACAAGAAAAGAATTCGATAAAAATGAACTATTTCGTATAAAAAGTTAGCCGAAACAATTGTGAGAAGCATATCGCATAATAAATCATTCATATATTCAGCATAAACAGAACGGTCATCACCGTACAAAAGTGCCAAATGATAACTCAAACATTCAAGCTTCCATACATAAATAACTGAGCATAACATATTACTTGGATGCATAAGCAGAAATCATTAAGAGATAAAAGTACCATTGATAACAAGTCCTGCTCATGAGCTTCAGCAATATAGATTTATCTCTTCCTAATTCAACATCCACTAAGAGTACAAAAGTGAATTTCAGTAGTAGACATTAAACATAGATATCAATAAATCTTGTTCCATTCATTCATCAAAACCTCCTCTAAGGGTGCAGAAGTGCATGCTCTGAGGAAATGTTTTTGACAAATTTCAGGACCCTTCTCTAAATGCATGAGAGGGGTTAAAATACTACTTCCTAAATACTAAAAATAGTTTATTACAAAAATATAGGAGGAGGTTTAAATGACTGTCCTCATCTAAGGAAAAAATAAATCAAAACTAAAACTAAAACTGAATATGGAATTAACTATCTATGTATATTTTCTCTGTGTTCGCAAGCATTCAGCATTGGCTTGACGAGCATCGGTTGGCCGACCTTCGATTTTAGTTGCCCTACAAAAACAGAATTAGCAAGTTCTGGTGCTATCTTCTCAGCAGAGTTCATAAGGAATTTGAGAATCACGCATTGACTGTGTTGTTTAACCAAGTACTGCCACTAAGTTTCCCAATTTAACTTGGTTAACTTCTTGATGGACTCTGCCCTTTCCTCAGCTTTCTGTCTCTAGCTTGTCTGTAGTTGTTGTGCCTTTGGGAGAAATCCTGGTGTGCTCTCTGAAATGAGGTTTGCTCTGTGCAGGTTTTCATTGATGCAGTCAATGGCATTGTTTGCCATTGTAATTGCTTCTTCCGCTGCCACGTGTCAGGCGTTGAATGGAATCGCTAGGTTTCAGTCAAATTTGCTTACCGCCCAAGGATGCAACTGATAAATATTGTCGGTTTTGGAGCGTGGGTCCCACCTTTAGCCTTTAGCACTTTTTCCCATGGTTTTCCAGCTTACATGCGACCGAACGCTCAAGGGCTTTCCTTTTCCAGGGGTTTTGCCCAGTGATGCATGATTAGTGCTAATCGCGCATCAGAAACTACTTCCTTTTATTGATCCGGGCTTCCCAGGTGCTATTTTCACCTCCTCTACGTTCTCGATGGGCCTTGGTGTTATCGGGAAAACTAGTGTCTATGCAGAGCTGCTAGTCCCACTAAGGCTGGTAGCTACCTTAGAAACAAACAAACTAAAACTACTTTCGTTTTCCTTTATGAGAAATAGATAAGAGGGGAATAAGGAGACCAACCTCTATCTTGCGCTTGGTTCCTCGCTCGATTCCTCTCCCTTCTGATAGATCTTTGCCACTCGCTTCCTCAGCTACCCAACTTCAAAGAGCACCTGTAGAATCAAAGCAGCATAACACTATCCAAGAACATAGATCTATTATCATAAACAATATATGACCAGATATATATTGACCACACAAATGCATATAACATCAATCATACAAGAATGTGGAGGAAAACTTAAATAGCTTTATTGATAATCAAGAAAGAGCAAAGAGGATTACAACCAATTGTTCTGACCCAGCATCATCCTCTCAGCAAGAAAGCCCTTCTTCACCTCATAAAAAACTTAGATCACCCAACACCATGATATTGCACCAAGAAACCAACAACACTTCCTTACAAGATACAAAATTCCAGCCTCTAGATCTCTGGGATGAGGGATCCATATATAGATGTTTGCAAGGGGGGTGAGTCAGCTTTTGAGATTTGATTAGTGTCCTCTCTCTGATAGTTCTTGGTTCCACTTGGAGATTGATGATCTCTTACTCATCCCTGGGCGAATGCAGAGAGGCAAGTGTCATAGGAGAAGTTTCTAGAAGATTCCATGATCCTCCACCTTGCAGATTGACCCTTCCATTTGTCCACTCTCGCCCATCGCACCCCATAGAAGGGCTTTTCAAGATGCATCGCACCTCCTGTGTGTATTTAGGTGGGATGCAGCGCACTTTGACCATGGAGCAGGTGAGATGGTCCAGTTTTGACAAGTTCTAAGCAGTTTTTCATGGAGAACTTCTGGGAGAAGATTTAATCAGTTGACCTTGTTCTTTTAGAGGTTGGAACAACACTTTTAGGACTTAAGAGCCCTTGGTTTATGGACATTTATGATTGGGGTTGCAGTGCCCAAAAATGTCTATAACAGTTGCCCCCTAAAGCATGAGGTCGTTAATCTGTTGATGTCAGGTGAAATGCTTTATCATGAGGATCTGAAGTTCTTTCAAGCTGGAAGGCGACCTGTAATAAGATACAATACAATACATTATCTTCATAATATTTTCATGATCTAGCTGAGGCGGGCATTCCCATGCTTAGCTTTATAGATTCATTTTCATGTACATAAGACAGACAACCGTCTGAGTGTAGACAGATGATTCTGGTAGAGCCATCATCCCTTAGGTTGGATGATTATCTGTGCAGTAATGATGTACATTTGATGTCTTTATTTTCCTGAATATATATCGCAGCCCGGATGGATGAAACTAGATCCGGTGTCTTCAATCTTATTCGATCTTCACTCAAAGTACAAGTCGATCCATGTGAGAGATGTTCTGGAGTCGAATATGGAAAGACATCACCTGATTACCAGCCAATGATGTAAGTTGTTAACAGGCGCGAGAGGAATCACCGATAATGATGATGACCCTCAAGGTACTACAGTACAATTTGCGTGGTGTGAATAAGGGACTTGGCGTCGAACACCACGCAAAATCTTTTGGTCGAAGGTCATTGATGTAAACATGTCGCCGGAAGTGAGAAACTTGCCATTGAAGCATGCAAGCTTCAAAGTACTGAAAGGGTTGTTCCTAGATCGACTTCTTGGATAATGAGCTGATTTCGACAAGAAGCGATCCGTCATAGGAGGGCCTTAGTGAATCCCACATCAGTGACACGGAATGGAGCAAATGATTTTAATGGAGGTGAAAACAATATGGTGATATAAGGTTCAGGGTGGCGGTCATGAAAGAATGGAGCGTAAATGTATTGCAGTGGGTGAGACACAGGCGAATTCTCTGAGCGACTTCTCTTGAGCATATCGATGACACTGACATGATGGATCGGTAGCATTAACCCCAAATATGAATGGTGTGATGGAAACATGGTGATGTGACTAGTGAATGGAACAACCCAACCCAACTCGGATGCGGAGTGAAAGTGTCATGTTCAAGAGTGACTTGCTACCGATAAAGTTTCTTCAAGTTTTCTTCCCAATTTTTCCCCAGTCATTGCTGACTAGTACCTCTTTATTTTTGTCAAGCTTGAGGAGAATAACATATGATTTTTCTATAATTTTCCCTTCGAGCAAACCCATCGCTATGTTTTAACGAGCCTAGCAATAGTGAAACTCATTCTTGTCTGTATGGACAAGTTTGTCTCTATTCGGTTTTAACTAGTTTAACAACAAGGATAACAAGGTCCTTTTCAATTTTAGAGATTCTGAAAAAGGGACGTAAAGAAAACTCCAATAATCCTTTTTCGTCATATAATCCCTTGAGTCTGAAAAAGTATAAAACAATACAAAAGGGATGAATTTTCGGTACTTTTAACGAGTCGAACAAAACAAGCACTCGATCTTTTTGTGTAATAATCCCTCAAGTCCAAAAAGATTAAAATCTAAAGGAGGGATAGCACTTCTGGTCCCTTTAACGAGCTGGAGAGGCCAATGGCTCGGCAATATTTTCATATTTTACGAGTCAGTTGAAAAGAGCTTAAAGGAGACTCATTTTTTGAGGAACGAGTGATAAATTCGGGTAGCAGCTGATTCCAGGTAAGATTTGGAATTTTCCAATCATGGCAGTGTCACAGCGATGGCTAACAGGATCACTCTTTGCAGTTGTTCCTCAAAAGGGTAAACAATCAAATGGAGGTGAATGATCGGACAATACAGAGTGGAGGTGATGATGAGAACACGACCAAGGCTTCAAAGGCTGGTGATAATACATTCACGATGGTTATATACCGGAAAATGGTTCATTTTTTAATGAGCTTAAACTCTGGGGGAACATTTGCTCATTGATTATGTTTATTTTTTAACGAGCTTGAATTCCGCGTTAAAAATGCTCGATCCAGTCGTATAATAAGGATGTCTCATATAAAAACAACATTTTTTTCAAAGCTTTGCCCCGCATCCTTTCTTTATGCAAGTTAGGAAACGACCAATCCTACGAGTTTAAAGGGTTAGAGGACATTTAAAAAATAAATGGTCGCTCTTCGCTTGCATGCCAAAAGTTTTGCATGCCCCCAGGTATAGCGAAGTAGAGTTTCCAGGTTACCCCTCAATTTGTAGACAAAACATTTGTTCTATCGGGAAAGGCCTACCTTAACAGAAGTATCTTATTCTGGTCTAATCCCATTTTCCAAAATGGACGGGTGTGTCAGCTAGTCATATATCCTCTGCGGAAACCTACCCTATACCCAAGGTTCTCCTGTCGAAACAGGCTAGGGTGCATGCCCCCTGGGTTTCAGTCATATCCTCCAAATCACTCGCGCTCATCAGGAGGACGGACTGGGGATTGATGAGACATTCCTTGCGTGAAAAGACCATTCAGGGTTGGTGTATGACTATTTGCTATGTGTGAACCAGGGAATGAAAGCTGGTCTACGAGCTTGACCCCTCTTCCTTCATGCAAAAAACACATTACTCTAGAGTGTGAGGAGACAATGGCTCCCATGCAATAAATATAGTCTCGTCCAAGGAGTAGATTATAATCCAGAGGTCCTTGGACTACCATTACATTCATGTGAACGGTTTTCCTTCTCAATGTTATCGGCACATTGGGAAGGATCCCTAACGGTCGACTGGTTCCTTTGTCAAAGCCTGTTAGATTTCTCATCTCAGGCAAAAGCGATGGCGAACCAAGCGCTTTCCAAGCAGTTGAGGAAAGGATACTCACAGAAGCCCCTTCATCTATGATGGTACCGGCCATGACCATTCTATATATTTGAGCAATGATTCGAAATGGTACACTAGCCGGTAAGCGGGGTCTGCCTAGTAGATTCTAATCGAAGGAAACAACTAGGTTGCTTGGAGGTGGGACCGAATAGACGGTCGGATACGACTCTGACGAACTTCCTTCCTGCGGTAAAGGAACGGGTAGACTGCCCCCATGTTCATCGGAGTCTGTGCTTACGAAGAGAATTTGAACGGTTTCATCCTTGTTCTCTTCGGTGACTGTATCATCTGAAGATGGATCCTCTGAAGGCAAGATCAGGTCAACTGCCGCCTCGACCTTTTGACTTTCGTCTGGTGTGGATTCATATGGTTTATCTTCAATGATAGATGCTTCGGCCGACCACAAGGGCGTGTCAGCCAGATTTTCAACTAGTGACGGACTCGGCAAGATATTCTTATATCCAGGAGGAAGCCGTAACGGTGAAACCGGACGGTCATCCAAAACTCTTTTAGCCTCGTCTAAGAAGGGACAACAGTGGACGGCATGATCACCTTCACACAATTTACAAGGAAATTTACATCTTCATTTTTGTCCAGGGGCTTCATTTTCACTAGTTGATGATGTACCTTCAACATGATCATCAGAGGTTGACGACATCAGATTGTGCAAACGAGGAGACCAGTCCCTTCAGATCCGAGGTATGCAAGGACAATCTCGATGATAGTGGTCTCCCTTGCAAATGACACATGGAGATTTAGGCCTGGATGGTGCAGTGTGTGGATTTTCTCTAGACGATGCCTGGTCGCCCCTTTTCGCCTTTGGCTCCTTCTTCTTCTTCTCCTTCTTCTTCTCAGTTACTTGATTTTTGGCCTTACCAACTTCATCAAGCGAAGAGGAAGGAGGAGAGGAAGAATTGGACGAAGTAGGGGGTTGGGGGGTAACTCTGGTATCGTTTAGTTGCTGACTTGATTGTTCAGGAATCACGGTGTTCTGAATGACAGAGGTTGAGAAGAGCCATACAGGCAAGCCAATTATCAATCATGGAAGCGACAATGTGGCCATATGGGGTGCACCAACATCTCCCCAAGAGGAGAAAGGACTAGGATTTCCTCCAAGGGGAACTCCTTGGTTGGTGGACTCCATTTTTCTCAACCTAAGACCAACGTAGGAAAGGTGATATTTATTCCGATTAAAATAAATTTTAGACGCTTTGACACAACTTGTTTTTTCAATTTTTAAGAGTCGAGAAAAAACAAAAGATGACTCTAGTCGCCTTCGATTTTTAATGAGCCTGAAGTGACAAGCGCTCAGATGGACCTTTTCCTTTAAGGAGTCTAAAAAGGAATGAAAGAGACTGCTCTGGAAATCTAGACAAGGGGATTACCAAACCAATCACAAAACTACATAATACTTTTTACGGTACGACAGTCAATCTTCCCGAATGTTGTGTTCAGTGCATTGCGATCGATAGGGTGGCAGACACGGCTTCCTATGGATAAAGGATAAAGCCTATTGTGGTCTCCCAATATATACTCGACGGTACGTGGGAGCACAAGTTCGTACTGGCACTTATCGTCTCAAAGTGGAGGAATCACCCAACCAACAATGCAAACAACAGTGACTAGGCTTTTCGACGCCGGAATATGTCTCTAGCCTAGACTTCTAGATGTTGTGCGTTAGGCTCCAAAGCGTTTTTAGATTCATTAAATTTATTTTACAATTGATCTTTCTTAAGAAATTTTCCTTTCAGGTTCACCGCGTGATGTAGATGTACAATTCCTAAAATGCAATCTAAGATGATAAATAGTCGTTTAATATTCTTTTTGCAATGAAAATCCTAGCTACTAAGGAAAGAGAGATGATGTTCTTTCAACATAGAGCAGAGAGCACACACTGTATGCACTGTCCTAAATCAAACCAACAAACAGTATAAATGCAAATGCATGTGCATGTATTTGCTTTCAACCTTCTTAATGTGTGAATGGTAAAGAGAAAGGTAAGCGCAAATCTGAATTATTTTTCAAAGCGACATTACTAGCAAGTTTCTTTTCAAGACAAAATGAGGACAATGACGACACTTTGCGATTTGGAAATGAAAACTTGCTTTCAACACTTGAAAAACTACTAATTCAAATCAAATACAAGAGTAATAGTGTAATCGAATATCAAGAACAATCGGATTCTCTTCTATGACTGAAAACGACACTTGTGACACTTTCAAATCAAGAAACGACAGTACAATTACGCTACTTCTTTGTAAAAGAGAACTGAAAATGGCTCAAAATACATAAAAACATTTACAGTCCTTTGCACAATGGAGGCGGAATAATGGCAAGGAAGGGGGTTTCAACAAAGGTGTATTGACCATAGGCAGCAAAACTCTCGAATAGAACTTAAAAGAGTGAAAACAGAAACCAAAATCTAGGAGCAGGAAAGGCCTTGTCTGATCAGCGCACCTGTAACACAGTGAAAAAGATATGCAACGCACCTACTACACTCGGGAAGTGCGATGCATCCAGAATTCGTAGAAGAGACAGTGCGCTGGACCAGAGACGAGACTTTAACTTGGTTCCGGGTCACAGTTTGCAGCTCAGTTCAGGGATCTAGGCCGAGCAAGTGGTAATCAGTAAATCAATCACAGGGGTAGATCTAAAGAGGTTACTAGAGCCACCACAAGGGCAATTAGAGGGCTTGTAAATCAATTGTCCAGTTCATAAACAAAACCCAGAGATACTCTGAAGCAGCATTGATCTATTTTGCACTTGCATAGCAAATGCAGTTCGAAGGCTAGCTGGCTTAACTTTGGGCTCCGTCTATAAGTTTATAAAGCAAACAAATGTAGATAAACAAACAATCTATTCACTCCCCAGTGGAGTCGCCATTTTGTTATCGGGAAAACTAGTGTCTATGCAGAGCTGCTAGTCTCACTAAGGCTGGTAGCTACCTTAGAAACAAACAAACTAAAACTACTTTCGTTTTCCTTTATGAGAAACAGATAAGAGGGGAATAAGGAGACCAACCTCTGTCTTGCACTTGGTTCCTCGCTCGATTCATCTCCCTTCTGATAGATCTTTGCCACTCGCTTCCTCGTCTACCCAGCTTCAAAGAGCACCTGTAGAATCAAAGCAGCATAACACTATCCAAGAACATAGATCTATTATCATAAACAATATAGGACCAGATATATATTGACCACACAAATGCATATAACATCAATCATACAAGAATGTGGAGGAAAACTTGAATAGCTTTATTGATAATCAAGAAAGAGCAAAGAGGATTACAACTAATTGTTCTGACCCAGCATCATCCTCTCAGCAAGAAAGCCCTTCTTCACCTCATGAAAATCTTAGATCACCCAACACTACGATATTGCACCAATAAACCAGCAGCACTTCCTTACAAGATACAAAATTCCAGCCTCTAGATCTTTGGGATGAGGGATCCATATATAGATGTTTGCAAGGTGGGTGAGTCAGCTTTTGAGATTTGATTAGTGTCCTCTCTCTGATAGTTCTTGATTCTACTTGGAGATTGATGATCTCTTACTCATCCCTGGGTGAATGCAGAGAGGCAAGTGTCATAGGAGAAGTTTCTAGAAGATTCCATGATCCTCCACCTTGCAGATTGACCCTGCCATTTGTCCACTCTCACCCATCGCACCCCATAGAATGGATTTCAAGATGCATCGCACCTCCTGTGTGTATTTAGGTGGGATGCAATGCACTTTGACCATGGAGCAGGTGAGATGGTCCAGTTTTGACCAGTTCTGAGCAGTTTTTCATGGAGAACTTCTGGGAGAAGATGTAATCAGTTGACCTTGTTCTTTTAGAGGTTGGAACAACACATTTAGGGATTTAAGAGCCCTTGGTTTGTGGACATTTATAATTGGGGATGCAGTGCCCAAAAATGTCTATAACACTTGGTCAGCACGCTTTGCCTTTTCTCAATGGTTCTTCCCTTACCGACCAGTTCTTGGTGCACTCCGCCAAATCTTCGTTTTCCTTAGCAAACGTTTTCTACGAACTGCTTGTTGTAGGTTGCCTGCAGTTCTGGTAGATGATACATAAGCCTTAAATCTTGTGCAGTGAATGACCCAATGAGGTCTTGGCCTCGAGTCTTGAATTGTCCATCTGTTATATCGGCTCTTTCAAGTACCCACTTGACCATGTTATGTATGGAAGAATCTTCGGTGTTGCCGCTATTTGGTGCAAGAATGAACATGCAAGTTCAGTGATTGATGCCTCAGAGGACTCGCGTGAGTCTGTTGTTGCTTTAACATCCATAACTCTGGGCTTTTCTTCTTCGAGCAGACTGTACATGCCTTCGCAAGTAGTTATGCTGGCATCTTTGTTACAGGTGGTGTCTGTGTATAAGGGCATCATTTCTTTGTACTCTGCAACCGGAGCTTTTCCCTTCTTTCCCATTACATTCTACACACTGCTGCATATATTACTCTACTTGCTGATCCTGTGAATTTACAAGTAAGGAAGGAGATAAAGTGACGGGAAAGCTCTTTAATTATGAAATCATATCCAATATACCACCCTACGTGAAATAACCTTTCGATCAGATTTAAATCTTATCTCATAAATGACCATCAACTATCCATTAAATTGACATTAATGCCCATAACTCGATATTGGATTACGAGAAAAAATTTATTGAACGATGAGCCCTACAGATCTGCGATAAAGCGATTTTGCTATTTGCTTCGCAATATCGCTAATCCGTTTTGTCAACATTCATTTATCACCTTATGCGTCTGCGAGATGCGATTTGTGAGATGCCTTATCGCATATCGCCTCATCAAGATATTTTACCTTAGGTGATACTTGTGGCATATGAAAGCTGCGATGCACGATGGGTCTTCAAGATGCACGATCTCGCATTGCGTTTTCGCAATCTCGGAAGTTTCTTTATATGATGTCGTCCATTATCCTTTGTGATGTGATGTTTTATTGTTAAGAGAACGATTTTATTTGGAACTTATCATAAAACTTAAATTTTTTAGTTTTAGCAGGTGTTTTCCTAAGTTTATAATAGCATGTTTTATTCAAAGGGAAACATGAGTGCTAGTTTTTTATTTTTAGAAGGGTCCCCATTTATTTACCTTTATTACTAAAACTAAATAAAAGGGGGCGTTGTTGCTGGCCACAACATGTGGTTGACCCATAACTATAATGAACGAGGGTTCGAGGATAGAGATACCCTATAATGAACCTGGATATCGCTTGTCGATATATCCGGTAGAAATGCAGTGGCTTATCTTTGTATATTCTCACCATCCAATGATATGTTGTAAAGGGTTCCTCCAAATACTCAAGTTTCAAAATTTTTATTCCCTCGACAAAAAATTTGAAGCAACAATTAACATACCACTTATCATTTCCTTTGGTGGATCCATTCTCGAAGATGATGAGAGGCTTTGTTTCACCATTTTTAACATGAGGCAGTGGCATAAGCTACTTACCTTGTTTTGATTGACTATCAACTACATAGGAATACAAGCCCATGCCAACTATAGCAATTAATATTCCTAAGATACTCCACAAACTAAATGGATCATGAAGTAAAATGTTTCCAAATGCAGGAACCAAGCAAGTCTTCAAGTGTCCCCAAGCTTCATATGTAATGGAAGATGTCTTCACAATCATAAGAAATGTCCTCTAGTTGACAATCACAAAGATGAACTACGATAATAAAAATAACACATGAGGCATATACCTAGTTGCAACCATATTTTCGTTTGTCAAAAACCTGTCAACGAAGGGACAAAGTAGTTGCTTGATATAAACTTTGAATCTTCTATGGATGATGTTTGTCATAATTTGTGCAATGCATGTGCAGAGGCGTAGGAAAGGATAAACTATCTCTTGCTCTCTAAGACCAAGCTTATGAATTTTATCACAGAATTCTTCTTCCACTATTGCTTTATTCAAATTCCCAAACAACACACCAAGTTTCTTCACAAAATGAGTAGCTTGCTCACTCCTGAAAGCCTGCAGCTTTGTTCGAAGAACCTTTTCATCCCCAAGATAGTCCTTCAGAAAGGGTTGCACCAT
The DNA here is from genome assembly GCA_031772625.1 of Pinus tabuliformis. NCBI lineage: Eukaryota > Viridiplantae > Streptophyta > Pinopsida > Pinales > Pinaceae > Pinus > Pinus tabuliformis. The sequence continues at coordinate 397,538,101 of CM062818.1, read as the reverse complement.
GATTCTTGGATTTTCATTCATGGTGTATCGCTTCTTGATGGTGTTGATGATCGTGCAGATGTCGTTGTTGGTTAGTGTGTAGTCCAAGTTTCCAACATGCAAGGTAGATCTCAAAGGAACTAGGTTGTCGCTGCCTCATTTCTGTAGTTGGTATTGGTTTTTTGCCACAATGGAAACCTTTTTCTTTCATTTCTTAAGCATCTTGTTTCCGACATTGATTCTAGAGAGGAAAACACAGTGGAAGGTGTCTAGGTGGTTGTTCTTCAGCATTGGTGCTACCACAACTTCGTTGGGCACCGCCGTCCCACTGAACTAGAGAGTGCTCGAGAGTTTGGAGTCACAATCTGAGATAATGTATCCATTCAATTTCCAAGAACCTCTAATGGTGCCTGTGAGAAGATTCCTATCGGCGTCAGTGGGGGCATCGTTTACCTGATTGTTGGAGCACATCACGTTGGCCACATTGCCATTCATCACACAACTTTTGAATGGTGGGTCGTACGTGTCCTGCAGATCTTGTTGTGTCACAATGGCATTGAATGTGTAACGCTCAACCCCATGCCAGTTGTCCATGTCATAGGCCATGTAATGTTTGTAGCAGGCTGCCACCCTCAACTGTTAGCGTCACCACCATTGGTTTGTTGGAGACCTTGGACGTAGTTGGTGGCATACAAGTTGGCGACATGCAAGTCCTCACTGAGGGTCTCATGCCTTCTCCCCCATCTCAGCTCATAGGAAAATATTCATGTTTCAACTCCAAAATGTCAGCCCTACCTATTCCTCATTGTGGATAGCCTGCACCTTTTTTAATACCACCAAACCGATTGCTTTCCATAGAGGAGTATTGAAGGAAGCAACGATGAGAATAACTTGTGGAAAACTGGTATTTCCAAGAATTGGGCCTTGAAAGTTTTTTCCAGGACCTAATTTGGACACGACATGCAAAGCCTCAAACCACTATTCATAACTAGGAATCCCTAGGCTGGGAGTGGTGGTGGCGCCATCCTCCAACTACTGCAACTTACCCTGCAAAGTTAGACATCCAATAAGATTCACTCTGTTTGCAACTTGCGGCAAGGTGTCACAGAATGGAAATTTGTTTTTCCCAGTGTTGGGATCACAGGGGAAGGGAGAAAATATATGAGCTAAGGATGATTCGCCATTCAGAACAATCCCTATCCAAATACAAATCAATATGAGAAACAAATTATCAATGAATCCCGATTGCAGAATTCGAAGGATTTTGCTTTGATCCTCTTTGATTCCCCATTGTCATTGTCTCCCTGATCTATGAGTGTTGGAAGGTGGTTGCTACACCTTAGGAGGGGATGTCGCTAGCGGTGGTGATGTTGTGTTAGAAGGCTTAGGGCTAGCAGCAGGCATTGTAGACTTGGTGGATGTAGGCGTTGGAGTAGTTGCTAATACCACACCCCTATCACCAAGCACTGAATTTATCTCAGAAGTAGCAATGCAAAGACATAATATATAAATAAGACATTCCATTCCATTAACACCTTCATCACCATGGTATTTATGGTGGTGACAAGGATACTGTAACACAGTTGTATGGTGAAGAAGAGTATCACAACATAGGCTACTGCTAATCTCTTCTTTGAGTGAGTGTGGGTACACTTTGGGATCCCACAGTCCATTTTCTCAGATCGGGGCAACAGATTCCTAAGTGCATTTTGATTAAGTCTTTGATCGATGCTGGATACCAAAATCAATAAGTCTACAACAATCCACCCCCAAACTGATGACCAAATAGAGGTCATCAACATGATTATCGTACACATTCTATGCATGTACAACTTGAAGCATCCATGCACATGGTATGAAAGCCTCACCTATATCCAACACAGCTACAACAAAGCTCTTCATAGGTTAATTGGCCATAGCCCCTTTCAGGTAGGGCTCAGATTTCAACCATTATGTCCCGCTGATGTGACCATACCATTTGTAGTAGATTAGGCAGATTCGACTCACATCCAGTTCAAGGCAAACAGGGCTAACAACTTCATTGAGCGCACTCAACACATCCACCAGTAGGTCCATGATATATTGGATAGAGCCAATGCTATGTACAAGTAGTTCCATGATCAACATTGAGTGTCATACAAGTTCTAGGTGGTCGACAAAATTTGGCTACATTTGTAGAAGGAGCCCCTCGTTGGACCCCACCACAAGCTTCGCTCGCTTCGATATGGGCCATACACCATCACTAAGGTTGTAGTGGAAAATTCTTCCGAGCTCATCATCCCATCATTCCTTGGTTTGCACCTAGTGTTCAATGTAGACTGCCTTCGGCCATACTTTCCATAATTGTTGGAAACATATGACATTGTAAAACAACTCACAACAACAAAGCTAAACGCTGACTACACGGAATAGGCCACAACTGATCAGCTCATGGACACTCATATCAAGAACACTCACCAACAGAGGATATATCTATATCGAGTTGTCAAAGCAAGCCAACTCCTCCTCCAGGGCATGTTCAACACGAATCAGGTTCAACAAAAATGTCCTCACCTCATGGGATTGTGATACCTTGACCTCTTAATCTTCAATCAAGGCAACATTTAACTCAGATATTTTTTTCAAATAATTTAGACATACAACTTGTTTCCATGAATTCATCTTAGAAAGCTACAAAAATTTATTTAAATTCTGTGGCCATCAGATTTTCCTTGGAAAAACAAATAATAATCCACAAACTAGAAAAAAGTTGCCCCACTTTGATTGAAGAAAGGGCTTTCATATTGCATGTTAAATACCAAAATATATTTAAAAATAAAATTGCACACAATAGATCCAAGAATATTATAGAAATTCTCTTGTATTGGTATCTAAACCTTAAGCTAGGTAAATACCTTACAACTTGATTCCTTTTATGGAAGGAGTACACTTATGTTCACCTCTTTGTAACAAATTCCTAACTACCTAGTGGACCTTTTTTAATGAAGTCACAATACCTTTATTCAACACTAACTACCATAGTGGACCTTATCTAATAATATAGTGGACCTATTCCACTATACATTGAATGGTCTGCATTGTTATCATTCTACTATCATTCCCTTTAGGTACACTACATTTTGATCTATGCTTGCACCCTTGCAAGCAATCTAATTGATATGAATTTGGTCCATGCCTTATAGCGGAAATCCTATCAACTGTTAGTGAAGCTATCTAGAAAAAAAAAAAAACAAAAACAAAACAAAACAAACAAACAAACAAACAAACCCTTCAAATACTTATGGTGTTTGGAACTAATCACATCCCTATTTCTTATTTTATGTGATTTTTTTGGGACCGCCTCTATAAATATTAATAAAAAAGGTTCATAAAAAATGTAAAACTTATTGCAAAAAAAAATGCAAACTTGAGGAACCATAGCATTTCTTAAAATGACTTTAATAGTGATCTTATGATGAAAAGAGACTCCTCGCACATTTGAGGAAAATCTTAATTAGGATATGACATTACAACATTTGGGGTCTCATATGGAATATCTCTCAATCAACTAGTTCATGTTAAAAATAATCGTTATTTAGTTTAGATTTTTTGTTTTTGTTAATTCTCTAATTTTGCATGTTAACTTTAGTGCATGTTCATATGTTAACTTTATTATATGTTATCACTATTATTTTGCATATTTTAATTATGCCTTGCATAATATAAATCGATTTCTTGTGTTTTTCAACTTTGTATGTTGGTTAGAATTATTAACATGTTGAAACTTGTAACAAGAAACTCTCAATTTGATTTTTGTCTTGATTAAATTGAGCAAAATAGAATTTCCACATTATCAGATAACTTCGATGCAATTAACTGAGGTGACATGGCTCTTGACACTCAGCTAGCTAAGTAAATTCGAATTAAAGGAGTGAGAGTTCAGTTAAGCATGTGTGATTGCTAATTTGTAGCAATCAAGGTCAGTTATTTCAAGTTGTTTTCAGTTAACCCAACTGTTGGAGGAACTAGTGGAAGGTCAATTGTGTAGTGGGACTTCAATAAAATTCAGTAATCATCCAATTAATTGATCAATCAACCCAAAATAGCTAGTGCATGAAGAGACTTTGAGTTCCCCAACCGTGGTGGAGATTCCAAGGCAGTGTAACATCAGTTGAAGACTAGTTTTGAGTGTATAGGTGTTGCATTTGAACGTACAAATGTTGCATGAAATCAGGTGATCAACCTTGGGAATTGTGCAATCAATTTGATTAATTTCCTATATAATAGGGTCCTAATTTCTCAAGGAAATACGGGCTCAAGCACAGGAAGAAATTAACTATTGACTAAGTTTGGGTCATATCTTCTCATTGAGTAGAGAAATAAATTATTCACTTGCATGTTGTACTCAGAGTGAGCAAGTAATTGTAATTAATCTCTATTCATCATATTAATGCAGCAGTCATAAGGGTTTTTTAATAGTTTCTTTCCCCTAGAAAAATAGTGCGTGCATGTGTGTTATTTCTTATTGCATGTGTTTTATTGTGGTTCTAAATTGTGAATTATTCCACAGAGTAGTAGAGTAGGATTGTGTCTTGTGCTTTAGATTAAAATTTCATGAGAAATTGCAATTCTACACCATAATTTCTACATGATACCAGAGGAGGATTCACATTAGAGAAGGAATTTCGAAGTTGTTTCTCACGAGAATCGAATTTGTAGTTCAGTGCAACATGATCTCTACAGAGTTGGGAATATGACCTTCAATGGGCTGAGGATAGAGTATGCCTTGGAAGGCAGCTCTAATTTCACTGCATGGGAAGATCACATGGAAGCGGTATTGGATGACAATGGATTATTGGAATACATCAAGACACATGTTGCAAAACCATAAGCATATGATGCCCAAAGCCTTGCTCAGTGGAAGAAAGATGTAGCCAAGGCGATAAGAGTAATCTTGGAAGGACTATGGGATCACATTGTCTCAAAAATCGCCACAGGAAGGAAACTCCTTTCACACTATGGAAAGCACTGACATAATTGTTCGAGAGTAGTAGTGACCATAGGAGGCTGACGCTCAAGGAGAAACTTTGAAATATTAAGATGCAGAAGAATGACACTATTATGCAGTATGTAAGTAAGTTCACACAATTTCTTGATCAACTTGGCGAGGTTGGTGTTAATGTTGCAGAAGATGATTTGGTAAGCCTTTCCCTTCTAGGCCTTCCCAGGAACTGACATAGCTACCAAGATTCAGTGAATGGGAGGGAGAAACTACCTAATTGGGAACACTTATGGTTTGATTTGGTATAGGAGGAAATAAGGCAGAATACGAGAGATGGAACTTCATACAAGGGAAAGGATGAAGAAAAAATTTCATTGGTTGGAAAGGGAAAGAAGGGAAAACGGAATAAATCTCAATCCAAACCAGAATCTAGTCAAGGGGCTAAGAAGAAATATTTTTCCAAAATTAAAAGCTTCCATTGTCATGAATTCAGACACTATGCCACGAAGTGTCCACAGAGAAAGGAGAGAAAAAAGACCTTAGGAGGAGGAGCAGGTGAAGCTTTCTCTTCACAGTTCAAGATTGACTTTACCCTTATCGCATGCATGGTAAGCACAATGATGGGGAGCGTGTGGTACTTGGACTCGTGTGCATCAATCCACATGACAGGTGTAAAGAGTTTTTCAGTGACTTGGAGGAGAAAGATTTTAAAATGCACATCAAATTGGGGGACGATGAAAGGTACAACATGACTAAGATTGGTTTAGTCATTTTTCAAAGGGATTTAGTCTCCCCTCTTAGGTTCAGGGATTTCATGCTCATTCGAGGCCTAAAGAAAATATCATCTCCTTTGCAGATTTGAAAGACCGTGGTTATGATGTGATCTTTAGAAAAGGAAAAGGTTTCTTAAGACACATAGACATCCGACAGGTGAAGCAGATCAGGTTTCGTGTGAAGAACCTGTATAAGCTATATGTGGAAGACTATGTTGCATTAAGCACTAAGGTGGAGAAAACACAGAGTCATGATATCGGTAGACTTTGGCATACAAGGCTTGGCCATTTGCATCATGGCGACTTGAATATTATGTAGGAAATAAACATTGGCCTCCCTAAATAAGCACTCGACCAACAAGATGTATGTAAAGGATATACCTTTGGGAAGTACACAAAATCCATGATCAGGACAAAAAACCACATGCAGTCTCGAAAGGGATCCACTCTGATGAAAGTGGAATTTTCTTGATAGCCTCGATTACCAAACATAAATATTTTGTCATTTTTTATTGATGACTTCTCACAGAAGTGTTGGATATTGATCATGCAGAAGAAAGATGAGACATTCTCCAAGTTCGTAGAATTCAAGGCACTGATTAAGAAAGAAATCAGCAACAAAGTGAAGGCTCTGAGGAGCGATAATGGAGGTGATTATGTGTAAAATGAATTCAAAAAGTTCTATGTGAAAAAAGTAATTCAACGAGAGTTGACACCACCCCACAACCCAAAACAAAATGGGGTGGCTGAAAGAAGGAACCATAGCATTATGGGAGTCACGAGGGCTATGTTGCATTATCAAGGCCTACCACTACATTGTGGGTAGAGGCATGCGACACAAATGTCTATGTGAAGAACCAGATTCCTAATTAGATTCTTGCCATAATTACACCAAAGGAGGTTTTCTCGGGGAGAAAGTTGGATGTGTCACTATTCAAGATTTTTGGAGCCTCTTTCTACTACCATGCCTCCAAAGAATCAAGGAAGCAGATTGAGCCGACAATATAATTTGGGGTTTTTGTGGGTTACACGAAACTCCTCACAACTATCATGTGTACTTATCATCCCTTAGAATGAAAGTTGTTCGAAGGGATGTAAAATTTGATGAGGAGAAAACGGTGTGGTGCTCTCTTGAGACGAAGCCCAAAATCCCACTAGAAGAGGAGATTTTAGCCCCAAAGGAGGAGACTCACAAGGTTGTGGAGTAGCCACAAATTGAGGAGTAGAGAGTGGAGACATCCACTCAAGAAGAACCATCTAGAGAAGGTAGAAAAGGACCAAGGAAGTTGATAGACTTGTGCAAGATGCCAAGGAGAATGTAGGAGCTCCTTCAAATTTTCACAGGCAGAGAAGGTCACTTGATCGATACACTAGCTACATGGCTGTAATGACTAAGCTTGTTAAAACTAAGCCATCCTCTTTGGAGGAATCAGTAGAGAAACCTGTATGGGTTGATACAATGGTGGAGGAATATGAATCCATTGTAAATAATAGTGTTTCGGAAGTGGTCCCAAGACCAGCAAATAACTTAGTTGTGGGTTCAAGATGGATCTTCAAGGTTAAGTAGGCGGCACACAGAAGCATATAGAAGTCTAAGGCCATATTTTTTGTCAAGGGATACTCTAGGGTTGAGGTAATTGACTATGAGGAGACCTTTGCTCCTGTAGCAAGGTACTTTTCCATGAGATCAATTCTTGCACTGGATATGCAGATGGGGTGGAAGATCCACTAAATGGATGTAAAAAATCATTTCTCAATGGGGTTATTGAGGAGGAGGTGTACATAAAGAAACCAAAAGGTTTTGAGACATTTTATTGGGAGTCTCTTATGTGCAGACCCAAGAGATCATTGCATGGTCTCAAACATGTACATCGTGCTTAGTACACCAGGATCGATAATTATCTCACTGGTTTGGGCTTCACCAAAAGTGAAGCAGATGAAAACCTATATCACATATTAGTAGAAGCTAAATTGCTTATTATTGTCTTATATGTTGATGATTTGATTTTAACTAGTGATGAGCAGCTGATCACATCTTGCAAGGAGGACCTTGCAAGAGAATTTGAAATGAAGGACATGGGTATCATGCACTACTTCCTTGGGTTGGAAGTATGGCATGGCAATGGGGAACTCTTTGTCTCTCAAGGCAAGTATGTAAATGAGATGCTACATAAGTTCCACATGGAGAGTTGCAAACCCATGGAGACACCTCTAGTGACCAACTAGAGGAAGGAGGATGCCACTTCATCTGAGGAAGTGGATGCTACTATTTATCGGTAGCTAGTGGGTTCACTAACGTACCTTGTGAGCACATGACGAGATATGTGATGTGCATTCAACCAGTTGAGCCAAGCTATGGTTAGTCCAACCAAATTATTTTGGAAGGAAGCTACGGATGTTTTATGGCACCTCGAAGGCACTGCCCAGTTTGGACTATGGTACAGAGAGATAAAGGGAGTGAAGTTGTGTGGCTTCATAGATGCATATTGGGCAAGGAGTCCATCAGAATGAAATAATACATCAGGTGGAATTTTTCATGGTACAACAAGCAGCAAACATTTGTGGCGCTCAGCTCGACAGAATCTGAATACATGGTTGCAAATCAAGCATCATGTGAAGCAATATGAGAAATATACTTGTGGGACTATTTGGCTAGATGATGGATCCAACTATGATCTAATGTGATAATCAAAGTTGCATCAATATCTCCAAGAATCATGTATTTCACGATCGATCCAAGCATATAGATATTTGGTATCACCATTTACAGGATTGTGTGTAGAGGTGGATAATCTTGCTACAATACATTCTGACAGAGGAACAAGATGCTGACATTTTGACAAAGGCCCTGTCAAGAGGGAAGTTTGAGTTCCACACGTGTAGGATAGAGGTGGTTGATAATCCATTTCTTGCTGAGAGAGAGTGTTGAAAAATACAACAAGAAATTCTCAATTTGATTTTGCCTTTGATTAAAGTAAGAAAATTTGAATTTCTGCAGCAAGAAATTCTCAATTTGATTTTGCCTTTGATTAAATTGAGAAAATTTAAATTTCCACATTAGCAAACAACTTGGATGCAGTTAAGAGAGTTGACAGGGTTCTTGTCACTCAGTTAGATCAATATATTTGAGTTAGAGGAGTTAGAGTTCAGTTAAGCATGTGTGATTGCTAATTTGTAAAAATCAAGGTTATTTATTTCAAGTTGTCTTCACTTAAATTAGTTCTAACTGTTGGTGGAACTAGTGGAAGGTTAGTTGTTCAATGGGACTTTAGTCAAATTCAGTGTTCTTCTAGTTAACTGATCAATCAACCCAAAATAGCCAGTGAATGCAGAGAATTCAAGTACCATCAGTTGTATACTAGTAAGTAGTGTACAGGTAGACTAGTAAGTAGTGTACAAGTGTTGCATGCAATGAGATGCTAGTAAGTAGTGTACAGGTAGATTGCATGCAATTAGATGATCAACCTTGGGAATTGCACAATCAATTTGAGGATTTTCTTAAATAATATGGGCCTAATCCCAAAGCGATTGGAAATTAGATCATCAAAACCAGTCGAAATGGCATCTGCATTAACTGCACTCTGTAATATAGTTGAGGAATGAAGGCGTTAATTGCTAACAGTGTCCAACAGAGTGGTAAACCGAACAGATTCCAACTGAGGGGTAAGCCGAACAGATTCCAACTGAGTGGCAAACCGAACAAATTCCAACTGAGGGTTAAACCGAACATAGGACGAGGGTAGAAAAGCAAATCATAAGTGCCTTGTCATGGTATCTGACATGATGGAAGTCAGCGCTACCAGTTATGGAGGATAGCATACTAGAAGGGGATGATACCAAAATGGGACAAGTAGCATACATCCTGGGATCAGTTGCACATTGTGATGGAAGGCCATGAGGGGATGATACCAAAGAGGGAGAAACCTTTTGTTCTAGAGAATTTGTCCGTCGGAGTTCATTTTAGCCCTTTGTTAAAAAATCCACTAATATTTGAAACACTGATATAAAATCCAGATGCTTTTCCAGACAAATCTTTAGTTTCACCTCCGACTTCTTTTCCAGGTTTCATTTTAAGCCTTCCTTTAGAAATTCCACCAACACTTGAAGCACTGGAAACAAATTCAGATTGTGTTCCCGATTCTTAAGTTTCATCTCCATCTTTTCCTTCAGATGTCGTTTTAGGTCTTCGTTTCCGCCGCTTTCCGGTCTCCAGAAAGCTGAGCACTTCGTTCTTGGACCTGAATTGGCGTCCTTTAACTGGTTCGTAGTAAAGCTGCAAATAAACAGTTGTCACGCTCAGATTTACAGGGAAGAAATGAAAATAAAATAATAATTCGAAGCAAGCGCTGGCAAATACTGTCCCTTAAATTTCATGCGCTGGCAAATACTGTCCCTTAACTTTCATGGTTTAAACATTGGTGGAATTCTGAATGGCGTCCACAATCATGGAACTTACTTTGATAATGGTTTAATCGAGGAGCTGTCATACACGACAAATACCTTCTATCAATTTTCTGTAACTTATCAGAAATTTCCATTGATATCAGAAAATTTCTTTCCTAGAAATATTACTGCCTAAAAAGAGGGTGGAGAAGAACCAAAGCTGCTGAGTAGGGAAAATGAAACAGTAAAGAAGAAAATTTCATAGATTTGATAAGGACATCACTCTTTTCCTTCCTTAACTATGATATAAAGAGCAAATTTCTAAGAAGGAACCATAGCATTATGGGAGCCACGAGGGCTATGTTGCATTATCAAGGCCTACCACTATATTGTGGGCAAAGGCATGAGACACAAATGTCTATGTGCAAAACCAGATTCCTAATCAAATTCTCGCCATAATTACACCAAAGGAGGTTTTCTTGGGGAGAAAGTTGGATGTGTCACTCTTCAAGATTTTTGGAGCCTCTTTCTACTTCCGTGCCTCCATAGAATCAAGAAAGAAGCTTGTGCTGACAATAGAATTGGGGGTTTTTGTGGGTTACACAGAAACTCCTCACAACTATTATGTGTACTTATCATCCCTTAGAATGAAAGTTGTACGAAGGGATGTAAAATTTGATGAGGAGAAAACAATGTGGTGCTCTCTTGAGAAGGAGCCCAAAATCCCACTAGAAGAGGAGATTTAGCTCCAAAGGAGGAGACTCACAAGGTTGTGGAGTAGCCAAAAATTGAGGAGTAGAGAGTGGAGACATCCACTCAAGAAGACCCATCTAGAGAAGGTAGAAAAGGACCAAGGAAGCTGATAGACTTGTGCAAGATGCGAAGGAGAATGTGGGAGCTCCTTCAAATTTGCACAGGCAGAGAAGGTCACCTAATCGATACACTAGCTACATGGCTCTAATGACTAAGCTTGTTAAGACTAAGCCATCCTCTTTGGAGGAATCAGTAGAGAAACCTATATGGGTTGATACAATGGTGGAGGAATATGAATCCATTGTAAAGAACAATGTTTCAAAAGTGGTCCCAAGACCAAAAAATAAATTAGTTGTGGGTTAAAGATGGATCTTCAAGGTTAAGTAGGCAGCAGAGAGAAGCATACAGAAGTATAAGGCCAGATTTTTCGTCAAGGGATACTCTAGGATTGAGGTAATTGACTATGAGGAGACCTTTGCTCCTGTAGCAAGGTACTTGTCCATTAGATCAATTCTTGCACTGGATATGCAGATGGGGTGGAAGATCCACTAGATGGATGTAAAAAAACATTTCTCAATGGGGTTATTGAGGAGGAGGTGTACATAAAGAAACCAAAATGTTTTGAGACATTTGATTGGGAGTCTCATATGTGCAGACCCAAGCAATCATTGCATGGTCTCAAACATGTACATCGTGCTTAGTACACGAGGATCGATAATTATCTCACTGGTTTGGGCTTCACCAAAAGTGAAGCAGATGAAAACCTATATCACATCTTAGTAGAAGCTAAATTGCTTATTATTGTCTTATATGTTGATGATTTGATTTTAACTAGTGATGAGCAGCTGATCACATCTTGCAAGGAGGACCTTGCAAGAGAATTTGAAATGAAGGACATGGGTATCATGCACTACTTCCTTGGGTTGGAAGTATGGCATGGCAATGGGGAACTCTTTGTCTCTCAATGCAAGTATGTAATTGAGATGCTACATAAGTTCCGCATGGAGAGTGGCAAACCCATGGAGACACCTCTAGTGACCAACTGGAGGAAGGAGGATGCCACTTCATGTGAGGAAGTGGATGCTACTATTTATCGGTAGCTAGTGGGTTCACTAATGTACCTTGTGAACACATGACGAGATATGTGATGTGCATTCAAAGAGTTGAGCCAAGCTATGGTTAGTCGAACCAAATTATTTTGGAAGGAAGCTAAGCATGTTTTATGGTACCTCGGAGGCACTACCCAATTTGGACTATGGTACAAAGAGATAAAGGGAGTGAAGTTGTGTGGCTTCGTAGGTTCATATTGGGTGAGGAGTCCATCAGACTGAAATAATACATCAGGTGGAATTTTGAATGTTGGGTCTGCAACTATTTCATGGTACAACAAGCAAGAAAGATTTCTGGCGCTCAGCTTGATAGAAGCTGAATACATGGTTGCAAATCAAGCATCATGTGAGGCAATATGAAAAATATACTTGTGGGACTATTTGGCTAGGTGATGGATCCAACTATGATCTAATGTGATAATCAAAGTTGCATTAATCTCTCCAAGAATCATGTATTTCATGATCGATCCAAGCATATAGATATTTGGTATCACCATTTACAGGATTGTGTGCAGAGGTGGATAATCTTGCTACAATACATTCTGACAGAGGAACAAGACGCTAACATTTTGACAAAGGCCCTGTCAAGAGGGAAGTTGAGTTCCACAGGTGTAAGATAGAGGTGGTTGATAATCCCTTTCTTGCTGAGAGACAGTGTTGAAAAATGCAGCAAGAAATTCTCAATTTTCTTTTGCCTTTGATTAAAGTGAGAAAATTTGAATTTCTGCAGCAAGAAATTCTCAATCTGATTTTGCCTTTGATTAAATTGAGAAAATTTGAATTTCCACATTAGCAGACAACTTGGATGCAGTTAACAGAGTTGATAGGGTTATTGTCATTCAGTTAGATCAATATATTTGAGTTAGAGTTAGAGTTCAGTTAAGCATGTGTGATTGCTAATTTGTAGCAATCAAGGTTATTTATTGAAGGAACTAGTGGAAGGTTAGTTGTTCAATGGGACTTTAGTCAAATTTAGTGTTCATCCAGTTAACTGATCAATCAACAAAAAATAGTTAGTGAATGCAGAGAATTCAAGTTCTCCAGCTGTGGTGGAGATTCTAAGGCAGTGTACCATCAGTTGTAGACGAGTAAGTAGTGTACAGGTAGACAAGTAAGTAGTGTATAGGTGTTGCATGCAATCAGATGCTAGTAAGTAGTGTATAGGTAGACTAGTAAGTAGTGTACAAGTGTTGCATGCAATCAGATGATCAACCTTGGGAATTGCACAATCAATTTGAAGATTTTCTTAAATAATAAGGGCCTAATTTCTTAGGGAATTGCGCAAGGAAATGGGGGCTCAAGAAGAGGCAAAATTTGACTAAGTTTTGGTCAAAGCTTCTCAGTGAGCAGAGAGATAGGTTATTCACTTGCAGGTTGTGCTCAGAGCGAGAAAGCAATTGTAATACTTCTTTATAAATTAGATTCATGCAAGAAAATATAAGGGGTTTTAACAGTTTCTTTCCACTGGAAAAATATTGTATGCATGTGTGTTATTTCTTATCACAAGTTTATGATTGTGGTTCTAAAGTGTGAGTTGAATTCTGCAGAGAAGTAGAGTAAGATTGTGTCTTGTGATTATTTTCTACACTATAATTTCTACATAACAAACAACATATTCTTTGTGAATGTGTTGCATTGCACATCATCTTGGAATTTATTTTGGAAATTATTTTTTTCTTATGTTTTTTTATAAAGATATGACATATGGTAATATTTTCATGAGGCTATTCAATACGTTGTGATATTTTGTTTCCCATTTTGAATTCATAGATAATAAGACTTACTATTGATATTTATATATAGAAAACAAGTGAGGAGCATTATCATTTGTGAATATTTTATTTAGTTATTCCCTTTTAAAGAAGTTTAAAGAAGTTTCTTATGTGAAGGGTGATTGTTTTCCAATATTGGATTTGTTGTGATGGGAGTGGAGATGTATTTTGAGGTATTTAAATAAATTGTGAATAGATATAACATGTAGTTTGCTAGTAAGAATTTGTTTAGTTATTATGATTACTTTCTCCAAAAATATCAAAATAATTTATATTAATCATAAAAAATATATGTTTTGAATGTTTGAATACTAAACATAGATTTGTGTGCTTGTTGTTGAAAATAGCAACAAGAAATGCTAAAAATAGAAGTGCTAAAAATTAAAATAGCACTGTTATAAATAGAATTTCCGTATACATTCCAATTTTAGTTAGTCCCTAAACTAAAATTGAGAATTAAAATTTGAATTTGATCTTAGGAGTTGTTTGTAAAATAATTAATTAATTCATCTTGAGTTCATTAGTTGTAGGAAATCAAACATGAAATCTATGTGAAGACATGCAACAATTTCTCCATTGATTCACGAATTTATCCCGTGATTAAGGAGATCAAGACGAGTTGTACTTTGAGTTGTAATTAGTTAGCTCAATTATCTTAGTTAAGTCCTTCACGAATTTATCCCGTGATTAAGGAGATCAAGACGAGTTGTACTTTGAGTTGTAATTAGTTAGCTCAATTATCTTAGTTAAGTCCAGTTAGATTAGATCCAAGAGTTTGTGGAACTGATTGTGAGTTCAGAATAAATCATGCATGTTAGTTCAGTTAAAGACCCAGTTGAGATTAGGTGGTGGGACAGTGTACTATTAGTTGCAAGAATATTCCATGGAAGATATCTCTTCCATGCAGTAGGAATTCATTCCTTGGAGATTGCATAGTTACTTTTGAGTTTGATGGATTCTATAGTTACTTTTGAGTTTGATGGTTGAATTCCTTGGAGATTGCACAGTTACTTTTGAGTTTGATGGATTGCGCAGTTACTTTTGAGTTTGATGGTTGTGTGATGAGGCCAATTCACACAGCTAGCATCATTGGACCCCAAAAGAAACTGTGCAAGGAAATAGGAGGCTTGGAGGGCTGGAGGAAGGCATATGTTGTGTCTATTGAGTGTGTGAGTTGTATTGTTCGATTCTGCTGAGAGCTCGATGGATTGTGAGCTAAAGCTTTGTGTAACCTCAACATATTTCCACTTGTATGATAATACAGAGATTGGGGTTTTTAGCCTTCTGTGTTCATGTGTGATTGCTTTCTCATTCTTAGTTATATGTGTTCTATTTGATCTTGCTCATATTCGATTAAGCTTCCGCAAGTTTGTTGTAGAAGTAGATCTTGTATTTTGCTTTAGTATATTGCATAATCTGTTGATCTACAGTGGTAAACTCTACACTTGTTTAAGAATTTCTTAAATAACTTATTTCATTAACTGTACAATTGTAATATTTTATTTATTTTTCTAATATAATGATTGGCATAGTAGTTTGTTTTTGACAATTCTTAATAGTATATTTTTTGTGTTGCTTTTTTTTTTGCATGTGTGTGGGTAATGATGCTTTATAATGGAAAGACAAACTTGGTGTATGTTTGAGGGGTTAGTTGAGTTTGTTGCTCCCTTTTTCAAAAAATGCACAATGACTTTTCTTGTCCTTGTTTGAAGTGTTTTAGTTTTTTTTTGGCATCACTTTTAACTTCATTATATTCTTTCTATCTTCTATGCCATTAATTTCATTATATTCTTTGTGATCTTTTCTGGGATCATTGTTTGATTGTGATACGGGAATTTAATTGTAATCAATAACTTGTGCCTATACTAATTTATGAAAACTTTTGTTTGGTATCCCAGTTTCAAAGTCAATCATGTAAATATTTTAGGTTTTCTTAGAGGCCATTGCTTTTGAGAATGACTCTTTCTTGTATCAAGGTTAAGGTGTCAATGTTGAAGTCAATTGGATGTAGATGTTGTTGTCCTTTCCACTTGGGTTCGCATATGGCACGTTGAGCTCATAATGAGTATTTCTTGTAATGACTTCAAACCTTGTTAGCTAAGTAAATTAATTTATTACCTATCCTATAACAACAAGGCTCAAAGTCATAAACTCAACCAATGACTTACTGAAATTGAACCCACTTCAATGTCTCCTAGAATAAATAGATATGAAATTTCAAATATAGAAACTATTGAATAAAACCAAGATGAATTATTCTCCACAATTAAGTGAAATATCTGAAGATCACATTAAATGTTCAATGCAAAAATACCTCTGACATAGCTCAATCCACCAGATAGATTATGTTTTAAATAGGCCTAGAATAATTTTTATGCTGCCCAAAAGAAAAGATGTATTAGTTAAATCTAAATCTGTGTTTATGGTGAGTGGCATCAAAGTAATTTAAATTTCAGATTTGTGCAGCAATTTGGTTAGGATGTGTTTCGTTCTTTTTCAATTCCATATAACATGGATATTAAGACAGAAGTCATAAGTGCTAAGATGTTTTTTTTTTTTTTAAATTTATGTAGAGATTTTTTTATTTCTATTTTATTTTATTTGAATATTTTTCACACTTGTTCCAGCTTTATAGATTAAATTTTTATTATGAATCATGGATCACATAAAACTAGACTATCTATATTGGGTCAGAAAAAAAAATTACAGTTGAAAACAATTTTCAACTCAATGGCTAGAAACTTTGCCTCATACTGAATCACATAAAACTAGACTACTTATATTTAGTCGTATAGAATTCGCCGGAAAACAAATCAATGTAAACAATACAGAATCATGCAGATTGCGCCTTACATGTAGTAATGAGTAAATGTGAAATTAAAGAATTGTCACTGACATATTAGCTCAATGTGCGAAATAGTTGAATCTCCCAAATACCATCCAATTCTAAGGGAATTCTTGCAATTTTTGTCATTGACCAATAAAGTGGCAAAATTATAATTTAGCACAGTATCACCATTATTACTTTGAAATGGCGACTGCAAATTTATACTCCAATGCCGAGGAAACAGAAAAAGAATGAAGTTTGAGATCCAAAGAGGCTTCCTTTCCTTCTTGCTTGAACCAGTAAGCCTCTCCTCAGTGAAGATAAAAGGCTTCATTTTCCTCTTGCTTGATTCAGTAGGCTTCTCCTCAGCCAATATATGGGCCTCAGATCCTTCTGCGCCATCCAAAAGCGATTGAAAATTTGTTGGCAACCTTCCTAGATCATCAGAAATGGTATCTGCGTTAACTGCACTCTGTAATATAGTTGAGGAATGAACTAGGTAGAGCAGTTGGTATACTTGCATTGCTAACAGCTTCCAACAGAGTGGTAAACCGAACAGATTCCAACTGAGGGGTAAGCCGAACAGATTCCAACTGAGTGGCAAACCGAACAAATTCCAACCAAGGGTTAAACCCAAACATATTCCAACTGAGGGTTAAACCCAAACATATTCCAACTGAGGGTATCTGACATCATGGAAGCAACCGAGTCATGGAAGCTTGAGTATTGGAGCCGTGGGGAAAGGGTTGGAAGGCAAAGCAGTATGGTTGTTGTGAACAAGCAAGTCAGAACTACCAGTTATGGGACAAGTAGCAGTTGGTATAATCTGGGGAACAATTGGAGCAATGTGGAAAGGGTTGTGAAGAAGCAATTCAGAACTGCCATGAGGGGATGATACCAAAGAGGGAATTCTGAATGGCGTCCACAATCATGGAAGTTAACTTTGATTTGATAATGGTTTAATCGAGGACCTAGAAAAATTACTGCCTAAAAAGAGGGTGGAAAATGAAACACTAAAGAAGAAAATTTCATAGATTTGATAAGGACATCACTCTTTTCCTTAACTATGATATAAAGAGCAATTTTTTTCATAACTATGATGCAAAGAGCAAACTCTTTCACAAAATTAACTGGAACCCAAATCTAAGCAGAAGAAATGATCAGCATTACACTTTTCAAAGTGCTAGAGGACAATCTATTTCACCAGCTAAACATGGAAAAGAACAAGTAGATATCAGTACCTTATATGCATTGCCTGCACTGTAGCCTCCCGTTCTAATTCTGAGTTCAGTGATCCATTCTTTGGGCAGCCATTGTTGCGATCAGGATATCTGTTAACTTGCTCTCCAGTGGTCCAAACTTCAGATTTTGAGGGTTGTTCATCAGGGTGAACAGCAGGAGCTTCGTTCTCAGCTCTGTCAGGTTTGGTTTCCTCATGAGAAGGCGAAAGCGGCTTCAAATCCACGTTGTTACGTTGTTTTCTGACTGAATTCAGAAGGATTGGCACGGTACAGACTAAAGACATGTCATGTGAAATTCCTTCTGAATTCAATCTGAATTGAAGCCGTTTTTGCGTTCTCATGAGGAAACCAAACTTGACAGAGCTGAGAATGATCAGCCCTCAAAATCTGAAGCTCAGATCACTGGAGATCAAGTTAACAGTTGGCCTGGTACGACTACTTCATTTAAACTATGGAAGCTTTTCATGTCATTTGAATCGCCACAATGGTTGCCCAAATGATAGATCACTGAACTCAGAACTAGAAAGAGATTAGCTGTTTGAAGTTTTAGAGACAGCGGTCTATTATGTGCAGTAAATAAATTTTTAGCTATGTTTTAACAAATCAAATAATGAAGGTTGTTGCAGTTCAAAGACGCTCAAAATCACAGTGTGGTATCTACAGAATGTGCCTCTACTTACAATATTTCACGAGCTAAGCAGTGGTTGAATATCACCAGCTAAGAAGTGGTTGAATATCACAATGCTAAATATCAGTACCTTATATGCATTGCCGCACCGTAGCCTCCTGTTCTAATTCTGAGCTCAGTGATCCATTCTTTTCTGAGTTCAGTGATCCATTCTTCGGGCAGCCATTGTGGCGATTCAAAGGAAGTAGTCGTATCAGGATATCTGTTAACTTGCTCTCCGATGGTCCGAGTTCAGATTTTGAGGGTTGTTCATCAGGGTGAACAGCAGGAGCTTCATTCTCAGCTCTGTCAGGTTTGTTTTCCTCATGAGAAGGCGAAAGCGGCTTCAAATCCACGTTGTTACGTTGTTTTTTGACTGAGTTCACAAGGAATTTCACATGACATGTCTTTAGTCTGTACCGTGCCAAGGACGGATTTCATTAGTCTGTACCGTGCCAATCCTTGACACGGTACAGACTAAAGACATGTCATGTGAAAATCCTTGTGAAATTCAGTCAGAAAACAAACAATGTGGATTTGAAGCCGCTTTTGCGTTCTCACGAGGAAACTAAACTTGACAGAGCTGAGAATGATCAGCCCTCAAAATCTGAAGCTCAGACCACTGGAGATCAAGTTAACAGTTGGCCTGGTACGACTACTTCATTTAAACTACGGAAGCTTTTCATGTCATTTGAATCGCCACAATGGTTGCCCAAATGATGGATCACTGAACTCAGAATTAGACAGAGAGGCTACAGTGCAGGCACCGCAGATAAGGTATTGATATCCATTGTTTATATTAACATTTATTTCTAAGGGCTCTTCAACCACTCTGTTCCCTACCCTTTTCTTATCTATAAAAACCCACCATTTCTCTCAATGTTCCAACAATAACAATTATCTTGGCATTTACAGCAACTATCTTACTATTACAGTATAAGAAAGATCTCCCATTGCAAACATGCAACAAACATAGAATGGTTCAACAGTACATTTCCCACGTATCTGTTTATGATTTTCAACTTAATAAGCCAACCATAAAACTACAAAAATAGTTTGCAAAAGTAATTTTACAGAAAGACATGCCAACCATAAAACTATAAAAATAGTTTGCAAAAGTAATTTTACGAAAAGAGATAATTTTTCTAAAATACTTATCTATTTGGAATTCAACCACAACTCCTCCCAACCTCCAAACCAAGAATGACAATTACTAGGAAAGAGACCACTCCTCCCAACCTTCCAACCAGTGAGAATGACAATCATCACGAGAGAGACCACTCCTCCCAACCAGTAAGAATGACAATGACCACTTCAACGAGGAGAGAGACCAAGAATGAAAATCACAAGACCACTCCCAACCTCCTAACCATTAAGAATGACAATGACCACTTCAACGAGGCAAGAGACGACTCCTCCCAACCTCCCAACTAGTAAGAATGACTATCACTAGGAGAGAGACCACTCCTCCCAACTGTTAGGGTTCAAGAGAAATAAATATAACAATCAAGAAATACGCATTCAAACCATGTACACCATGATTATCTGGAAAACCCCAATTGGGGAAAAACAAACCAACAATAGATCTATTGTTGTCCTTGGCTTAAACACAGCCAAGCCGACCAACAACATACAATGGAGAATACACAAGCCTTTTAAGGCCTTCAACTACATGTAATACCATGGACTCAATACCATGAGTCACCAATACTGGGTGCCCAAAAACCACAACTGTTAACCATAACTGTTGACATAACCTCAACTCCACCATAGGGTCAAGTTTATCTAACACCAACCTCCCAAGTAAGAATGAATTAAAAATGAAAATCACGTCCAATTCTCCCCCAAGGGTCGAGCCTTTTCAAATCCCATAGCAATTGATAGACAACGACCTAGAAAGGTCCTCAAGAATTCCCCAACTCGCTACTTGACTATCCTCTCTTGCACCTCTTCCAGCTAAGTACCAAGTCTCCTCCCTCTCAGACTCTTGGCTCCCTTGTCCCAACTGAGATTATTTATCTCTAGGGAGAAGAGTAACTAGCTCCTTGTCCCAAGGGAGATTATTTATCTCTAGGGAGAGGAGTAACCATCTTCTAGTAAATGAATTTTTTCATCTAGTATATTTTCCCTTTTGGGGCAATTCCAAGACTTGCCATAACCTTTTTAAAATAACTTAAAATTAAAGTTTAAATGTTAAATTTTCCCACTCGACTTTACACTTAGGGTGTAGTATTATGAGGCAGAGGAGTTGCCAAATTCCGGTCATATTTAGAGAAAATCTAGCAAGGATTTTTGTAAATCCAAGTTATAGTTGTTAAACTTCAAAATTTTAGGTGTCCTAGAGATTTTTGATGGTGCCGAATCCATTTCCATCATAAAAACACGATTTAAGCACTCCCTCCACAAGATTTTTTGAAATTTTTTTGCCCGGATTCCGGTGGTAATCATGGGCTAAGTGTAAAGTGGAGTGGGAAACGTTAATATTTAAACTTTAATTTTAATTTATTTTAAAAAGATTATGGCAAGTCTTGGAATTCAAACGAAAGGGAAAAAAATACTAAATGAAAATTTTCATTTACGAGACAGTTGCACGATAGTTACTCCTCTCCCTAGAGATAAATAATTGGTAGTCATGGGTTAAGTGTACGAGAGGCGGAGGAGTTGCCCAAAAAATTATGGAAATTCTGGTCATATTTAGAGAAAATCCGGCAAGGATTTTTGTAAATTCAGACGACTCCGAAGAGTAACTATCTTATAACTATGTGGTAAATAAAGTTTTCATCTAGTATTTTTTTCCTTTTTTCGCATGAATTCCAAGACTTGCCATAACCTTTTTAAAATAACTTAATATTAAAGTTTAAATATTAGAGTTTCCCACTCACCTTTACACATAGTCCATGATTACCAATTATTTATGTCGAGGGCAAGGAGTAACTATCTTGTAACTGTCTCTTAATTGAAAATTTTCATCTAGTATTTCTTTCCCTTTCGCATGAATTCCAAGACTTGTCCTAACTTTTTAAAAATAACTTAAAATTTAAATTTAAATATTAAAGTTTCCCACTTTGCTAGCCCAGGATTACTAATTATTTATCTCTAGGCGAGGAGTAACTATCTTGTAACTGTCTGGTAAATGAAATTCTTCATCTAGTATTTTTTTCCTTTTTTCCTGAATTCCAAGACTTGCCATAACCTTTTTTAAATAAATTAAAATTAAAGTTTAAATATTAAAGTTTCCCGCTCCCCTTTACACTTAGCCCATGATTAGCAATAATTTATATCTAGGGAGAGGAGTAACTATCTTGTAACTGTCTCGTAAATGATTTTTTCATCTAGTATTTTTTTCCTTTTCACGTGAATTCCAAAACCTGCCATAACCTTTTTAAAATAACTTAAAATTAGATTTTTCCACTCGGCTTTACACTTCGCCCATGATTACCAATTATTTATCTCTAAGGAAAGGAGTAACTAAATGAAATTTTTCATCTAGTATTTTTTCCCTTTTCACGTGAATTTCAAGACTTTCCATAACCTTTTTAAAATAACTTAAAATTAAAGTTTAAATATTAAAGTTTCATTAGGCTTTACAATTAGCCCTTGATTACCAAGTCGTGTAATTAAAATATTTACTTTTCATTGAGGGGTGTTACATATTAGATTTAACTAATATATATTTTCTTTTCTCCAGCATAAAATTATTCTATGGCTATTTAAAACATAATCTATCTAGTGCCTTGGGCTATGTTAGAAGTATTTTTGCATTGAATATTTAATGTGATATTATGAGATTTCACTTGATTGTGGAGAATAATTCATCTTGGTTTCACTCAATGGTTTCTATATTTGAAATTTCAATTCTATATTTGAAATTTTAGAGATATTGAAGTCTACTTAGATTTATCTGTCAAATCTGAAGTGACTTTATTATCCTCTCCATCTAGGTTTAATTTTAGTAAGTGACTTGTTGAGTTTATGACTTTGAACCTTGTTATAGGTACGGAATAAATTAATTTACTTAGATAACAAGGTTTGAAGTCATTACAAGAATTGAACCTAAGTGGAAAGAATAACATCATCTAAATCCAATTGACCACAAAGGTTGACAACTTGACCTTGATGCAAGAAAGAGTCATTCTCAAAAATAGTGGCCTCTAAAAAAACCTAAAATATTTACATGATATTTACATGATTGTCTTTAAAGCTGGGATACTAAACAAAAGTTTTCATAAATGCATTTATTGGCACAAATGCTCAATGATTACAAGTATACTCTATCAAAAAATGATCACACAAAAATGACATAAAAGATCAAAAAGAATATAATGAAATTAGAAGTGATGAAAAAAAGTCAAAGCCTAAAAATCTCAAGTAACCCTCCAAGCATACACCAAGTTTGTCTTTCCATTATAAAGCACCATTACCCATACACATGGAAAAAATAAACAGCAACAAATTTTTAATTTTTTATTAAGAATTGTTAAAAACAAACTACTATGACAATCATTATATTAGAAAGAGAAATAAATATTAGAAAGAGAAATGAATATTACAAGTGTACAATTAATGAAAAAAATTAATCTAAAATCTTTAAACAAGTACACAAATCTATGTTATGTGCAAAAAACATAAATTCCATTACGATTAATCTAAATTATCTTAATATTTTTGGAGAAATTAATCATAATAACTAAACAATATTCTCACCAACAAACTACACGTTATATCTATTCACAATTTATTTAAAGACATCAAAATACATCTCGACTCCATGATAACAAATCCAACATTGGAAAACGAATACCCTTCACATAAGAAATTTCTTTAAAAGGGAATACATAAAAGAAATATTCACAAATGAAAATGCTCATCTCCTCACTTGTAGACTATAGGCATAAAATATTAATAATAAGCCTTATTCGAATTTATTTAAAAAGAAACACATAAAAGGAATATTCACAAATGGTAATGCTCCTCACTTGTAGACTAGATATAAAATATCAATAATAAGTTTAGTTCTCTATGAATTCAGAATGAGAAACAAAATCCCACATATTGAGGAGCCTCATGACAATTTTACCATGTTTCAATATCTTAAGAATAAGACAAATAATTTCCAAAATAAAATCCAAGATGATATGCAATATAATACACATTCACAAAGAATATGTTGTTTGCTAGTAATTCTAACCAACATACAAATGAGAAAAACACAAGAGACTGATTTATATTATGCAAGGCATAATTAGAATATGAGAAATAATAGTGATAACATATAATAAAATTGGCATATGAACATGCAAAATTAGAGAATTAACAAAAAATCAAAACTAAATAAAGAAGTTACCAATAAAGATTATTTTTAAATAAAGAAGCTCAAAATAAAGATTATTTTTAATATGAACTAGTTGATTGAGAGATATTCCATTTGAGACCCCGAACGTTATAATGTCATATCCTCGCTAAGTTTTTCCTAAAATGTGTGAGGAGTCTCTTGCCATAATAAGATCATTATCAAATCACTATTAGAGTCAACTGAAAAAATGATATGGTGCCTCAAGTTTGCATTTTTTTTGGCAATAAGTTTTACATTTTTTATGAACCTTTTTTATTAATATTTATAGAGGGAGTCCCAAAAAAATCACATTAGATAAGAAATAGGTATGTGGCTAAACACCATAAGCATTTGAAGGGTTTTT
The DNA here is from genome assembly GCA_031772625.1 of Pinus tabuliformis. Lineage (NCBI taxonomy): Eukaryota > Viridiplantae > Streptophyta > Pinopsida > Pinales > Pinaceae > Pinus > Pinus tabuliformis. Next base: position 397,513,920 of record CM062818.1, on the reverse strand, counting down.
TTTTTGTTTTGTTCCTTTTTCTATTTCTAGCTAGCTTCACTAACATTCGATAGAATTTCCCTTAGAAGGCATAGACCAAATTCATATCAATTAGTATGCTTGAAAGGGTGCAAGTATGGATGAAAGCGTAGTGTACCTAAGGGGAATAATAGTAGAATAATAACAATGGAGGCCATTCAATGTAGGGTGGACTAGATCCACTATATTATTAAATAAGGCCCACTATGGTAGTTAGTGTTGAATAGATGTATTGTGACCTTGTTAAAGAATGTCCACTAGGTAGTTAGAAGTTTGTCATGATTCGAGTTTTCTAAAATTCTCTTGATAATTATAAATAGGGATGGATAGCTCCTTATGGTTTGTGAGAAGATTATTCTAATTGGAGCTTTAGCTCATTAGAAGGTTCCCCCCTCGAAGAGGCAAATGAACATAAGTGGACTCCTTCCATAAGAGGAATCAAATGGTAAGGTATTGCCCTAGCTTAAGGGTTTGCTATTAATAAAAGAGAATTTCCATAATATTCTTGGATCTATTATGTGAAATTTTATTTTTAGAGATATATTTTGGTATTTAACATGCAAAATGAAAGCCCTTTCCTAAATCAAGATATCACTAATTTCAAATCAACAATTTTAGGGGTTTTTCATGACAATTGCATAATTGTAAGGCTCATTACTTTTGATAGGGACCTAAAATTTCCATCAATCTATCACCACTGGAAAAAGGATTTTGACCCATTCGATTTGATATATGATATTTTATACTTCCGATGAGTATTGAGTAAGTTATAACCATTTTAAGTTTTGCCCTCTAATCGTCATGGACATGGATGCACTAAGGGCATACAAAAAAAATTCTTAGGTGATCAAGGAGCTATAGGAAAGGATAGGTAAAAGTTAAGAGACCCATATTATTTTGTCCATATACCATGAAATCAATGAAAAATACGACCAGGAAAGATATGTCTCGTATGATGTCAAAGATGCTTGTATTGATTGATATATGAACATCGATCTCACAAAGAACTCTCAAAATCAACCTAATCCACCTTTCACCATAAAAATCTAAGGATTTTTAAATATTTATATGAAATACCATGGAATTTGAATAGAAGAACCTACTCCAACGATGACTAAGGGTCTTAACTGCACAAGGACAAGTCCAAATGTGAACCCCCTTAAAGGGGTCCTTTGTATAGTCCACCTAATCCTGTAGCATCAAACTCCACTCTCAGGATCACATTTTTCAAAGTCTCAGGGTGATCCGAATTTAAACAGGAATGCAACAAATTACAAATATAACCATTAATACAAAGATGCAGTAAAAATAACACTTCCTTTGATTAATATCAAAGAATGAAATATGCTTACAAACTGTATGGAAACGAGACTAGCTCGATGATGGTAAATTATCTCTGAGAAGAGATGTGGTGGCTACATGCCTCTAAATTGTGTTGCAATGAGGCTCAAGGGCCTTTTTTATTATTTAACAATAAGAGAAAAGCCTAAACAACCAAAACCATAACTCGAGGAGATGTAACCCCAAGAGTTTATGGGCCCCGTTGGGGTTAGTTGGACAACAAATGTCCCAGGGTCGTGGCTTGGTCATATTATCTATGTCTTACATGCACGATACCCCATTCGAAAGATATCTCCAAGGAATACGATGAAAAAAATGACTTATCAAAAGTCTTTGGTATTAGATTACCAAAAAAATGTCATTTAGGGCCTCAAAACAGCTCCAGAAGTTTAGGACCCAAAAAACTGCTAAAAATAGTAAATTGTGTTACAATTAAGGAAACTGAAAAACTAAAAGAAATAATGGTGGGGGTCCAAGTGGAATTGGAAGGTGGCCACCAATATCCACCTAGATCATTCCTCCCCCTTAGGAAGCAATAGTCCCCATTGCGTTGAGTGCCTCCATGAGATGGGGAAACTTCTGTTGAACTTGGTCCCTGTTGAGTTGTTATGCAATCTTTGATGTGTCCAATAACGGTGGGAAGCATGGTCGAGGGTGGTCCACATTGAACACTTGGTGCAAGCCAAGAAATGGGGGAATGTATTGCTCCAAAGCATGGTTTCCCACATCTTTGTTACTAGTGTAAGGACCCTATCAGAGTGGTCTGAGCTTCTGATGGGATTTGGTAAGGCATTATTTCTGCAAATCCAACCAAACTTTGTCACCCACCTGAAACTTGTGTGACACCTGATGTTGATCATGTCGTTGCTTGTACTTTTCATTTTCCAGAATGGAGCGGCGATATATCGACTCATTGGGTAGAGGTTCTCTAGGAATCAGATCAAACGAATGCTTGACCTGATAGTGTAACAGTACCCCTATCGGTGAGGAGAATATGTCCATGTATCCTTTCATGATCGTATCTGTTAGCCTCCTATACCAATAGGTTTTCATTTTTCATGATTGACAGTGGAAATGCCAAAAATGTTCATCTTTCGTGGTACTAAGGTTCCATTTTTGTGAAAGAAACAGACAGTTAAAAAATGTAAAGAGCGTATGCCTTAAAAGAATAATCAAAAGGAAAGAAAATAAACTGGTCAAAAGGAAAAATAAATGAAATGAACCCCAAATAAAGACCATGAAAGTGGCTAAGCCAAAATGCCACTGCTATCTTGATGGATGGTCCAACAGTTCAAGCTGGGCCATACCATGTTTTAAATTGCATGTTCTAGACTAGAGAGAAAGTACCTGCTCAAACAGTTCAAGCTTGGCATATGACTAGGTGGATAGAGAAAGGAAGGAGCCCAACTGCTTAATCTGGGCCCTTGGAAGACATAAGGGTAGACTTAGATAGGAGGGCAGCAACAAAGAAAAAAGGATTATCAGGGTTTGCAAGGCTACGTGCACCCATCCAAAAGAAGAAAGAATGTTAGGCATATTAGGCAAGGTAGGTAGTTGGAGGTTGCAGAAAACAAGATCTAAACACATGATATATGAAAATCATATCTGATCTCACCAATAAGAGAAAGGCAAGAGCAATGGCCTATATGGCAAACTACCAAACCATCACTAATTTCCCTCATTCCCTTCAAATGTTTTCTTACTAACATCCCCTTTAGGACTGTAGGATCTGCCTAAACAGTCCTCCTTACATTTCTCATTTGTGAATTTCATGTCAAGTTGTGACCTCCTCCTCCGAAAAGAAGCCACATTTCTTGTGTAAAATCATTCTTCACTCTCATCTGCTTCTAAATCTAAGTTTACTCATTAAACTTAGCTCTCTGTTCCTCTTTCACATCCCAGATCCATATTAATTTCTAAACTTACTATGTAGCTCCCTAAGAGTTCCCCATCCCCCTACTATTATAGAATTTATGCAAAAAACCCAAAAAATATGTAAATATCTCCCCCCCCCCCTTTTAGCATTATAGCTAACTAGCATTCTCATGGGAGACATTAGTCCATCTGGGACTCTAGTCAACCCTAACCTTGGAATTAATCTAACCCCTGGTTAGATTAATAGCCCATAACTAAACCCTTACCCATCATTTAGCCGAAAAACCTTTGAAAATTCACCCCCGCGGTCAAACCCAATGTTTAAATATTTTGTTAAAGCCCCGTCGCATTAACCCTTATCCTTTTGAAGCCCATAAAACCCTCCAAAACCAAAGTTTTTAACCCGCAACATTTAAATATTATTTAATTATCGGGCGGGTCCCGCAGCAGCATCGGCGCCGTGTCGGAGCGCCTACCAACCGTGGATCTTCCGCCACCCCCAATCCAACGGTGGGCGGGTAATCTGGGCAGTGGATGTGTCGTTGTTTAGCATCCGGGGAGTGGGTGGTTTTGCTCCCGTACGCAGGACACGCGTCGGCCACTGGGGTTGTTCGGAGCCCCCCTCCCCAATACCACCTTTCCCCAAAGGCGGTGCGGGGAGACCGGAAACTGCCCTCCCGCAAACTGCCAAACCTATCGCGTCAGCCCCATGGCACGGTGACGTCATGCCCAAGGCCCCCGCCACTGCGCCACGTCGCCCTCCACACCGTCTTGCCACCTCCGCATGTCTCCACTGTGTCCCACCATGCTGGCGTCCAAGTCATCATCCACGTCACCGTCCGTACCTGAGGCCCGCTGATGACATCATGCTGACATCATCGCGGGAAAAGCGCCAAAAAGCCATATGCGCTAAATTTATTGTTAAAAATGCGAAAATGGACCGTTTTTGGTCATTTTCGTTGGAAAGGTGAGGGAGCTGTTTTGCACGTTTACGCCAAAATTGCCCCCAGATTTCGAATTCAAACGCTGCAGACGCTGCCACTCACCAGTTCAACAACATTCTTCGTCTATTCATCAATTCAACGACCCTCGGCATTGGCCAAACCAAGTATTTGCCGAAACCTACCCGTTTGCCCGTGTTCTTACCATTTCTCTGCAAATTTCTCATCTGAATTACCTGATAAACTCCTAAATTAAATGGTGTTGTTCGGTTAAATATTGACCCAAAATAATCCAAAGCGCCTCCCTGTTCAAAATTCACTAATGTACAGTCATTCGCGGGCCTAATTTTCAATTTACCCCCCCCCCCCCCCCCCCCCCCAAACTACCCGGCATTGTTCCCTTTTGCCGAGCGTATAATTCAAAAACTTCATTACAACAGGTTATAATCCTGCTCCCCTCTGCAATTTGCCCTCACTGTCCAGAATTCCTGTGAATTCACCAGAAGAAATCACAGTCAAGTCTACTAATCCAAGTTGCTCTTGTGAATTCCCAAATGATAGATCACTGAACTCAGAATTAGAAAGAGATTAGCTATTTGAAGTTTTAGAGACAACGATCTATTATGTGCAGTAAATAAATTTTTAGATATGTTTAAACAAATCAAATAATGAAGTTTGTTGCAGTTCAAAGACGCTAAAAATCACAGTATGGTATCTACAGAATGTGCCTCTACTTACAATATTTGATTCAGAATATTTATTTTTGCAACAGCCTGTAAATCTAAGGTGCGCGAAGTAGAAGAAATTACTTGAGATTTTCATTCAATAAGCATGTGTCTTCAATATGCCCTCTGTAAAATTCAACCACTGTTAAGCTGGTGAAATATATTGTTGTGTAGCAATCTGAAGTACAAATTTAGATTTGGGTTCCAGCTATTTTTTTGAAAGAGGTTCTTTACATGATTACTAAATTTGGCCAAATTGCTAAGAAAAAGAAAATAGAAATTAAATTTAGGCTCAATTTATTTTTAAAAGAATTTGCTCTTTATACCATAGTTCCAAGTTTGGCCAATTTCGTAAAAAAAATTCAAAAAAATTATCAATTTGTTAGATTTAATGAAATTTTGTAAAAAAAGATTTCAAAATTTTGTCAATTTTATAGATTGGGCAGAATTATGGGTGAATTTTGAGGAGGGTTCTCCAAATATTTGAAGGAAGGATCTGCCATTGCGACTATGATACTTAAAACATGATTATTTAGTATGTAATATTAACATTTATTTCTAAGGGCTCTTCAACCACTCCGTTCCCTCCCTTTTTTTTATCTATAAAAACCCACCATTTCCCTCAATGTTCCAACAATAAGAATTATCTTAGTGTTTACAACAAGTATCTTACTATTACACTGTAAGAAAGATCTCCCATTGCAAACACGATACTTAAAACATGCAACAAATATAGAATGGTTCAACAGTACATTTCCCACTTATTTTTTTATGCTTTTAAACTTAATAGGCCAACCATAAAACAGCAAAAATAGTTTGCAAAAGTAACTTTACAAAAAGAGAACTTTTTCTTAAATACTTATCTATTTAGGTTTTGGCAGTTAGGGAATTCAACCACCACTCCTCCCAACCTCCCAACCCCGAATGAAAATCACTAGGAGAGAGACCACTCCTCCCAACCTCCAAACCAGTGAGAATGACAATCACCAAGAGAGAGACCACTCCTCCCAACCTCCTAACCAGTAAGAATGACAATGACGACTTCAACCAAGTGAGGGAGGAGTGACAATCACCAAGAGAGAGACCACTCCTCCCAACCTCCTAACCAGTAAGAATGACAATGACCACTTCAACCAAGTGAGAGACCACTCCTCCCAAACTCCCAACCAGTAAGAATGACAATCACCGAGAGAGAAACCACTCCTCCCAACCTCCCAAGTAAGAATGAAGTAAGAATGACAATCATGTCCAATTCTCCCCTGAGCCTTTTCAAATCCCATAGCAATTAATAGACAACGACCTAGAAAGGTCCTCAAGAATTCCCCAACTGGCTAGTTGATTTTCCTCTCTTGCACCTCCTCGAGCTAAGTACCAAGTCTCCTCCCTCTCAGACTCTTGGCTCCCCAAGGGAGATTATTTATCTCTAGGGAGAGGAGTAACTTTCTTCTAGTAAATGGTTTTTTCCGTCTAGTATATTTTCCCCCTTTTGGCGCAATTCCAAGACTTTCTTTACCAATTATTACCAATTATTACCAGTTAGCCCATGATTACCAATTATTTATCTCCACTATCTTGTAACTCTCTCGCAAATGATTTTTTTCATCTAGTACTTTTTCCCTTTTTGTGCAAATTCCAAGACTTACCATAACCTTTTTAAAATAACTTAAAATTAAGGTTTAAATATTAATTTTTTCCATTGGGGCTTTACACTTACCACAGGATTACCAATTATTATGAAAAATTTCATGTAATATTTTTTCCCCTTTCGCTTGAATTCCAAGACTTGCCATAACCTTTTTAAAATAACTTAAATTAACGTTTAAATATTAAATTAAAGTTTAAATATTAAAGTTTCCCACTCCGCTTTACACTTAGCCCATGATTATCAATTATTTATCTCTAGGGAGAAGGTTAATGGCTTAGTCTAACGAGGCGGAGGAGTTGCCCAGAAAATTATGAAAATTCTGGTCATATTTAGAGAAAATCCGGCAAGGATTTTTGTAAATCCAAGTTATAGTTGTTAAACATAAAAAATTTAGGTGTCCTATACGTTTTTGATGGTGTTGAATCCATTTGCATCATCCAAAGCACGATTTAAGCACTCCCTCTACAAGCTTTTTTGAAAATTTTTTGCACGGATTCCGACCACTTTTATCCGTGACGGCAATTCCTCCGCCTCGTTAGACGACTCTGAAGAGTAACTATCTTATAACTATCTGGTAAATAATTTTTTTCATCTAATATATTTTCCCTTTTCGCATGAATTCCAAGACTTGCCATAACCTTTTTTAAAATAACTTAAAATTAAAGTTTCCCACTTTGCTTTACACATAGTCCATGATTACCAATTATTTATGTCTAGGCAGAGGAGTAACTATCTTGTAACTGTCTCCTGATTGAAAATCTTCATTAGTATTTCTTCCCTTTTCGCATGAATTCCAAGACATGTCGTAACTTTTTAAAAATAACTTAAAATTAAAGTTTATATATTAAAGTTTCCCACTCAGCTAACCCGTGATTACCAATTATTTATCTCTAGGGGTTAGACTCCTATATATAGAAAGGAGGTTTTGTCATTTGAATCATGAATGGAATCATCCATTTGTGTAATGTAAAGGAGGCTTCCCCTCAAAGAGGCTGAATTCTAAGGCGCTGATCTATCTTTTCTATCTTTTTGTCAGCTAGTTTCATAACATTTTATATCAGAGCTGATTATCTTTCTCGGTTTCCCTACAATACCCCTTAATTCAACTTCCTTTCCTTCCACAGAAAATTTCATGAAAAGTTCTTGAAAATTAAAAGCTATTGTACCCAAGGATTGTAGCCATTGGACTCCTAGTACAACATCAACACCTCCCATTGGAATGGAAAGCATTGGGCTAGTCAATAAATATTCTCCCATGGATAGCTTGATATTATGGCACTTTCCAAAGCAATTTATTGTTCCTCCATTTGCAACCATCACTTCACACCCTGATGCTAGATATAAGAAGAAATTCAATTCTTTTGCTACCTTACAATGAATAAAATTGTGGGTACTTCCTGAATCAATCAACACTATTACCTTTTTATTCTTGATTTGTCCTTCTATCTTGATGGTTTGAGGAGTGGTAATTCCCGCCAATGCATTACAAGATATGTTCGGATTCATCTCTGCTTTATCTAGGCTTTTTTCCTGGAGTATATCCTCTTCTTTTGACCTTTCTTGCTCCTTTTCTTCTTCATCTTCACAATTTTATATAGAAGCATCCAGAACTACTCAAGCGTTGAGGACAACACTTTTTTGAAGGAGAGGGGCATGTTGGGTCCCTATAATACTAGTGATTACCCCATTACTATTGTAGTTGTATCCCTTATTAATATTGTTGCACCCCTATTGTTCCCATATTGTTATTACTATGCCCCATAGAATCCCTCCATTGTTATTTTTGTGGCTTTATATTATTATTGTTAGGTCGGCTGGGTTATATTGTGACTCCTTAGACTCTTATATATAGAAAGGAGTTTTTGTCATTTGAATCATGAAGGGAATAATCCATTTGTGTAATGTAAAGGAGGTTTCCCCCTCGAAGAGGCCGAATTCTAAGGCGTTGATCTATCTTTTCTATCTTTTTGTGAGCTAGTTTCATAACAATGTGGCTACGATCTTCCCCTTACTTTGACAGAAAACCAGAAAGAAAATAAATTTCCTAGCCTGGGAGATAATATTACTGCCTTTCTTAGTAGAGATCAAAGAAGTGGTGGTAGGTGGGGCTACCTCCATTATCCTGTATAATGTATTACACAAAGAAATAATAACAGTGCGAGGCCTTGACTCATACATAGCATGTCACTTCCACAAGTACGGTTCACCTAATAATACATCACAAACATCAAGAGGTGCAACATCACACAATACCTCATCTGTGAAGGGGCTTGATGTTGTAGGGAAGGCGGAACTACTCACGGATTCAGAGATCTCGTCCTTGGTGAAGCCACTCGATGGTGTATGGTTGTGGGTGTGGTATGGTCAGTAGTCGCAGTTGCTTCACGACCTCTACTAAAATGAGCTTCTTTTGGCTCCCATTGTCAACAATTAATTGTAGCGACAAACCCTTCACCGACATCTGTGAGTGGAAAAGACGCTCCCCCTCCTCTGGATCTTCGGGATCATTCTCATGGATCTTAGTGGTGGCAACAGTGGCGTTGGGCTCCACATCAATTATTTTCTTCCCTTTGTCATTCCTCTTGTCGGGTTCTGACTCAGTGTTGGAACATGCATCTAGTTCTGAAGCCTTCAACTTGGCCACTAGCCACTACTTGGCCTGACACTCACTTGTGTTGTGAGTGGGGCTCTTGTGGAACTCACAACACTTTCTTGTGTCCTTTGAATTCGTGGTGTTGTTCATTTCTTGTGGCTTCAACGGGTTGTCTTGGGTCACCTCGCCTTGGCTTTGTCTTTTGTTCTTGGGATTCGCAGATCCAAAATCTCGCTTCTTTTGTTTAAACTGTTGCTCGATCTTGGCATCCTATTGGTATGTCATACCAAGTGCGGATATGTCTAGAAACTCCATCTCATCTTGGATGTACATGTGTAGGCACTCGCAGTATTTGAGTAGAAAATGCCGCTTAGAATCCTTGATACCCAACTTTGTGTGAAGGGTATGAGAAATATTGGTAAACTCTGGCACGTCTTGGTCCCTTCCTTGTCACAGCATGGTCCACTTTATGTATTTATCCTCATAGCTTCCGACAGGGTATTACTGATCCTTGATGGAATCCAAGAATGAATTCCAAGTGGATGCAACTAAAAAAAGTGAGGTTGTACTTTCATCCTTCTGCTCACAGTAGGTTTCCCACTAGTCCTTCACATAGGGGACTATTTTGAGAAGAGTGAAAGTAATATTTTCCTGACTGGAAAATGATGAACATAAAAATACCCTTGTAGCAGACTTAACCATTTATCTACGACATCTGCATCTATCTAACCCTCGAATATGGGGATATCAAAGTTAACTTGTACCTTAAAGGGTGTGGCGTTTCTAGAGTAGTTATTAGATGCATCACCCCTAGGTAGTCGCTAAAGGATCTAGGAAAAGTTGTCCCTCATCGCGTTCCTTTGTCACTCGAGGGCTCCTTCGAGCAAGATTTTGATATGATCTCTTGACCCATCGTCTTTCTTTTCATTTTGCATGGGAGGCCATCGAGATTTTTGAGGTTGGTCTTGCAAAGGTTCAACCAATTCAAGCCCTAACTCCTTATATCAAAACCTCGTTGGTGTTATAAAATTATATATTACAAAGCAATGGAACACATAAAATATATTGCTGAAATATAAACACATAAAACATAAAAAACAAGAGACACATAAATATATTTGGTTCACCCAATTTGGGCTATGTACATGGAGAAACACTAGTCCTTCCTTTTATGTTATCTAGCAAACTAAAGAGATACAACCTACAACAGATCCACTGTAATTCCCTCTTCGCTCTCACACAATCTCCTCTCTCTTTCTCACTCAGAATATAGGTATAAATAGACACAATACAATTCCCTCATATATAGCGAGGGGTTTCCTTCTAGGGAAAAAAACCCTAAATTAAACATAACTTCTACTGTCAGATCTCCGTCTAATGAATGACCCAGATTGACTATGAAATTACAACATTTTACAAGGCAATTTTACATATATTTTTAGCTCCGAGGGGGCTCCTAAAGATCATTTCCCCCACCCCCTGGTGTTATAGACATTTTTGTGCCTCGCATCATGGAGCATGGAATGTCAATAATTACAGGGATCCTCAGTCCCTAAACATGTTGTTCTTACCCCTAAAAGAACAAGGTCATCAAACAACAGCACTTCCAATCAGTTCTCCACCTGAAAACACTTCAAAACAGGCTTATTTTGGATCATGTCAGCTGCTTAACTGAGCTTCTGCGCTGTAATGCAACTGTCCCACTCTGTACCTGCGCTGGAAGTCAAAAGTAATGAAGGCTACCTGCGCTGGGCGAGATTGGCCAAGTGGCACAGTCATCCTGCAAGGTGTCAACTGCCCAGGAAGCTTCCAAACTGACACTTGGTTCATCAGATTCGCCTTGTGATGAGTAAGAGGTACTTGATCACCATGTGTAAGCAAGGATCTCCAAGTGGACTCAAGAACTGAAGATTAACTGAAGAGGGAGAGGACACTAGTCAGCTCTATGCCAGCCTCAAGCTGACTCATCCTCTCTTCTTCTCTCCTATATATAGAGCTCTTCTATGAGGTCTAAGGAGGCTGGAATTTTGTGTAAAGCAAGGAGGTGCTGTTGGATTACAGTTAGAGCTATTGGGTGATTGTTTTACTAGAGGTGAAGAGGAGAGTTCTTGCTGCTGGGGAGGTGCTGCTGGATTGGAGCCATCATTGGTTGTAACCTTCTCAGAACCCTGTTACTTCTATCAATAAAGTTTTGCATGTTCTCCTATATACTTGTATTGCATTGATGTATTGTATTTACATGTATATTTGATTCACTCTAATCCATGCATCAGTTATGAGTACTTGTATCTTGTAGTTTCCTCTCTCGTTTTGTGCAGGGCTTGTGTGTAGCTGGACCGGCAAAGAGAGCAAGGAGCTGGGAACAAGAGACAAAGAGAGAGGATCAAGATCGACTAAGCGAAGGATACCAGGTTGGTTGATCATTTCTTTCCCCTCTCTGTACTTTCATAAAGGAAAACATCAAAGCTTTACTTTCAGTTGTTGCTAAAGACTGTCACCTTTAGAGTAGGGATAGGGTCATCCACATTGGATACTTTTCCCCACAACAAACTGGCGACTCCGCTGGGGAGCCTAGTATCTTGTTGGTGTTTGTAGTATTTTGCTATTCATTTCTTGAAGAAAAAGAGTACCAAATCGAAAAGCTTTTGACTATATCAAAAGCGAAGTAGAGGGACTGCTACTCTTGCTCATTTGCTGAGAAAATTCAAGATTTGAAGAGCTTATCTACAAAAGACTCTTTACTCTTTGTGATAGATCTTCATCCTCTTGATCATCCCTTAGCCTGTACTTGACCTATAGCTTTTTATTTCAGCAAAAACAGTGCATTTTTGAGCTTTTTATGACCCGGAATTCTTTGTAGACGAAACTCTCGTGAGTCAGTGCAGGCTGTCCACAGGCAGTCTGCATTACAGCGCAGGTGCTCCCTTCGGGAACTGCGCTGAGAGTCAAACTGGCAGACTAGAACCTGCGCTGGTCCAGTTAGCCCTTGTCTTGCTCAGTCTTCCTATTGTGTCTTGGCCATGTTTGCACTTGTTTTTGGCTGATTGCTTGCTGGTTATTGTACTTGCTGTAAGCCACCTCTCCTTGACATTATTCCGCCTCAGTTGTGTGATGAAACTGTGAATGTTCTTTCAGTATTTCTTGTTTCAGTTACAGTTTCCCATTGTGAAAAGCGAACCAGTATAGCTGTGGCCTCTTAGATCCTGAACTGTAAAAGTGTCTTTGTGATCTTTTGAGTTAGTTTTATTACTATTCATGGCTGTTTGAGTTTGTTTGCTCTTCACTTTTATGGTTTGAATCTATACATTTCCTGTGTTCAAACAAGTCTATCATAAGGTGTCTTTTTGATTGTGGACAAGCTTGTTTATTTCTACTTGAAATTAGATTCGAAATCATACAACAGTTTCCTTTTTGTCTAGCATCAACATTAAGGATAACGAAAAGAAATACATGCATTGTGCATTTTGCATTTGACTGTATGCCTGACGATTTAGGAAGATGTGCATTTTAGTGTGTGTTCTTTGATCTGTGGAAAAAGTTGTGTCCTTCTTTTCCCTCAAGTAGATTAAGGTTTTCAAAGTTGAAAGATTGAAAAGATTTGCTTCTCATTCTTAGATTGCATATAGGAAGTTGTATATATACATCTCGTGGCGAACCTGAAAGGCAAACTGTTCAGAAAGATCAACATTAAAATAAACTCAATTTACATAACAACGCTTTGGAATTTAACGCAAACATCTAGAGGTCTAGGTAGAGACGTGTTCCGGCGTCGTTAAACATAGTGACTGTCGATCTCTACGAAGGTGGGTGATTCCTCCTGAGAGTCGGTGGCAGTAACACGGACTTGAGCTCCCGCGTACCGTCGCGTATATTGGGAGACCCCTATAGGTTTTTATCCTTTATCCTTAGGAAACCGTGTCGGCCGCCCTACTGATCGCGATGCAGTGAACACAGCATTCACGAAGATCGACCACCCGTACCGTAAAACGTATTCTGTGGTTTCGCGAAAGGTTTGGCACACCCTCTGCCTATATCTCCAGAGCAGTTTCTTTTGGCTTTTTTCAAACTCTATAACTGAAAAAGTCCAACCGAGCATTTGTCACTTCGGGCTCGTTAATACATCGAAGGCGACTAGAGTCATCTTTAGCTTTTTCTCGACTCTTAAAACATGAAAAAGCAAGTTTGTGTCTAAAAGCGTCGTTAATAAAATTTATTTTAAAGCGGAACATAATCACCTGTTATTCCCACGTTGATCTTTCAGTTGAAAAGTATGGAGCCCACCAACCAAGGAAGTAACCTTGGTGGAAGTCCAAATCCCTTCTCCTCTTGGGGAGATGTTGGTGCGCCTCATATGGCTACATTGTCGCTTCCAGGATTGACAATCGGCCTCCCTGTATGGCTCTTTTCAACTAATGTAGTCCAGATCGCCACTAATCCTGAGCATTCGAATCAACAGTCAGAACAATCTAGAACTACCCACCAGCCTTCCACTTCTTATGATACTTCCTCTGATCCTTCATCTTCGCAAGGTAGAGCCGGCAAAAGTCAGCCTCCCAAGGAGAAGAAGGAAAAGAAGAAGAAAGAAAAGAAGCAGAAGGAGCCTCTGGCGAAGGCGACTGGGGGCAAGCAGAAGAAAGCTGACAAAAACCCACACACTGCACCGACCGGGCCTAAATCGCCATGTGTCATTTGCAAAGGGATCCATTTCCATCGTGATTGTCCTTGTATTCCCCGGATACTAAGGGACTGGTCCCCAAGGTTGCACAATCCGGTAGCATCAACCTCTGGTTGTCATGTTGATTGCATTTCGTCAACTAGCGAGAGTGAAGGACGAAGAAGGGGACCAAGATCACCCTGTCTATTGTGTGAAGGTCATCATGCCATCCACAAATGTCCATTCTTAGATGAGGCCAAGAGAGTTTTAGAAGATCGCCCGGTGTCACCGGTGCGACTTCCACCTGGATATCAAAAACTCGCGCCTAATCCCTCGATAGTTGAAAATCCAGTTGAACCACTCAAGTGGTCAGCTGAAGTATCGGTCATTGAGAATGAACCTACTGAATCTAGACTAGATGAAAGTCTAAAGGTCGATACGGCAGTTGGCCCGGTTCTTCCTTCAGAGTTTCTATCAATGACACCGTCGCCGAAGAGTCGTCTTCATGCGACACCCTCACTGATGAGAACAAGGATGACACCATCCAGGTTCTTTTCATCAGCACCGACTCCGATGAGCATCAGGGCAATGCGCCCATTCCTTTATCGCAGGAAGGAACATCATCAGAGTCGTATCCGGCCGTATATTCGGTCCCACCGCCAAGCAACCTGGTTGTATCCTTTGATTGGAATCAACTAGGCAGACCCCGGTTACCAGCCAGTGTACCATTCAGAATCATTTTCCAGATCTATAGAATGATTATGGCTGGTACTATCATTGATGAAGGGGCGTCTGTGAGTATCCTTTCCTCTGTTGCTTGGAAAGCACTGGGTTCCCCGGCGCTTTTACCTGAGTTGAGAAATCTCTCAGGTTTTGATAAAGGAACCAGTCGACCATTAGGGATCCTCCCCGATGTACCTGTTACATTGAAGGGGAAGACCGTTAGGATGAACGTGTTGGTAGTTCAAGGACCCTTGGATTATAACCTACTCCTTGGACGCGACTATATTTATTGCATGGGAGCGATAGTCTCCTCACTCTTTAGAGTAATGTGTTTTCCACATGAAGGAAGGGTGGTCAAGCTGGTAGACCAACTTTCATTTCCGGGATCTCGCATCGCAAATAGTCAAATACCAATCCTAAATGGTCTGTTCACTCAAGATTCACCTCCGCCCCCGGTCCTCCTTCCCGATGAGCGCGAGTGATTCGGAAAGAAAGACTAGGACCCAGGGGGCATGCACCCTGGTCTGCTTCGGGCAGAAGAAACTCCGGGTATAAGACAGAATTTCCGCAGGAGAACATGACTAGTCCGTACCCCGTCCGTAGGAAGTGGGGTTGTTCTGGAAAAATGATCTTTTGTTAAAGTTATGTGTTTGGGAATCATTCACCTTTGTCTAAAAAAGTGGGCAGTGCCCGAGTAGGAATTCCCTTATTACAACAAGTAGTCACCATCTTTAAATTCAAGCCTCGCCCATCGAAACATGTGTTTTGAAGGATAAGCAGGGGCAGTCTATTAAGAAGGAGACCGTATTGTTGTGACAGAGGGTAACCATCTTAGGACAACCCAATGATAGGCACCGCCGAAGAAAGAGATTGATCTGCGGCAGCAAATCGAACCGTCTTTGGAATAATAAGAAAGAGGCAAGCCTCCCTCAATAATACCAATGTTTTATCTTTGAGTAGTGTTCTCCTATTGTCATAAATAGCTGTTTGTTAAAAGTGGGCCGACGGGAAGCCTGAGTACTGCGTAAGACCCCTTAAAATAACGAGAAGACAAGTATCGTTAGCATTAGATTAGCAAGATGACAAATAAATGTGAACACCCAAAGAAAAGCAGAAGTAGGGGAGAGGAGGGGCAGCCTCGAAATTCTATCCTATACCTGGGGGCATGCAAACTTTCTGGAGTGCAAGCTAGGGGCGGTTATTTATCTGGTTTTAAGATTAGCCGTTTCCAAACTTGCATGAAAGAAAGCCTGTGGGGCAAAAGTAAAATTTGCCAAAAGTGAGCACAGCTGTGGTAAGGCATAAGCTCTATAAAAATTGGTCCTTACGAGAGGCGTTCTTCATATGACTGGTATGTCGAGCAGTTTTAGCATATAGTTCATGCTCGTTAAAAAATAAACGCAAATCCGAGCAGTTTTAGGACTGAATTTATGCTCGTTAAAAAATAGAAAAGTGTGAGCAAAAGTTTCCCTCAGAGTTCAAGCTCATGGAAAAAATGAACCGGTAAATAACCTTTTGAGATCGTAAATTCATCAGCCATAAGAACCTTGATCGTGTTTTCATCCATCACCTCCACTGTTCATTTGGCCGATCATTCACTTCCATTTGTGTGTTTACCTCTTTTGAGAAACAGCTGCGAAGAGTGATTTCACCTAGCCATCCTCGTGACACTGCCGTGATTGGAAAATTCCAACCTGTACCTGGAATCTGTAGCTATCCCTGTTTATCACTCGTTCCTCAAAAGACGAGTCTTCTTTCAACTCTTTTCACTGACTCGTAAAATATGAAACGTTTGCCGAGTTTTGGCCTTCCAGCTCGTTAAATGACCGGAACGCTATCCCTCCTCTAAATTTTAATCTTTTTGGACCTGAGGGATTATTGCACAAAAGGATCGAGCGCTTGTCTTGTTCGGCTCGTTAAAAGTACCGAACAGCCATCCCTTCTGTATTGTTTTATACTTTTTCGGACTTAAGGGATTTGCTCATGAAAAAGGAATTATGGAGTTGACTTTTTGTACCTTTTCAGACTCTCTAAAAATGAAAAGGACCGAGTTTTCCTTGTCGTTAGACTCGTTAAAATGATTAAATAGCGACAAACTTGTCTTTAGACGAGAACGAGTTTCCCTATCGCTAGGCTCGTTAAATCATAGCGATAGGCTTGCCCGAAGGGCAGGTTATAGAACAAGCATATGTTATCCTCCTCAAGCTTGACAAAAATAAAGAGGT
Source organism: Pinus tabuliformis (assembly GCA_031772625.1). Classification (NCBI taxonomy): domain Eukaryota; kingdom Viridiplantae; phylum Streptophyta; class Pinopsida; order Pinales; family Pinaceae; genus Pinus; species Pinus tabuliformis. The sequence goes on along the minus strand of CM062818.1, from coordinate 397,497,180 downwards.
ACTGGTCAGAAATGACTGGGGAAAAATTGGGAGAACATTCAAAGTTTAATGGTAGCGAGTCACTCTTGAACATGACACTTTTCCTCCGTATCACATCGGGTTGGGTTGTTTCATTCACCGGTCTCATCACCATGGTCCTCGCCACACCATCCACGTTTGGGGTAATGCTACCGATCCATCGCATCAGTGTCGTTATATGTTCAAGAGGGGTCATTCTGAAAGTGTCAACCGTGTCCCATCCACTGCCATACATTATCCTTCATCCATTCATGATCGCCACCCTGAATCATGTGTCACAATTTGTTTTCACCTCCACTAAAGTCATTAGCTCCGTTCCGTGTCATTGATGTGGGATTCATTAAGGCCCTCCTTTGACGGATCGCTTCTTGTCGAATTCAGCTCATTATCCAAGAAGTTGATCTAGGAACACCCCCATCAGTACTTTGAAGCTTGCATGCCTCAATGGCAAGTTTCTCACTTCCGGCGACAGGTATACATCAATGACCTTCGACCAGAAGATTTTGCGTGGCGTTCGACGCCAAGTCCTTTATTCACGCCACGTGAATTGTACTGCAGTACCTTGAGGGTCATCGTCATTATTGGTGATTCCTCTCGCACTTGTTAACGGTTTACATTATTGACCGGTAATCAAGCGATGTCTTTCCATGTTCGACTTCAGCGCAATTCTCACATGGATCGACTTGTACTTAGAGTGAAGATCGAACGAGTTTGAAGACCCCGGATCTAGTTTCATCCATCCGGGCTGCGATATATATTCAGGAAATATAAAAGCATTTGCCATGTACATCATTGCAGCAGATGATCATCCTACTCAAAGGATGATAATTTCAGCAGAAAATTATCAGTCTATCTTCAGACGATCATCTGTCATATGTACCAAAATGTATTTATAAAAAGCTGAGCATGGGAATGCCCGCCTCAGCTAGATCATGAGAATAATGATGAATGAAAAATAATGTATTGTATTGTATTGTATTACAGGGCACTCTCCTCAGTACTGGAACGAACTTCGGATCCTCTAGATAAAGCATTTCACCCGGTAAACGACCTCATACTTTAGGGGGCAACTGTTATAGACATTTTTGTGCCTCGCATCATGGAGCATGGAATGTCAATAATTACAGGGATCCTCAGTCCCTAAACATGTTGTTCTTACCCCTAAAAGAACAAGGTCATCAAACAACAGCACTTCCAATCAGTTCTCCACCTGAAAACACTTCAAAACAGGCTTATTTTGGATCATGTCAGCTGCTTAACTGAGCTTCTGCGCTGTAATGCAACTGTCCCACTCTGTACCTGCGCTGGAAGTCAAAAGTAATGAAGGCTACCTGCGCTGGGCGAGATTGGCCAAGTTGCACAGTCATCCTGCAAGGTGTCAACTGCCCAGGAAGCTTCCAAACTGACACTTGGTTCATCAGATTCGCCTTGTGATGAGTAAGAGGTACTTGATCACCATGTGTAAGCAAGGATCTCCAAGTGGACTCAAGAACTGAAGATTAACTGAAGAGGGAGAGGACATTAGTCAGCTCTATGCCAGCCTCAAGCTGACTCATCCTCTCTTCTTCTCTCCTATATATAGAGCTCTTCTATGAGGTCTAAGGAGGCTGGAATTTTGTGTAAAGCAAGGAGGTGCTGTTGGATTACAGTTAGAGCTATTGGGTGATTGTTTTACTAGAGGTGAAGAGGAGAGTTCTTGCTGCTGGGGAGGTGCTGCTGGATTGGAGCCATCATTGGTTGTAACCTTCTCAGAACCCTGTTACTTCTATCAATAAAGTTTTGCATGTTCTCCTATATACTTGTATTGCATTGATGTATTGTATTTACATGTATATTTGATTCACTCTAATCCATGCATCAGTTATGAGTACTTGTATCTTGTAGTTTCCTCTCTCGTTTTGTGCAGGGCTTGTGTGTAGCTGGACCGGCAAAGAGAGCAAGGAGCTGGGAACAAGAGACAAAGAGAGAGGATCAAGATCGACTAAGCGAAGGATACCAGGTTGGTTGATCATTTCTTTCCCCTCTCTGTACTTTCATAAAGGAAAACATCAAAGCTTTACTTTCAGTTGTTGCTAAAGACTGTCACCTTTAGAGTAGGGATAGGGTCATCCGCATCGGATACTTTTCCCCACAACACCTGGACCCCCCTTAAAGCGCAAATATTATAGGTGGCATTGCCACCACATTTCGATATGGGGTCCAATGTTGTGATACCTTTGAATAAAGAAGATAATCAGGCTCCACACCCAAAAATCTCCCACTTGGAAACTAATTATAGCAACTCCACTGCTGCTTCATTTTTTGGACAATGACTCCACTTTGGACCTGGCTATTTCTCATCTTCTTCATCATAATTGAAGACCAATTGAAACTTAGTAGAATCTCAGTTTCTCCCTGGTTACAACTTTTGTTAATATATTTGTATGATTTTGCCTAGTGTGTATCTTTTCCAGCTTCAACTATCCATCTTGCAACAATGACCGTATGAAATGATACTTGAGTTGTATATGTTTTGTCTTGGAATGAAATGCAGAGTTCTTTGCAAGATGTATGGCACTCTAGTTGTCACTACATAACCTGCCCAACTCCTACTTCTTACCAAATTCATCCATAAATGTTTGTAACCAAATCATTTGTTTACTAGCCTCTATATCATTAACATAATCTGCTTTCGTTGTTGAGAGTGCAACAACACTTTGCAGTTTTGAAACCCAACTAATAGTTGTTCCACCTACAGTAAACACGTACCCTGTTGTGCTCCTCTTGTTATCTGTATCACTTGCCATATTTATATAAACATATCCCTGTAGAGTAATGTTTGAACCACCAAAGCATGATGCTTGATTTGTGGTACCTCTCAAATACCTGAGAATCCACTTCAGCACCATCCAATGTTCTTTTCCTACATTGTTCATGTACCTTCTTACAACTCCCAACGCATGTGCAATATCAGGCCTTGTGTAGACCATTACATACATTAAGCTTCCAATTGTTGATGCATATGGAACTTTAGACATATAAGTTATTTCTTCGTAAGTCTTGGGACACACCTCCTTACTTAGTTTGAAATGGCTAGCCAAAGGTATACTAACTGGTTTTGCATTCTGCATATTAATTCTTTTCAAGACCTTTTCTATGTACTCACTCTGAGACAATGTTAATTTTCAATTCTTCCTATCTCTAGCTATTCTCATGCCAAGGATTTGTTTTGAAGAACCCAAATCCTTCATTGCAAATGAGTTTGCCAATTTTATTTTGAACACGTTTATTTCCTACATGTTAGAACCTACAACAAGCATGTCATCTACATACAATAACAATATAATATAGTTGCAATAATTTTGCATTTTGAGATAAATACAATGATCAGAGTGACATCTAGTATAACCTTGTTGAGGCATAAACCTATCAATTTTAGATATCACTACCTTGGAGCCTGTTTTAAGCCATAAAACTCTTCTTCAACCTGAACACTAGTTTTTCCTTCCCTTTTACCTCATATCCTTGTGGCTATTGCATATATATCTCTTCCTCCAAATCCCCATGGAGAAAGGTTGTCTTTACATCTAGTTGCTCAAGATGCAAATCTTCAGCTGCTACTAGACTCAAAATAGTTCTAATTGAAGTCATTTTCACAACAGGAGAAAATATCTCATCAAAGTATATACCCCTTTTTTGTGCAAACCCCTTCACCACAAGTCTAGCTTTATACCTTTCTCTACCTCCATCTTCTTCATTCAACTTGTAAACCCATTTATTCTACAATGTTGTTTTACTTGTAGGCAACCCGACTAAGTCCCAAGTCTGGTTATGTTCTAAGGAGTCCATCTCTTCTTTGAGGGCTTGCTCCCACTTCTTCCTGGTTTCTACCTACACTGCTTCTTCATAACATTCGGGTTCACCAAAACCAGTCAACAATACATAATATAGTGAAGGAGAGTATTGTTCAAGGGGTCTACTTATCTTGGTAGATCTTCTAACACCACTTTCAAGTGTTTTAGGTGCTTGTTGCTATTGTGGTTGTCGTATTTGTTCTTGTTGTTGATCATTAAGATTTTCAGTCACCTTCACTTTTTCTGTGATCTCATCAATCATTGTGTATTCTCTGTTTTCTTTTTCCTATTTCTTTTCCTACCATTGATCTTTATACAAAACCTTTTCATTGAATATGACATCTATGCTCCTAATGATTTTATGTTTTTCATAATCATAAAAGCGATAACCAAAATCATTAACACCATATCTAATAAATGTACATTTCTTTGATTTTTCCTCAAGCTTTGTTATATTTTCTTTATTAACGTGGTCAAATGCTTCACAACAAAACTCTTTAAAAATGGGTAGTTTACCTTTTTACCTGTCCATGCCTCCTCTGGAATACCACCATCCAAGGAACTTGAAGGCCCTCTGTTTATTAGATAAACAATAATATGTACAACATCTTCCCAAAATTTTAAAGGCGCATCCAATCTCATGTACCTTGAACGCTCCATGATTATACTGTTCATCCTTTTTGACACACCATTTTCTTGTGGTGTTCTTAGAACTGTCTTCTCTATGCAAATTCCATTCTCTGAACAATACCTATCAAACTCTTTGCTGCAATATTCACCTCCATTGTCTGATATGAGACACTTCAATCTTTTTCCTATCTAATTTTCAACCAAAGCTTTCCATTTCGTAAAAGTATCAAATACATCATATTTATTTCGAATACAATAAATACAAGTTTTTCTGGTTGCATAATTAATAAAAGTAACATAATAACATGATCCATCGAGAGATGATACGTGAGAAGCTCCCCATACATATGTATGTACAAGCTCTAATTTTTCACTCTTCTTTTCTTTCCCAACTCTGAGGAATCTGACTCTCTTCTGTTTTCCATAAACACAATTCTCACAGAATTTTAAATCAACATACTTCAAACCTGGCAAAAAATTTCTTGAGTGAAGAATCTACATCCCCTTCTCACTCATGTGCCCAAGCCTATGATGCCACAATGTTGTATCTTCTCCTGTAGAGGTTAAAGCATTAACATAATTAGAATTACCATTGCATAAATACAATGTACCAACCTTTTCTCCTTTTGCTATTACGAGGACTCCTTTAGTGACCTTCTAGGTTTTATTTTTAAAAGTAGTTACACAACCTTCACCTCCCAACTACCCTATTGAAATCATATTTTTCTTAAGATCTGGAACATGCCTTACCTCCTTCAATATCCATTGATTTTTATTTTGTTGTTTTATGAAAACACTACCCATTCCAATGATTTTACAGCGTTTATCATCACCCAATTGAACCTGTCCAAAATCTCCTTGAACATAATCATGAAAATGTTTCCTATCAGGTGTGGCATGGAATGAGTCCCTTGAATATACCACCCAAGCATCACTAATATTTTTTAATGAAAGAATAAAAGCATTTTGAAACACATCACCTGTCAAATTTTCTTCAAGATTGTTTTCTTGTTGAGTGTCTCCTTCTTTTTCCTTCCAAGACTTGCAATCTTTCTTCAGGTGTCCTTTCTTCTTGAATTTATAGAACACTATCCCCGATCTGGACTTTGATTTGTCTTTCCTCAACTTACTATGATATCTTGCGCTCTTTCCTCTTTCCATTTTTCTTCCCCTAGTCTCTGCAGTCAAAGCATTACCTGATGTCTCACCAGAGCTTTTCTGTCGCATTTCCTCGCTAAGGATTGCATCGACAACATCATCAAATTTTAAAGTACTAGATCCAGAGACAAAGTTACTAATGGCCATAACTAAACCATTTCAACTTTCTGGCAATGAGCACAGAAATAATAGAGCCCTAACTTCATCATCAAATGTTACCCCTACAGAACTTAGTTGACGGGTAACTATATTAAATTCATTTAAATGATCAGCAACAGATCCACCTTCTAACATATTCCTATTAAATAAATGCTTCATAAGAAATACCTTACTTGAGGCCAACGATTTTTCATATAGTTTGGCTAATGCCTTCACTAAACCCTCTGTTGTCATTTCCTTTGAAATATTAAACACTATCGATGCCACTAGGCATAGCAGTATTGTTCCAAGTGCCTTTCTGTCAACAATATCCCATTATATGTCTGTCATACTCATTGACTTCTTTGCCTTTCCGCTAAATGGTAGGTACAGATCTTTTTGATATAGATAATCTTCCATCTTCATCTTCCATAACTGGTAGTTTTGTCTGTTAAATTGTTTGACCCTAAACCTACCATCTTCCACCATTGCTCCCACTCAAACCAGGAACCCTTCTCTCCTACGAGTTTATTAGCCAAATAAACCAGGCTCTAATACCAATTGTTAGAAAATTATATATTACAAAGCAATGGAACACATAAAATATATTACAGAAATATAAATATAGAAAACACATAAAACAAGAGAGACATAGATATATGTGGTTCACCCAATTTGGGCTACGTCTATGGAGAAATAGCCAATCCTTCCTTTTATATTATCCAGCAAACTGAAGAGATACAAGCTACAACAGATCTGCTTTAATTCGCTCTTCGCTCTCACACAGTATCCTCTCCCTTTCTCAGTCAAAATACAGGTATAGATAGATGCATCACAATTCCCTCATATATAGAGAGGGGTTTCCTTCTAGGGAAAAAAAACCCTAAATTAAACATAACTTCTACCATTAGATCTACGCCTAATGAATGACTCAAATTGAATATGAAATTACAACATTTTACAAGGAAATTTTACATCTATTTTTAGCTTCGGGGGCGCTGCCCCTGATCCCCTCCCGAGGGGGGCTCCTAAAGATTGTTGTCACCCCACTGGACCCCCCTTGCAACACAAATATTACACGTGGTGTTTCCACTAATTTCAAACTTGCATCCAATGCAGTGATACCTCTGAATAAAGAAGATAATCAGGCTCCACACCCAACAGTTGGGGACATGCAAAGAAAAATAGAGAAAGAGAAGACCCCTCTGATACCATTGATCTGAATTTAAAGAGTAACACAAAAAATTATAGATATAACCATAATACAGAGATGCATCAGAAATAACACTTCCTTTGATTAATATGAAATAATGAAATATGCTTACTAACACTATGGAAATGCGACCAGCTCGACAATGGTAGCTTATCTCTGAGAAGAGATATGGTGGCTACATGCCTTTGAAATATGTTACAATGAGGCTTAAGGGCCTTTTTATTATTGAACAATAAGAGAAAAGCCTAAACAACCAAGACCCTAACCCAAGGAGATGTAACACCAAGAGTTTATGGGCCTCGTTGCGCTTAGTTAGGAAGCCAGCTTCCTAGGGTCATGACTTGGTCATATTATCTTCGTTTGACGCACATGATACCCCATTGGAAAGATATCTTTGAGGACTATGACAAAAAAATGACTTATGAAAGGTCTCTAGCCATAGATTGCCAAAAAGACATTGTTTATGGCCTCAAAACAGCTCTGGGAGTTTAGGACCCGAAAAAATGCTAAAAATAGTAAATTGTGCTACAATTAAGGAAACTGAAAAACTGAATGTAACAATGGTGGGGGTCCAAGTGGAATCGGTGGATGGCAACCAATATCGACCTGGATCACACGGCTACTACTTACACTTAATATCAAAATGTTATAATTTCAATATTACAAATTATTGTATTACTATATTATGAAGACATCAAGATAAAAATATAATGTGGTTATCACATTTTCTTGTCAAATACTTTCAGTGTGTTAAGTCAAGTTTATGATGAAACAAAAAATGGTCCATTGGAAGGCAAGTAAAAAAGTCCTTTTTTATTTGAGTGGGACCATTTCTTACGGCCTTATGTATGAAAGAGACAAGGATCCTTATCTTCATGGGTTTATTGATGTAAATTGGTTCAAAGATGTACATTCTAGGAAGTCCACTAGAGGGAATTGTTTCTCCTTGGGTTATGGAATAGTTTCCTGTAGTAAGAAACTAGCATCTATTAAATTTGTCCTCTATAGAGGCAGAGTATGTTGCTACTTCTACTGGGAGCTATGAAGTAGCTCCAGAAATTGCCTCTTGAGCTTGGAGTGATGGAGAACATTACTACATTTCCCTTTTGTGATAATTTTTCCTACATAAAGTTGAGAAACAATGAACAAATCATTGTTATGTAAAAAAATTATTAAACACATTGAGACCATATACCATTTTATCAGAGACCTCATCTGTAAGAAGTAGATGTATGTGGAGTATTGCTCGACATAAGACAATATAGTTGATATTTTCACCAAATCTCTACCTAAACCAAAATTTGAATTTTACAGATTTAGGCTTGGATTATCTATACCTAGCACTATCCTCGAGATGGAGTGTTAGTATTATTATGATTAGTTTTGTATTTAATTTAGAAAATTGGTTTGGATTTGAGAGTTAGTTGTGGTAACTTTTGTAGATCCACTCTCTCTCTTTAGGTGATTGCAATATGTAGTTGTTATATGGATCAAGATTTGTATTCTATGAATTCCAACTCAAGGAATGAAGTTTTAAGTGAGAAAGTGTGAGTCTACATCTGCCTCTTTTTTATTTTATCTTTAATTTCTTAATTGATATGCAGTAAGTTTATTCGGGTTGGATGAGAGACCAAGTTCAAGAGAGATATCAGTCTTCGTCAATGTTTTAAATTAACAACTCAGCATAAATCTAAAGAAAAAAATGGTTGTAATATTTTTTATTATTGTTAAAGTGGTTTATAAATTTATATTTTTAAAGATTTTATTTTTAATTATAATTTAGATTTGTATGAGATTATTTATTTGTCATTTTTATTATCCTGAACAAAAAAAGATTGATTGCAAGAAAAACCCATTGTAGTTGTTGATCCTGATGTCCTCTTGCACTTTCCTTCTCTTCCTTTGCTTTCTTGCTCCAAAACTCCAAGCATGCCACACTCCTGCAAGAGTGCTCCAAGAAAACTCTAAGTGTCCAAGAGTTTTAGAGAGAGAGAATAGAGATAGAGCTCCAAAATTAAACTGAAAAAAAAAAGTCTGTGAACTGATCCACATAAGCCTTTTTATTAATGAGACCTCTATTTTCTTCAATTTCCATTATTTTCCTTCATTTTCCTCCTCACATGAAACTCGTGACTTTTCACCTCCCTTTTCTCCTAATTTTTATTATTTTCATAAATAAATGTGCCAAAATGCCACTTTTCCTTTCCAAAGCCTTTTCCATTTCCTTTGCCAATTTCCTTAGCCATTAATCAATCATAAATGATCCCCATCGCTATCCTTTTTCCCAACATTCATCTTGGAATAAGTGTCCCATCAACTGTAGTTATTATTTTTCCTTTATTAACTTTTATTACATGGATTTTTTACCAGGGTTGTTACATATTCCAAAAGATTGGTTTAAACATCAAGGATGGTGTTTCACACAAGTGGGGGAAGATGTAACACCCTGATGTCGTGAATATTTGTTTTACTGGTTAAATACTTTTAGTCTGCATAACTTAGTGATTTATAATTGATGATAAGGTATGATAATAAACTTTACATTAAGATAAATGTATGAAAATCAAATGATGGAAATGATATGATGATTGGAAGGTTACGTTTATGAAACTAGAATAGTAAATAAAAGAAAAAGGAAAAATTAAAAAAATGTATCTTTAATTCCTAGATAGTTTGGAATCAGTTATCAATTTTTTCCCTCTTCCTAGAGATGGACAAAAACCCCATCTGAGCGGAAAATCCAGGGACGGAAAGAAGCAGGAGGATTTGGAGAGAAATAGAAACTAGATTTTGTCACAATTCTTGGTGACAAAAGCAGAATAGTGCTTGAGTGGGGTGTTCCTGACCTAAACCTAGAGTCAATGGAGCCCTCAAAATGATTTGGGAGAGTACAGTACTGAACTAGATCGGTGAGCTTCTGAGGCCCAAATACAGGTTACCTCCAATTGGATTTATTTTTCCAAAAACTATTGTGTCAGGAAAAGGCTGAGGGGAGAGACCAAATGTAATTTCCAGTCTCGAGGTTGGGTGGTGAGACTTTCCTGTTGATGAATATTTACAACACATTCGATAAGCTAAGTATTTCAAAAAGTCTTTGGTCTTTATGTCTTAAAAAAAAACAATTATGTGTTTTTATGTATTCTTGGAAATCATATAAGAAATGAAAAACAAAAGGTCATGATGACTCTCTTAATACTATGTATATATTTTTTTTTAAAGAAAGATTTGTCGAATAATTATAGGGCTATAACTTTGTCCAATGACACAGTGTGAGAAAATGTACTGCTGAAAATGTAGTTCATACATAGAAATTTGATTGAATGGGTAGAATTCGGAAAGTATCATTTTATCCCAACCTAATAGACATCAGGGACACATAGAAGGTGACCGTATTCCGGTTAAGCCTTAATATTACAGGCATAAAGTTTGTACATGCAGTCCAGAATTGTAATTATTATTAGTTAATCACCCTAGGGATAGCAAGCAGGTCCTAGTTCATCCTAGACCTAGTCACTGCTAGGTGAGAAGAAGGAGAAATATAGGAAAATGGGATAAGAAACTGTTATAATATTTCTGTAGAAAAATTACTAAACAGTAAATTAAGGAAACGCACTTATGTGACACATTTGAAAACATCAAAAAACTTATAAGAGTTAAACACCGAGGAAACCTAGACATGAAATAACAACTATAAGCATTGAACAAATAAACAAAACATATCGCTAGGTATTGCATTCATGACAACCTAGCAAGTACCATGAAAATCATTCACATAACTCATTAAGGGCAGTGGAATTAAAACAACAAGTTGTTGATGGTGCTAGAACCCCCCACATGTCAAAGGGACCTCCCCAGTAAGAATTCCAAATTAGACCTCAGACCATTTGGTGTAGGAGTCCCAGTAGTGGGTCGTAAGGTAATGCCTTGACCATGATGTCACACAGAGGAAAGTAAGATAACTCTGTCAGTAGCAAGGGTGTGACTAATGCAGTGAGTCAAGGAATGAGTACGAGAGGTTCCAAAAATTCAAAGGGAGAGGAAGGTGAAGGTGGGTTCTAGGTTGAAATGGATCAATCCCAACTCGGCTAGGAACACACAACATGAAGGACATGCACAACTTTCGGCAGAGCAGTCGACATGAATGCGATAGTCCCAACATAAAAGGCAATATAACATGGACAATACTCACAGATCAATCCGAGATGAGTGTGATGGTTGATATAACAAGGTTCAGAGAAAGGTCTATCTGATGTATGGCAGAGCAGTCGACACAGATGATGACATCACTAACAAAATATGCAACACATTAACAACAAGATTCATATAATTGCATACAAATCAATTCATATACAAGTATGTAAGTTAAACAACATATATCATTAAGAAAGCCAGAGCAGTACAACTACAATAACAACATATGCATGAAAATGTGTTGGCTTTTATTATATAAAAAAGTATAAGTCACAATCATACAATACACCATGTAAACTTGCTAGCCCCATTAGTGGAATGTTACATCCACATCCACTTGCTCCTCCAAAGAGATGTACTAGCTCTGTGTAGTGGAGAAGCCAAGGCGCATTATAATACTATCCAAGCCTTTTTCAAGATAATATTAGTAGAAGCTTGGCTGACCAAAAGCCCTTACAATGAGTTATGAGGGACTATTTATAGCAAAGGGTGGGGTGACCCTTGACATTCCCTTTGTGACAATTCAACTACCCTCATGACTCTTCACCTACTCTATGATTGTTACATCCAACTGTTGACACTCGACTTACACTTGACATGACTCAACATTACAATGCACATGTAGTCATGTGAGACAACATGGCTTGAGCAAGCCTTGCAAGACATCACTAACACTTGGTCCGCTATGGTGAGACCAACTCTTTGACATGCTTGTCATGGTGAAGCTGGTGAGCTGATGCCAAGCTTGGTCGTTCGTGATGGTGTGCATGCACCTCATGGTGAAATCTTGGTGAAACGAACTCTTTCCTCCGTTGCAACCAGTGCATTGGTTCGACCCCTTCATCTAACTCGTCTACTAACATGTGGATGGTCTTCTTGGGTATGATTGAACCTGCAATACACTGATGCATAGTGTCTATGTTGATCTTCAAGTGTGTGTTGGTGGTCATGCACATCAACTTGCCGAAGTGCATGTTCAGCCTCAGTTGGACTTTCTTCTTGCCTTCGCCTTGGTGAGTGTGTTGAATGGGTTGGATTGCATGCATGCACTCAATCAACATGTATGCTGCTAGATCCTTTGTATGCGATAAACAACACTACTCACCATATTTTCTCTATGTCAGCTTCTTGGATGGATGCATAACTTGTATTGGCACAGTTTCATCCGTGAGTGCATATCGCGGCCATTGTTGCTCTTCTTCCTGTGGCAACTCATTAGACTATCTGTGAAGCTTCATGTTCTTCCTGAGTTGCTACTTCAACACATGCAACTCCTTCTTTGTTCCATCTTCTCCCTTCATGTGATATTCATTTCGCTCCATGTCTTCATAGCCCAAGTCTCCAAAGTTGATTTTCATTATTAGTGTATCTCCTTGATCTTGCAACTTTACTCCGCCTCTATGTTGTCAAAAACCTAAGTCCTCTTGCATTTGTTGTGTTTGCTTCATTCGCCACATTCGGTATGCTACCTTTAGTTTTTGTTCATGATGTTGCTCGCTGTGATGTCGCTACTTCCTGTCCTTGTCCACGAACAACTTAATGTCCTCGCAAGTAGGTAAGCCCCATGGACACTTGATCGACTACATCCCCAAGCATGCTCTGAATGTTGTCTTCATCTTTGATGTCTTGGAAACAATTGAACCTGTACTGCTGAGAGGAAGATGAACATTTGTGATGCCTAGAGACATGGCAACACTCATAACAAGCAATCTGTCAGTCAAAAAGCAAAATGAACATGAGAATTGACTTGCAACATACCTGAGTGAATGATCATGAAGGTTGCACAATTTCGGCTAGGAGATCGGGAGACTGACTACAAAGACTACATAGGGCACAGTCCAGGGTTCTGGGAGACTGACTGACTATTGGAACTTCAAAATGTGTAATCCAGTTGGGCAGTTGGCTGCTGCGATTGCACAATGCGTGATTCCAGTTGGGAAAGACTACTGACCTAGGGACAAATTTGTGCAAACTTTTGGGCCAAGTAGCCACTCACCTCAAGAAATGCATAATTCAGTATAGAAGGCCAATGTTGGGCCAGAATGTGCAAATATGGAGAGGAAGGTGAGACTTCCTTCTCCAAATTATGCAATGCAGCGTTGGTGAAGGAAAAGACCAAGCCAAGTTTGGACCAACTTGCCAACAGGAAACCAAAACCAAGTAAGTCGATGAAATGCATGACGACACTAAGTGATAGCAGAAATGATAAATAGCGCATGCAAAACATGAATGGAGGATTGAGAAAATAGATGAACATGCATGTGGGTGAGGTTGTTCACCGGTTGGGTGAACGTCTGTGCAAAATAGTTTCATTCATTCGACAAGAGTGAGATATGAACGAAAATTGAAACAGAGTTAAGACAGGCTAGAATACATGTAAACGACAACACGCATTCAAAGAAATCAAGCAAACAATACTCATACAAGCAAAAACCAAAAAAGAGATAGAAATTCAACAAAAGGAATGGGAAGTGAGCTTACCCCAAAACAATTGAGCTAAATGTGCCAACTGCTCCTGGATGTGTTGTGGGATGTCAGAGCTACAAGGTTGATGCGAGGAATGAGCTCTGTAGCATCTGGTTGATGAGTTTTGATAACATCTAGGTTGTGATGTGCATGCCACAAATATAGGGGAAGCGACACTTAGAGGGAGGTTTTTGAATTACTCCTTGCATGTAACCTCCAATAGCTAAACATAGATCCATGAAACAAGGGATGCCTTTGCATGATGCCTTGGGAGAAGTAGCCTATTCATGCAAGTCTGTTTTGCTCCATCTTGGAGGGAACCGGTCAACTTAGCTGCACATGCAAGCAACTGCTCAACTGCGGGAGAGAAATGATCATCTCTGACTATCAGCTGGGCTAATTTCCTAAGGGGATTGAGAAATTTATGGGCATAGTAGTTGATTGCTTCCCAAATTTGTATAAATCCTAGGCTGAACATTCTGTTGATGGAAAAAATTTCACAAATCCTATTGGGACGGTTGGTTGGTAGGATTGCGCAATCCTAGAGCCCAACAAGCTATTAGAAGGAATTGCGCAATTCATGGAGGGAAGGTTGGTTTCCCTCCAAAAATGCGCAAATTTCAATGTGAAGCTGCTCAGCCTGTAGCTGGATCAAGTCTAGGTTAGCATCCTATGAAGGGAAAAGATCAAATTGTGATTCATAGGCTACCTTTGAGCAAGAAAGACACTAAAGCTTGAGGACTTGAAAATGAGTCTAAAACCTCTGGAAGTATTGTTCAATTCTTAGCTCATCTTGGCTTTACACTAGCTTGATGTAAGATGTAGCATTTTCGAGACTCTTGATCGATTGACACACATTCCAAGCCAAGGAAACACAGTTGTTTCAATTGGGGTTGAGGGGCATATAGGTGCACAAGAAATGCAATTCTCACAGTCTAAGTTTCATCTTTGGTGTTGCTCCACTACTAGCAGGCCTAGACAGTACCTTGGCGGAGTCACATAGGAACACAAGCATGGCTCTGCTACCAGCGAGCCTGGTCAATACCCTGGAAGAGTTGCTTGCATCACATCCCTGCGTAGGAAGCCTTTCTCTTCTTTCACCTTATTCATTTTTCTTTTTGAATTTTTTGACTTTTCATTTTTTTCATTTTTCATTTTCATTGTGCATAGCACTTATTCATTTCAGAGGTGGCAGAGGGATCCCGACTTATTGAGAGAAGAAGAGGTTGTTCCAACAGAGAAGTATTTTAATGTATCTCTAACGTGCCTGTTAAGGTTTTTCCCCTCACCTTACTCTACTTGCTGAGCTGACAAGGGTTAACCCAAAAAAAATCGACTAGAAAAGGTGACTCTAGTTAGCGGGCAAGTGTTGTGTTTACACCAAGGTTCACTTCAAAGAGTACGTATTTTCCTTCGATGTATCATGGACTAAGAGTAACAAGTTCATCATATGGAGGCAAGATGAAAGATGGCCAAGTAGTGATAGTTGTACAAACTCTCTTGTACTTTACCCAACTCATCTCACGAGTCACACATGGTTTCATGCAAACTATCCTATGAATGAAACAAGCGGATGAACTAACAATCAACAAAGCAAAGCAAGAGTAGAAGTGAAAATGAAATAGAAACAAGTAAACAAACAAGCAAGAAAATAAACAAACAGACAAAGCATGTAAGCAAACAAGCATGCAAGCAAACAACTGAAAGAAAACACTACTCCTACTCCTACAATAATGGTGAAAGGGCCTGATCACATGTATTGGTACTTCCAATGCAGCCACTGGAGCATTGATAGACCCATGTGGGTGAAGGCTTGGTTCGTGAGTAACCTCGTTGTGTGGACCAACATACAAGAAATATATAACAGTGAAGACAACCACACTTCATGTTTCAAAGTTCCCATCAGACATAAGTCAGTGCATGTGTATGACAGATAGTCCGTGGACTTATCATGGTGTTGTGTGATGCTACATGCAACTTTGAAGCACAAGCACACTCTTAACTATGATGTGAAAGAAAATGAAAGAAACAAATATAACCTGTGTTATGCATGAGTGCTTGTAATATAAGACTCCTCCAATGCATGAGCAATGTTATCATGCAATTCGAGTGGAGGAAGTGTGGTGTGATTGTTAGATTGATCTTGAGTGAATACTCATGAGTGATGAGGAGCCTTGAGTGTTTGAACAATTTCCTGATCAGAAGCGAAACCAACCTTAGCACAGCGAGGGCCTAACATAACCATTCGCTCGGGCTAAAGTGCCTTGACGATCTGTGGGGTTTCGACTTTGTTGAGAGATGGATCTTCATAGACCAGTGGCTTAGATGGATTAACAATGAGTGAATCAACATCGTGATCAGATGATGAGGTGAAGAGATCATGAAAACCAAGATCAGAAAATTCAGGATTTTGGTCGGCATCCTCATGATTTGACGAATCACATAGAGGGGTAGATGAGAAGGAAGGATGTTCACCCTCTGCTTTTCTAGAAAGAGAAGATGAAAGATCAAGTGGATTTTCAATGAATGATTGGTCCTCTCCATTGTTGGATTATGGGCTAACATACGGTGTGTCATATGAAATATCAACAATGGGTGCAACCGTAGATGAATATGCACATGAAAAATCATGGATGACAAGTTCACCAATGATGTCAGGAAAGAATGGAGGGGGCTCAGATGGAAGGGAATCATCCTTCGCCGAGTGTTGATGCTCACGCTCCCACTCATACTCTTCATGAATGACAGCGCATGTTGGTTGTGAAACACCAACTCCATCAGTAGGTTGTTCCTCATTTACAACAAGTGGAGAGTCCAGAATGGATGAACACAAGACAACATCATCTGGAGGAACACCTGGGTGCGAAGATGGAGGTAAAGGCTGAACATTTTTGTGAACATGATCCTCAACATCACAAGGTGATGGTGGAACTATTGAATGAGAGGGAGGTGGACGGTCCATTGAGACAGTGCTTGCTCCCACATGAGATTGTGCAGTTCCATCAATGAAGAATGTTGAGCGAGGCTTGATATCAAGCTTCCTCTTGGGACGGGTTGATTTCTTAAGACAATACTCGAACCAGTCCCAGAGATAAGTGAAATTCATATGGCTCCTAGGAGCTTGAAACTGTAAGTCACGGAAGCACTGCCAAAAATCAATAACGAATTCATGAAGAGCCCTTCATTGTTGTAACAATTTATGGTCAAGATGGTCTGGATCAAAATGATGGAACGCATCTTCAATAAGATCACAGAAGTTCTCACATGAGTGCATGGTGTTAGCTGGTAGGCTGAGCACCCAATGAAATGGGGATTTGCAAAGTGTGAATGCAAGCAGAAAACCGACCTGTTTGTAAGTAAACTCATCTTCCTCATAAATCATAGAAAGGAAGTTATGTAAGTGCTCATGCCAGACCACTTCGTCTTCACCATCAAACGTGTGCGTGGACAAGAGATTGAAAAGCTTCCCCAACATGGAGACATCTTCACGATTCGAAATAAACCTCGGGGGAAGAAGAATGCAAGATTCCATGAAAGATATGTGTATGTTCAAAATGGGATGAGAGGACACTACTTGTCATCAGACCCTCCTTCTAGCACTAGAAATGTTGATGGTGCTGGACCCACCAACATATCAAGGGGATCTCCCTAGTAAGAATTCCCAATTAGACCTTAGAACATTTGAGGTAGGAGTCCTAGTAGTGGGTCGTAAGGTAATACCTTGCCCACGATGTCGCATAGAGGGAGGTAAGATAAATATGTGAGTAGCATGGGTGTGACTGATGTAGTGAGTCAAGGAATGAGTATGAGAGGTTCCAAAACTTCAAAGGGAGAGGAAGGTGGAAGTGAGTTCCAGGTTGATAGGGATCAATCCCAACTCAGATAGGAATACACAACACAAAGGACATGCACAACTTCTGGCAAAGCAATCAACATGGATGTGGTAGTCCCAACATACAAGGCAAGATAACACGAAAAACACTAACAGATCAGTCCAAGACGAGTGTGATGGTTGATATAACAAGGTTCAAAGAAAGGTCTCTCTGATGTCCGATAGAGCAGTGGACATGGACGGTGACAACATTAACAACATATGCAAAACATTAACAACAAGATTCATATAATTGCATACAAATCAGTTCATATACAAGTACGTAAGTTAAAAAAAACATATATCATTAAGGCAAATAGAGAAGTCTAACTAAAATAACACATATGCATGAAAATGTGTTGGCTTTTATTATATAAAGAAGTGAAAGTCACAATCATACACTACACCATGTAAACCTACTAGCCCCACCAGTGCAACGTTATAGCCACATTCGCCTGCTCCTCCAAAGAGATGTACTATTTGCAGGCAGTGGAGAAGCAAAGGTGCGTAACAATACTATCCAAGCCTTCTTCAAGATAACCTTAGTAGAGTCTTGGCTAACCAAAAGCCCTTACAATGAGTTATTAGGGACTATTTATAACAAAGGGTGGGGTGACCCTTGACATTCCCCTTTGTGACAGTTCAAATACCCTCATGACTCTTCACCTACTCTATGACTGTTACATCCAAATGTTGACACTCGACTTACACTTCACATGACTCAACATTACAATGCACATGTACTCATGTGAGACAACATGGCTTGAGAAAGCCTTGCAAGACATCACTGACACTCCGTCAGCTGTGGTGAGACCAACTCTTTGAAATGCTTGTGATTGTGAAGCTGGTGAGCTGATGCCAAACTTGGTCATCCATGATGGTGTGCATGCACCTCATGGTGAAATCTCACTGAAGTGAACTCTTCCCTCCATTGCAACTAGTGCATTGGTTCGTCGCCTTCATCGAACTTGATAGATAACATGTACATGGTCATCTTGGGTATGGTTGAACCAGAAACACAACGATGCATAGTGTCCGTGTTGATCTTCAAGTGTGTGCTGGTGGTCATGCGCATCAACTTACTGAAGCCTGAGTTGGACATTCTTCTTGTCTTCGCCTTGGTGAGTGTGTTGAATGGGTTGGATTGCATGTGTGTGCTAAATCAACATGAATGCTACTGGATCATTTATATGTGATCAACAACATTACTCACCATGTTTTCTCTATGTCGGCTACTGGGCTGGATCCTTAACTTGTACTGGCACAGTTTCATCCGTGAGGGCATGTTGTGCCCACTGCTATTCTTGTTCCTGCTGCAACTCATTGGAATATCTTTGCAGCTTTATGTTCTTCTTGAGTTTCTTCTTCAGCACATGCAACTCCTTCTTTGTTCCATCTTCTGCCTTCGCACGATCTTCATGTCGTACCATCACTTCATAGCCTGAGTCTCCAAAGTTTCTTTTCATTATCAATGGATTTTCTTGATCTTGAATCTTTGCTCTACCTCTATGTTGTCAACAACCTTCCTCTTGCATTCGTTGCGCCCACTTCATTGGTTGCTTTTGTTGCATTCAGTACACTTCCTTCAGTTATTGTTCATGATGTTGGTTGTTGTGATTCTGCTGCTTGATGTCCTTATCCAAGAACAACTTGATGTCCTCGTTAGTAGGTAAGCCCCGTGGAAACTTTATCTACTACATCTCCAAGCGTGATATGAACAGTGTCTTCATCTCTGCTCTCTTGGAAACCATTGTACCTATACTTCTCAGAGGCAGATGAACACCTGTGATACGTGGAGACATGAAAACACTCATAGCAAGAAATCTGCCAATCGAAAACCAAAATGAACATTAGAACTGGCTTTCAACGTACCTACGTGAATGATCATGAAAGTTTCCTAATTTCAGTTGGGAATTTGAGAGACTAACTACCAAAACTGCACAAGGCATAGTCCGAGCTGCTGGGAGGCTGACTAACTATTGGAACTACAAAATGCATAATTCAGTTGGGCAGTTGGCTGTTGGGATTGTGCAATGCGCGGTTCCAACTAGGAAAGACTACTGGCATAGGGACAGATTTTTGCAAATTTTCGGGCCAAGCAGCCACTGACCTAGAGAATTGCATAATTTAGTCCATGAGGCCATTTTTGGCTCAAAATGTGCAAATCTAGAGAGGAAGTTTAGCCTTCCTTCTCCATATTGCACAATGTAGCTTTGGTGAAGGCAGACATCGTGCCAAGGTTGTCTGGAGTCGCCGACAGGAAAGTAAAAGCAATTAAGTCAATGAAATTCATGCAGACACTAAGTGATAATAGAAATAATAAACATTGCATGCAAACACATGAATGAAGGATTGAGCAAATAGATCAACATGCATGTGGGTGAGGTCATTCGTTGGTCGGGCGAACATCCATGTAAAATGAATTCATGCATGCGACAACAATGAAAATTGAAACAGAGCTAGGAAAATCTAGAATACATGTAAACGATTGTAGGCGTTCAAAGAAATCAAGCAAATAGTACTCATACAAGTGAAAACCCAAAAAGCAATAGAAATGCGACAAAAGGCATGGGAAGTGAGCTTACCCCAAAATAGTTGTGTTGAATGTGCCGACTACCCCTAGATGTGATGTGGGATGTTAGAGCTACAAGGTTGATGTGAGGAATGAGCTCTATAGTGTCTGGTTGATGAGTTTTGATAACATCGAGATTGTGGCGTTCATGCCACAAATCTAGGGGAAGCGACACTTGGAGGGAGGTTTCTGAAGTACTCCTTGCATGTAACCTCCAACTGCTAAACATAGACCCCTAAAACAAGGGATGCCTTTGCATGTTTCCTTGGGAGAAGAAGCCTATGCATGCAAGTCTATTTTGCTCAGTCCAAGAGGTAACCGATCAACTCAATTGCACATGCAAGCCACTACTCGACTGCTAAATAGAAATGGGCATTTATGACTATTAGCTGGGTTGAATTCCCAAGGGAATTGTGCAATTTTTTGGCAGAGAATCTGAATGTTATCCAGATTTGTACAAATCCTAGGCTGAACAACCTATTGATGGAAAAAATTGCGCAAATCCTACTAAGAGGGTTGGCTGGCAAGATTGAGCAATCCTCGAGCCCAACATGCTATCATAAGGAATTGCACAATTCCTGGCGGGAAAGCTGGTTGCCCTCTAGAAATGCATAAATTTCATTAGGAAGCTGCTCAACCTGCAGTTGGACCAAGTCTAGGTAGGAGTCCTAGTAATGGGTCGTAAGGTAATACCTTTCCCACAATGTCGCATAGAGGCAAGTAAGATAAATCTGTGAGTAGCATGGGTGTGACTGATGCAGTGAGTCAAGGAATGAGTATGAGAGGTTCCAACACTTCAAAGGGAGAGGAAGGTGAAAGTGAGTTCCGGGTTGAAAGGGATCAGTCCCAACTCATATAGGAATACAAAACAAAAAGGACATGCACAACTTCTGGTAGAGCAGTCAAAATGGATGTGGTAGTCCCAACATACAAGGCAAGATAATAAGAACAACACTCATGGATCAGTTCGAGACGAGAGTGATGGTTGATATAACAAGGTTCAAAGAAAGTTCTCTCTGATTTCTGGTAGAGCAGTGGACATGGACAGTGACAACATTAACAACATATGCAACACGTTAAGAGCAAGATTCATATAATTGCATAAAAATCAATTCATATACAAATACATAAGTTAAAAAACATATATCATTAAGGCAAATAGAGCAGTCTAACTACAATAACACATATGCATGAAAATGTGTTGGCTCTTATTATATAATGAAGTGTAAGTCACAATCATACAATACACCATGTAAACCTACTAGCCCCATTAGTGGAACGTTATAGCCACATTCACCTGCTCCTCCAAAGAGATGTAATATTTGCATGCAGTGGAGAAGCAAAGGTGCATAACAATACTATCCAAGCCTTCTTCAAGATAATATTAGTACAGTATTAGCTGACCAAAAGCCCTTACAATGAGTTATTAGGGACTATTTATAACAAAGGGTGGGGTGAGCCTTGACATTCCCCTTTGTGACAGTTCAAATACCCTCATGACTCTTCACCTACTCTATGACTGTTACATCCAACTGTTGACACTCGACTTACGGTTGACATGAATAAACGTTAAAATGCACATGTACTCATGTGAGACAACATGGCTTGTGCAAGCCTTGCAAGACATCACTGGCACTCCGTCCGTTGTGGTGAGACCAACTCTTTGACATGCTTGTGATGGTGAAGTTGGTGAGTTGATGCCAATTTTGGTCATCCATGATGGTGTGCATGCACCTCATCGTGAAATCTTGCTAAAGCGAACTCTTCCCTCCATTGCAACTAGTGCATTGGTTCGGCCCCTTCATCCAACTTGACTACTAATATGCACATGGTCTTCTTATGTATGGTTGAACCGGAAACACAATGATGCATGGTGTCTATGTTGATCTTCAAGTTTGTGCTGGTGGTCATGCACATCAACTTGCCAAAGTGCACGTTCAGCCCCAGTTGGACTTGCTTCTTGTCTTCACCCTGGTGAGTGTGTTGAATGGGTTGGATTGCATCCGTGCACTAAATCTACATGCATGCTGCTGGATCCTTTGTATGTGATCAACAACATTACTTACCATGTTTTCTCTATGTCAGCTGCTAGGCTGGATCCTTAACTTTTACTGGCACAACTTCATCCATGACTTCATGTTGCACCCACTGCTATTCTTGTTCCTCCTGCAACTCATTGGACTATCTATGCAGCTTCATGTTCTTCCTGAGTTTCTTCTTTACCACATGCAACTCCTTCTTTGTTCCATCTTCTACCTTCGCACGATCTTCATGTCGTGCCATCACTTCATAGCTCGAGTCTCCAAAGATTCTTTTCATTATCAATGGATTTGTTTGATCTTGGAGCTTTGCTCTACCTCTATGTTGTCAACAACCTTCCTCTTGCATTTGCAGCACCCACTTCATTGGTTGCTTTCGCTGTATTGGTACACTTCCTTCAGTTATTGTTCATGATGTTGGTCATTGTGATTCTGCTGCTTGATGTCCTTATCCAAGAAAATCTTGATGTCCTCGTGAGTAGGTAAGCCCCATGGACACTTTATCTACTACATCCGCAAGCGTGATATGAATGGTGTCTTCATCTCTGCTCTTTTGGAAACCATTGTACCTATACTGCTGAGAGGCAGATGAACACCTTTGATACCTAGAGACATGGAAACACTCATAGCAAGAAATCTATCAATCGAAAACAAAAATGAACATGGGAACTGACTTTCGATGTACCTAGGTGAATGATCATGAAATTTTCCTAATTTCAGCTGGGAAGTCGAGAGACTGACTGCCAAAACTACACAGGGCATAGTTCGAGCTGCTGGGAGGCTGATTGACTGTTGGAACTACAAAATGCATAATCCAGTTGGGCAGTTAGTTGTTGGGATTGTGCAATGCGTGGTTCCAGCTGCGAAAGACTAATGGCCCAAGGACAGATTTGTGAAAAATTTTGGGCCAAGCAACCACTGACCTAGAGAATTGCGTAATTCAGTCCAGGAGGTCATTTTTGGGTCAGAATGTGAAAATCTGGAGAGGAAGGTTAGCCTTCCTTCTCGATATTGCACAATGTGGCTTTGGTGAAAGCAGAGACTGTGCCAAGGTTGTCTGGACTCACCAACAGGAAACTAAAAGAAATTAAGTCAATGAAATGCATGGCGACACTAAGTGATAATAGAAATAATAAACATTGCATGCAAACACATGACTGAAGGAATGGGAAAACAGATCAACATGCATGAGGGTGAGGTCATTCGTCGGTTGGTCGAATGTCCATGCAAAACAATTTCATGCATGCAACAGCAATGAAAATTGAAACAGAGCTAGGACAATCTAGAATACATGTAAACGATAGCAGGCATTCAAAGAAATCAAGAAAACAGTACTCATACAAGTGAAAACCCAAAAAGCGATAGAAATGCGGCACAAGGCATGGGAAGCGAGCTTACCCCAAAATAGTTGTGTTGAATGTGCTGACTTCTCCTAGATGTGATGTGGGATGTCAGAGCTACAAGCTTGATGAGAGGAATGAGCTCTGTAGTGTCCGGTTGATGAGTTGTGATAACATCAAGGTTATGACGCGTATGCCACAAATATAGGGGAAGCGACACTTGGAGGGAGGTTTCTGAAGTACTCCTTGCATGTAACCTCCAACTGCTAAAAATAGACCCTTGAAACAAGGGATGCATTTGCATGTTTCCTTGGGAGAAGCTGCCTATGCATGCGAGTTTGTTTTGCTCGATCCAGGAGGTA